>CM020216.1:120516452-121716452 GCA_009819775.1 Phoenicopterus ruber ruber | reverse complement strand
AAAAGGCATCCTCCATCACTGCATGCTTTTCATGGGAAGATGGGAATAGCTCAATCCCATCATTACCCATGATATCCTGGTCACCACGTATGGGTCATCAAGCTAGGCAAAGATGGTCCAACCGAGGGAAGGTGACAGGCCCCAGAAGACACGACTGTGCTTTTACAGCCATTAGAGAGAAGGGAGCAGAACATGAGTGATATGTCTTCATGCCTGACTCCATATACATATGTTTTTTTTTCCGTCTGGATCAGACAAACTGTCAGTTTGACCGGAATTAACAAATTACACCACTAGGACTCCAAAGAACTGAAAGTAATTAAACATATATTTTCTTACCATTCATGGATGCAATTATCCATTGCTTTGCTGTCCCTTCTGGCTCATCAATGACAGTAAAGCTGAAGGGATCACTGTTTGGGTAATCATCCAAATCATTAGCTGTAACATCAACTAATTTTGCATCTGAACACACAGTCTGCACAGGGTTCACAATAACTGGGCAGTTATCATTCTCATCTTGAACTTGAATAACGACTGTGCCAGTGACCGTTTTCTTAGAACCATCTAAGATTTTAAAATATGAAAAATTAAATTGATTTGAAAAGTGCAAAAATTTCATCTTAAAATAAAAAACCTTAGTATTTTCCAAACCACAAACATTGCTGAAATAAGTTGAAAGAGCTCTCCCTGGAGCTTATGGGAACAGTATTTCATTCCTAATGTTAATAAACATATTGACAAAGTTCTTCTGAAGGCAAGCTGTTTCACTACTTTAACTTAAAAAAAATAATAATGTATTTCCTGTGTATAGTTACACACTAACATACATATTATAAAAGGAGAATTCTAATTAGATACACAATAAGTTCAGGGAGTCTTTCTTGTTTAGCATTCAAGAAAACTTAGGACACCGAAGTCTGCCGATGAGCATACTGAGATACTGGCAACTCCCACCTTGACAAGGGATGTTCCTATCAGACTTGGTCTTTGCAAAACTTTTACAAAAAGTTCATCTCTAGTTTCCATCTAGTCAAAGAAGAGAAACGTCCACCTTGGAAACCCATTCCAAGGTTCATCCTATTTCCATGAGTTGCCTGTGTCTCTCCTCCAAATATAGAGCTTAAGGGAAACCGCACTAGGTGCCTAACTTTTAGGCAGTTACAGACAGGGAGGTGAAACCAACTATAGTTGTAGAAAGGCAAACTAAACCCTAAACAAACCAATTAGCATGCAAACAAAACCTTCTCAACTTACCAGTAGTTACACCCAACATGGTGATAGTGTAGGTACCATTTACAACGTGAGACGATTCATAATCGAGTTTTTTGGCAAGTTGGATTTCACCTGTGACTGGGTTTACTGTGATCCAGTTTGCCACATCTTTTCCTTTCAGGTATCTGATTAAAATTGCATATAAAGACATACACATTTATAATGAGGAAAACAACCATCAGCGGAAAAAGAAGCTTTATAGTATGTTTACTCTTTGTTTAAAGCAGAGACCAAATCCCCAGGTCTGAGGTCTGACGCTCCTGCCACTGGAATTGGTTTCAACTATAAACCTAAGATTATAAACCTACCCTGAATGCTGAAACCTGCTTTTCCCTCTAGAGCCAGGATTCAGGTGTGGAGACATTATAAAAAGTAAACTGAGGGAGTGAGATGGGAGCAGGAGAGGGAGCTGCGCTGCCGGTCGTGGTCCTCTTCCCCTCCATCTCTGCTCCCAGCAGAAGCTGAGCAGCAGCCACCCGGGAGAGACTATTACAGGCGCGGGGGAGAGGGGTCCACCACCGGGTACGCACCTCTACTGGTCTGCACCCTTTGTAAAAGCCACAGTGGTGATTCAACAACATTTTAGCTGAAGAGACATGATTCAAAATCTAAACACGCACATGCACACGCACACACACGCACACACACAGCCTTATCTACTCTACACCCTTTCTGATCAACCGCTAAATGTTTCTGCATATTTCTTCCTAATATTTCTGCAGATGACGAAGTCAGATGAGTAAATCTGCTCTGAAAAGTAGACGAGCATGACAAACAGCGTGCAAGCATGGATAACTTCAGCCCAAACACTCATGTCTCACCATGTATGACCAAACAAGCAGGATTTTCAAGTCAGGTATTTTCTGCATAATAGAATATTGATGATGATGTTGGTTTAGGTGTGAATTACGCGTAGTAGAAAACAATTACCTTTGAAATTACTTCAGTGCAATATACACATTTTTACAATAAGATGTGATTTCTGACATACTCAGTTATGATGGTTATAAAAAGATTCTTACTTAATGTGCTCTGCTACTTTTCCAGTGTCTTCATCATAGGCTTGATACTGTCCAATAACCTGTCCTATCTGCACTGTCTCACTTGCTCCAATAATCTTTGTGCCACCGGGGAATATAGGGCCTTCCCGCACATTAATCACATGAATTTTGATTGGAATTGCTTGTGCTTTGTAACTGTATTTAATTGACTTGTGGAACTCTGCTTTGTTTGTAACAACAATGCCCAAGTTTAGGCTTCGCATTTTTTCATAATCCAGCTCCTAGAGCAATAAAAAAAGAAAAGGAAAAAAAAAATCACTCAGAATTTGACAGAATCTGACATCTAGACAACATTCATACATTTAATATTTAAATACTACTGTTTAAATAATACTGTAGCATCCTTATTTAAATAATAAATAGTGCAAAGAAGAACTGTTGGTTAACATATTACTCTCAATACATAATGCTTCAACTCTTTAAAAGTACATAAGGAAGATTACTCTTCTTATTTTTAATGGATGGCACCATAGGTATGTCTTTATATTACTGAACTTAAACTAATTCAAGGTAGGTGCAATGAGTCCTACCCATATATTCTGTCTTTACTTTCAGTGAATCAGTGCTCAATATTACTTGGCTCTTCTAATTTTTTTTTTAAACCAATTCATTTACTTAATAATGCTTATCAATTTTTTACAATTATCAGTTTTCAAATAAGGAAACTACAGCAGGAAAAAAAAAAGAGAAAAGGTACTTAGGGCACTATGCATCTTCAGTTCTTGTGGACTAAAGGGGAGTGAAATTCACAAATAGAAATTTCCCTTATGGAAAGTATTTTTACAATTTCAATTTATGGAAATTCATAAAATAGTCTCTAGCCCATGGCTCATGGAGTAGGTGTTGCCTCCAATGTTATTTGTTGCCATGGGAAATAAAGAAATGTAAACTGAGACCAGCAAGGAGAGCAAAAATATGGGAAAGTTTACAGCATATGTGTTAGCACTGTTGCCCAACAAGGAAAGTTTGTGGACTTCTGCCCCACTAGATATATCTGAGATTCCACAGAATGTAAAAGGTAAACCTGGACAAAATTATTATTTTGCACGGAATTACTGAATACACCAACAAAGAATATGCCAAGGGAGGAGTGTCCACCATGTAAATTTACAGTTTACATACTGACTGAATATAAATAATTTGTATGTCAACTTAAAGGAAATAAATTATTCTAATATTTAAAGAAGACTCTAAAGAATATACTAACCTTCACAACAGTCAAAATTCCTTCATTTGTTTGGGTATCAGTTACTATACGAAAAAAGCCGCCTTCATTACCAGAAACAAATGAAAAGTTCGCCAGCCAGTTATCAGAAAACTCTTCATCTTGGTCAAATACTTTTATTCGCAGAATTTCCACATTTACTCTGTTTTCTTCAATGCTCACTTCAAACTGCAATCAAAAACCACCCTTCTTTGAAAAGATGCCATGATTTACCTCATTTCACCAGTGCAAGAAACTTCGCACAACCTCGTATCAAGCAATGGGATACTGGCAGGTGTAGGAACGTGCCAAATATTGTGGTAAATGTACTTACTGCATGACTTTCAACCACAGGCAGATTGTCGTTGACATCCACAATCTTGATTTCTACAGAACACGTTGCAGCATTCCCACCTACTCCACCACCACGGTCTTTTGCTTCCACAACCAAAGAATAGCTACTTTGTGTCTGCCACAATAAGAAAAAAGTGTTTAAACCAGGCTAAAAAATTTTCGTTCCCCGTATTTATGAGATTTTGGTAATCCCTCTTGTGGCCAATTATAACTCCTCTTCTCTCTAGCTAGTAGTAAATCTCACACACAACTACCTTGACAGGCTCTGCCGGAGTAGAGCTGAGGCTCTGAAAAGGATTTGGGACTTTCGCATCTCCCCCACAAAGAGTTAGACTGTACTTACGTGGCAAACGAAAGTCTCAGTGGCTATGAACAGGGACAGGATCAGCGATACCTGCGTGCCAGGACGGGGCTAGAGGCAGAGATGTTGCCCTCAGCCGCAGAGCTAACATCCAGATCACCAGCTGCTGGCCAGTGAAAATTCATGCAAGCACGGGTAGAGTTGCTGGTAATAGGTGGCTCTCAATGCTGTTTCACAGCAGCGCCCATCCTAACTCTTTGCACCGTGATTCGCACGGCAGGCTACAAAAATCTAGACGCAGTCGGCAGCTTTGCAGGTAGTGACCTGGGTTGTCTTTGCCACATGCTCTCCATCGCGGAGAAAGGACCCCTCGCTTCATCCAGCTGCTGCCCTGGCTGCGTGGGAGGGACAGAAAGCAGCAGCCATCGGGCTGGTGCTGTGCTACGGAGGTGACAGGGGCAATACAACCTTGATCCCGTCACCCCCCTCCCAAATCCCTGAAAACCATGCATCCACCAGACAAGGCTTTAACCCTTAAGGAGGTGAAGGAAGGTAAGAGGGCCAGCTTTCCAACCCAGCAGGTGGAGCTGAAGGTGACACAACAGGTGTCGGAAGACCGCTGTTAACAGACAAAAAACGGGAGGGTTTTTTTTTACCTCTCTGTCAAGGTTTATTCTTGCTACTCGAACCTCGCCAGTATCCTTATCCACACTGAATGCAGTGCCAGGACTTTGGGAAATGATTCTAAAAGCAATTTTGGAATTTAGGTTATTTGGTTCATCTGCGTCTGTTGCGTTTATCCTCATTAAAATTGTACCTGGAAAAGGCAAACAAAATATAGTATGTTTACACTGCCATGCACTGGTAAGTATTTTTACTGCAATGTCACAGATTAGGAGACTGTTGTCGGATGCACTGCACAATTTTCTGATGCTCTTACCCTTATTTAATGAATAGAGCTGAAGAAGTGTTCCTAAAATCCAAGTAACACGTTAAAAGTATATTCTCTAGCAAACAAAAAGACCCTATCAACACATCTGTAACTCACAGAAATCAATGCACCAGAATTATACAACAGGTTGAATTCTCACAAAAGTTCTGTCAGAAAACTGTAGGTACCATATAGAGAAGAAAGAAAAAGTTTTTGAACAACAAGCTGCATTCCCCAACAGCTTCACTCCAAATACAAGGTGGTCTCCACGGTGCAGTCCCCTTATAGCTCAGGGCACAGGATTTTGTCCTCTGGGAAAGGGTGTACCTCGGCATCCAGTGCCTAAGTTTGAATATTAGCTGGAATTCAGGCAAAGAAGCAATTACCATGTGGCTGCTACGGACTGGAAAGAGAGCTGAGGGAACTCAATACCTCACCCAAGCGGATGGTCAATAATTTGTTTCTTCAGATTATCGTGACATTGAAACGGACACAACGTCAGGTATTTATTAGGTTGTTTTACTCCGGCTTTTCTTATCTTCTGGGAAATAATCTGTTGCTCTTATGTTTACTGACATCAGTAGGAAAACTGCCACTAACTTGTTCTTTGAGAGTTAGGTCACAGCCATATGCGCTTAACAGTGAAGTGCCTCTCCAGCCCACAGATAAAGCAGGGCTTTTCATGAGCACGGCGGAGTGCCGTCCCTCCCAAAGAGGCTGGGATCGCTAGGCCAGAAGGTAGACCGCATTTCCCCTGCAATTCCTGCTGAAGGACGCCGGTCCCTGGATTTGTGGTAGCTTTGACACCAAAGCAAAGATGCCGTGAGAGGAAGCGTTGTTCTCCGTTGCCTTTATGCGGACGCTTTCCCGTCATCACACCACACAGCTTAGCCCTGACTAAAAACTGGCATTCACACACAGATAACGTGGCCTACACAAGCAAGAGAATGCATCCTTGTTACTGCAGATATGCTGCTGCGAAGAGTATATTCACTTGTGCCCTTGCATGTGTTGGGAAAAGCTAAATGAAAAAAAGAATTTTAAAAATAATGTTACCCGTTTCACTTAATTCTTCAATCGAACCAACAAAAACTTCTTGTGAAAACACTGGAAAATTGTCATTTATATCCACGATTTTAATTGGGAGGTCTATTGGCTCTTCCAGTTTTGCTCCATTCTTATCTAGCGCATGACCTCTGAGCTGAAATAACACAGACAGAAACAATAAGCAAATACAATGAGTGACTGTAATATATAAAAATACATATGCAAAATAGAAATATATATGAAACAAAATGTAAGCATTATATAAGCATATATAATATGCTTATAAATATAAGCATATATACACACGCAAATATCCAGAAACTGCATTAAAACTAATTGAAGCAAACACATTTGAACAAAATAAATAAATAACGGATAGAAGGGCACCTATAAGGAAAAAGGTACTATTCAACTTACAAGCAGCATTGGAGTCTTTTCTCTGTCCACCCTTCCTGTTACGTTCAGGTCTCCAGTCTTTCCATTGATAACAAATAATCCGTAAGGGGGTTCTGTTACTCCTTGACCAGATATCGTGTAAGTCACCGCTACCCCTGTAGCTTCAAGATCAGAATGTATCTAGCAGGAATACAGCAGATTAAATAGCGTTCGGTAAATAAAACCGCAGTTAAAAATGCAAATAAAATTTTTTTGCTATTTTTGTAATGAACAACAACAAAAAATATTAAACACATTTTCCTGCACTCCTTTGAGCGCAGAGATGTTAAGATGAAAGCGGGAAGAGTTATATGTTCTGTCTGAGGATCTCGCGCAGGGAGATTAGGAACATGATGGGCAGCACAACAGTCGGGAACGAAGGAGTGGAGAGGTCTGCGGGAGAAGAAAATTGGGACTGCTTGGACAAAGAGAGTGGGATAGGATACAAGTGCAAGGAAAGGCTGGGAAACCACTGTGGTAAGGTGAAAAGCAGGAGTGAGGGAAGAAGGAGGAAACTGGCTGATCAAATGGATGGGGGCAAATAAAATGTCAAAAAAGACCAAGGAGGAAAAAAAAAAAAAAAAAGAGAGGGGAACAATGAGTTGAGGAGGGGAGATTGGAACAATGAGTTGAGGAGGGGAGATTGGAACAATGAGTTGAGGAGGGGAGATTGAAGTTAATTGAGCAAAGCCTGGAAATAAAACATGACGACTTTTTAAGGGAGATTAGACGTACACTAGCGAGTGTGAGCAGGACTGAGGAAGCGGCAGGGTGGAGGAAGAAAGGTCAGACCTGGAGAGGAACAGGTAGAAGAGGCTGCATAGACTAGAGATTATACCCTTCCTCTGCTGTCAGCAAATACCTAAAACACCTGGAAAAGCACGTGTGCATTGTGCCAGCATCACCGTGAAGGGGCAGCCCAAGCAGAGGGTAACAGCCTGCTACCATCTGCGGTTACTTCACATGCTGAAGTGACAGGTGTGGTGAACTCAGGTTTCAACCCTGGTGTTGAACCAAATGCATATCACTCTTGCAAAAACGGTAACACCTTGGTTATTTTTAGCTCTGTTTCCTAAAAAAATCAGGCATGTATAATCATGCTCCATGTACACCTTTCTGCCCAATCACTACCAGCAGTTTTAGGACCCACTTGTGAAGTTCAACCACAGCTAAGCAGAGGTGGTGGAGTGAAAAAACTCAAAGATACTGCATTCTCAAGAGTTTTATGAAACCTGGTGGCTGGGAAAAGATGAGAGACTGAGCCAAATCAGGCTGCAAGAGCAACTCATCTGCTGAAGGAAGGAAACAGAAGGAAACGTGCCAATCTTCAACTGACGTTGTAATAGTCCTTTAAAATTAAAGAAATATTTGTGCATGTGTTTAGGGCAGCCACATCCTTATTTTACATTTTCATCTGTATTTTTATGTGTATTTTTATTTATCTCTTTTCTGGGCTTACTCTAGCGATTGGATTCTTATAGGAATTGTCCTCCTCTTCCCGTATGAAAGCTGGAGGGACTGTCCATTCTCGCTTCTGTCTGACTAGGCTGTTGGGATGAGACAACACGCCACTCCTGCCATTTCGATTATAAACCTGTGAAAAAACAAGGTTGAATGTCAGCATTACATTTAGCCATTTCAGACAAATGCCTTATGGCTGCCGTAGCCCAGACTTCTGAATAGCTTTTACTCTTTCAATAGCTCGTGACTTCGAAAGCATGGAGCAACACTAGCCTTCCGAGCCATAGTCTAAGACCTATATGTTACTCAAGTTGTTTGAGGAGGAAAATTATGCTAGTCTTTTCATCAAGACAGAATTAGGTAAGATAGGCTTTAAATACATGAGCAAGTTCTCATGACCAAGAGTTGGTGAAAATACACCTGTGCTGGAAGATTTAGGTGCTTGTCATCAGAGTGGGAAGAGGTTTGGCACTAAGGCTGTTTTAAACCACTGTTTCTGCCTTATTACCCTGTCAGCCATCCCACCAATACTGCCTCATACTCAGCCTTCTCTCTGAAGCAGAATACACGAAACAGGAGGCCTCTATTCAACCCATCCACTGCCTCTGCTATCCTTGCTCAACTACCCCTCATTCTCACGCTGCGTGACACCCTTTGTCCTTCTGTCCAGCTCACTCCCTACTGTGTCTGTTGGCTTCCAGATTAACAAGTGGAAATGTTTCCACAATTAACATCTTCCATAAAATAATATGTTTTAATATTTGATCTCATTTAGAGTTAAAAAAAGATATCCACAAATTCAGTATTTTAGGGGAAGTTTCTCAAAGTTGAACGCCACTCAGTCTGATGGATGTAGGGATCTATTCACTTACATTTCAGATTTCATTTCAGTATTCATTACACAGCTTTCATGTTTCAGAAAATGGTAAAAATGAAGACATTTATCAACTGAAGTAAAGCATGCCTTTGACACTTACTCTTTGCTCAGAGAACCCTTCTTCAGGCACTGATAAAGAAAAGCAGTTTTCCATTATTTCTTACCTTCACATAGAGTCCATTTCCATAATTCAAACAGACCTGCAATGGAAGTTATGATAATCATTATTAATTCTATGTCACTTCAGCAGTACTAAAACTTAACTGACATAACCTCCCTCGTAAGAACAGCCATAAGGAAGAGGACATCTGACCTCTATCAATTAATATTTACTATTTGCCCATAATAGCTTCTGAAAAAGTTACCCATAACCATTCACATTAAAAACATACGCTATAATTATATAATTATTAAGTTTTGCACTCTTCTCCCAGCAGGAAACAGATAATAACCAATTAATTTTTTTTTTTTCAAATAAATGCAGACTTTATAGTCATTTTTAAACAAGCATTTTTTAGCGCTGAATAATGCTTCCGTATTCCAGAACAATGGGAATTTGCCATTGACTGAAGTAAGTGTTGGTTGCCAGCAGCACCCTGGAGAAGCTCCCTCTTCTGGGCAAATCATGGATTATACAGGCTGTGGTGGGTTACCAACCACATCAGAGAACAAAACAGGTTAAATAACGTTTAAAAGCAAGGACTAATCAAAGCATCCGCTGAAGCGTAACCAACAGAAGCAGCTCTCTACCTAGCACCTTGCTGGGAGGATAAATGGCATACGTAACATCCCTCACTTAAACAAGGCTGAGACACGTGCATGCTAGCAAGCAAACCATGCTTGCTCTGACAAAACCTTACATGCCAACATCCAGTACTGGGACCGTCCATCCCTTCATGCACCAAGATAGCTATGTATGCCCTTAAACACCTCGGTTAGGTGCCTCATCCTACCTGGAAGGAACTGGAGCCTCAACCAAATTACCAGAGACCCTGTGTTTACGTGCACTCCACACGCACCCCAGACACCGCAAGTAACAAAAACCCTCAAACAGTGCAAAAACGTAGGCACTGGGAAACAACAACGGAAAAAAGTAGGTTATTACAACATGTGAAAGCAACAAATAGAGCTTTTGAGCTTTGTATAGGCAGAGAAGAGAATACTTTTATTGTTCTCAGAACTATTAAATCTACCTACATTTTGATTCTTAGGTGATTCTTTTTTTTTTTTCTAATACTAATGCCTAAGGCGAAGCAGGCCCAGAAAAGGTGATTTCCTACTGAAATAAGTCAGGGAGTATTTCGTTATATTCTCTTTGACTGGTTTACAGACTGTTGACTGGGCTCTCCCTATTCAGAACTCTGACTCAGCCTTGATTGCTGTATAGATGACAGCTTTTTTTTTTTTGAAAGATGTGATCTCTTTCCCACACAATGCAGCAATGCAGTGCACGGTGTTGAGCAATGTAGGAGACTGCTGTTTCGACTTGCACAACAAAACTGTTTTTCAAATGGCAATTTTCCCAATGTATATATTCTGAAGACAAAAATCAGCAAGCACTAAGTTATTTCCCTAACAGATATGCATCGCGAGGGCTACAGGATTTTACACCTTAAACCACGTTGTTTTCAGGAATATTCTTAATCTTATTTGTTTTTATTAGTTACATGGATTTTTAAAATTTATGTTTATGATTAATGAGATTGTACCGGCAAGAGTGACAGAACTTTGGTTTACAGTCAAGGTTTTCCAACAGAAACCACAACTCTTTTGGAAGGTGAATAGTCGTCAAGACATCATCGTGAACGCCCTTGTTTGTTCTTACTGGTAAACTGAACGGAAAAGTGTTTCTGTCTCCATACTGGATGGAGACAAGAAGCACAAGGTGAGAAGTTTCCTTGTATTGGAAACCTGAGAACCACAGTATAAACAAAAGTGTCTGAAGTTCAAGAATAAGCAGGTCTTCCACTGAGATGCATATCAAGAAAGTGGAGAAAATCCCGTTAGTCATTATAAACAGAAAGTCTTTCATTAAGATACCTAAAAGTAAAAATCAATTTGTTTGCTTAGTAGCAAAGCAGCCTCAAAACATTCTGTTTTATTGCTAAGACAGAAAAAAATACTTCTGCTCTTGTACTGTTCAATCTATAGTTCACAGGTAATCTCATAATGGAGTTCTAAGATATCGACAAAAGGTGTTTAAGAATGGCAGTTTTATTAACGAGATGCATAAATACACGTGGAACAAATATATAAAGGGATCCTGTATTTTTATTGAAAATTTTTAAAGGTTCCAAAAATTTTAAAAAGGGGAAAAGCACTTTTCAATGACATTTTCTTCAAGGAAAAGTGAAGTCACATATCCAACAGGTGTTGAATTCTGAATTTCCTTTTTTTTTTAATACCCTACAGCTGTCTTCTATTAGATGGCTTAGAAAGAGTAGGAAAGCCCTGTCTGTCATTCGATGTGGATCACAGCCTTGGCACAAAAAATAGACATGTCCTGATGACATCTGTTGATGACACAGAGCTGAGAAGGCATTGTCAGAAGACAACCGGATGGTTACAGAAAACGAGGCCTGAAGTAATAGAAATGGAATGAAATACTACGGGAAAGCAGCAGGAGTAGGCGAGAGGGCAGGGGAAAGGAGGGAGTGACTGCCGTGTATGCGGAGTGCAAGGCTGCTCCGGCCGAATCCATGTTCATGTATAGTCAGGAAGTGACTAACGGACAGATTTTGAACACACAGCTTAGTTTTATAATGTAAAGATGCAGACTGAGCAAGCAAGAAAGCATGTGTCCGTATTTGCTACGCTATGAAACAGTAAGTCCTAGAAACGAGGTCTTTCACGTATGCTGTGTGTCGGGAGATTCGGATCTCGCACCTCCTGTGAGTCAGTTTGGTGCTGAAGACGATGGGCAAGTGGAGATGATCTACACTTAGAGAAGCAGGCTGAAGAGACCATCCAAGGTTATCTACTAGTCCATCTCCTGGCCCTGGGGCAAGACTAACTACACTAAGTGCTTCCTGACAACTGTTTAATCTTAAAAACGACGGATGGAGGTCCCACAGCCTCACCAGCTAACCTAAGGCAGCGCCTAGCTAACCTTACAGAAAGAAAAGTCCTTGCTAATTTTTATCCTAATTTTATTATCCTAATTTTTAGCACTTTGCAAGTTGATCATATTGCTGTTTGGATGAGACTCAGTTTCGGATTAAGGCACACAAATGTACATGTCTAAGTGCCTAAGTGCCTAAACTTCTGTTATACTCAACAGAAATAGAGCCCATACAGACAAGGGCATCAGAGAGCAGTTCAATTCACCCCAAAGCCAGTCCACACCTGCCATTTCTCTCTGGACTCCACTGACTGTAGCTATGTCTACTTCGTAAGCCCAGTACTAGTGGATTTGTAGAGCAAAGCAGTTGCTGCTGAGAACCCAACACTACACGACCCACATTTTGTGGTTGTTACTTCAGACCAGAATTAGCCTAGTCCCACAGACCAAACACCCACAAGCAGATGGATGCATCTCCCAACGCAGCTTCACCCAGGAGGGATCAGATTCACACACCGTGGAGATTTGCTTCGAAAGCACAATTTGATCCAACCAAATAGGTGCACTCTGCATCCACTGCATCCCCGTTTACCATAACAGAAACTCAAGCACCTATATTGAGATGTCTTAGTCTCAAACCACATCTCCCTCTTTGCCATTGTGATAATGCTCTCGTTGAACAGTGTAGTTCTCTTTTCTTCACAATTACCGGTCATATATATCTGAAAACTTATCACACATCTTACCCACTTTCTTTTCTCAGTTCCCAGTTCTTTAATCTCACTTCAAGAGTCATAAAACAGGATTTCCTAAATTTAGATTCCATTTTTTGCTTTCCTCTAGTCTCTCCTGAGCGGATTCACTTTATTCTGAAGTCTGGTGTCCAAAATAATACACCACTTTAGTTCAACAGGATGGATGAAATACTAGATCTTAGCATTTCTCACCTGCTTTCATATCTCACCATAGCGCTAGTTTTTCCTCCCTTTTTGGAACAATATGAAATTGTTGAATCAATGCACAGATGCTTGTAAATATTTTTACCGTGTTTCAACATGTTACTGGTGATAGAAGCTTTGAATTATCTCACCTTTGCTCTTTCTAAAACTAAGCATTTTTTTTTTTTAATTTAACTTGTTTCTATAAATTTTGAAAAGTAACTGCTACTGGTTCTGACATTACAATAGTGACCTAACGTATTCTGGACTGAATTTCATCATACCCAGCCTAAGTCTAGCATCCCAAACATCAAGGAAGATGTTCAGAGAAAAAACAAGTTTTGCTACTTGCGTAGTAAGATTCATACATCTGTCAACTCTTCTTTCACTCAAATGTAGGACGTGTTCTAAGATTTTCTCTCCGGAAGACGTGATGTCCACCCCCTTCAGAAATGACCGAGAAACCTCCCCGTCTAACAGTCCTCCATAGCCGTGCCCGCCCAGCAGGCCCACGGCTCTGGGTCTGTGCCCTGGCCACGGGCCAAGCCAAGCCCAACCCTACAGGTGCACTATCGTCTGGCATGCCCAGAATTCCCTGGAAAAGGGTCGGCGGCAGGGAGGTGCACTACTGTCTGGCATGCCCAGACTTCCCTGGAAACGGGTCGGCCGCAGGGAGGTGGGGAAAGCTGCTGTGACGTCTGCGAGGTACCCAGGGATGAAGATTACAGGGATGCAGCCCGCAGGCAGGGAGGGAGCGCAGATGACCAAGAGATACTTCCAGGAAAAACAGGGAGAGGAAGAACTTAGAGTTCTCGGTGCTACTAAGGTAGAAGATGCTTTGGGAAGACACTACTTTCAGACTGGTTTTGTTTTTCAGTAGTTTCTTCAGGTTTTGAAGTTATCAGTGCCATCTTTGCATGTCATAAGATATAAATGATCCTAATCTGATGCTCTCAAACAAGCAACTAGACTTTCCACCACATGAATGGCTTTGTCCAGATTAGGGAAGAAAAAACAAACCAAAAAACCCAATCAAACAAAAAAGGCAAAACCCAGCAGTGCCCCTCTCTTTCCTGACATCAACCAACTACCGTAGCTTTATTTGCTCTAAATCCGACAATGAGGCATTCAGGCACCAAACTGAGTTCACAGGTATACGGTACCCTGCCCCAGCTTCGGTTGAGACTGAGGATGATGAGGCTTGAGAAAAATAACTTTCCTCTTTTCTTCAGGCAAAACCAACAGCATCCTGAGCCAGTGAAAGCCCATCAAAACGGATGACGATGTGGCTTCAGGTATTACAGAAAGAGTCGGTGAAAACTTTTGTCCAAGTAGCACTCTGCATGTTTCCCATTGCTCTTTTGGGCAAAACGAGGATAAAACATTCCCCAACCAAACTGTAGCTCCCAGCTTGCTGCAAAGAACAGGGTTAACTGATGATGGCTGACTTGTGGCCAACTGCAAGTCTACATTAAAGATATCAGGCAACAGGTCTCCAGCTAACAAATCTGATGTTGCAGGATCTCGAGCTCAGGAAGCAAGGCCCCAATCCACAGCACTTGCCTGTCTGACCACACAACAAGCCGTTGCTGAACTCTGCCCGGTGCCTCGGCAGCTCCCTGGCGCAGCCCATGGCCTGGCCTCCACCGTCGCCTTCGTCTGAGCGGCGGCGGCCCGACTTCCGCAGGCATTTTGCCAGCCTGGAAAGGTGAAGAGCTAAAGAACAGTGCCGCAGATATGAAGGGGAGCCTCTTGTAAAACATCTAGAAACAGCTAGAACGTATCAGTCCATATCAAACAAACCAGGTGTTTTGGTCTCTGTTACGAAATACTCCTTGCTTGTAGCCTGAAAAGGTATTTCTGAGGATGGAAGGTCTAAAGGCTGATGGCTAAAAAAGAGGGAGGGCAGGGAAGGAGAAAGCCTGAAGTGTCTCGGATTGTTAAGAATTTGGTATCACTTCTCTAAGGCAATGAAGACTTCCATTAAATCATACTTTATGATCCATTTTTCCTCCTGGCACTATTTCTTCAAAAAGGTAATGCAATTTTTTTATAGATACAATATGCTAAACATGAAGACGGCAACATGAACTCTTCGCTGCGTTCCTGTTCCTCCTGGCGTCTCAAAAAACCCCACCCATTCGAGATACCGTTCTTACCGGGTTTTTCTACCTTCACCTGCTCTCAGACAGCAAACGGCGACTGCTTTTATCTACTTTGCAAAGAAAGGCAGAAAACCCGCTCCCCGCCACAAGCCGCCGCCGGCGGGAGGGCTGCCAAGCCCCGACGGGAAGAGCTCTCCCCCGCGGCCGCACACGAGTCCCCGCGGCGCCGGGCGGTGCCGCCGCTCCCCGCGCAGCGCCCGCGGGGCGCACCCGCGCCTCCCTCCCGCACAGCTCCGCGCAACGCCCGCGGCAAAGCAGCGCCTACCCCCCGCCCCGGTACCGGGGGACCCCCGCGGCCAGGCGCGCCCCGTCGGGGCCCGCACTCACCAGCAGCGCCAGCAGCCGCACCGCGGCGGAGGGGCCCCGCGACATGGCCGCCGTCTCCTACGCGCTCCGCCCGGGACGGGGTCACCTGCTCGGGCCGCCCGCGAGGGGAAATGGAGGCAGCCCGTGGAGGGGGGCACAAGTAGCCGCGGGTGGGTGGAGTGTGGCGGGCGGGCAGCCGCGCCGCGCCGGGAAGGGGCAGGTAGCGGCCGGCCCGCCCCGGCCCCGGCCCCGCCCGGCCCAGCCCGCCCTCGGGGCGCCCGGCCCGCGGCGGGGAGCCCCGTGCGCCGCCCCGCCGAGCTCCGCCCGCGGGAGCCGCCGAGGCTGCTGAGGGCCGCGGCAGCGCTTTCCCCAGGGCTTTCACAGCTTGATTTTGATTGCCCGCTCCCCGCCCCGAAAAGCGAGCTGGAGCGGGTAGGAGGCATGCAAAGCAACCGTGACAACAAAACGATAAATTAACGAGAAATTGATGGGGGGAATAGAGTCTCGTGGGAAAACAAAATTGTGAGTTGTTTTAACGTAACCTTCCCTGTAATCTTTTTTTTTTTAATACGCTCTGGGCCATATCCTTCCAGCTCTTACCTGGCAGAGATCTTTCCTGGATACACCTGATTAATTGATGCTTACGAAAGCATAACTGATTCTTCATGATGGTGAAACAATTAAATATTCTTCCCGTACATCCTCTCTTCCGTGAGGCACTTACCTAATTAATCTTTCTAAGATCACACTCAATTGTCGTAAATAATTTCTGAAGTGGCTGGTTATGATACTGTGTGTGACACTATTAGGGCTCGGCGAGGGAACCAGCCTTAGGGGAGTCTTTCCAATTACGTTGGGTCCCCTTATTACTGTTGTAATAGTGTACGATAAATAATTTCACGTTGTGCGTGACGTCAGTTGCAACAATTGTAATTTACATGGGGATCACAGGGGAAACAATTTTACCTCGCAATTTATTTTGAAGTTATGTGTATTTATTTGTATTATTTACTCGGAATATCACAATTTACAGAGTTTGCTGATACCCTTGCATTAATATAATTTTCTTAATTTAAAGAAAGCAAAAGGCAGAAACAAACCAATATACACGAAATGCACAGTATTAAGGGTTTCCATATTCTTGCTTGGTTCTGTCACTGAGCCACTGTGCTGGACTTTGTAACCGAACAGGACTGTGTACGTTTGCACAAGAATACACCCTGAGATCCTCTGAGGATCTTCTTCACGGTCTCAAGGGCAGAGTGTCATTTGGTACAGGTTTAACAGCCAATGTAGCTAGTGCAGCTAATGTTAGTAAAAGTAGCGTGAAATTCTCTTTTAGAAATTCCTGTCTGAGATAAATGAGGCAGAGTATGTCTCGGAGAGGCTTCATGTTACACTACTTTTAATTGGGTGATTTAGAAGTAGATTCGGATTCTAGCTGTATATTACATTTCCTAGCCTGGTGGTTAAGCACAACTTGAAAGTATTTCTTTACATCAAAAGGCTGCAAGAGAAGAACCTTGATTTGCGACTTTCTTCTAAATCTGGAAGGTAGCTCCGTGGAATTCTGAAAAAGATTTTGGTTGCCTATCCAGTGCACTGTTAGTGAGGTATTAGTAAATATATATATATATATTTACAACTATTTGCCAGTTTTTTAATGCTGATATGATAGAGTAAAAAGCTAATTTAATTTCCTTTGAAAAATCCTTAGCACTGATTTCTCTTTGAAGTTATTTATGTGTTTATGGGAGGAACGAGTAGAATCATCTCTTCTTCACAGTGCTCAACAGCCACAGAGAGAGAGAAGCTGTTCTGCAAATTATTTTGCCAGAACTTAGACATCTGTTCTTATGTTGCTTATAACTTTCACGTGGGTCAGCTACATGTCCTGCACATCCTACAAGACCCTCAGTCGTCATAAAGAAGTGTGGGGCTTTTTTATACTTGTTTAATCGCTCAAAGCAGGAATAATTTAAATAATATGAAGGTTCCTCCCTTCCCTTGTATGGAAAACTTCTATTACTCTTATTTTACAGAAATAATTTGCCTGATGTTATGAAATAAATGTCAAACAGTATCAGTTTGTTTCTAACACAGCTAGTAGCTGTGTCACCGACCACTGAAGTCGAATTTCTTTTTGCCTTTCCTCCACTTTACCTGGCAGCTGCTAAAGGCTCCTCCTCTCACAACCAAGCTGCAGTTCTGCCCCTACAATCAGTTTGCCCGGGAGGATCCATGGAGCATTAGATCTTTGTTTTCCCTCTGGAGACAGCAGCGGTTCAGAGCTGACTGACACCCCAGAACAAAGAGGAAGTTCATCTTTGCTTTTCAAGCCATAAAAGCAGCTGAGCCCCTTTCGGTGCCTGGTGAGGAAAGGGGCTTTCCAAGGTGTGAGGCATGCGCCAGGTTGCTCTTTTCTCCAAGTACAAACATCTGCCTGAATTCTCTTGATAAGCTTTTAACAGCAAATAAATTATCTTCTAAAACAACTTTTCTCGGGAGAGTGTTTGCTTTCAGGGATAATAGTTGTCAGCACAAGTATTGTAGCAAGTTACGATTGCGCCGAGTGGCCTCGGTGTGAGGGACAGTGGCTGGCCCTTGGTGACTCCCCGAAACCTTGCCTTGCTCTGCCCGCCACTCCCTCCTCATGCTGAGTAATCCTTTACAGCAGTGCCAGGCGACTGCTGGCTTCCCTGGGGTAGAGGACAAGGACATGTTTTAGATCAGACCAGCAGAGTCCACCTCTGCTTCGTACAAAAGCAAAGGTAACTTTACTGCAGCTGTGGTTTTTGGTTTTTGTTGTTTTTTTTTTCCTAGAAAAGTAGTTTCTTCTTTTAGACAAGCGAGTCAATCAAATGAGACAAGTACAGTATTTAGCAAATGGTGTTAAGGTGGAAAATCTAGTGTATTTTCTTAGTAATGAAATATTGAAATTCATTTATGATTCATATGAAGCTATTATGCAAATATTTCACATTGTTTGAAATTACGTCTTTTCTGCATTGTTTAAAGATTCTTTACTGCACCGTGGCCCCAGCTGCCACTTGTTTTGTTGGGAAAAGATCCCGGTACAAAGCAGTGTATTGAGGCTGCGCATGAATATATCAAAATTACATTTAGTTATTCAAAATATATGATGGATAATACATATTCTGTGAAAAAATAAGCACGTGACAGAGAGGGTTCCTAACCCCTGGATGGCTCTTGGGACCAGAGTGGTTGCGTTAGGTAAGGTTGCCAGCTTCAAAGTGTTTGCAGGATCAGGGTCCTTGGAGGCAAAAATGAACAGACCGAGGAGAGAAGTACATTAGTGACAGGGTGTGATACTTTAAGTAAACAGTTGGCACTCTCAGAACGGAGTCATTGTTTTTCCTCTGTGTGTTAACCATGTTTTTGATTCTCCCTGCCTCCTGTCACGCTCCTTAAACAAATTCAAGCTGTTTAGTCCCTTATAACCAGCAGGAATAATCCCTCCCTTTCTTTTGCTTTACCTCCTCTCTATCACTCAGCTGCTTTCTCCTTATCTTTCTTTCTTCAGCTCTTTCCCCTATATCCACTTTCCTGTTTGCTGCCTGCCTGGTTTTTCTTTTCCGGTGCGGCCAGGTTGTTTAACGTGCCAGGTGCCAGCTGCAGCTGTAGCAATGGGTCCGCCTGCCGAGCCGCGAGCCGTGGGATTGGCGGAGCTGTAAAAAAGCCAGACCAGATCCTCGCCCTGAACACAGGCGTTTTGTTACTGTCTGACAGCATGAAATACCGTCTTTTATGTGTACGAAACAAGGAGTGGCAGTGTTGTTTTCCTCTGCGTAGCAACCAAGGCCGCTCTGAAGTTGTCTGTAGACTGTTTTTTCAGGGTAGCCTGACTCTCTTTCTGGGAAAACTTACATGACAGAGACTTTTTAGGTAGATACAAACAAACGATTGCTCTGCCGTGTGGCTGGTAGACCAGACTAGACTAGACTAGACTAGTTCAGTTGGAAGGGACCTACAACAATCATCCAGTCCAACTGCCTGACCACTTCAGGGCTGACCAAAAGTTAAAGCATGTTATTAAGGGCATTGTCCAAACGCCTCTTAAACACTTGACAGGCTTGGGGCATTGACCACGTCCCTAGGAAGCCTGTTCCACTGTTTGACCACCCTCTCGGTAAAGAAATGTTTCCTAATGTCAAGTCTGAACCTTCCCTGGCGCAGCTTTGAACCATTCCCACGCATCCTGTTACTGGACACCAGGGAGAAGAGCTCAGCGCCTCCCGCTCCACTTCCCCTCCTCAGGCAGCTGCAGAGAGCAACGAAGCCGCCCCTCAGCCTCCTTTTCTCCAAACTAGACAAGCCCAGAGTCCTTAGCTGCTCCTCATAGGACATGTCTTCCAGCCCTTTCACCAGCTTTGTCGCCCTCCTCTGGATGAATTCAAGGACCTTCACATCCTTCTTAAATTGCGGGGCCCAGAACTGCACACAGTATTCGAGATAAGGCCGCACCAACGCTGAATACAGCGGGATAATCACCTCTTTTGACCGGCTGGTGATGCTGTGTTTGATGCACCCCAGGATGTGATTTGCCCTCTTGGCTGCCAGGGCACACTGCTGACTGACACTGAGCCTGCTGCCGACCAGCACCCCCAGATCTCTTTCTGCAGGGCTGCTCTCCAGCCACTCCTCTCCCAATTTATACTTGTGTTTGGCATAAGTAGAAATATTAGCCTTTTTTTGGTCCATGAGTCTTCATCAATGCTGGACAACTGACCTGTACTCAACAGGAAGGTTACTTTGAAAAGTTGCAGATTAGAAGCGATCTCTGCTGTTGTTACTGTAATTTGTCAAGTCCAGTATCAGCTGCAATGGTGCAGTACAGTGTAAGTTTTCAGGGACCGTAGATACAGGAATGTGGCATTCCCTGTCTCAGGAGAAAAAGAGTATTATTCTGTGATTTTTTTCTGTCACAATTGAGGTACATGAGCTAATATACTTAAAATTATTGTGTATGCCTCTAAAGTAAGTCAGCAGGTAACCTTAGAAGGGATTGGCTTAGTAAAAAAAGAGGTCTCCATTTTAAAAGTGAAGAAAACACAGGCACAAAACCAGGTATCAACTGATCTGAAGTTCAGGCTGGAAATTAGAAGAACAGTGAACTCTCAGATTGATGGGGTTTGGGGTGACTTTCAATTGGAAATACAGGGACAAGAACTCAACTGTTTTTTTGGGCAGATTTCAGTCAGCTCATAAAAGAGATTCTGTAATGTGGTTGTCAGTTACCAATGGACTGAATGTGATAACAGAGAAAGTTCCTTCAAATTTTCATAGAATTATAGAATCATAGAATAGTTTGGGTTGGAAGGGACCTGTAAAGGTCATCTAGTCCAACCCCCCTGCAATAAGCAGGGACATCTTCAACTAGATCAGGTTGCTCAGAGCCCCATCCAGCCTGACCTTGAATGTTTCCAGGGATGGGGCATCTACAACCTCTCTGGGCAACCTGTTCCAGTGTTTCACCACCCTCATCGTAAAAAATGTCTTCCTTATATCTAGACTGAATCTACCTTCTTTTAATTTAAAACCATTACCCCTTGTCCTATTGCTACAGGCCCTACTGAAAGGGCCTTTACTTCTTAAAAGGCTATTTGAAAGTTACGTTGGTGTGCAACACAGACATCTGAATGCTAACTGAAAACTCACCCTTGGTCATTTCACCACAGAGTACCTTGTTGAAAAACATGCTCAAGTGTTGGCTAGCTTGTTGGGAGTGCATGTCTGTCATATCAATAAGCGTAGGAGCTGGCTGATGTGTTAGGATATGTTTTCACGACATTGAACTCGTGTTCTTAGTTGAGAGTCACCACAATGCCATCCATGTGCGAAAACCTCTCATTACATTAGGTTAACGATGGTATAGCGAAGAGGCTACTTTGACCTCTGGCTCTGCTTTTAATTGTCCTGGTAATTTATCTGCACTGCGGTGAGGTTGCAGACTAACCCATTCAGAGCTGATACTCTTCTAATGCCTACCTGAATTTGTTATGAGTCCACAAGTCAACTGACAGCCCCCCAGGAAGAAAAAGTCCTCAAAATAACTCAGCACGTGCCAGCTGCAATGGATGTTACCTCACATATATCTATGGTGGTGTTCCTCATAAAAAAGTAAAATATTAATGAGAGAGAAATCTATTAAAGTGATACAAAATACCCAAGGCTGAAAAAATGTATGGAATTGAAATTTGTTCTATCATTTGTAAGATTTCCTAAAGGACTGTTGTTGCAGAACTTTGTTAATTGGCTTCTATATTAATGATTCTTGTGAAGTTAGCTGGGTTGTTCTTTTCACTGAGGTATTTTGCATAGCTAAATTATCAAAAGAAATGTTTGATTTTGGAATACAATGCCATTAGTTGTGTTTACACTAAAAAATTACTAGTGTTCTCTAAAAGTTTTATGCAGGATAAATGAGAATGCATATTGGGCCAAGCAAATATTATACATAGTTAATAATAATAACTAATATATAATAATACATTAATAGAAATAATTCCAAGTTAACTGGAAAAGCAAAAAACCTCAGGACACAGTCTATATACATATTCTTAAATTTTCTAAGTCTTTGATTTATAAAGTGAGAAGGGCACACAGGAGGGGTCACATGATTCAAGCTAATAAAGATAAACTGGTCAATCTGAAGATAAAAGGGAATCTTGGTTCCCATGTCCTCGCAGAGTCCAAGAAACTTCAGTAAGTCAGGATGAATCGCAAGCCCAGGGAGTTGGACTAGGTAATCTTTGAAGGGCCCTTCCAACCCAAACCATTCTATGATTCCATGATATTTAAAAGGTACATTAAAAAGGGCTTATGTGCTCTCTGCATTTACAGAGGATAAGAAACTGCAAAAAGGAAGATTTAAGTAAGCTATCAGCGGAACTTTCCAGTAGTAATTAAAGGGCTTGTATCAGCTGGGAGGCTGTTGCATCCCCATTACTGGAAGATCTTAGGGTTAGGATGGCCATTTGTCAGGAAAGATAGCAGTAGGGTTGGTCCTGTGTTGAGTCTCTTCTGCTCCCATTTTCATTATCAGAAGGCAATTTGGCTGAATAAAACACAAACAAGTTAGATGGGACTGCGAGGTCCAGTCCTTTAAACCACTGGGCTTTCCTATTCCGTGTCTCCCGGTGATCTGAGAGAGGCTGCTGATGTATTCAGGTGCTGTTCACTTGTGATTGGGGATGTAGAATCTGACCCCATAACTTTGTGTGCACTTGATTTTTCTTGTAATGACCTGAATGGATGGTGCTGAGGTCTAGAGCACTTCCCAGAATTGGACTTTTCCTTTTTTTTCCCTCTCTTTTCCCCTCTCGTCCCCTCACACCATACTCCCTCTCCACCTCCCAAGGAAAAGGTCTGGATGCTCTTTCACCTTCTCTTTCTCTTTTCACCTACAAATCAAAACAAGGATATATATTGCCAAGAATTTGCCATATTGTCTAGTTTTACATGAACTTTGCACCTCAGTCCCTGTTCTCTCGAATATTGCTTGTGGGCTTTACTGTGAATCCTAGATTCACTCTTCACGTCTTTATGTTCATACTGTAGGGGTTTCATGGGGCTGACCCTCTTTACAAGTAGTTACTGATGACAAAAGAGGAAAGAAGTAACGCTGTGAAGGAGACTCATGCATGTCATCAACTATTAGTGTCAAAGGCCTATCACAAGTGAAAGTACTGTAATCTTAGATAAATTTAATCAAGGTAATTATTGTAAGGATAAATGAGGAAGTAACAAGCTACAGTTTCAGGACCTTAAAATATGAAGTGAGTCAATCTAGTCACAGCTGATTTCAACAGAGTGCTCAACTGAATGTAAAGTTGAAAACCATTTTTTTGTGGAGGAGAAGGATCTGCCCTCAACATAGTTAACATTTTTTTGGTACCTCAGTATGAGGGAAATCAGGGCATATTGTATTCAGCTATTTCATTTTATATGCTAACTTTGTCCTGCAAGCTCTTAATTCGTGGTGTGCATAATGAAGCCAGTGAAACTTTTGAGATGAAACTTTTGCTGACGATTTTACCCGAGGCGTTTATGGTGTGTGGTATGGCACAGCTTGCAATATATTACATGTAAATGCACACATATGAAGTACTGTAAAGTGCTGCAAGTCTGTCACACATTGGACCTGTTGTTTTTCTTCCCCAGTGGGCTTATGCAACTATTGAAAATGCAGTCATTCTACGTAGGCTTTTCTTAGAAAAATGAAATATTAAGGATGATGCCAAAGCAGTGTTCACAAAGTTACCCTAATATTTTCTTTTTGAAGTATAAAATTATATTGATAAAAACAATTACAGAGTTACTCTGTGAATCACAAGTGGTGGTAGAACAAAATAAGAGCCGGCTCCGGTGAGACTTCTGTCAGACCGGGCCGTGGACATGCATGTTTCTGTGTGGGATGGTTACAGGGTGTGTATCCCACCACCTCAAGACCACTGACATTCTGTTGAATCCAAATATGTTCTGATTTTGATGGCAAAAGGCAAAAAATCCCAAATGACCCAAAGGTTGTATTCATTTTTTTCCTAATGGTTACACAGCTATGAATGTGAGAAAGTGCAAACCATATTGGTTAACATCGGTGTTAAGACTGACAACTTTCCATTAAGACTTGCCTATTTCAGATGCTTTCAGATGATTTCTCTATAAAGTGCAAATCCCAGACAATCTCCTAGAGCTGAGACTAGGCAACTTTTCAAAGGTGATAAAGCAAGCGTTTTGCAATCACTGGCAATACTCGTGCTGAATTTTCAGATTAGACACTGAACTTGGGCGTAATAAAATTGAAAGCACCCTTTGCCTGACAGTGGAGCGTAACTGATAAGACTTACAAGAAAGATGGGCGTATTTCTTTTCATTCAGTCTCTGACAATAGCAATGGCCGATGCCATTTAGAGAGCGTGTGCAAGCCTGGCCATTTTTTGCAGTTCATCCCCTAGTACTCACCCACCTGAGGCTATTTAGTTTGTATTTATAGACCTGTTACACATGAATTTCTCTAGTCCCTTTCTAAGCTCCTTGATGGTGCACCTACAGCCTACCATGGTCATTTTTATTCAGTAATATATTAACTAAGGAAATCAAGGAGATAAAAGTCAGACTTACATACCCAGAAACAACACAAGAAAAGCATTACTTTCCTGTTATTATTATTAATAAATTTTGCATGTCCAATAGCTGTTATTTTGCTGCTTATATACAAATAATTGGTCTAGAGTGGATTTTACAGTCAAATGGCATTCATTTTAATAGACATTCAGCATCAGAGACTTGAGAAGTGTCCTCTGTATGCGTGCTACAGGCACATTGCTGGCAACGTATTTGTATCTGTTCCCAAAACACCTTAACAGCTGAGCATCTTACAAACATTGATGAATTTACAATCATATTCCTAAGGGGAAGAGATTAAGTTGCCATTCCCCTTTTCAAAGACAACTTATTGAAAATTCAGAAAAATTCAACAACTTACCGAGGTCCTACAAGGAGTCCTGGGGAGATCTTTGTCTCTTGAGTCCCAGATCAGTGTCACAAGATGATCCACCTCCCTGACAATCTGAGCCTGCATTGACTGGCACATGGACAGACCCTCGCCCAGATCTTTGGTACTGGATCACTGTAAGGTCAAAGCCTGCAGGTACAAAATTACTACTTATTTTACCTAAATTGAGACTGGCTTGAATCAAATCTTTAATGAATGAGTTGGAAAAAAGCCTGTAAGAAATATACATTTTATTTTATTTTTTAGAGCTTTCCTAAAAAATAGGAAAAATAAAGGGGCTAAACAGCTAGCTAACTAAATTTGCAGGTAGGCCCAACAGTGTATGATGAATATCAAAGATCAGGGTATGTGGCAGATGTCAGTTAAGCAGCTTTTGTTTCCTAAATTGGCTTTTCATGACTGTTCCATTTCATACCTTTTTGTGCTGTATCCTGAATTACAAGATGCTGTTTAACTACTGGTCACAACAAGAAAATACGACAGATTTGTCATTGTACAAAAGTGCATTCAAAACTGTCACCAATTGTAATTTTGTCGTTGTTCTCCTTTTTGTAAAAGTTCAGTGCACTTGGAATATGAAATAACTTTGTCTATTGACCCATTTTTGACTTGTACATGCACTCCCATAGATTTCAACTAAAGTTGCTTGAGCATAACAAATGGTTTTGTTTAACAGAATTTTGCTTTATTTCCACTTAAGCAGGTTCTAAATACACAGAAGATAAATGATAAATTATCTTTGTTGCACTGGAATTAGGACTGTCATTGGACCGATAGCAATGTCGTTGCTATAAACTGGAAGACAGACAATGGGTTTTTTCTAGCTTAACTTCCTGAAAAGATCTTTAAATCATTGTCTGAAGTATGTGTGAGTGCCAAAAATCATTCTATATGAAATACTGAGAAAAAAGATGTCAAAATGTTAAGGCAAAATAAAATGATACATTAGACTTAGAAGTAAATACGTTATTTTCTTTTTAAAAGCAATATTTTTACTGAGTTCAGATCAACCTTTTTGAAAAATCTCTATACGAAAAATAATTATTATCATGAACACTAGCCTGGAACATTAGAAAGATATTTGATTCAGAAAAGTCAAAATGTTGAGTTTTTACTTTTAGAACCAAAGTGGTTTTGCTTGATTCAACTCATCTTGACCTGTATGCACTGAATGTACCTCCGATGCCTGTGGTGCCCAAATACTGTGATTCAAGTGTCTTTTGCTCTCTTTCTTCTCTGTGGCTTGTACTCCAGCGTTAATCTATAGCTCCTCTGAAGCACTGTTTCAGAGTCGCAGGACAGAAGGGTATCACAGAAAAGGCCATCTAAAGAGAGAGAACAACGCAGAGAATGATGGCTTGAGGAAATTGTACTATAATTCTTATGAGACCTGACACAAGTTTCTGCTTGACAACCTAAAACAAAGTATCTTAGTCTGTTTGACACATGAAATAGTTTCACCCTGGGATGCCCTGACTTTCTAAATCAACACCTTTTGTTTCATTTTGGTTTTTTTCCGAAAGAAAATTAAAACTAGAATTTTCCTGCACAAAGCAGCAGTTTTAAGGAAACTACATTTCCCACTGATAAATGGAAAAAAAAAAATACCCTGAGCCACTCTACTTAAAACATGATGTTCCAAATGATCATTTATTGTATTTTTTCAGTGCCATTCAGAAATTATTACAAACAAATCTCTAATATTTTTATTTATGAAGACACAATAACACTGTAATATTACTTATATTTGAAATAGAATGAAAATGATGCATTTGGTTACTCAATACTGAGGAGCATTTGAATTATGCAGTTACGTTAATTCAAGCAAAACAGTAGACTTTTTTTATTTTTGCTTAAATTATGTGGTCTTTTCATATTGCACATAGTAGGTGCTGCTCACAAAAGTTCAAATGTGTTATTTATTACCACAAAATCAGGACAGAGTCAAAAGTATCGAAACCTGCAGTTCAAATTCAGACAGTGTTCCCAAGACAGAAATCTAACGAGACCCTCAGCTTGTGGCTCTATTTTCTATGTGGCAGTATACTTTTCATGATGCCAAGATGTTAATGAGCTTGTGTAAAACTGTAGGATCCTGCTCCACAAAGCCCAAGTAAAAAAAAGAAAGCCATAGACTTGGTGTTGCACGCTGCTGACACTTTAATAAGAGTTTTTTGCTTGACTGGTTTAGAGCAGGATTGATATCACTACTCAAAGTTGTCTTTCCTGAAAACCATTCATTCTTCATTATTAAACAATACCATTAAAGGTAGACAGCAAGCGGGCTTCTAAATTACAACTGAAGGAAAAGAAACAAAACTAATGTCTGCTAGTCAAGATTAAACTATATGCTATTTTTTAATGATAAAGCTAGAAAAAGAATTTGCACAGAATTTTTAATGAACCAAGTATTTGTTTGCATCTTCAGATGATACATTTTTCTTCCACAATTTGTAGTAACCTAAAGATATCCACATCTCACTAAGAAAACGATTTTAAGAAAGTTTGTAAAAATTACACAGCAATAGAAATTAGTATTCAGAAATGCACTGGAAATGCACTGAGGGATAATGTGTTTGCTGCTTGATGTGAGAAACCAATATTAAAAAACGCTAGACGTCTTTCAAGAAATTAAATAATAAGCTATTGATTTTTAAAAAGTTGGTAAAAGATAGTACTAGAAGTAGACAACCCCTACATAACCAAAATCTGTCCTTTGAAACAATATTTTTTCTCTATTAATTCTTCCCCTTTCTATTTCTAGACATGCAAGAGACCATAGTTAGTTCAGACACTCATACTTCACACAGCATTCCTGTTCCAGAGCGCCACAAAGAATGCAGCATGTGCTCTCAAAGACTAATTTTATTACTTTGAAGCACAATTAGGAAAAATATTTCTGATTTGCATAAGATGATTACGGAAATATTTACATAAGACTTCTTTTTTTTTTTTTTACATTAAAAATATCTCTAGTGGGATTTGGCTATATTGCATAGGCTTTCTAAATGTCCAGAGAGTCATACATGTTTCAAATATTTGCTTTTTTATGTAAATAGGTGGTTAGCAAAACGAAAGGGAGCTTGTCAGCATTTTAGTGAATTTCAGCACAAATTCTCCAGATATAAAAGGATACAGCTTTATATATTAGTACCGATTTTCCTTCTGTAAAGAACGGTTCCAGAAACCATACTTACAGTTGGTACATAACGTGTAGGAGAGAGACTAATCCCACTGAAGTCAAGGCAATTTTGGTGATACTTAAGATAATCAAGGGTACAGGATGAAGTAAAAAAGCAATACTTCAGCTATTGTGGGGAGAGCATCTAGTACGCTGAGTTGCTTCAGAAAAGAACTTGAAGCCATGGAAGGGACCCTTTCTGGAGGTAGCCTTGGATTTGGTCATGACTCCTGGGGATTTCTGGTGTTAATGGCAGTGGCATTGACTCAGAGGGCACTGCAGATTGTCTTTGACAGTGGCTCTAGTCGCATTTCCGAAAGCATCTTTTAAAAAGCCTTTTCCTGATATCAGATTCAGAAACTTGTCATCCAGTTCTTCTGAGATTAGTTAATCTGGATACGCAACTGGAAGCTTCTTTTCCATTTTACAGAGTGGGAGGTTCACAGACAACTCTTAAACTTTTCACTAACCTATCCATCAAAGCTGAAGAAGCAAAATTTGAGGGAAAACTACTGCTTTGGTGGTCTAGCAAAAAAAGCTAGTCCCTCTGTATAACGCTATTGTATTTACACTGAAGCAATGTTGCGTACACTATGGTTACTATACATATGATACAGAAGTAAAATGAGATAGATACTATATTTCAGTATTGTGCTCCTTCAGATCATATTCTAAGCCATATTAAGGTATTATTAGAATAACAGAGTCCAGTAGAGCTGTTTTTGTGGGAAAATAAAAGCCAGATTTAATTAAGATTATAGAATCATAAAGACTTTTTCAATTAACACATGCAAATAAACTTTCAAAATATCAATGCAAAATACATTGACATATGAAATAACAATTCTCCACATTGCTTATTAGCAAATTTATATTGCTCCCAAGTGTTTTTTTCTTTTCATGAAGGACTTCAGCTACCAGTGTCGGTGATATAATACTTGCTATTGCCTCCCCACATGACAAAGCTTCTAAGACTTTATTTTCCTGTCAGTATTAGAAAAGAGAACTGGTATGGTGTATTATAGCCCTCTTAATCTAACCTGCCATTGGAGACTTAAATGGTAGCCATAGTTTGGCACAAAAATCTGACTGAGAGCTCCTGGTTGTCACTGAAATCCTGTTAGATTTAAGTAAAGCTGTAACAGTAGTGGAGAATAGGTGAAGCCAACGTCTTCCTGGGTGACAGTGTCAACGCGGCAGCGCCGGCTGCGGCGAATTGCTGGTCACGCTCCTCGCCATGAGAGCTACACCATGGCAGGCCGTGGCAGAGTGTTTGTTTTACTGAGAACTTCAGAAAGCGATTAAAATTTATTGTGTTTATATGATTATTATTTATAACTATTGCTGGTCATGGGAGAAATAATTGAAAGTGCTGTTTTATAGCGCTCCTTGAATTACATGCAAAGTAAAGTGATGCATTTGAAAGTGCTTATTTAGTCTTGAGTTGACTAATTATTAATTACATTCTGTTCCTGTCTTGTCAGTGAGGGGCTCTTAACCCAAATCTACTTATTGTGGGAGATCGCTCAGCAGTATAGTATTTTATCACTATTTTATATGACATTAATTCATACTGATACTGCATGCACAGAAGGATCTCCTCTCACTGCTCCGCTCGGTGATCGGACCTCTCTCCAAAAACATTAGTATCTGTTTGTACACTTGTAGTGCTAGGTGCAGAGAAAGAAATAAATTTAAAGCTGACTTCAACTTTCCCTTCACTGACATAAAGTCCTACGTTTGACTTTGAAACGGGGCACCCATCAAAGATCCTCACACGAGTAGGAATCCCTGAAACTTTAGCGCTATTTCCTAGTTATAAATAATAACAATATTCTTGGTGGGTGGCAGCTAACGAGTGTTGGCGCAAATGGCGATTTCGGCAGGAAGGGCCGCTGGCAGAGGCCTTACTGACTGGAGTACTGCACAGTGCTGTACTTTGTCACTCTTCTCCGGGAGGTGCCGGGGGACGCCGTGCCCATCGCCTGGCCAAGGTGACAGTCGGCACTGAGCATCTGACCCGTGCTGCTCAGGCCCCCCAGATTTGCCCCCCCTAGGCTTGTCCCTCCCAGGCTGCTCATCCCAGACCCTGACACTACCCTCTCGGTGACCACCACGTTGTGGGTGTTCGATAACTCCGAGGGAATATTTATTAAGCTGCCTGGCATGCCAGAGGCAGGCCTGAACACCCTTTCTGTCACCACCACATTTGACCCATCTACCAAATCGGGAATGCTCAGAGAGGTCGGGAGCCGGGAGTTAGGTGCGATTACTCTTTCCGTGACGATAACGTTGGACCCATCTGCGAGATCAGGGATATCTAGCATGCCGCACAAATCAGAGGCAGATGCAGGGCCGACAACCCTTTCTGTTACAACAACGTTGGATCCATGCAGAGGGTCAACGCAAAGAGAGGGGGAGCCGGAGGTGTAGGTCTCAGTCACCGTCACGTTGCCGTGGAGCAAAGGATCTGGCATTGGCCTCGGGGGCTGTATGGTTGACCCAGATGTGTAGGTGTTTTCAGTAACAACCGTTGTAGTGCCGACCGGGGGAGGCATAGGTGCACATCCGTTGACAACGATGGTGGTTCCAGGTGGCGGGAGGTTTAGATCACATTCAGGACTGGGAAAGGTGACGTTAACGCATGACCAGGGTGGGTTGACATCAGGGAAAGGTTCGATCTCTTTGCCCAGACAGATCTCTGCCAGCGTCTTAAATTTTGGTCCTAATGTATCCAAATACGTTTCATCTGTATCTTCTCCAATAAAGCTGCAGCAACCCACAGAGCCCACAGGAGTACCAACTCCTTCATGATCATATATTAACAGGCAGTCGTTTGCCGGCCGACCTTCGTCTTCATCTGCATACACGAATGCTTTCTGTAGTTTGGAAAAACAGGAAAAAAAGTAGAACAGAGTGACTTTTAATCAGGTTTTTAACCATGAAGACTCAAACTGTAGTAAGCGTTCCCTAACCATAGTAAGGCCCAGCTGACTTGAAAAACAGAACATCAACTGGACAAATTATATCATCAACATTTTTGTGACCTTGAAATAAGTTTTATTCAAATGTTACTGACATTTTATTCTTGTTTCTGCAAACACTTAGCATCTTGAATTTGGTCTGCTGTCAGTGGATCTGACTGTGGGGTGAAGGGAGAGAGCAAAAGGGACGGGGGAACGAATGTACTCTTTGGGCAGCAATATCCAGACGAAGCGGTAGGAAGAGGAGCGAAACAGGATGGTGAGGGGAGCAGTGGAGAGGCCAGGACAGAGGGAATGGGATGGAGGGTTGGCCACAGTGAGGAAGGCTTGGTGAGCCCACAGGGGAATCCATTTTGAGCAGGATGGAGATCACTGATTTGTGACGGCCTTGGGTATGGTGGGGTGGTCAGTGCAGAGGGATTGGGCAGGAAAGAGGAGAATTTAAAGTGAGCAAGGGGTGATGTTGGAGGAAGCAGGGAAGGACAGAAGGGGCGGCCCGGGAGGAGAGACAGAGGGTTTGGAGATTGAGATGGTCAGTAGGAGGGGTAATCTGTGGGGGCCTACGGCTGGCAGACAGTTAATACGTAGTGCTCCCAGTCTAGGCAGGGATATTGCGGTCTGGGAGAAGTTCACGCTCAGGAGTTCAGGACTGCTCTGTCCTCTTCTCCACTGAATCCTGTTTAGATTTTGAAACACAGCAATCCTTATATATTAATTGATATTTTGGTGTCATATGCAATTACAGTATTTATGCCTCACAGTTCATGCTAATTATGAACTATATCCCATTAATCCATTAATCATGTAAACTCCATAGCATTTTTTTTTGGCATATGTAAAGGCTAATTAATATGTTGCCAATTACAAAACTGCATATTTGTGTCACTTGCAGTTCACGAGTCTTTTAGGGAACAGAAATGGCAATAAAAATAAGGAAGTAAGTGAACTGGTGTTCACAGTTCTTTAAGGGTTAAAGTCATTTCATTAAACAAGCTGTACAGGAAGTACGTGTGAACAATTTCACAAAGTTATTATCTATTTACACACTGAAAAAGGTGGCAAATATATAAATTTGGTGGTCTCTTATGAAGCTGAAATAATTTAATTGCTTGCTACCCATAACTGCACTGTGTCCACCAGTTTTACAGAAAGGCTATTGAGCAATCAAATCTGCTATGCCAGCAGCTCAAAAGCAGTACTACTAGTGTCACAATTTTTCCTACTAGTACGGCCAGCTTTGCTTTCACACCAGTTATATCACTGAAGTTTCAGTTTCAGTGGAGTTATTTTGGATTCCCACCATGTAACTTAGGGAGGGGAATCTAACAGTAGGCTCACAGATATAACACAAAGAAGATCAGGTAATTACCTCAGAGAAGTAGTTGTCTAGGAAGGCCATGTTCACCCCTCCTTCTCGATACTCTTTTATTGTTCCTCCCATTGATCCTTTTGCTTCCCCTGTTCCACAAATTCCTCCAGCTGTTCCGTAGCCAGTACCAGTGCCATAGCCAACACCTGTAGTTTCTTCAACACCAGAAACTACTCCTCCTCCTCCTCCGTACGTGTTTGTATATATGTCTGAAAACAGGAAAAGAAAAGCTATCCTTCCTGTGCTCTGTGAAAATTTACACAGAATTTGCCAGTTGTTTTTACAAATAGTACAATGACACTACTGAGTTTCTAAAAATATTTTACACTAATTTCAGTCACAGATCCATGCACATGTGCCAAACATTGAAACTGCAATAAAAATTAAGCACGTATTAGCAGACATCCAAGACCTTGATTTTATTCCTGAGGCTAGGCTGCATATGCATATGTGCTTTAGAAAATCAATGATTTACTTATGTAATTGGCTGGAGAGATTCCTTTGTCTGGTATACATATATGCTGTCATGAGATTTGCATTAGAAAATCAGATAATGCTTATGGATGTTTATGCAAATACATAAATGTATATTTATGATCACTTTGGGGTTAAAATTGTTTTGCCTTAAACTCTTTTTAGAAAAGAAATAGCTGTGTAACTCCTTTCACATTTTCTAGTTGTTAGATTGTTAAAGGGCATTTGGGAGAACAACAATAGATCATAGTAACCACCAGTGTCCATAATTCAGAACGAAAATGACCTTTACAATAAATTATGAAGTCATACTTACAGGATTGTATCTTCTCCAGATTTTTTCATATATGATAACAAGGAATGAGTGATCTTAAATATCAGCATGTAATATAATAAACCAATTGCATACAGTAACCTTGGCTATGATTACATTAAGAAACATAGGCTAAATTATATTGTTTTTTTCATTTAATATCATTAGTCTCAGTTTATAGAATTTGAACCAGGGGCTTTCACTGTAATGGTACTGAACAGTGGAAATAAAGTAAATCCCATGTGTAAGTCTTAAACTTATCAATTGTCATGGCAGCAGAACTTCCCTGAGAACGAAGACTCTTAATTCATGTTTATGCCCCAAAATGTTCTCTTTTGATTTTACCTTAAGGATGAGAACATTTTTGAATAATCAATAGTCATCATAAAAGTCATCTTGCAGAGTGACATTTCTTTCTGTCAGAAGCTAGTGAAAAATGGGTCTGTGCCAGCATCCTTCCTTCCTGTTGTGGAGTAAGGAATGGGGAAAAAGAGAAAGTGGCACTGCAGAGCTTGATTTATTCTCTATGGCCATCGAATTCCTGGGGGAACCTTATCTCAGAAGCATAAATTTATTCTGCTATGTACCAGCTTTCTTTCTAGGCTAGTGCACAAATGGCCAGTAATTAACTGGCTACTTGACAAGTCCTATTCTCCCTTGTGGGAAGCAGAGCCTGGAAATTGGGAAGAACTGAACCTTTCACCACTGAGTTGTGAAAGAAAATTTCCTTATTCTGGCCTCAGGATTGATTTCTACTAAAACGGTTGTCTTGAAAAGACCCTCCATTCACTACCTGGAATGATAAAGAAAAATTGCCTGAGATTTGAAAGCCTGGGCAGATATTTCAAAATAAATGCAGTTTGCAGAAATGAATCTGCTCAAAGGCTTAAACCTCGGATCCTTTGTTCATCCTGGAAGTCCTACTAGCATCAGTAGAGGGAGGATTGGAAGGGTTGGGTTGTAGCTGAGAAACCAAAGTGCTTCTTGAATCAGAAGACATGAAGTTCTGAAAGATAACTTTATGTCAGTGCACATACATAGAAAATTTTAGGATCTGCTTACCAGAGGGTTCACCAAAATCACCTCCCGCAGCTGTTGTTGGGGCAAGAATGTGTGAGACATCCTGGAAAACAACATTTTGACTCCTTAAAATATGACTTTGAAATTCCCATATGAAGACGAAGACTTTGTGATTCATGTTAAGGAATTAGCAGTCTAAACTGTTAATGATAGCTATTAATTAACATCTCCGTTAAAAAAAACCCAAACAAAAAAAGACTCCGTCCAAGTTTCTTTCATTGTCAAGGTAAAAGGTGATCAGTGAAGATGGTTTGTGTTAGCTTGTCCTGCTTTGCACTGAAAAAGCTTGCTAGATATTGTGTTTCAGCAGAAGGAATAGTAACACCAAACTGTTGGGCCAAGCTAAATGAACACAACTTAAACCACACAAACTCCACCTGCAAATGTTAATTAAGAATGGCCTTTCATATCTGCCTAGGAATTATTGACAATGCCAGGCTTCTTTTAGAAGATGACACAATACTACAATCACTTTCATGCTTCTAGTCAAATACAGTCTTTTCTGTAAATACGAGTTACTGCGGGTTTTAGAACCATGGGATGTACTGACCCTGTCTTCAGGCTGTGCACCTTCTATTCCCCATGGATGAATTGCCCCTTCTGTGCATTCAGGTACAGGTTCAAATCCAGCTCCAACTCCACCTGCAGCGCCAGGTCCACAGCCACAACAGTCGCTCATTGACATCAAAATTGGAATCACTTCACAGGAAAGAAACAGGAAACAGGGATTTAGGACCTCTCTTCCTCATAGGAATAGCTGCTTTTCCCAGAGGGCAGGTGCTCAAGAACTTTTGAAAATACGTCTTTTAAAATGTTTCAAACCAAGCAGCCTGCAAGTCTGGCTTTCAGAATCATTAGCTCGTTTTGGAAATATATGTATTTGGAAATTCAGAATAATTCGTACCTTTAGTTAGAGCAGAGCAAAGCGGGGGTGGAGTAGGGCTGTAACTCCAAATTTATGCCTATACGCCTGGGAACAGACTTTGATCTATCTCAGCTAAATGAATATAAGTTGCATATGAAAATTAAACAAACAGAACCAGTCTTGCTACGTATAGCATTCAGTGATATTCATTCTTGATATATAAGCATACGTTGGTCTCTTCAGATACACATTAGTAATAACAGACACATGAGAATCAGTGGAGAGAGATCCATCTGGCTACAGTGATCTTTGGCTGAGGCTCCAGTTGCATTTTTCACATCACATATACATAATGCTTGATTTGAAAAAACAATAGAGGCAAACCCCAAAGCCCAGTTTTAACAAATGATTACACAGAGCGAGTCAGGCTTCCCAGTGTGCTGTATTATGCCGAGTTGTTTCAAGAACTCAGCGTTGGAAATTGCTGAATGCTTTAAATGCCGACATTGAAAACATTGCTCATTTTAGAAAGGCACTGCAATATTAATTCTGGCTGTGTTTAGTTCCTTAACCTACATGGCTAAGTTAGTAACCTCGTATCACTGCAGAGGGAGTGGAGAGAGACGGTTGCCTACACCAGATTAAGCGGAGCCTCTAAACCTCTCGGTTTAACGTCAAAGTGAACTGAAGGGAAAAGGGGAAAGGGCTACGGTGTACAAAGCGCTACCTCACACTGCACAGCTAAGGACATGTTTACTCCAGGCTACCAACTAGGAGAGGAGAATTCCAAAGGCAGAAAGACAGCCTGTCCTGTAATATTAACCACCTGGGAACTCCAAACCAAACAGCCTTTTGCAGCTTCAAAATTTTGTGTTTGTTGATTCCTACTAATCAAAGATCAAAACCCAAACCAAACCCCCCTCCTCAAAAAATCAGGGGAAAAATCCATTTCCTCTGGTTTTGTAGCCAGTATTTCTGCATTTGGAAATTTTAGATGTTAATTGCTTGATGCCCAGGCCATGAAAGACAGACAATCACATCTGATTGTGGTGATCTGAGAAGTAATTGCTTGCATAAAGTCTAACTTAAGTCATTCTTGTCCCTGAAACTTGTATTTCTTCAAAAATCCTAGGACATATGAATGGTCCTGTTATCACAAATGCCACTTGGTTTTAATAGATGTAAAGTTTGGCAGGAATAGCCAAAAGGTTCAAAATTTAAGGTTATTATATTTATTGTTCTACTACTGAAATCTGGCTTTGAGTTCAAAGGAAACTTGTTCTTTACATCTTTTCATGTAATGGAAGTACGAATTGCAAAGCGTAATTTGTAACTGACAGGGGCAGCTCTTGCCCCAAATCTTCTGAATCTTCTACTACACATTTTTACCCTGTCTGATGGTGTGACAACTGGATAACACCTTAGGAAAAAACCCTAAGTCTTAGGAAGGAAATAGTTATTTCTGAATTAAATATGTATATAAATATGTAGAATAGAAAATTATAATTTAAAAGAAAATGTTTTCTCTGTCAAATGGCCCATAGGAGCCAACAGGTTACCAACCAACCAGAAAAGTCACCTTATTTTAGAAGAATTGACAAAATACACTTTTTAGAAAATTAATAAAATTATTTTCTTAATTTTATACTTACGAACAAATATTAATCCACCAAGAAACATCAGGCCAATAGCAGCACCGCTAAGTGTGGTAGAAGATCGGAAATCTCTGATACCTCCATTTCCATCAGTATAATCAGTGACTGTAGCATATCCGGTGTCTGTTTCAGGGTATGTGTCAGTGTAAGTCTGCCACCTTGTGTGGTCCTCTTCACCACCATCTTTACCATCACCATCTTTCTCTGGTCCTCCACCGCCACGATCACCGATGATAATTATTTTTGTGGCCCCACGGGTGCAGTAATTACGAGTATCACACTGACAAGCTTGCACAGGAATTATATGTGGTTTAGGGCAGCGTCGGCCTAGGTTGTCTCGTACGCTAATATAGATCCTATAAATGTAAAAGTCAATGTTCTGACTCACTAGTTCTGCAGAGGAAGCTTTGGGGAAAAAGAAAGAGAAAAATATTTAGATTAATGTATTGACTGTAAATACTGTACAAATCTGTAATTTTTGTGAGCAATGTTCACAGAACAGAATGAAGACTAAATGTTCCTGTTCTAAGATTTTCAGTTACTTATGCATCTACAGTACTTATTCAAAGCTGAAACTTATGATATTCATCTATGCTAGGTTTTTTTTTTTGGAAAACCTGAGCCAGATCAGTCTAGTCATCACTTTTTAATCTGAGAAATATGAAAGGGGCAAACGCACTTTTTTTTATCTACTGCTGCTTTTCCTGAATTTTATTCACACGATGCTGAACATCATAAAAATTGCAAGTTTTATACTTTTTTTTTTCTCTCACAAGGAATTTACCTGTGTTTTTCAAAAGTTTTTTCAGTATTTTTAAAATATTTAAACTTACGCATTTGCATCTGTTTAGGACAAATAGGAGACACAAGGGTAGTTGTGATATTTGCCATTTAATATAGTCTTCTATGCATACAGTAAGTTATGCAAATTCTGTCATTTAGTAATGTATGAGACTGCATTAATTCATTAGTTTGTCGTGTCCTGTTGGAGGAAACTGGAAAAGCTCCACTGGGCACTGACTAAAATGTTTTTCTTAGAAATACAAGTAAGTACAATTTGTACAATAAATTGCAAAAGCTGTAATCCTTATTTGCCATTTTCATATGCTTCTCATAAAAGTAAAGCTCTGCCAACTAATAACTTTATACTCTAATAAATAAATTTGAGAGTTTTGTCATGTGCTTAGATTTTTTTAGATAATATAGAAATTATTATTACCTCATTAGGTTTAGACCAATAGAAGTGCTTATCATAGCTACACTCAAGTAAAGTACAGTTTTGCTGCTCTATTTTTATCAGCATATTTTTAGTTTCCTTTAAAAGATGATAACTAGATAAAACACATGTAATGATTCTGATTCTAGTTCTAATATGATATATATATATATAAAAATATACATATATATGCAAATCCAGAGCAGCTTCTTGGATTCATATGAGCATAAAATCACATTTAAGTGAGGTTAGAATAAATTCTAATAACTGTTTTGTTTGTTATTAAAAGGTTATGCTAATCTGTTATCTTAGATAAGATCTTATTACTACGGTTTATTCTGTTATAAAATGTAGGTTAATTTACCATTTATTGATCTGATAATCCATGTAGTTTGAGGTTCGCCATGTATGCTGAATGTAAAGGGGAGAGCATATGAGTCACCACCCCTATCCTTTGCTGTGATAATCACTGATGGGGAATGCATACATACTTTCCTTACTTCAGTATTAATAGTTGGGCAATTGTCATTGATGTCTTGTATTGAAAGCACAATGGTGCCAGTAGCAGTATATCGAGGAACCCCTGTAAAAAGAAGATATTTGTGGTCAGGAGCGAATATTGATACTATAAATAATGCAGTTCAGGTGGGAAATCTAGAAAAAGAAAAAAACATTGAGAGAAATCTGGAACAAAGAGACTTTTGTTTCAGAAAACCTAATCTCTTTTCTTACCTGTGGTGATAGCCAGAACCTCTGCTGTGTACCGCCCGTTGACTACATAGACTGATTCCCGTTCAATAACTCTGTTCAGTGTGATTTCACCAGTGTTTTGATTGATTCTGAACCAGGCAGCTGGATCACGTCCTATACTATATCTGTATTTGGTGAAGTAAAAGTACTGAGCGTTATGTTATGAATATATGTATTAGGTATTCATTTTGCAAATAGTATTTGTCACTTTGGAATATTTTTCTTTAGGCTGTGCTAGGTCCTATTGTACTTCACCCTGTTCAAGCAAAATTCCTGTAGACTTCAAAAGATGTAGACCAGAAAAATAATTAGGAATAAAGTAAATGTGTAGAAGTCCATTATATTTTGAAAGTGGTATCATAGTCTAAAAGTAAAATCTTTCTGGACCCTGTAAACCTTTACTAGAACCCTTGTTGATATCAGTAGTTAAATCCACAGCTCTTCCTAAAACATTCTACAGTTTTATTTGCTAACATATTTCTCTGTTTTATGAAAACTTTTCAAACTTTTGTAAATTGGATGTATTTATTTCTACATACATTAAAAAGCAAATTATGGTCCATTAATTATCATTAATTTCAGCAGAAATAAATGTCAAATAATTTTTTCTATTTTTTTTTACTATAGAATGAACTGGTAGTGACCTCTTCTATTCTGATTGTATAATACTGCCTATTATTGGGGTTTTCTGCTTGCTTTTTTAGAGATGCTAACAAATTCCCTATTTGTCGCAAAACATTTCCAGAAAAAATATCCTTAGGCTGGGTTAGAAAAAAAATCTCTTCTGATTTATTTAAGTTCCAGCCTGATACAAAAAGGATATTTTCTTTGTCTTGGGTGCAAGGCTAAGGAAAGTAGGTCAGGAAACAAAAGCAATCATAGCATAAAAATGGGCTGAAGAATATACTATTGTATTGCTATTATTCTATTGCTAATCTATTAACATTTCTTAAGTTGTTTTTTAAAGCACCCTTTAAAATACCTATTCCTCATCCCATTGAAATCTCAATTAAAAGAATTATTCCATCCAGGGAGTTAAGCAGAGCGGAGCTTACACAACATTTGATGCAGTAACTCCAGTGTCCTCATCGATGGCTGTGTATGTTCCCACAACATAATTCACTCTTGTCCTTTCTGACAGAGTAAACACAACTGAAGATGGATAAAATCTTGGCGGTTCAATCACATTTTTTACTTCTATTGTGAGGGGTGTTCCAGACATTCGGAAGTCATGCGCAACAGAGTGGTGGAAGGCAGCTACGTTCCTGACTCCAATAATCAGTGAGTGAGTTTGGATATATTCATAATTCAGTTCCTAAAAGATAAACCACAGAGAACTAGATAATAAATAAAAGGTCCTTTAATTTTATTTAAGTATTTTCTATTTTAAATGGTTGAGTGACAGTGGGTTTACTGCTCATTTAATGTTGTTAACAATTAATTAAAAGTATTTTAAGACTATTATTTCAACAGTTGAATCACAATATTTGTCCATACCTTAATTACTCTAAGGATTCCTTGATTTGTAGCGCGATCTGTAACAATTTCAAACCAGTTATCTTCATTACCGGATATAAAGAAAAACTCTGCTAACCAATTGTCTGTAAACTCTTCGTCAGCATCCAGAGCTTGTATTCGTAGCAGTTCTGAACTGAGTGAATTTTCTGAAATACTTGCTGAAAACTGGAATGACAGATAAATACCTATTAGCAGACACTAAAATATATAATGGGAGGAAAACACAGCTGACTGCAGAGATTCTTTTGAAGGTTGTCCTGTCCACAGTCCATGCCAATTTAATAAAAATCGTGTGTTCTGGGTAAATTGTGATTCTGGTTGCAGATCTGAAGAGCTATATCACCTCAAGTGTTTGCAGAGGCAGCTTAGAGGAAATGGATTTGTGCTTTCTATAAGAAAGGATCATACAAAAATTGGGTTAATCTACGTAATCTGGCAGTATTGCACGGATCTGGACACCTGGATGACTGGATTTCTCTGACCACAGAGAATTCAGTGTCAGGATTGACTTCTCTGAATACAAAAATAATCTGTGTGTATGTTATCAGAACTGGTATGCAAGCGGCGAATTGGATTTTGAGCACGCTTCAACGAAACAACCCTGTTCATCCAGTGGAGCATTCAAACGTGAAAGCGCTCGGTGGGTCAGTAAGGGCTCTGTTATCAACGGGGGTTTTGAACGGGGTTTTAAAACAGTGATGTTGCTTTTGGTATTAAAAACTTACAGAGCTTTGAGCAAGAGTTGGGAAGTTGTCATTGACATCAATAACTTTGACGGTACAGCTACAAAGGGATGATATTCCATCTGCAGCTCCATCCCGGTCTGACGCCTTCACAACAAGAGTGTAGCTACTATGTTGCTGTCACAGAAAAAGAAATGAGCCTGTTAGAAGGGCCACCTGTACATCTTAAACGTTGTAAATACTCATGTCTTGCTACTATTTCCTAATGCAGGAATTTGCCTTAGACATTTTATTGTAATATATAGAAAAAATGCATTTCTCCCTTAATTTTTGTAAAAATCACAACCTTTCTCTCTTCCCCCCCGCCTCCACCCCCCCCACCCCGAACACATACACACCACAACATCATGTTATTTAACTTTGGAAAGGGAAACGTTACCTCTCTGTCAAGATAATTTGCAATATGGAGTTCTCCAGTATATTTATTCATAATGAACATGGGTGGGCCTGAAGGTTCCTGACTCTCTATCTTGAAGGCAATTTTAGAATTCAAGTGATTAGGTTCATCTGCATCTGATGCAATTATTTTCATCACCAGTGTGTCTAAAAATAAAAAATAATAATTAAAAAGACAAATCAGAAAATCTGTTCTGTTCCTGCAAACAACTCATCAAGACAATGCTAAATCTTGGTGTATAAAAATGATAGAATGCTATCTATTCATTGACATTTACAAAGGAAAACAGAAGGTTAATTTTGCAGTACTGATTCTGACTGAATTTTAAAATGCATTAAAAATTAAGGTCAGATAGAGTAATGCAGATTTTCACCAAAGTTCTTTAAGTCACCATAGGGACTACGTAAAACCAGTAAGTACTGAGCTTGTAGATATTCATGTAAGAAATCTCCACAGTTTTAAATGAGAATTTCTAGAAAGTAGAAAATGAGTGTTAGGCACCATTGCCTCAGTGCTATTTGCATGTCTAATGTTGATTGCTGTACTTTTGGTAAAAAGTATTTGTAGCCATTTTAGTGGTTTAAGTAAGGGTTTATTTAGTAATATGCTACTGCAACTGCAATACTCAGGCTACAAATACAAATAATTGAAATAGAAAAAATGGGAAAACCCATATTTTATGTACCCTCAAAGGAAATAAGTGTAGGTGTGATGTTAATTTTTTTAATGAGAAGAAGTGAACTGATTTATTTTAAATTTTCCCATCTGAAAGAATTTTCAGGATGGTATGGTTAGAAGCTGGAACATTCAGTGTTCATGTGTGGGAGGAAAGGGGGAAAGAAGCATCGCTGCTTAATTTTAGGCAATGAGCTCAGGCCCCGGCTTGAGTAGCACTTGGAGAAGCATCTGCCGCTCCTTTCTCTGCAGTAGCCCTGGCCAATATATGTCATTGCCTACGAAAAAGTAGAATGAGCATCCCAGGTTTATATTAACTATTCTGGGAGCCTCACTAACTATACTATAGTAGGCATAACATAGTTACTTACTGTCCATACTGCTTTCTTCAATAGATCCTGTAAACACAGTTTGTGCAAATATAGGAGGGTTATCATTTATATCCAGAACTCTGACTCGAAGTTCAAGAGGTGGTTCCAAATCTATGCCCGTCACTGAGTGTTTAGCAAAGCAACGTATCTAGATAAAGAGATTTACTCGTTTTAAAACCAAAAGTGAAGCAAGCAAAGTAACAATCTGCAACGAATGAATTTGTCTCCTTCTGATCTCCCTGCCCCACCCTAGATCCATCATTATAAAGGTAAAAGAAAACGGGGAGTACTTACAACAAATACGGGGGTTACTTCCCTATCCACTATTGCTGTTATATTAATTTCTCCTGTTCTTGGGTTAACAACAAATATTCCAAAGGGGGCACGATCAATTCCAACTCCAGAGATGCTGTATGTGATTGGATGGTTTTCTTCACAATCTGATCGGATCTACAATAACAGATAATAATAATTTATGCCAATTTACTGAGGACACTTGCAGTGCTTTTTATTCCTATTATTAGTTCCTGTAAAAAATTCTATATAATTTCAGTTTCTCAACCACTTATCACAAGGTTCAATTGACAGAACCAATGGAAGGCTCTTCTACAAAACAGTCAGCCTAGAGATCCAGCTCCCCTTAAGTGCTGGATAGGCCTTCTGTTTCTCTTAAATCTTCTGGCAGGGAAGTGGAGAGAGAAACTTCCAAGAGTATACCACTGTGGCTGGACCTCAGTAAGGGTACGGTCATGGTGAGAGGATAGGAAGACATCGTCTTTGCTCTGTTGCCCACAGAAGTCATGCGCTATGCTTGAACTTCTGCTCAGGGGTTTCTCAGGGTGAGAGAGAAAAGAAAAATATTGCGATCTAGTACACGGATGCTGCACACGAAGAGACGATGGTTGGAGCTGCCCAGTAAGTAGTCTCATGGCAATGTTCTGGGAAGCCTTTGGTCACTCCTCAGCAGCCACGTGGGTTCACCTTATGAGACTGTCTCAGGAGAGCTGGAAATATTGCATCACCTTTCTTTTATTCTACATTCCTTGCTTTGACTACTCTAAGCAAATACACTTTTTAAAATCTGTCTGCTTTTATCAGCCTGTCTTTAGAAAAACTTCCTTGTCAGTGAACACTTTTGTTTTCCTTTCTACTTACTTTGGCAATTGGATTCCTCTTAGAATTATCTTCTCCTTCTCTACAAGCTGCAGCAAATTTGATCCATTCACGTTTTTGTCTTCTGAAGGTTTTCCATCTTGCCATTCCATTTTCATCCCATTCTTTTACCTTTGACAGAAAGTTCCAGTATCATATGACTAGTAACCTCAATCCATTTTAAATGAATACAGACATTTAGAATTTCCAACAGTAAGGAGAAAAGGGATTTTTCTAGATCATGTTTTTTATATATCTGCGAGTCCCAAACTCTAAGACTGTACATGTTTACTTTAAAATTATTGCTGTGTACGAGATTTACTCATTTAGGTTCAGAACTTGTCTTGAGAGAGTGAGCAGGTTATTACCTGCAACTCTTTAATATTTAAATATATTTTCAATCTTCAAGTTCAGAAATGTCTTAGTTCAGTATTTTCCATTTCATTTTTGCATTGGTTACATTTCATTTGATCAGAAAATCAGTTTCTAAAGAAATGTATATTACCTCTACATGAAATCCTGTGCTGAAATCCAAGAGTACCTGCAAGAACAATAAGAAGATTTGCATATAAAAATGCAGTAAGCAAAACCCAGCTGCCATACATTGCTATACTGCAGGACTGGAGCTGTACTTTTTCTCAAGTTTATTGCAATAGCCTGTCTAGGCAGTAGCTACAGGATTTCCATAAATGACTTTGTGCAATTCATTTTTTTCTATATCCATCACTTGAATTCCTTGACAGTTAACACCTTCAAAATTAATTCTGTCTTTCAAGGCAGAACTTTGAGTTTGAATGGATATGCCATAGCAAATTTCAAGTTATACCTACATCAAAATACAGCTTTCACACAGATTTTTATGTTGTAACACCTCAGCTGAAGAGAGAAGTGGTTGCAAGAGTTGTTTTTAAAAAGTATGTCTAGGAAACTAGAAAAGGAGTATTTATTTATTCTAAAGAATTTATTCTTTATTTTTATGTTATTTAGAAAGTCCACATTAGACCTGGAGTACTTAACTATGTAGTTTAACCAAAAAGAATGAAAATGTTTTCTTGAAACTTCCCACTGAGGTTGAAGAGATTCAGTGTAAGATGGAAAGCCAACTGCAGTGATCAGGCAGATTTCCCTGGAGTGCAGTGGGCTTTAATTTGAGGTTTGACTATGCAACCAAAGTCTTGAGTAAATAAAGGTGGCAGGATCAGATGCAATATGTAATTACTTTAAAATTAAAATAATAGAGAATCCTCAATTTCTTGATTAGCACAATTTAAAAGAAGGCATGGTTTAATTAACCTTGTTCCTAAATAAGATGTGAAAATGAAGTTCACTCGGTGAATGTACCTCTTCATAGCATCTCTTTTGGGTTTACGACCTGCCTCTGCTCTCTTCAGATGATAAAGGGTGAAGAATATGGGATTTGCAGGACTAGATGCTTGCTTCATTCATCATTGGGAGAAACAAAATATCCAGATGACTCAAAAAGTGTTGCAGAGTTTCTCTTTTATCACCAAGTGTGGTTAACAGCTGTAGTTATCAATTTTCCACTTTCCTTATAATTTCCCAGTACTGTTCAATAGCTTTTTTTTTTTTTGTCTGACATGTTTTATCTTGTGGGTTTTATGTCAGTTGTACTTGGATAAAATCTGTGACAATCTTTTTCTCTATGGTAGCTTTACTTCATGGGACTTGCCTCACTTCAAATTTATTGCATTGTTCTGTCAAGGCTGGAAGATGGGCACAGACTTTTTTCCACTTACTTCATGTTAAAACAACCTCTTACATGCCACATATTAACGAACAGCAGCTTCACCCTCCTTCCTCTCTCTTCTCCCTTTTCCCCTTTTACCTGTATGCTGTAAGAGGTCCACCCTCTGTCATTTACAAAGACACGTCTCCAATGATCTGATCTTGCCCAGAACATTCCCTGAGACCTCAGCACATAATGGCTGCCCTAATCTGCTTCTGAATGAGGGAATTTAGACTGGATTTGCCCATTTGGTGTGCATATACCTTGAAATTTATCGGGCTGTTCATGGAGTAAGGATTTTTTTTCTTGTTTCTTTGAGCAAGCTATTGACATAAATGGTTAAGAAAAGTACTGTGCAGGAAAATCATTACAAAATGTTCATGTTGTGCTAAAAGCATCAATACATCTTTTAATCTGAGTTTATGTCTTGGTGACTATTTAAATCTTCAGCTGCAGAATGGGGTTCAAATTCATGTGCAGCCATTACTCATCTCAGAGAAGGGACAATATCAGACTCCATTTAAACTGTGGGGTTTTTCACCCCAGTGGGAGATCAGGCCTGTCCCTTTGTAATCCCCCTTGGAGCTTGGGGAAACAGGGGAGAGGAGAAGGGGCAGATTACACCCTCACCAGAAGACCTGAGTGATGAAGTCCACCAGAAATAGCACTGATTCAACGTCTCTTATCAGTTGATCCCGCCGGCAGAGCAGAGCCTCCTTTAGTGAGTACAGTGAAATCCTCTCCACCCTTAGGCTGAAATCCCTTCTGGCATGCAAGCAATTGTCTCGACGCAGAAAAGTATGGGTATACACCTCCCAGAGCAATGTTAGTGAACCTTGTCTACTGTCTGCATCCTATGGCCTATTCTGTTATTTAACAGTGAAACCAGTATCTCACATCCAGCCACATCACTCTCATACTCAGCAGGCTTAACTGAAAACCTGTGTTGAGCATCTCCGAAATAAGAATTACGCCTGTAAAGAATTCTGTTCTTTAAGGACATGAATATTCATAAAACACTTCATTTCAGTCTATAGGGAGTTTTGTTTTCAAGCAGTGAAGAATATACGTTTTTCACTGGAGTTTCATCCTTCGTTTTTGAGCACCAGTAATGGGAATGTCAGGAGTTTGTTCACCAGTAATGCTGGGGATTGTAAATTTAGGCCCTGTATTTCCACAGTTGGCCCATGCTAACGAAGGAAAACACCATTCTGCTACGTGTTGCTAATGGAAGATCTTGACAGAAGTCTTGATGGTTTTGAATCCAGAGTCCTTAGTACAGTTTATCATATTATTTGAAAAGGCTGATCCGATGAACTTGATGTCTGCGTTTGGTATGTCCCTCTCAGTTACTGTCATGTTACAGGAGGGAGGGCAGGCAGACACCAGACAAAGTTGTCTAGTTCACCAGCTAAACCTCAACAGTTCTGGAGTGTCAACAGTTCTGGAGTGACGCCTATGCAATTTGATCCAGGGATGGCGGTTCCTTTGCCTCCTTAACTAATGTTCTCTGGTTCTCCACTATCACAAGCAGTTAGAAGGCTCCCTCCACCCCAGTTGTCTATTTCTAGTATCTCTCTGCAATGCAAACCCTTTTTTCTAGTGCTATTTCCAGCAGAGAAATACTGTCTCCTAGTGGCTAACTCCAGCATGCTTCTAGGTAGTCAACAAATTTCCCTTCTAAAGTAGTATCTGGGTACAGTACTTTCCATAGATTCAGTGATTAATGATAATTAAAGCCATAGGAGCCGCTGGAATGAGTGGGATGCATCCTGAGGACCTTGGGGTAGGCAAGCTGATCACAATGATATCAAGATTTGCCGTGCTGTTAGTCTCCGAGCGACTGCGAAGAAATGGAAACTCTGCAGAGAAGCCAGAGGCTCATTGGAGAAGCTGTTTCTGGTTTGGGTTGGGAGAGGTGCAGGCAGGAAACATGTTTATGGTGACTGTCAGTTGGACAGTGGCCTGTCTGAAGGCTTGTCTTTTATTGTAATGATACAGAGTCTGAACCTTGTGTCCAAAATGACGCCTTAGAGTCACACTGGAGTTATTCTGGATTTATTCTGATGTAACTGGGAACAGAATTAGGCCCATAGGATGTGTATGGTTCTTTGCACCTTCAAAGCAATTTACAAACAAGAATTAACTAATCATTAATTGACTGCCAAGCAATATTATACGCAATTATGGAATCCTCCCTCCTCCACCTACTCAAATCTAGATGACGGAACACGCCTTTAACATCTTCCCAGCATTATTCATATTGGATCTGCTTCTCTCTCTTTGAAGTCAACAGCGGTATTGTTATTGGCCTGGATGGGAGGAGTGCTGAGAACTCACACATATTATATTAGTCATCAGGGTGCCATTGTAGCTCTGGCTGTGTCAGCGTTTTGGGATTTTTACGTCTTACTCAGTCAAAGCTCTGACTAGTAAAGGGTTGAAATAACAAACCCTTCCCTCTACTCATTTGGCATCTCTTTAAAAAATGATAAATCAGTGCATAGGAAATAATGAGAAGCAGAGTTGAAACATAAGACAAACCCTCATATTTTAAGAAGACAACATTTGATCACTTTTAAATCGAAATTTGATCGCTTTTAAATTACTTTAAATGGAAATGTGGTTTTGTCTATACTTTTCATTTTCATAGGTCACTAATGAATGTGCTTCTTCCAATTTAAAGGAGAAGTTTTTCAGGATGATTTTTCTAGCGTTTTTTTTTTCTAATTCTGTGGAAGTCAGGTGTTTTTATTGCTTCCTGTGTTAGAAGCTGACGTCAGTATTTTGTACTGCACCCAGGATGGAGAATCCATTGCTATTTCAGCAGAAGTATGACAATGCTCATGTCAGTCAAAAGAATATGTTCCAAAGCTTTATTTTTTTTAAAATACGTTTACTCAAAGAACTGACCACTTTGGGAAAGTTTTCACTGAGGTTGTTTCTGTTCTGCTGAGTCATACAGATATAACGAATTTCCATAGAGTAACTGAGCTTAACCATTAGAAAAATGAACAGAAAAGTAATTTCAATACAGGGTGTATGCCATTATCATGCAAATCTGAGTTTTTCAAATTAGTCGTGCTAAGTCTCCTCAATAAATCTCCTCAATAAAACCTGAATTCTAAAATGGCTCAGAGCGCTCTAGCTGCAAATGCACGTTTGCTTAGGGGCCATTTTTACTTAGGAATGTAAAACTGCAGACTTAAGAACCTAATCTTAGGTGATAATTCCTGGATGAAGAATTCCTTTAGTTTCTATTTCTACAACAAAATTCTTTAGCAGAAGAGCCTGCAGGTTCCTGGCTACATCCTGGCAGACGTTTCATATGCATATGCAAGGAGAGGATTTGGCCCCTTAATATTTTTATGTGCAACCAAGTTATGAGTAGGAGGTGTAACCATAGCCTAACAACTGGAAAAAAAAAAAAAGAAGCGTAGATAACACATGGGAAAATGTAGCCAGACAAAAGTGCATATAAGAGATGTGGTGAATTTAAAATTATTAGCTGTCACATGATAGCTGGCAGGAGAAGAGTCATACCTGATCAAACACATTATTTCCATAAAACGTGTCTGTGCAAGTATCACAAACAGAACTCCCTTACTCATGAGAATAACGCCTTTGAAGTCACGTGAGCAAGGGTTGCAGAATCAGTCCCACCAATGGTGAAATGCATATAGAAAATTATTAGTTTCAGGGCTGGTAAGTTTTCTTTTTTTGAAAGTGTAGTAGTGTACTAAAATATGTATAACTCCACAGCAATTTTATTTGATACAACTTATTAACAATATACTAACCAGACACACCATTCAGACAGGTGATTTTCATGAAAGATTAATCAAGCTGAAAACCAAGACTGTTTCTCAGACTAAACTCAAATTGGATACATAATTTATAATTTATTTAATCTCTACAGTTTGTCCATCAGCTTTCTATAAAGCGCTGAAAGATGCAATTAAGCTATACAGGCCACCATGAACGCTGCTGTGCAGAACACATAAGAAGAACAACAATTGTTTCCTCTGCGTAGTAAAAGTTCACATATTTGATAGTCATCAAAACGTAATGTCAGTTTTCACAATTGTTCCTTTTTCCTGACCCAACACATATCCTTCATCAGTCACAATTGTAACGACAACATACTGAAAGAATGAAAATGCCTCCAGAGTTGCCGAGAGAAGTAAAGCAGTAAAATCTCTTTTGAATGGACAGATCTTAGATACGGTACAGTCAACTTTTTTTTGAACTTCGACACATGAGGAGTACGCATCACCAGGTAACCGGGTAAAATAGTCACTAGTGCTACATGAAAATCCAGAAGGGTTAGCGTGATGTGCAACGTGCTAATCTCAGAGACCTCTGCGCTGCGCCAAACAAGCAGAAACTCATCCGAACCGTAACTTGCTTTTGCCAAGTTTTGTCGTTGTTTGCTTGGCAGCTGCCCTGTGTTGGTTAGTTCTACTTTACTGACTGCAGAGCTGTCACCTAAAATTCATGGATTAGCTTTTCAAAGGGAGTCTTAGGGTTTCATATTCTATAACAACAAACACTTTTTCCCTGACGATAACATTTCTAGAAGGATTGGTAACAAGAAGTTTACAAACATTTACACTTACTAATACATTGTGTATTACACACAGCAGGACATAACTATAATAGAAATCCTACTCTTTTCAATCTTCAGGGCCTTAAACCTCTATCTAATTTTAGAAAAGCAGCACAGATGAGTAAAAATAATCCACACAAAAATCAGATTGCAGGAGTAGAAAGGCCTCCATAATTCTTTTAAGTCCTTTCTGGGTACTTTCCATGCCTTGATGAACACATTGTACAACTATGCCACTTGACTATAGCCACAACTTTCCTTTTACAGTGAGAAAAACAAACTTAAAGAGCGACACTTTCATCATGCATTCACTTGTTCAGCACATGGCGGCTCAGACTCTAATGCACTACAAGACAGGAATTCTTTGTCATGTGAAATAGTAGGTCAAGTCTTGATTTTTACTCAGCTAAGGTCTGCACTAAATTTCATGTTTTTCTCTTAAATATAGACATAGGAATTGGTCAGCTCTGAAGCGTTCTTGCTAATCAGTTTAGAAAAAGAGATTTGCTCTTCATATTCCCTCAGCTGATAAAAAAACGAAGACATAGAACCAGATAATATCCAGTCAAGTTATTAGGATTTTTATAATGATAAGATTTTTATTAATCACAGTGACTCCTTAAATAGTAGCCACAGACAACAGTCACCTGAATAGTCATGCATTAAACATAGAAAGTCACATATTGAACATCAACAGACTGCAGAAAGTCATAATCCAAAGAAACTTTTGTCAGCATTTAATGAAAAACTAAATTATTTGCATAGAACCTTCAGAAGTGCAGTTTAAAATAAGCACAGATTTATTTTCTGTGCTAAATTTCACAAGATTTTTTTGGGGGGTAGTTTACACTGTAAAATGTAATGCTCTGCTGAGGAAGATTCAACTGGTGTAATCACAGAATTTACAAATATTGTTTTAAAATCTGACTTACCAATAAAAGGAACAGAAAAGCAGTTGTTCGGTGAGGGAGCCAATCCATGGCATCTGCCTTCTCGGATACAAGTCCAACTGAGTTATGGTTACAAGCCTGTTCCTTTTCCCCTCCCCCCCCCCAACTCTGGTGTCTGTTTAAAAAGACACTCGGTAGATGTCCTTATACTCAGCCCTTCAAGGTGTCTCTGCCTCCCTCTGAGGGAAGCACTGAAGATGCTGTATAACAGAGTGTCTTTCCCCACCCCAAAATCCTGGGCTGGTCTCACCTGAAACGCTTGACAACATCATTATTGCTTGCAGGTAAAAGCTAAGAGACACACCTTAATTCTTATTGCACTGAAACCCTTTGTTGGATACGAAAGGCTACGTTTTAAAAACAGAAGGCAAGCTTTGCTGGGAAGATACCGAGTGATTTATAAATTACTCACAACATAAGGAATCATTAAAATGGTAACTTATCATTCCTTTGAATGCAATTACCAGTTTTCTCCTTGCACCACGTATGGTAGAAAAGCTTAATGAATATTACTGTAAAGAATATGGACTTTAAGAAATTATTAGTTTGACTTAAAATATAAAAGTCCGTTTCTTTAGTTCCAGGTGTGAAGAAGTCAGTTCCATGCACATTGTTCACAGAAGCGCAGCACTCAGAGCAGAATGGCTTGTCATTAAAGAGGTAATATATTAATCTGGGGAAAAAAATAGTGTTTTATTCATTAGGCCACAAGAATATCTAAAGCAGAGGAAGGAGACTCTCTGTCTTCACTGACTGCAAAGCCTCTTCCTGCCATACCTTTCCCTTCCTATGGGTTGTGCTCTCGCTGACACGGTGGAGAGGGAGATGTACCCATGCTCCGTGCCAGAGAAACTGGAGAGCTACTCAAAACAACAGCAAAGGGGGGATGTGCTGCACAGCTCACTTCTGGCCTCTTTTTGGATGGCAAGAGCACAAATATGTGAGGGACGGAGAAATCAAAGAGGATTCCCCGCTTTGCTCAGCAATAGGTCCCTCCATTCTGCAGCAGAGGCATTGTACGTCCCCCCTTGCATCCTTGGGACACCTGAACCACCCCGTCATGGGCAAGAAAAAGATAGAATGAGCTTCTGCTCTGCTACTGAACCTGGGAGGAGCGTGCACGCTTCATCCCCGAAAGTGCGATACGACTGGTGTGCTCCTGAGCCTTCTAAGCCCACCACGGTGCTGGGCATCTCCCAGGACCGAACTGAAGCTGGGAAAAGAGGGCTCGGCACCTCTGGGGTTACGCAGCACCTCCTGGGATGAGGCCCCATGCTCCTGCTGGGTAAGCAGCTTCGCAGCGTGCCATGCCTACACGCTGCGTAGCACGGGTGCTTTGCTGCCTTGCACCTGGCTGGGGCTGCCAAAGCCAGTCGTGCATGTCCCTGCTGTCACTCAGCTTTTGGTACTGAGCTCAACATACCCAGCAGTGAGTCAGTGAGGCAAACCGGGACAGGCAATGCTAAATGGATCACGTCTAGGTTTTTCCTTTTCTGGGAAATTTTCAACAATCTGAAATTAGCTTTTGGATTAAGTAAAAATAAGAAGTTATTTGTTGTGCAGGGAAAATACGCGTATTCTTTTATGATCCAAAGTATCTTATTTCAGAACTTTTGCTTAATCAAATATTCCAAAAGATGCCAATTTTAAAACATTTTTCCTTCAAGATTTTTCAAATGTTTGGTTTGGAGGGTTTATTTTTTTTATTTTGCAGAATTTTTAACATGATTTTTGTATGTTTTTTAACATTTCATACCATACTGATATCATCATTATTGCAGTAACATGTAAAATATCCATATTACTAATGCAATGGTCAGTGGTTGAAGTGGGTCAGGTATTCTGGCATTTCAGAGTTAGTTCTATACTTTCTATGTAGGGGAAATACATAGAATAAGGGCAAACACGGCTTCAGAATGAGTAATTCTCGAACTTCTCTACAGACCTTCAGAGAGTTGGGTCAGTAGACTATTTTTGGAGTATCCTTGAAAGAAGATTGATAAAACTTATTTTATTTAGATTATTGAGAAATCACTGCATGTGAAAGCTACATAGGAGCCTTGATAAGAAACCAAGAAAGGCTAAAAGTGTGTATCACTCAAAAGCGCTCCTGGCAGTTCTGAATTTCCATTTTGACCACTAGATAGAAGTTATTTCTTGCAAATGTAAAATATGCATGTTCTTTTAGAGACCAAAATATCTGAATTCTGTTGTGTCAAATTTTTTATTATATCAGAAGATAATTTGATCTACAAAAGATGATAAAATGCCTCAAACAACAATAATAGTCCCAGTAAAAGTGAAAACAAAAGCCCCAGCTGTTACACTCTGTCTCTCTGTGCCATGCCTCATTATGAAGAAGAGTGCACATGGACTTGTCAGAAGATAAATAAGAACAATTGTTCAATGGGAAAACTTGTCACGTAATTTCAAATGGGATTTCAAAGCAAATGTTCAAACTTTCAAAAATATGATTTGCACATTAATAATTTTTAAAAAATAGTTTAGTCTAAACAAAAATGACCGAAAAAGGTACTGTAGTTTGATGTAGCTTGAAGAAGAAATCCTAATCCGCTGACCATGACCCTTTGGGAATACTGGAGTTAATAAGATAGTATTAGTGGCATCCACCTAACAGTCATTTTGTGCTCTTGGAGCTTTTCTCTCCTATACATTTTGTATGAAGGTTTTTGTGTTTTTTTCTCTTACCCCTGTTAGCACCTTACAGAACAGCAGAGGGAAGGGCCTTGGATCACTGCGTAAACAGAGCTGTATAATTCAAAATATAATTGGGATACAATGCAGTTAATTAAAATTTCACTTTTCTTTTCATGGAAAGATTTTTCAAACATTTTGGCATCTAAAAATTCAGCCAGTCACCTAGTGATATTGCAAAGCCAGCTAAGAGTACAGTTCCTAGTGACTTCCATTTGCGTGAAGTAACCAACATGTCTGAGTGCTTCAGAAAGCACCCTTTTCCTATTGCAGTGGTCTCATTACTTTTAAGACACTGTTCTTGAGTCATTTTTTAAAATGGGGTGTAAGCTTTTAAGCCTCCAAGACTGCATCATCAGCCCAAGCCCGCAGCTGATTTCAAACCTGCTCCATCCATATTTGGTGCAGCCTACTTTCACACAAATATATACATATATATATATATACACACTTAAGTCAACTTTCTGAGCATCTCACAGGAAAAAGTTTGGTCCTGCATCCCTCCTGGCATAATCCCCAATATGACTTATGCCTGCCCCTGTCATGGGGCTCAGAGGGGGGGCTTTTGCCCCAGGTCAGCAACGAGCAAGTCCCCCAGTCGAGGGTCAGTTGCTGTCCTCGCTGGGTCAGCGCCCACTCAGTGCCTTTCTGAATTTCAAAATAAATAAATCTGCTCCACACTCAGAAAGGCTGCTTTACTTCCCGCCTATATTATTTTCATACTCAAAGGCATTGGAATGACATTCTTTTTTAATATTTCCCATGGTGCACAATATGCGGGACCTAGAAAAAAAGACAAGGAAATAACAAAGAATGACATGATGAAGTAATAATAAATACCTTCATTATGGAAAAGCTAGAGATATTTGTGTATTCTGATAAAATTTTGGTACTCTTCGTATTTTGATATTCTGAGAACAATTTAGGTAATGTGCTAGGGTAGCCCTTCTATAAAGTGGCCAGATGTCATGGACACAAACGTTGATTCTTTCTCAGAATCTGTAAGATGTCCAGTGAGAGGGAGACATGCAGAAAATTTAGTGGTGTGAGATACATATAAAAGCAGTAATAACCACAATACAGTGCTGCTCTGTGCATTTAATTTCAAGAGACTATCTTAATATTTAGACGGCTACGTACAACTTCTTTTGTGTCTCATCTGGATGGCGAAACATGATAAAATTTTTCACTTGATAAAATTTCTGGCAATACTCTGTGATTGTTAATTGCATCTCTAAATTAGTGCTCTTCATTGAACAAAACTGACCAACACATTATCTGTCATTTGCAAAATGCATGAAAATGAAATCAATACGATCTGAAGTTACCCACAAGCTTGTTCTCGCTACAGGTGGGTTGAAGAATCAGTGTCATCCTACAGTGTGATATGACTACAAAAGGAAAGGCTATGTGATTTCCTTGGCTTGTTTGTGTGACAGGTGAAGGAGGAGGCAGTCACTGATGATGAAGAGATAACTGAGTTGCGGATAAGAAATTCCTACTGGCATAAATCCGTCTCCAGCACTTGCTTCAGCGTGGAGGCTTCGAAAAGCTTTGCTCAAGGAGAGCTAATCCTTGAGAGCTAAACCAGCTCCCAAGGCCCCTTCCCTTCGGGATGAGTGATGAGGCTACCAAGTGGGAATGCGAAAGGACTCAGGGAACGGGGTGTCAAACTGGATACCTCAATCACATGTATGTTGCGGGTATTTTCATACATTAATGTTCCTGTAGGCTAAAGCTCACAACCTTAGCTCAAGAGTTGTACTATAAGGGGAAAACACATGAAAGAAACTAAATGTGCCTTTAAAAGTAAGCATAGTGCAGTTTGGGATGATAAACCTAGAACTGACTTATTCATAAATTCATCATGATTGTATTAGACTGTTACAGAGCAGGCTAATGTGGAGGTCTTAACTGAAGTTTTAAATTAAAAGATATATCACTTTTAATGTGTTCCCTTTAGTTCTTCAGTTTCATAATATCGATCACATCTTGTAAAGTTTTTCTTTTTTAGTAATATTTGTTTTTCAGTTTAACTTTTTTTTGTTTTGTTTCGCTGTTTTTTTTAGGGTGTGTTTCATTCTGATTTTTTGTTTGTTTTTTCTAGAAGCTTATGGTAAATATTTTCGCAGTTCTTTCTTAACTAAGCATACGTATTTATAGAATTTTATATTACCCACAACTGTAAAGAACGCGCATATACTCAATTGTGTGAGAGGCTGCATATAATTTTCAGATTTCCTAAATGGCTTAAACCCTGCATTTTTTAAAGATGTTAAACAACCAGAGCAGGTGACGGCGGGGAGGAAGAGCTGAGGGTGCCAAGCCAGGGGCAGAGGATGGGTAGGACAGCCCCTTTGGGCAGTAGCAAGGGCTTGGATCTACATGAGATAACCGTGAACACACCCCTTAATACTGCAGTCTCAGACTTAGCCTTGAGAGAAAGTCTCCTGTGTGGGAAGTGAAAAACCCCAACAACTTAAATAATTAAACTTTTCTGCTCTAGCCTTGCCTTCTTGATTAAAGGAAGTATGTTTCCCCGGCAGTTACCTGGAGGATCTGTCATTCCTAAGTTAATACAGACCTCCATTCTGAAAGAGGAAGCCAGCCTAAGGCTTTCAAACTATCTGTTTTCTGGCAAGCACCCAGGGACATAGATTTAAATTATTTTACCGATGCTATATTCAGATCTAAAAAAAAGTTTCTATAATAGCAAGACAAGGTGAATGGGAAATGCCATTAGCTCTATCAAAGCAGTGTATGATGAAGTCGGCACCATTCGCCCTACTTTAATATGAGGAACCCAAGGCACAGCAAGATGAAGTGACTTGTCTGAAATACCTCAGCAAAGCATGGACAGGACTCTGTCTCACCTGCTGCACTTTAAGATATCTTACAAGTGGCACATGGCAATGCACTCACCTCTGATATACCTTATTTTACATTTATGGAGCTGGAGCTCCTGGGAGTTACTTGACAGGAAAGGCACATAGACACACTTTGCAATGCTTATGATATATAGGTCTATCTATCGTCATATGCTTTATATTTTGATATGTTTTGGGAATCTCACTTGAATATCAGCAGGATCACTGTTGTTGCTGATGAAACTTTTATGGAGTATGGGCTTCTCCTGTCAAGATTATTTCAGACTGCTAAGCATCCATTTCAGTCCAAAAGAATTTCTCTCTAACAAAAAGAGTTGCTCAGATGGGTAGTATCTCTTGTTATCAGCCTGATGAACAACACCATGCCTTGTATTATCAATCCATCTGTCTGGATATGAAATTTAATGTTAAAATTTGATTTAGGCGGGATCATGTCAAAGGCAATTTTTCAGTTTCCTCAGAACAGATTTTTGCAGCCTATTCATTTCAGCTTACTGCTACTGGTAGTAACTGTTGATAATAATAATAATCGTGATGATAACATTGTCATCTCTGAGTTGCTGAAGGTGTGTGGGGCAAACCTAGGAACATAATCAGAAAACAACATTGCAAGCCTTGCAAGCCTCAGCTTTAAACATGATGCAAGGAGTAGAAGGTAAGGAAGAAAAATAAAGTGTGCAGAAATGAGAATGATTATAGCAGTGCAGTCATCAAATTGCTCACTCTGAGGTGATGCCTGTCTTCTCTGTCAAACCTTTGGAGTCAACAGCAACAGGTTCATAAGTGCCCTGGGTAACAGTCACCTGCTACTTTTTCAAGCAGTTAGCGTCTCCTGGCTGCCTTCCTATTCTCCCAATCCGGGGTACAGTTTTCCATTTATTTATAATGAACGGTTAGTGAATTTTATCTCCTGGTGAAGCCAAATTCACTGACTCTAGGGTTTGCAGTAGGGTCTAGGCTTATATGCAGGCTAATGTTGCCTGCATGAGTTACTGCCGTGACTCCCTCTGAATGATGAGTCCCACCATTGAAAGTCAGTATTAATGCTCTTGCTGTCTCTCTGCTATGACGAGCATAGGAGCACTTCCCAGCTCCTGGGCCCGGCTGCATGGCCCAGGAGCTCTCCAAGACCCATGTGCAAACCATGCCACTCCCTTGAGTTTTCTGTGTAAGGCAGGTCTGCAGCCACAAAACACAGACTTCTGGTATAAAATAGAAAATTCACTGGCACATCCCCATGGTGGCAGCAGCTGGGAGGTGATATCAGAGAATACATCAGGTGCTGACCAGTGAAGTTCTTCAGAGGTCTTCAAGTATCGTGGTGGAAAGTCAAGAAAGTTTTAGAGGCGCATAGCCCTCCCCGTCTCTCTCAAACCCCCTCTCTTATCCATTATTATCTCCTGAGGAAGAGTTAATTCAGGAGGCAGAATTAATCTTGCCCTCAGAGCCTCAAGAGAAAATGATTGGTCAATATGGGCACAGGTAGAAGACCTGTGAAGAGCTAACATGTCTTTGGGTATGTGTTTAGATTCACTTACTACTGAACCATCCCAAGCTTCCTCACTTTCTGCCACTGTACCTCTCAGAGGAAAAGAGGATAAGCAGGGTTTTTTTTCTCTCACTGAGTTTACTTAGACTATCATCTTCAGTGTATAGAAAGAACGAACTGAAGACAGGGTAATAAATATCAGATAGGCTCTAGACAGCAGCAGCAAGCCAGGAACAGTAGTAAAGATCAAAGGGATCTTTGCTCAGGTGGCAAGGTTCATATGCAGGGGCCAGTCTCACAAATTATTCCTTTAAAGATGGGGATGATGACCACCTTAATTTCCTTTTCTGCGTTTTAATGCTGATTGATGCCTTCTCTGTTTGGTTTTCAGAAACACCCCAGATGCAGTATCTCCCACTCCTTCCTGCAAGATCCAAGGGTGCTTGGCCTTGGCCTTGTAGCAACCTGGGTCTCCAAAGCAGTAGCTGCAGTTGTGTATAAAAGGTTTCTGGTATTTGTCCAGACTAGATTTTGCTTTTGTTTCTGGGGAAAGAGTATCTGTTTGTAGGGAATGGACTGTGCCTTGCTCCTATCTCAGTTTCACCAGAGAGGGTAACAGAGAGGCCCAGGATCATAGCTCTGAGCAGGAGACAGGAGTGCTGGAGGAAGGTGAAGGCAACGGCCTCCTGGCACAAAGAGAAATTCTAAATGCATCTATCACGAACAAAGCTTAGCCTAACTTTTACTTCAAAGTCAAACAGAAAGAAGACGACACTCACTAACTTCTGCAGTTTTTACTCAGGTATCACAGAAAATAATAATGTTAGAGACTTATGGTTCATATTAATGAAAGATGAACATCTTGTATTCCTGGTGGGATTAGCAAAGTCATTATGAATCCATATCTTCATTAGCTTCAGCCTGTGACGGTGATTTTGGAGCTGCTGTTTCGGAGATGTTTAGGTATGAAGACAAGCAGCCTTGGAGCAGGGAACTGAAACCAGCAGAGAGGTGTACCTGTTGCTGAGCCAAGGGAGCAAATGGTATTAGTACGAGAAGGTTAGACAGGGCAGCGGCAGGATCTGTGTGCTGCTTTGCTGCAGGTTACTACTATCTGGGATGCTGCACGGAAAGAACAAAGCTGCCTGTATGGTGATCTGGTTTCTCCTAGTTTACTAAATAAAAAAATTGTAAAAAGTTCTTATAAGAGAATAAACAATAAGAGAAAGAAAACCTGTTTAATTCAGACAGTAAGCAAAGGTTATGTGAGTGCAAAATAAATGGTTTATATTACTGTTTTTTTAATATTCACGATGGTTAGAACATCATTTGCAATGTATAATTAACTTCCTTCTTGTTAGTCTAGTACATTGGCTTAACCATTTTACCTGAAGACTGGTCAATTTATAAATCTATCTCAGCTGATAACTTGCCTGACTTGCTTTGGGCATGGGTGAAGTTGATGTACTTTCCTGTGCTGTGCCAACATCATAGATTCAGGAGTAAAGGGGACGCTGTTATTTGTTTGACTTCAGAAGGACTGGAGAGCAATCAGTCTCTCACCTTAAAACACATGAAAAAGTAAAAAGCAGATTTGTAAAAAAAATACGTGAAGGAAAAACAGTATGCTTCTGGAATTATTTCATAAAACATCTTACTTCACTAAAAGCTGTTGGAAAGTTGGTCTTTGCAGTACCTGTGACATACATATAGGCAGCTAGATAAATAATGAAACATTATCAGAATTAAAGAGACTGTAATGTTAGTCGAAACATCCATCAGAAGCCACGAAATGTGCATTTTATTAAAAGGCAATGCCGTATTTGGTATTCTATTGATCATCAAAATCAAACTGAAGTCACATCGTAACTCGTATGATTGAACCTGTGTGTTGCAGTAGCGCACAGAGACTGCCCAGAGGCTGCCCTCGGCATCTGGCCCCGTTCTGTTTGTTGCTAAATAACTCATACTGACATGGTCTCCCTTCTGAGGAGCTCGCAGTGCAGAAAAGGGATTCACAGTTTTAAAACAGAGTTTTCAATCTCAAGTCAATATTTTAAACCAGTCAGAGCTCCTCTTCTCCACTTGTAATCCTGCTTTCCTTTCTGTCCTCTGAATTGAGGATGTTGTTTAAATTATTTTTATAGGTCAATATAATACCACAGTTTCTGAATAAATGATATATTCACTATATGGATGCTGTAAACCAAGTCTATAATTGTTCAAGTGATATTATGTCCCATGTATCCATGTACGTACATGGGTATGTACATGGTGTGTACAAGGAAGCAGAGCAGAGAAGGAATGGCGTCTCAGGAACATCATCTGTCTGCTTCCCTCAGAAAGAGTGTAGTGCTTTCCAAAGGCTTTTGTCTTAGCTCTAAAATAAAATATCTGTACACATTTGGTTCCAGACATCTTGCAGCCATTATAGCTTATTAAACCAAAAAAAGTCTACTATTTATATTAAATTGCAAATATTTTAACATTATTATCTCTTCAATTATTTATTTCAATTTTTTGAATCATCAGTGTTATGTGAAAGATAATTAGTGGTATCTGATTACATTTCTAGAATTTAAATAATGCCAAAGGCTTATATTATATCCACAGAAGCCAAAAAACAAAGAAAAAAAGAAGGAAGTGTGTGCAAGGGAGGTTAAAGCTAGATTTTGAGAATAGTAGGGTGGCTAAACCAATGTGGATAAATAAAACTCAGTCCTAGTGTTTGAAATGTGTTCTATATTGATCAGGCTTTTCAGTGGCTAAAGAGTAAAACACTAATACTCATTTGGAAAATTTGCTTTTACCATATACTTTGTTTAACTGAAAATGCATTAGAAACCTCATGAGCTATCCTGCTTACAGATAAAGAAGAGAACCTCAGTGCTGGGACAAAGAAGAATTATAATCCTAGATTTAAGGGAGAAAAAAGCCAAAGAAGTAAGAAAAGAAAGAAGCTCTAGGAGCTATAGGATCAATCTGGAGCTACCCAGGAGCAATTCTGTGATAAGTGGAGGCTCAACTTCAAGCAACATTTCTGAAAGCTCTTAGAATCACAGAATCATGAAATTATTGGAAGGGACCTTTAAAGGTCATCTAGTCCAAGCCCCCTGCAATGAGCAGGGACATCCTCAACTAGATCAGGTTGCTCAGAGCCCCGTCCAGCCTGACCTTGAATGTTTCCAGGGATGGGGCTTCTACCACCTCTCTGGGCAACCTGTTCCAGTGCTTCACCACCCTCATTGTAAAAAAAATTTCTTCCTTATATCTAGTCTAAATCTACTCTCTTTAGTTTAAAACCATTACCTCTCGTCCTATTGCTACAGGCCCTGCTAAAAAGTTTTTCCCCATCTTTCTTATAAGCCCCCTCTAAGTACTGACAGGCTGCAGTAAGGTGTCCCCAGAGCCTTCTCTTCTCCAGGCTGAACAAGCCCAACTCTCTCAGCCTGTCTTCATAGGAGAGGTGCTCCAGCCCTCTGATCATTTTTGTGGCCCTCCTCTGGACCCGTTCCAGCAGGTCCATGTCTTTCTTGTGCTGAGGGCTCCAGAGCTGGATGCAGGACTCCAGGTGGGGTCTCACCAGAGCGGAGCAGAGAGGCAGAATCCCCTCCCTCGACCTGCTGGCTACGCTGCTTCTGATGCAGCCCAGGATGCGGTTGGCTTTCTGGGCTGCAAGCGCACATTGCTGGCTCATGTCCAGCTTTTCATCCACCAGTACCCTCAAGTCCTTCTTGGCAGGGCTGCTCTCGATCCCTATGTCCCCCAGCCTGTATTGATACCGGGGGCTGCCCCGACCCAGGTGCAGGACCCTGCACTTGGCTTTACCAAGTAACAGGCTTGTAAAGTCACGTCCAAGCATCTAAGTGGCATGACTTTCAAACATGTCAAGCATCACCAGATTAGTGCTGCTAAAATCAGGCCTGCTGATCAGAAAATTAAATTAGGTAACAGCATCACAGCAGCATTTCAAAAGAAGATGATTTTAAGAGTCTAACTTCAGCAGCCGCTAAAAAAAAAAAATCAACCAGAAAATCTTGGCTTGGCAATCTAAAGCATGAACCCCTACACTTACATGATTTAAAGGTGAATTTACTTTAGATGGTGCAAAGTTAGGTATCACTTTCAACAGGTTTGACTTCAGATAGGCAAGTGGAAGAGCAGAAGCGTGCCTGGGCATAAAGGACAAAGTTATAAAATTGCATCTGGAGCCCTTCTTCACTCTTCCAGTGTGCCTCCCTCAGCTGGCTTGCTAACCTTTTGCACATGGTAAGGAGAATTTTTTCTGGGTGTTAGGAATAATTTCACTGACTTTCAGTGTTGTTAAAATGTGGGGTACTCAGTTCAATTTTGCAGTTTGTTGTCTCCACTAAAAAGAAAAGTCTATACTGACATTTCACATTTGTACAATATGGATGTTAGTAAGACCCAAAGGTATGTGCGTTTAGCCTTTTGATATCAGTTGCAGCTAAAAAATTCCATCTTACCTCAAAATAAGCTATTTCCTGAATGGCGGTGCTACTTCACACCTGCCGCAGAAGTTCTGTCTTCACAGGTGGAGGGCATGCAAGGACACATACCACTTAAGAACTGGAGAAGTAAACAGCAAGAATAAGGTCTGTGTATAAGCTTGAAAAGCTCAACATTCACGACAGGATAATTTGCATATTTTAGTTAAATATTCATATATATGTCTTTATATGTATATTTCAAGTCCATGCTAAGCCCCAGATGAGCCAGGAACGTATGTCTAAACTCACACAAGCAACCTCACCATTTCTATTTAAATATATTGTACTGAAACATCCATGGACTTGAGACCCTGAGCAATCTTATATTGTTATCCAGTCTTACTGCTTTCAGTACCCAAAGGCAAGTAAACCCCTGAAGCATAGTGCTCTTATCCTAGTTTTAGTTTCAATTTTTTTCCACGCTTGCCAAAAGAATGTGATTGAAAGTCACATTCCCATCTCGGCTCAAGCAAAGTCCTGGTTGTCTGGATAACTGTGTTGTCTCAGACACCCTGCACAAGTTCTGCACCTGGATCCTTCTCCCTGAAAGCTGCTGAGCAGGATGGGCAGACGAGAGGGTGCTGAAGGCGAGAACTGGTGAAGACGATGAATCTGAGGAGGGCTGTGCGTTAGGAGTGGCACTAGAGCTGGGCACCTGCCATGGCACTGGCATGCTTTGCCTAACTCTGGATAGCAGCTTAGAGGAGACATCTTAAGGTTTTTCACCTATGGGTTTTCAAAGGCAGGGCATTTTAATGAGCTTTTCCCGTCCTAGTCTCCATTGGCTAGCATCAGACATATCTCAGAACAGACTGCTTGTCAATCTTAGCACTTCATACATACACACTCACTTTTTTCTGGTTTGAATTAGCAATGAAATACCTGATTAGGCTATCCGGTATGGTGCCCTGTCCCACCTCTACTTCTAGCATCATTTGAAAATACCTCTTCCTCCCAGCCTATGTACAGCTCTGGCCATCTGTTTCCACCTGCAAGTCATGTGAGAGACAGACAGACAGTCAGACAGCCAGGCCTGCTCTCCCTCCAGCTCTCACTGCAGTGGAGCTAAAGGAGAGGTAGCAGGAGTTTTGCTCGGTGGATGCTCCTCTCAACGCCTTCACACATGGTAGGAGGAGAGCTAATCCCTTAACTGCCCCTTCTGCCTGGGAAGAAAGGAAGGATGGATGAGAGAAAGGAAGCCAGCGCCTTCCCTTCTAGCCCTTAGAGCCTGTACTCTAATTAATGGAGTATGCTTGAAGGTGATTACAGAAATCCCCACACAGGCTTCAGATAGCGATGATCAGGTATTTGTATACGCTGCTGCAGGGCATGGTCAGAGGTCTTCATCTGCTGCCTTTGCTGAGGCTCAGGGAGCATTTACACTTCCATAGCACTAACAAACCAGCTGTCATGACACTACTGGGAGTGTGATCACTTCTTTTCAACTGACTGTATAGAGCAGGTATGTGAGCCACAAGCAAAGCATGCAGTTTCTTGTCTAATCTGACTGCTCAGGCAGTGGTTGCTGTGTGAGTTGCATGACTAATAGCACAAAAAGACATTCTGAATTCAGACTTATTCAAGTATGAACTGGGCCCCTGCAGATGTAGCCATTTTCTTGGATGTTTTTGCTGCCTTAGTCATCACTACATTGATAATGACTTCAGGTGCTGCCCTGCCCCTTCAAATTATTTTGGTGCGTGGATACCCATGTCTTTTTTTCAGAGCAGTTCTTTGTGGTGTAGCCTGCATCTGAGTGTTGAGGCAATGAGAAAATGGAAGTCATATGGTTCAGTGATCATCATTAAAATATCACCATGGGCAACTAGTAAAATCAAAACCATCTCTCTAATACAGTGCTTTATTAAAAATTAGTAATTAGACATGGAAATCACTGAGTAAAATTAAGGTTATTTTCTTTTTCCTTTGAAGAGGGAGAACCGTGGTATTTCAATACTCTGTGACCAATAGAAAATACTGAATTCCTAAGTAGTCACCGCTGTTCTTTCCATTTCAACAACTAGCTTTTGTGAAATGATCAAAGATTTTCACATCACCCACAAAAAATATTTTAAGATGTCAGATTTTTTATTTATTTTCTTGGGGAAAAAGCCAATACCCAGACTTGAGCCTAAAATATGTATTTTGGTGTTTTCCATAATGTAATAATTCTGGTTTACATTTTATTTACATAACATATTACACATCACCTTCTTTAATGCAGTGGCATTGTTATTTTCTGTTTTTATATGAACACTAGTAATGTAGGCATCTGAACTGTTTTTACGTTTCGAACAAAGCCTATAAAGCATTATATCTGGCCAAGGATCTTTGCATATTCTATGCTTGTATACTGAATTTGTGAGAAGATATCTTAATAAAAATATTAAGTGGAGATCATAGAATCATAGAATCGTTTTGGTTGGAAGATCATGACATAAGAACGTATCACATCACTAGCCATGGCCATCAGACCAAAGCTCCCTCTAGCCTGTTTGCCTTTGAGAGTGGCCAACAGCAGTTGCTTAGTGTAACAAACAGCCAAGTTCAGAAAGGAACTCCCAGAAAAGGGTCATTGGTGGTTAGGAACTTCATCAGCTGCAAATTGCATCCATACATCTATGCCTAATAGTATTTGATGCACCTTTCTTCCATTAATTTGTTTTAACACTTTTTTATACCACCAAAACATCCTCTGGCAATGAGTTCCTCAGATTTAGTTATGTGCAATGTGGAAAAGTTCTTCCTTCTGTTGTTTTAAACATGAGGACTGATTATTTCACTGAATGCACTCTGTTATGAGAAGCAGCAAGTAGTCATTCATTAGACACCTTCTCCAGGTCATTCACTGGCATCCTACCGAACAATGGGAACTTACAAAACAAAATAAAGTGCATACCTTCTAAGAATGACTACTAAACTTCTCTTTTAATCAAGAGTCAGCCTTCCCTGTAAATAACAGTCATTATGCACCATTAAGGATGAACATGGTGCATTGCTGGAAATAAAGATCAGCTTGTTTTATCTCTCCAGTTGTTCTGGATTCTGTCTTTCATCTCTGGGAAGTGACTGACCCAGAGACTATTGAATTCACGGAGAAGGATGTGTTTGAGTTCGCTGAACTTTGGAACAGGTCCTATGAGGAGAAATCTGCTTCTGTTGATGAAATGGGTTTCCCTAATTTATGTAATCAAGGAGAGCAAGAAATGCCTCTACAGGAGGCTTGAATACAGATCCATGAAGTCAGAGTCCTAAATTATGTGAATCGTGCTTTTAATTTATTCTCCTGACACAGGTGCATTTGAACACTGTACCAGAAGACCTGAAACAGCCACTCTTGCTAGGCCTTGCAAACGCTCTGCTGAAGAACAGATGGTGGAGATTTCTCACATCCCTAAATCCAAGAAATAAGTCCCCACAGGGCCTAAAGTGCATCACCAGAGGCTGAGCAGCGTTTAGCCATCCAGAGATGGCTCTTTCTGACTATTTAGAAAGTCGAAGTGACTGTGCTTCTAACATTATGCCTTTGATGGGCAGGCACTTAGTCAGGCAGGTGGGGTTTATCTGGGCCTGAGCTCCAAATTGTGTGTGAACTGAAGACGTGGCTGACCCCTGCACTGGTCACTTAATGACGGACAAGCGTACTGTGCGTTGCTCCATTGTTCCTGTGTCAGCTTCTGTTGCAATCTGGCCCATGGACATCTCAGACAAGTTGCTGAAGAACATCTAGACTGGGTTGGGTACCTATTACAAGTCTAATTAGAAGGAAGCAATTACTGGGATTACATGTACAGTGGAGATTCTGTGCAAGCAAATATCCACTTTGGCATTTATTGAAGCTTCTCTTTTGAAATACTGACAAAAACATTTGTCTATTAATTTCCATTAATTGTGTATACAATGCAGAGATTTAGATTTGTTATAAAGTTCTGCATTTTATTCAGGTCTTTCTCACAAAATCAACCTGTTTTTGTTTCTTCTGGAATCTCAAGAGACGAATTTTCTAGTTTGGTCACTGTAACATGGAGAAAAGGCATTGCCTCTCTGCAAAGTTTTGGTTCCTATTGCTCTCCAGTTTAATTAATGCATCTTTTACTATGCCTCTTAAACCTCCTTGCTCTCTGTTGCCTACTCTCAGTTTTCCCAGATGCTGCCCACCACAGCGGGCACAGCTCCCAAGGTGCACAGTGACGACAGGGCTGCCTCTGCGCATGGGGGGAGCCAACGGGACCGCAAAAACTGATGCCAGGTGCTCACTCACCCTGTGTCTATTTTATCCAAAGGACACATTACATTTTTTAAGTCGTGTTTACTTTAAGTCACTTGAACTTAAGTATACTAGAAAATCTAGGTATACTAGATTTCTAGGTATACTAGAAATCCAGAGAAATATATATTCTCCATGTTGACTATTTTCTTTTTCTGTTATTTTCCCCCTTCTGGTGGTTTACATGGGAAAATTGCCTCTAGAAAGCCCTTGTAAACCAGCATATATATATATATATTTGGTTTGCATGGCATTTTGGATAAAACGGTTGGACCTAAGCCATGCAAATCTAAAAGTTTTTCATTAGTGCCTGTCCCACAGCCCCAGTGGCAGTATGTACTTGCTGGGACTGGTGCTGAGCCCCGTTGCATTGCAGAGGGTGTCTCAGGGGTCTCCCTCAGGAGGGCAGACCTTGTCACCGTGGTAGGTCCTTCCCTAGTGCATGTAGTGGGGGATTTTCACCCTCCAGACCTTTACAGCCCCTCCAGCTTCCTCTTCTGGTGCCCTCTCTGAGGAGAGCTCCCTCGCCGCTATGGAAGATACACAAGTTATTCCAGGTGCTATTGCTGATCATTTGGTGTATCTAATGCATGCATGAAATATGACAGCCTGCTTGAATACACATTCACGAATTAATGAATATAATGGGAACGCATAAACACCTTGCATCTGCCAAAAGATGGTGAGACACCTGCGTAACTTCAGACAGTATTAAATTGTCTGCCATTTGGCTGAATTCACAGTCATCCCCTCCTCACCTTCCCCCTGCATACATTCCTCAGCTAGGGATGTACCGACCTTTGACCTTGGAAGAAAGCTGCCTCTTGTAGCAAATTTAAACAAAAGCACATGCCACTGACCCACAGATTGCCATCTTTGAGCTTCTGAGATACTTTTAAACCCCGAGACAAACAGTGAGAAAATGAAGCCAACAAGGGAAAAGCAGGTGTTAAGAACAAGGATAAGTTTTCAAATACTGGATTTCACAATAGTGTTTTGTTCTGAAAAAAGTAAATCATTACTGGCAGTTTATGCCTTTATGACTGTGATGAATAAAGGATGTTGTCAGAAGCAGCGAAGATTAAACACTAAAAATGTCTTCGTCGTTGTCAGATATAAAATTGATGCCTCAACAACAACGACGACGACAAAAAAAAAAGACAGAGTGGTCATGATATTAGCAAGTTATCCACTTGGTTTCTCAAGAGTATGACAGTGCACATGTAATTAGACAGGGAATGAGAGTGGTGAAAATGGAGAGGTGTGGCTTCATTGTGCACTGCGTACAGGCACACACCTAAGAAAACAGCCAGTCACTCGGGAAACTGATAAACAGGTTCTGTACCCCACATCCAAGGTAATAAGCTGAACTCCGGCCAGGCAGAAAGCTTCGTCCACTGTTTCAGCTGTGTACCTGAGAAGCCCAGGTCTGCCAAACTAGCTTTAGAAAGGTGCGTGAACTCTAAGCGTACCTGAGCAAAGCACTGTCTGGGAGACTGCAGCTCCAGGAAGCAATGCACAGGATGCTGCATATTGTGCAAGGATATGCCACTCTGCTCATTATATATATACATATTCTTTTTGCCCTCCCACCTTTGGACTATGCTCTGACTGTAACTGTGTCTATCTTTTTTGTTAATTAATGACAAGTCTCTTTGGGAAAGAGAATTTGGGTTTAGTCATGTATACAAATTACAGTGCGATATAAATGCGGGTTTTTTTAGTAGCAATGGTATTAATAATGGTAATAGCCATTGGGAAACAAGAAAACTTTTGTGTAGTGTGCAACAGAATCTTTCTTGAAAAGAAACGCTTGTGTTTTCCCCTCGAAGCAATTGCTCAGATATTTCAGACTTGAAAGGAACAGCAGACAAAACCAGAAATGTTAAAGAATCTGTAAGAAATAAAAAAAGAAAAAAACCTGTTAAAATAAAGGAATGCTGAATATTTTGGATAATGGGACTAGGTACCTGTAATAAGCTTATAGGAGAACTTTGTATATTATGAATGCTATTGGTTCTTTCTGTGTAAATACATGATCTTCTAAAATAACCTAATAGTCGTCTTCTTAACAGTTGTCAAAAAAGCTAAAAGAAGGGTAATAAATCAACCTCACTCTACTGGTACAACTGGATTTAGGGAACTGCTGAGAAAGACAGTGACACAGCCAGTAGTTTGGTATGGAAATTGCTAAGAAAGCAAAAAGCAGGCTGTCATTCTCTTCAGTGAACGTAGCTCTTTCAGCTTACATCAAATCCATAGATTAGGGGTGGAAACAGTTTTTCTAAGAATCCTGTTAAAATTCAATCATGATTTATCATGAATAAAAAGCTAATTCTTCAAAAAAAACCCCTACCAAAACCAGCTCCCACTATGGACACTCTTTCTGCTCTTCTTTGTTGTTGATCATTAGAAATGGTAACATCATCTGATGTATTTATACCTGTTGGCACAATCTGGGAGTTTCTGATTTTTTGGAAAAAAAAATTGACCTTTTAAAGTCTGATTTTACCATAAAGTTGAAATGATTTGAGGAAAGGTCATCAAAGCCTTCACATTTTTCTAAATCACTTCAGATTTGATTCTTTACCTCAGAAAGGCATATAGTGCAGGTTCAACCAGTTTTTGAATAGGAGGAGTCTACCTGGAAAAGTTTGAAGAATCTGCAAATAAGTAATTTGTGGTGGCGATGGTGAGCTGAGTATGCACGTGTAAGCTTTTTCACTTGATATGTTTTCCTGGACCTTCAAGAGAGGTAGTACTTGGCTCGTGTCTCTGCACAGACATAGCAAGCAAAACAAAAGGGCTGGACCACCAGCACCAATGGAAGAACATTCCTAAATCCTGGTTTTCACCCTGAGTTGCGATTTTCCAGATGCTTCTCCTGGTCCACCACTGCTGGTGCAAATGGTACTCGTACAGAGAGCAGTATAGATGAATCCTCTATTTGTGTTGGTCACCGTTGCCTTTCATTAACCTACTGCACCAATTTCCTCCCAAGCACCTTTCCTTTGGGGTGTGGTTTTAAGAACAGCAGCAGCGGCTGGTGTAATAAACTCCTTCTCCCCTTGGCCCGCTGCGTTAGGTTGCTACACCAGAGGAAGCAGTTCATATGTTTTAAGGCTAGAGGGGACCATTACAATAATTTTACTTGCCATGCATTAGAAACGTGATTCAGAAATATACCTGGTCTTGACTTAAAGCCTATGTGTGCTGGAGATTCCATCACTTCCCCTGGTTCTTGGTTTAATATTGATTATACTTCCACCTGAAAAATTGGCACTGTATTTACAGCTTGTGTTTCTCTAGCATACAGATTCCAGATTCTGAGTCTTTCTATGGCTTAGTTTACTGAAGTTAAAGAGTCCTCTAATGTCAAAATCTTCCATTCATGTACATAATTATGGCACATGAAAATGCCTATGGACGTCTCTGCGCCCGGTCACAAGTGGTAATACCGGCAACAGTCACAACTCTCTTTTCCTCCTAGAAGAAGATATCATGAGCTGCAAGAACTTTTCCTCAGTCTCTGTTTGCAAAAGCAGTCTCCATCTTTTAATCAAGAGCTCCCTGTTTTCCTTCTCTTTGCATCTGAACTATGCAATTAGTTTTAAATACATAGATGGCTGATTACACGCTACCAACAGCAGACTTTGAGAGGAGAGAAGCGAGAGAGGTGGGCAACAGCCATTCAAAAACTCCTAGTAACTGGTTGTCGTTGTAAGAGTGATCGATGAGGGGATGTTAGACTCTGTATCCAATCGGTCCCATGCCGTTTCCTTTCTACCCGCCACAATTCCCCTGCACACCAGGCCACAATCTGCTTCGCTCTCCCTTCTCCTTCCCTCCTCATGCAATCATTCATTGGAAAAGCAATCCTTCGGAGAGCTTACTTCTCCCAGAAGAAAGTACTCAGAAAGGCAACAAGCGTATCTGAGGAGGAGGAGGTTTTTTGCCTCCTTCCACCCCCTAAACTGGGTCCATCAGTAAGGCTGGAAACTCCAGTTGTAGGACCATAAGATTTAAGGCTAAAGAGGAAAAAAGCTGAGCGGTCCCAAACTGTTCCCCAAATCTTTGGAGTAAAGGCTTAGTGCAGTTGAGGATAATAATAAAAAAACCTTCTTATTATTTCTGTGAGAAAAGGATATCATGCCCAGCCTCTATATGCCTTTCTCATATGCAGAAGGGAATACACATATTTTAAATACAAATTCTGTGTAACTTGCTTTCCCGGACAAAAAAGGAAGCAAAGAGGGAAGAATACACTGGAATTCCCCTGGCTAGTCTGGAGGAATCTTTAGTTCATTTAACTTTATGCACCTCACTTGGGCAAATCAAATAGGAGCACAGCCTCCCTGTGCAGTCAGTGGGGAGGAAGTCACCTGTAGAAGATGAATCAGAGCGTCCAAGATCTCAATTACTGACTGGAGACGCTTATCTCCTCCCGGTGACTACAGGGAGCACAGGATGATGACATTTAGCAAGTCAGAGCATCGGCTAGAGACCTACAGTGAGTTGGCTTTCCATCCCTCTGAAGAAATCCACTGTGCGGATATTTCTCCACTTACAGAAGTTATTCCACGTGGTGTGACTACAGAAACAATGTGGTACGACTTAAGTGAGCTGCATGGCAGGTCCAACTCTAAACTTTGTCTTTTGGATGTTTAAATGAATTCTTCAGCAGCCTTTGCAGTGACCTTGCAGCATCACATTGTCATTTTGGCTAAATTCAAAGCAAATATATAAATGAAAAAACTGCTCTTAACTCCTAAGTAGTTTGCAATGCAGGCTGTTTACGTACAGTATTAGCTGCAAATTGGTCACACAGTCATCTGCAGATCTTTGTGGATGCTTAGCACAAAGTTAAAGCTGTCTCCTAAAAAGAGAGAAGGATGATTCTGTGGTTAGGGTGTACATGTGTCTCGTTCCCTCTCCTGTCGCCCTTCCTCTGCAACACAGGCTCAGGCATCTACTCACATTTTGGCTTCAGTTCTCAAACTATCCATTAAATGGAAAATGCTGTCCTTTTCTAGAGTGGTTGTTATAAATCATACTGGAGTCGAGCACCATTAGGGTGCAGTCTGGCCAGGTACAAGATCAGTTGTTCATCCCTGAAAGTATTTTCAATGAAGGACCAAAGCTTTGCTCGACGAACTCATCAAGCAGCTCATATAACTGCAGAGGCTCTTACTCCTTTGCAGTTTCTTTCGCCTTTTACTTTGTCACTTTGTAGCTCTAATTCGTCAAGTAGGACATGTAAACTTCCAGAGATAAATGAATACCGCACATTCCATCAGGCTCATGCTCCACAGTCCTTTCAGTGCCTTAAACATATGATAGTTTCAAAGCTTTGACAGCTGGCTGGAAAAGAAGCCTCAAGGCTTATGCTCTGTTTAGATATGTTACCAGCCCACTTCTGCATAGCTTGCAAAACAAGCTCTGGTGTCTATGCTGCAGCTGAATTTACAAGAAATTCCACGGAGGTATGAGAAGGCAAAAGAAAATCTATCCTATCATTTGCAGATTACAAATTCAGCCACCAAGGAGGCATTCATACCTCTTAAACTTGGAAATTAACCATACAATCCACAGCAACGGCAGCTGAACCTTTTTTGGCCTAGAAACCGTATGTGAATTGAAATATGCTGATTTTGAGCATGCTTGGAGACACGGGCACGAGAAGGATGAATCACCTCTGAGAGCTGGCATAATTCAAGCCGCCCTAGCCAGAGCCAGCGGTCGTCACTGAGCCTGAGGGACAGCTGAGCTCCTCGGCGAGGGGATAGGAGGCTGCACAGCAATTTTGCAGCAGTATGCAAGGCAAAGGAAGTTTGAGAGAGTTGTGCCTGCAATTCCTGCATGTCCGGTTGCCACAGGTACATCTCTCATACGGTTATGCCAGTAGTCTGCAGACACCCTAAAGATATACCGGTGATTGAGGGCACCGCATTGCGCTGGAGTCCTCTGCTAGGAAGGTTATCTTCGCTAGGGACTGTAGACACCTGCATAGCAGACTTCCTCTGGGTTGCGTTGTGGTTTAATACGGTAAGAGTTAAAGCAATGTTTCCCTCTGCAAAACACAATCCTGCTTTTCCTCCTCATATGAGGAGGCCCGCAGAGCCAGAGGAACAAGCTGGGCTTGTAGGTTACATGTGTATCAGCCTTTGAACTAAACTCTACCTTCAGTTACACCTCCGTGAGCTGGAGTAAGTCTTGCGCTTCACTGAAACCAGCTGGGCTGTTTCATTGCTGTTACAGAGGAAAGACGACAGCTCTAGACCTTTTCACTCGTTTCGGAGTTCCAAGAGCAATTTCCTAGTACGACAGCAAAAGGCCAAGTGAAACATATAATTATTACAGTAATCACTTGGTCATCCTTGCTTTCTGAAGTCAAAGCTGTTCAGAAAAAATAAATATTTCTGACTAGGCTTCTATAATAAGGCCTTCATTGGTAAGAATTGAGCTACAGCTTTAAGTAACCCTGAAATGTTCTATTCAGAAGTCTAAGGAAGCTTACAGAGCATTTATCCGATTTACTGAACTTGTGCAAGCATGTTTTATTTTAAATTGAAAAATAAAGGTATCAGAACTTTTCTGCAAGAGAGAGGTACAGTTTTTCTTCCAATTGGGAGAAATATAAAATAACAAGGATAAGAAGACAGGCCCATGAGGCAAAGGAGTCTGCTGTGAACATTGTGATTTTTCTTGTTTTCCCTAAAGCAAAGGATTTTAGTGTAGTTTCTGAAATAATTTTTTTTGTAAAAAAGTATTTCACAGAGAAAGATACATTAGCAATAATTTTGGCTGAGAAGAGTCGAGGAAGCCTGTGAAGCGAGAAACAACAGTTCATGTAGAAACTTAGTTTTAATAAGATCAAGTTTTGCCCTGCCGTGTTTTGAAACTATCTGGAAGAGCCTGTTGCCTTCCACAAAGAACAAACAGCTAAAATTACTAACGCAATGACTCTACTTAACAAACAACTTAATACCTGCAGACTTTCTAACTGGGTGTGGAGATGTAATTTGCTCTTTTGGATCTTTCTACTTGGACAGAAGCCAACGTAAACTCCCAAGCAAAGTCACGCTGATTTAAAAACCATTTTCTGCAGCTCTCGGTTCCCATGAAAGCCTGATGTCTATTTAATAGATGGAGATTCAGATACAATTGAAACACTTCATCTGGAGGCTTTCTCTGAGTAAAGTCTGTAAAAGCAGAAGTATAAATGTGCTTTAGAACACACAAATCCCTATGCAGCACACCTTGATTCTTCTAGGTTAATAAAAGGAAATATTTACAAATTGAAAGTATCTGTTCATAGGGATTAGATCATCAAGCACAGGCATGTGCATTAAAAAGATTTTTTTATATGAAGGCTGCATTGTACTTCTAATATCTTTGCACATCAGGCATTGATGTTTATAATTTTACCTGGAGAAAATCTCTGCAACGAATTCCATGGTCACAAAAATATTGTGAATATTTTTTGGAGGTGCAGCAACCAGATGTAATGGTAGAACTTTCTACTTATGACTAAGAGATCATGTATGTTTCTGTTTACCTTTCCATAAAACACCCTTGGACATCTTTAACCTGTGAATGCTGGACAGGCTCCAAGGCTCTCATTGTGCATTTGCATTCACTTTTTTTTCCCCAAATACAGATTCATTTCCACTCATCAAAATGTGTGATATACTTTCATCTGGCATGTAAAACAGACAAAACCTTAAATTCAGTTTAAAATACAAGGATTTAAATCAATCATTGGAAAAAGCTCTTAAGCAGCAGCTAATTAGACGACCTTTCTTATCATTCAGCTAGATCTGAATGGTTTGTAAAGTATTTACAGCTTATCTAGTCATAGCCTGGCTGAACGCTCAGGGTAGAAATCAGGAAAACAGATTTCTGAAAGTATTGGTCTTTAGAGAAAAAGGAGGGGACGGAGGAATAGAGAGCTGGGATTCTCACCTTCTTTGTGTGACAGTCACCAGAGATGAGTGGATACAGAGGTCGGAGGCAGACAAACTGCCATTGCAAGAAGAGTGCATAGGAAGGACTGCGTTCTAGAGACGGACCCTGCCATGTCTAGGCACAGCCCAGTTTATACACCCTGCTACACTCAGGGCTCCTCTACAAGTCCTCAGAAACAGAAGGAAGTCGCAGGCCTCATTTCCACTCAGTTTAACTTTTGCCATTTGTCATATATATATTTTTCTCCTTGTAATAATTATTTTTTATTCTGCTGGTTATTCAGAATGGCAGGTCAGTAACAGTTGCCATTAGCTGAGGTAATACCACTCAGCCATTCTAATTTTCTTTGCAAAACACTCCGACATGTTGTCTTCACGTCTCAGTCTACAAGCGCATCTGGAGTGCAAAGTGGCCCAGGTGAAAACAAAACCGCAGCTATAATACCGACGATCGTGTAACCACACCAGAGATGAGCTGATTCTGCCCTGGCAAAGCTGGGGCCAGAGGCAACGCAGTGGATCTCTGACAGCTGCATTTTTGCCAGAGAGCACTGATAAAAAAAAATTTGGAGTGAAATTCTGAAGAAGCTGCATCAGGAACTCCCCAACACAAGTAACAGGCTGTCAGCAGCAGCGTGTAATTTCATCTGTGCTAATACTGCAGATGTTATAGGGGCACAGAATACTCAGTAGCAACTATCCTGACTTTACTGAGATTATATACACATTTTTACAGAGCTGTTAGTTAAAGTCTTCCCGGCTTATCTGTTAATGCAGGGAACGCTTGCTGTAGGAACTAAAAATAATGAGGGTAAATCGCAATACTAAAATTAAGCAGAAAAAAAGCCTTTTGAAGTATTGCCCTGTGGGACTAGCTTAGACTAGTTTGGTCAGGTTTGGGAAGCATTAGAAGACAGAGGACCTGAAAATGCAGAGAATCTCAGTTCTGACATGAGAGAAAAGGCATTTTACTCATCTCATCACTGACAGATGTAAGACTGAGCAAGACAGCGGCAAACCTTCTGAAGGATTTTGACGTGGAAAAAAACATGTGACAAGCAGGTAAGCTAAGTATTATTCATGCTATTTCAACATTTTTCAGGCATGTTTTCTCCTAAATGCTTTTTCTAATTAAATAGTATGTGCTTTACGGAGCCGGCTGATTGCTGGGTGCCTCTGAGAGAGCAGCACGCCCGGAGAGGTGCAGGGAAGCCAGGCCACTCTCGCCAGCTGAACGAGACCGAAAGGCAGAACATTGGTCTGGAGGTTTCTGCTCCGGGAACCTGACAGTCAGAGGCCTGCGCTACAGCGGGGAGAGAGTCCTGTCGGACTGGAAAATGTGCTCTGCATACCAGAAAATGGCTAGGAAGAACTAAGGGCTAGTTTGCAACATTTAGGTGTAGCCATTATTAAGGAATGATGCAAATTCTTTCTTCCAGGAGGAAGCACAGGGGAACATGCCCACATATTGCTTTACCTTCCAGTAGTTATGCCACCCTGCATGGGGTGGTTCACCCTGCTTAAAGTGTGAAAGGCTGGACTCGCCCTCTCTGAAAAGCCTGTTTTTTCCGAGGAGATGCCGATGGAGTAAAGCTTGCGTTCCTCTGGGGGCAGAGTGAGATTCCCTCTGGCTGTCCCAGGGACTTTACAAGAGCAACCTGTACCTCTTCTCTGCTTTTTCTGATTGGAGTCTGGTTAAATAAAAGGTTTATCCCATAATCTTTAAGCTTAATGGAACTTTTCCCCCACCCTTGATTTCAGTATGATCTCAAGTGTTTGCTACCAAAGGCAGTTTCAAAAAAATTTGCTTATGTAAAAATGGGTGATTCATGCCTCTGTATGCATAGGGACAATGGTGGGTGAAACCCTTATCCCCCTCCTTTTTCCGTAACCAGCCAGCCTACACAGACATAGCTAACAACTACAAAGAATAAAGTAAAAAAAAGAAAAAAATACTTGTAGGCAAACGGCGATTCCCTACAGCGTTCATTTCACATTACGAAGAGGGCTTTAAAGTGGACAGAGAAGACAATCCACCTATGATATGAGTCCTTTTACAGTGCTGTGTTACGTAAAATGACCTTTGTGAAAAAAAGAATCAGGCCAAAAATGTTCAAAATTCACCATTTCTGGTATGTAATGCTTATAATAATTCATGAAGACCAGCAGCATGAAATGCTAAAAGGCATCTAAGGGAAAGGATGTTCTTCTTAAGTTTTACAGCTCAAGAGGAAAAACTTGGGAAATACTCAGTGCAAACCTCGAACCGACTGCTAGCACAGAACTTACTCTCAGTTATACGTGTTAAAAGGTCATATGTGGCACTACTATGAAATTAACACTTATAATTGCATGTTCGTGCACTGGGTTTTTGCATGCGTTGAAGTCTGTATATTGATTTGCTCATGATGCTGCCACCTTCAGGAATTAAGTTTTATGTAAATTTAAAGTAACTGTAGTTGTAAAATGAAATAACTCTAGCGGTAATCTAAGTTTATGTAATTTGCCAGGTATGTAAACCATCTTAGATCCACACTGGATTCGCTGTTCATCTGATAGATCATCTCTGAATTTAGCCTTCATAGTCTAAGGCTAAGAAATTCTAAGGCAATCTAAGGCCGGTTCAATTAGTGTGCCAAGGGACCGGGTAAGGGTGTGCCACATTGAGCAGATAGCAAAAAGCTATATGAATGTGTAAATTAAAGTAAATCAGCTCCCCTTTTAAATGACTCCTGCTCTGTGTATACATTCTACCAGATGGATCAAAAGGGTTAGATGTTCAAATGTGTCTTTGAGGCACAGACTGTAGCAAAAAAAGGTGTGGAACTGAAATGAGCAAAAGATATTTTTTCCAACCCTTTGAACTATGAGAGATTTTCATATGAATCCTGTACTGCACTGGAATGAAAAGGGGATCTTCCAAAGTTTTCAATGCCATTCACATCAGAATAGTAACTATGGTAGCCCCGTAGTTAGTGGACTTTGATAGGATGTAAAATATAGTGATTTCAGTCCTTGCTTTGAATAATTAAGAACAACGATTTGTCCCAAGATCTTTCCTATTCCAAGAAAGTAACTTAATCAGTTGGCTATTTTAAACGATGCCTTGCTCAGGCTCTTCTATAAGATCTGTTTAACATACGAGTGAATCTTATAAAAACTATGTTCACAGTATCCCAAGGGCCAATATTAATTTATCTAACTTTTTGGTGTCTGCGATGTAGATGTCTACATCTGAGCGCGTCACACAGGTAACCTAGGGTCACCTAGTCACCATCTGCAGTCAGTGAAGGAGAGGAAATACGATCAATGCAACATAGGGCAAAATTAATCTGACCAAATGTAGGCATGTAGTTTAGGATGAGACATATCCATCAACTATGGGCGAGATCTGTGCTGCCTATAAAAAAGCCTAAGCTCAGATGTTTGTGTTGATGTAGTAAACATTCATTTAGTCAGATGAATCTCACGTAATTCCCCGCATTAACTAAATTTCAGGGATTGGTTATGATACTTACCTTGGGTGTTTGGTGACAAAGGTTAAATGTTTCCTTGACTAATTTTCTCACATCCTCCTAACCTATCAGACCTGGTCCACATTGTAAAAACATTAAATACTTTTTGGTCAGCAAGCCTGATTCTATGCTTGATCTAATTTTTGTAGGATATAGCTCCAACTTGGGTTTGTAGGCAAGTGTTGTCCCAATTCTTTCTCTGTCCTTTAAATCGTGTTTCAGCTGAAATAAAAAATTGCATGTATACATTTTATTACTTAATTTTCCTACACATTTGCTCAGAAATTGAAACTTTCATGCCTAAAACTGAGTGTATGCCATAAGAAAAGGCTTTCAGCTTATGAAAGGTATTTTTTCCTCGTATCAGAAGTAGAATTCATCCTTCCTTACTTTCACTTTTTAAAAATTTCATGTAATGCAGTATTATGGCATCCGTGCATCATAACTTTAAAGTTATGATAAAGGAAAAATGTAAATATCATGAAAATTATTATTATTCTTTGTTAGCCAGTCCCTATCTTATGCTGTCCATTTTCCAGATAATATAGTAAACAGAAAGTTAATTATCTTATAGGAAGAAAAAATAACCCAACAACTCTGTAATATCCTTGTGTACCCTACAGATTTTATCTGCTTCTAACATCTGATGATCTCAATTTATAATTACACATAGGTACCTAAAATAAGACTTTGCTTTGAACTGCTTGAAATGCAACATAAAAGAACTACACACTCCAAATGCAGTATTAACTTGGCTTGCTGTAATATTGGAAGGTAGCATGCAGATAAATTAATTATGGGACAGAGGGTTTGTGTCTTGCCCAAGGCTATACCACAAACCCAAGAAAGCCCAATTTAACTTCTTGCTCAAGCCACAGGGTTTCTTTCTGGTGACTTCAATAGGAATTGGCCTGGATCCAGAAAAGAAAGAGAGGATGCTATCAGGCATCAACTGCTTTGCCTTGATAGCAACCCGAGACACATATGTTTTTGGAGAGTTACTTTCAACAGCAAGAAAGAGCCTTGACGGTGTAAATACAGGGGTGCAGCCTCACCCTCAAATCCTTCCCCTTCTTAATCTGAAACAAATGGGTTGCAGTGTAAGTTTTCAAATATTGCCCTTTCCTTTATCATTTGACTGCAACTTCTGGCGTGGCAGTATTACACCTCAGGTGTAACAGCATTTTTCTTTCTTTTTGATGTGTGAATTTAAGAAAAAGAGTGTGAATGAAGGTGGAAATGGCAGAGGAATCTGACTAGCTGTAAACCCTGTGGAATAATAACAATTTTCATTTTAGTACCTTCTAATAGGAAGAAACATTTTGTAGTTACAGGGCAACATTTTTGTCTTCTCCAAAACCAAGAGATCATTTTGGTTGGCTGCACTTTTCTAAGTCACTATATTTTATACAAGAATTCATGGAAAGAGAAATAAATACAAATAAAGACAAATGACAAGACAATCCAGAAAAACTTCAAAACCAAAAGTTATGTGCGTTTTTATAAATACATTTTTTTTCTGTTAAGAATCTGAAAGTTGTTCTAAAAAGCTTGGGTATGAGTTAGCTGATGGAATGTAGCCCTCTGGTTTCACAATTACATGCAATAATAATAATTTTACTACAGGAAGGGCTAATTTCTCTGTCCAATAGAAAATAAAAGATCCCTACAAGGAACTTTCTAGTATAGTGGATTACCTCAACAACATGATTTCATCGTCCCAATATCATCACTGTATGCAATAACTAATGTATCAAAGGTTGGTGAAATGCCATCTCCAGTCCATCATCTTCAGGATATAAATTTTTCTTCTTTTTTAGTTCTTTACCTCTCCCTTTGCAAGAAAAGAAGTAATCACTTTCTCTATAAATAAAAACATTAGAATGAAGAATAAAGAATTTTGTCAGAGGAAGTTTCGTTTTGTACAGCAATTCAAGTTTAAAGTACAGATAGTTGCAGTCATAATTGAAACGTGCGCTTTATTCAAAATGTGGAGTAATATTTGTTCTTGCATCCACTAAACACACAAAAACCCCAAAACAAACAGATAAAAACTCCAGCCATGTTTCCTGCATTTTTGTTTTCTGGCCACAAGACATGTCCCAGGAAGCTAACAAAATGCATTCAGACTTTGTATAAATCAGCAAGTATGCCTGGTTAGTTAAAACAATCCAAAATTTACAAATTGATACCACAGGTAAGTGAAATGGTACTTTAAGTTCATGGCCCTTAGAAAGCGCGCGGGTGAGCTGCAGTTTAACAAGCATCTGATAACAGAGGAATATGGGGCCTGGTTTAGAGCCTTTAAAAAAATGAGTGATAAGTTCACAAAATAAAGAATGAATCTATTTTTCAGTACGGAGAAAATACATTATTATGAACTGGATAACCTAAATATAGACAGAAATGAGACAAACAGTTAACACTGAAATCAGCCAGTCCAAATATAGGGGCACTGTAAGTAATTCTTTTTTTATAAGCATTTCAGATCAGATTTCAGATATGTAAAGGTATGGACCGAGTGTAAGTCTACCAAATAATAGAATGCTTCTTTTTTCTAGACAGATGAATTTACTGTTACGAGTTTAGAGGTTGAAGCCCAAGGCCCAGGAGTTCCCATCTTTTATTCTCTCCCCCGACATCGATTACTTCTGCAATGGGAGAAGTATGGCAAGACGTGCCACTTTCCAGGATCTGTTTTTCCCTCTGAAAACCAAACGGACGATATGACTACTCAAAAAGCCATTGTGAGTGATCAAGTAGTTAATGTTTCTGCAATGCTTTAGGCTTCCCCAAAAACAGGCTTGCAAGTTATGGTATCCTATCGGTAACACAGAACTTCACTATTTCACAATCATGAAGTCCTTGAGGGCCTTCACATAGAGCATATTCAAGATTCTTTGGAAGTATATGGTTAACTCGGGGGGCGAGGTGGATGACTGAGGCACAAGAGAAGGAATAGGGGCTAGCAGTAGGAAGGGCTATGGTGGATTTGGCTGTTCCTGTGTCAAGGGGGGCCAGTGGTGCTCTCAGCGAGCTCTACCTCTCCAGGAGTTAGGGAGGGATGGGAGGGATGGTCCAGAAGGGTGAAGGTAAGGAAAGCAAGCTAGGTGGGCACACTGCCCGTGTTCAGGGGCTGGGAGATGCTCACAAATGGCATGGAAAAGGGTCTTCCTCTGTTTTGTCTCGGACCACCTCACCTCTGTATAGAGATCCTCCCACAGATCCTCCCACAGTTTCACTTATCTCGAAACTACTTCCCTCCCCCTCTACTTTCTTCTGCTGCAGCAGCTTTGAACAAGTTATGGTGCCTCCTCTGGGTCTCCTCTTCTTTGAAGTAAGCAATAAAAGTTCTTTCAAACTGTTACCATAGGCCAAGTTTCTCAGGCCTTTGATCAACCTTGTAGCTCTCTTGAGGCGTCTTACAAATGACCCACATGAAATGAAGCTTTATCAGAGACGAGGAGGTCAGAAAGTTGGGTTGTATGTCTTACAAACAGTGCCTCTGTTTATATATCAGGGTTATCAAGATAATAATAATTTTGTTGTTCCTGTTGGTTGTTTTTCTGCAGTTGTTGAAAACCTTGGATCCAATTCAGCTTGTGATCCTCAACACCTTATAGCCTATTTTGCATATTTGTTACTTACTTAGCCATTCTCCATCTCATATTTGTGATGCTAAGTATTTTAATCCAGAAGCAGTATGTTTTTGACATAACTCACACAGGCGGAATTACTTCCTCCTTTCAAATTTAAAAACTACATCTATTGCTGAATAATGTTAAAGCCAAACCTACTGTTGTTACACTGAATAGAATTTGTTCCTATAGCTACAAGTTTTCTAGTAGTGAATGTGTATTTTGTGTTTGAATGCGTTGCTGTGGGTTGAATGGAGTACTTTTGTATGTGGAAATCATGTCGATAAATCACTGCTAGCATTTGTACATCAACATGCATGTTGCAGCTTGGTTTTCATAGCATTCCACTAACACGGATCAGAGCATTCCTTGCTCTTTTCAGTACCCATTAGCTGTGTTGGAGTACAACACATCTGCATATCTCTGAAAAAAAAGAAGGAAAAGAAAACCTAAACTGGTAAGAAAGCTTTTAGTCTTTACAGTTTTCTGAAAGAGGAATACATCTGTTGTTTAACATTCATTTACAGAATACTGTTTTCATCTGGCTTTTTGCAAAAAGAAAGATAAGTAATGGTGGGCAAAACTGGCTGGAGGTAGATTTGGTTTGCTAAAACGTTCCTCCTGGATTTCATTTAACCGCACAAAGGACGACTGAGTGTTTCAGATCTGAGTCGGATTTTATATGATCTTTGAGGGAATGGTTATCATGAAAGTGATAGACATACCAGGAAAACATAAACAGTGAAAAGGGCAAGCTGTCTTCTTCAGGTTTGATGTGGTTTGATGGTAAATTGAGAAGAAATGTATCAGCGAGCTTTGGAGAACTTCAGAGATTGTGCAGAACCTTATGGCACACAGACTTTAAATAGAGAACAAGATATTGCCTGTTGCTTAGCTTTGACTGAATAACACAGTCCAAGAAAACACCAGAAAAATAGTCTTGACAAGTTACTCTCTACTTAATTGGCATGCAATCCAATGTGTTTCATCATGCATATTAATATTTTGGAAGAATAGTGAGTAGGCTTGTTTCTCAGTTCACTTCGTTACTATCAATGCTATCAAGAGCTGTTTCAAAAAAATCAACAGTATTATGCAGATGTAAAAAGGTGCAATTGATTAGGAAACAAGGCCTACTGTGTGTACAGTTGTTCACGAAAGGTGCCATTAAGTCGTTATTCTCTACTCCATTACTCTCTACTACATCTTTCCTTGTACATTCATTTATAATGTGAGAAGTAGCAATTATATATTTCATATTACAAGTGTTTATAACGGTAATTATTTTCTGCACACTTTCCACAGGGAAAAATGACTACATAAGCTAAAGCGCTTGATTCTGAAAGTCATTTTGGCTGAGTAAGGACTGTAGCATTTGACTGCCAATCAAAATATTTTGGAGGACTGCAAAGGGAGTTAAATCATTCTGGAGACATCTTTCTTTTTATTCTTGAAAGCATCTCCTGTCTGAGAGACTACTATGGCCAATGACATACAACAGGATCAAGCTTATAAAGTAGGTGTGAACGACAGTGCTCCTCGTTGGCTAAAAATTGTTCATTATGCACTACGCTGACTAACGATACTAAAAGTAAGGACAAAAATAGCTAATACTTCTCATATAGAATGTGTTACTGAAATCTTAGGTGAAATTAATTCTTTCCTAAGAGCAATTTCTTGGATGGAAATAAACTACCTCTGTTGACCATAATTAAATGAAATATTAAATTTAGGATACAACACTTTAACATTTTATTATCTCCTAAGGTCAGTCATACCTTGAGAGGTTTCTTTAATCATGTTTGTGCCATCAGCCATTTTTGGCTTCAGTTTGTAGAGAATGTGCTGCCACACTTTGAGAAAAATCTTTTGTTTATTAATATCACTGGAACCGAAAGAGACAGCACCTTGAGCCTCAGAACTGTCCCAGGAGACTGAGCTGAGAAACAACTGTACTTAAAGACTGACAAAGAGTACTCAAACAGCAGATAAGGACTGAAATACTGCTCGGTGGTAACCAGACAAACACTAAAATCAATTTTTGACAAACATGTTTATCTTTTCAGTAAGTGGAAGGAAGCAGTTACTAAACATAAAAGAATTTGACAGATTTCCTGCAGTAAATGCAGGCTCAATTAATTATTTTCAAGTTTTCCTATAAAAAGATTGACCACTAATCTCTCATACAACAAAAAATTGTTTTGAAATGGTAGTATAGATCAAAGAAGAAATATCTACTCTAAATGATCAAATATTAGTATTAACTATACCATAAACCAGTGTATGAAGCAGTGAAAATGTTACACAAAGGACTGCAATTGTGAGCTTGTTTTTACATTCATTACCTATTTAGCAGCAGAATAAGAGAAAAATATTTCATCAGGTATTTTCATTACTGACAGTAAATTTAAGTCACATTCCATTTGCTTTGGAGGAAGAAAAGCACAGAGAATTTCATGGGTTTCCACATTAGATGTATTGAGAAAGAAACCACACTTGTGAGTTACACACACAATCCAAAATGCTGTAAAAAAGTTACAGTATTATAATTTTTGCATTTGTAGAAACACTGAATTTTCATTTGCTGGCTGAAGGGATATGATCACTTTGTGTTATCTATATTATTCATTCTTTCAAAAATAACTACATGCTTTGCTTATTATTTCTGGGAACTTTAATTTTTTCTGAAGCTGGTATCATAGCGACAAGAGAAGCACTGTGCCACCTCGGTGTGTTTTGGTGAGTGCTCTGGTTTCTCCTAGCTCTGGCTGCAGAGCAGCTAGCCCTCTGCACATTCAACGTAGAGCTGTAGTCCTCCTAGGACTAAGCAACGCCTCAGGTGGCAGAGCAGCTAACGCGCCCCGAGCCCTGCTCTGCCACCTCAGGTGGGCTACAACAAGCCCAGCGTTGCCAGCCGCTGGCCATGGATCCGCGTGCTTCCCTAGCGAAAACACCGAGATTGAGTCTACCCTGAGGAATGGGGTGGGAGGGGTGTTAGTACATATTCTACTTACGTTATCAGTCCTAAATAGCCCAATAAAATGGGATTAACAACAAAGACCTTTTGTTTGCCTAGGTACATAGAAATACTTCCAGAAGAAATGATTCCTGTTCATTAAAAAAAAATGCTTAGAAATTCTTCTGGAATAAATCATTCTTGCTCACTAATCAAAGCAGACTTTTTTTTTTTTTTTTTTAAAATGGGCACGTGATTACCAATGCAGGAAACCTTTTACTTATAATAATATTTGTAATTTTTATATTTATTCACATGTATATTGCACGTATGTTGCACATACGCACACAAAATCCATATGTAAAAGACACATTTTCAAGCAAATAAAAAAATATTTCTTATTTTAACTAATTTAGGCGACCAGCACGCTGTATTTACTATCGGAAGGTGATAACCACATAAGGAAATAAAACATTGTATGATCCTAAAACATTTCACCTGGCAAGCTTGAATTGTTTTCAACCCCACGGAGGTGAAACGTGAGCCTCCTGCGAGTGCTCGGGAGCCTGCCTCTGCAACCGTCAGCACAGCCTGGAAATCAGCCCTGCCTGCTTCTTCGGAGAGGTGATCGCAGCATTAAGTGAAAGAGAATACGTAAAGAAGAGCCATGGAGCGTGGCCTAGCTAAGCTCAGCAAGTCAGGTACAATCTCGCCTTTCTAAAGTGAATCTTATTTCAGACTCTTATGGACAAACCAGCTGGGACAAAGTAACAGCTTAAGTTGTTTAACAAGTTCCGTTTTATTTAGAGGAAAAGGTAAAGTTTACATTGAAGCCTGCAAGCTTAATCTTCTTTTCCTGTATTTTCTCAGTCCTATTATGCTCTCTAGTTTTTTGCCAGTTCTAGGACTACAAGCACCTCATACTAAAATAAATGCCGAGACATTTTAAAAGGATGGCACTGGGGATATCTGTCCCACCTGTCTGCTCCTGGTTCCCTCCCCACAGCCGGTCACAGAAGTGGACGTGAACCAGTTCCTCAAGCACGGCAGGTCACAGCCCCGCGTGTTAATGTCAACCAAAGTGGACGTTGGTTAATGCATCTGACTGTGAATTACCGCAGCCGAACGCTGGCCCGATCTTGCTGACTCTGTGAGAGACCTGAGGGGGGAAGAAATTCTTACACCTTCTGTTATCTTGTTCCTCATAGATTCTAGAAGTTTCTCATCTTTTCCCACTAGGATTTTTTGCTGATGGGCACCATCATTCTCAAACCGGTAACAAAGCGGGAATTGTGTTTTGTCCAGGGTTTGCGCTGGAGCGTGTGTCATACTAATGCAGAATTTTATAGGCTGGAGTTTAGCAGAACAGGGCAAATGAGGGAGAAAAAAACCCCCAAATACATAGTGATTCTTTGAGCATGCAAGTGAAAAGCTCATGCTGGAGTCACAGCTTTTAAAAACCATATTGAAAACCAGGGAAGCACGCTGCGCCCAGGGCAGGAACAGAAGACTACAGAAAAGCCGTGCAGTGTGGCTGGAAATAAGGCTACGGAGGAGACGGGGTACCACGCTACCTCTGAGCTACACGCTGGACAAATCACCCGGTCCTCCAGTTCAGTTGCCACCAGCTCTGTCAGCAAAAGTTTGAGAGTGCTGGAATATATGCATCCTGAACTAAAATGCTAACTGGAGTGGATTTTAGCCCTGTAACAGCTTACCAAAAGCATTTTGCGTGGGTCTTAAAAAGAAACCGCACACTGAACGTGTTACTTGGTAACTCAGCATGAGAGACAGCTTGCAGCCAAGCAAAACCACATTCCCCTACTTTTCAAGTCTCTTAAAAATTTTATTGCCCATTAAATGTTTGTTTTCTCAGCCTGAAGTTGAAACCACAGCACTGTAAACATGGCTAACAATACTATTTGAGGTTTTGACTGAAACCTCACTCAGATGCGACATGCGTTGGACTTTCTCAGAGAATCAGCTGTGAGTCTGAAGACAAACCCAAGCCCGGGTGATGACAGAGTGCCAGCATCGTGCTGCTGGAGCTGAAAAGCCGAGCAGGCTTCTCCCTCGCCGAGGGAGGTGGGGAGTGCCCCCCACCCGGGGTGTCCCCCTGGCTCCACTTCTCCCGGGCAAGTCCCACGCCTGGGACTCTGCCTGGCGGAGCCATCAATCCTGAGCAGAGGGTGCAAGAAGAAGGATTCACAGCTTTTTTTTGCAGTTTGAAAATAAGGAAAGTCATCTATTCAGAGCCTTCTGGCATCCATGGGATCAGAAAATCAGGTTTGTTGTCCCTAGAAATGTGCTTTTTGGGTTTTTTTTGAGATATAAATGGATAAACCGAATTAATTTAAACATTATCTATTAAACAAAGGTGAAATTTAATGCGTTAAAGCAGCATTATTTTTTTTAATCCCTTTTTAGACATTTAGTCCAAGCCTAGTATGGAACTCCCTAGAGTTGACATTAGAGAATAAACCATGCTGTGTTTCTGATACAGCTGTGTAAAGGCTTAAGTGAAGAGTAATACATGCATATTCATGAGTTATATCTGGAAATAGGAGTATATGCCACTTTTTATTTGTCTGTAAGGAAAACATTTTTGTATTTTTGTCAGATGCATTATAATATGGTCATTACAAAGTGCTCTAAACATGTTGCTAAAAGGTTGTTTCTACCTGCCTATAAAGCACTTATTTCACTAAAACTCCTGCATAATATAGAAGGGGATGGATATTTATTATTCTAAATTAATCTAGCTCATAAACATTTTATTTTTAAAGTAGTTTACTTTCAAAAAAAGTCATAATGTGTAAAAAATGTTGATCTTTGAATATGTCAATACTGAAAGCAAAATGAAATTAAAGTGCCCTCGTCTTGAATTTCTCTTAGCCTGACTTCTAAAAGATATGAAAGAATTACAATTCACAGATACTTCCCTGATGATTTATCCACTGGTCAGATGGTTACTTCTTAGTGGTATCAACAGCATCAGTTCAGTAAATCTGAATATTCATGTGAGGAGTGACTGAAGCAAGTTCAACATCCCAGCCATCCAGATACATGTTGATGTTATTGAAGAACTACAGAGACCAAAAGTTAGCACTCACAACAATGTGTTAGGCCTGTTTTATTAACAGAATACACAATGATCTGGTGAACGTCTCAGTTCAGTGGGTAAGGAGACCAAGTTTCTAATAATTTTGTATGAGAATAATTTTTCTCATCGTCCTAGCGCTTTAACACATGGTTGGCATGCAATTTTTTTTTTTTTTTTTTTTTTTTAAAGCAGAAGCAATTATTGCTACACAGGGTGAAAGAAGCAAAGTCTTTTATTCTTGACAATTTTCATAACAACATGGGCATTTCCCAAATGTATTTGTGAACTTAATGATAGAAGAGATGTACAACATTAAGTATGAGGGTAGAAACCGTGTTTGAATTTTTCTAAATTACACAGTCACAAATTCACTCACTTGGGATATTACATTGGTATAAACAAGAGAAGAATGTGGCTAACAATATTCAAAATGGCAAACAAATAGCCAATTAATTCTATATTATTATAATTCTTATTGCATGTATAAGATAGACAGAGAAGTTCAGGGATTTGCCCAGGGCCACAGGTAGAGCTGGAAATGCATCAAGGATTAAAATGGAGGACAAACTGATTATCATTCAGTTCACACCTCTTGTAGACTGTCCAGTAAAGACCATATGCAGCTAGATCTAGATCAGATCCATGAGACTATTTGACCCTTTCTCTTCCTTAATAAGACCTGTCTAAAAAAATGGGTATTATGTGTAAAAAAATAAACAAACATATATGTTGTAAACGATTAATTTCTTTCATTTTACAGTCTTTGACAAGTGTACCTACTAAACAGGTCAGGTAAAGATTCTGCCCTGTCAGCACACTGGTTGCTGTACATGTTGTTCTGATGCCATCAAGAAAGAATGTGTCATTGAGTTTCGTCTTTTATGTGAAAGAAAGAAAAAATAACAAATCCTAAAAGTGATTAAAGCACACCAGAACGAACAATGGAGAAACATAACTGAATGGTGAGCCTTAACATCCATTTTTACCATATATATATATATGAGAGAGATATATATACATGTATGCATACACACACATATATATTTGTTGCAGTACGTATGCAAGAGTAAAGATTTTATCGCCTGCAACATCAGGATAATGCACAAACTCTGTAACGCGGTTCTAGCTGTATAAAGACAGATCAAAGATGCAATCCAGGTGTGGCTCTGGAGTTTCATTGCTCAAGGCTAATTATTCACAAAAAGTCCCCACCCTAGAGAGTTGTCTAGCAGGTTTATCTTTTGGCTGGTAGACATTTTAGAGAACACACTACCTAAGCTCAGCTATTTTGTATGACACACTACAGCATCCAAAACAATTTCACAGATTTTATGAGATATTTGACCAACTGGAGATTACACGTGAATGTAGTTTTCTCTCCCAGAAGCAGACAGGAGTTTCCAAGACCTTGAGCTCATGCTGAGCTCTAACTAAAACCAATTCCAGTGAGCAGGCAAAAGAACAGTACCGTAAAGACTGCTGAAACTTTTAACTTCATAAAAAGCAAACCTACTGAAAACGTTTATTCTGAACATGACCAAAATATATGAAACATTACACTACATACAACAAAATAACTCATTTAAGAATGCACCAATTATCATCATAGTTTAAAAAATGACTTTTAGAGACCTTTTTTAAAGACAGCCTCTACCTTTATTTGCTTATGAGTCATCACCTGTGATCAAGACTGCTCCAGTCTGTCTCAAAAAAAAAAAAGCAAAAGATTTATCGCAATCATCTGTCCTTGCCATAGCTACAAGGAGGATTAGCAAAGAAAAACAATAGCACTTTCATAGAGACAATAAGTGTGTCCTGGGCACCAAGTTAAATTTAAAGGAGCAGAGACAGTCCTATTTCTTGCTGCACTGCTCTGAATCTGTTCAATGTTTTCTTCTGGATTTCTTTTTAATGGTACAGCTGGAACATTCAGGACCCTCACTCAGTTATTTGATGAAGAACTCTGTAGAAAACATTAACCTTATTTCTCAGTAGTAGCAGCCCAAATTTTAAAATAGTGACCAGTATTTTATTTAAACAAATTATTTTTTCCTAGCAGTGAAGATCGTGGAGATACTGGTTCTGCCTGCCTCTGCTCTTATTTGAAATACGTTTTTTTCTTCCCCTCTGCCCTAGTATGTTTATATCTACCTGTAAGAAATGTCTTGATAGTACTGAAAAGTACCGGCATCTGTCACATAGAGTTTTCAAGAGGGAAGTAACCTAACACTCAATTTGCATGAATATTTGAATTTAACAATAAAAGCTGAGATTCTGACTCAGTAAAAATTCTTCTGGAAGACAAGACCATTTCCATCTGACTCAGGACTGAGTCACGATTTCACACAAGAGCACTTCTGAAGAACTTTTCATCTTCCAATAATATTACAAACATCAACAAATCAATAAAATATGTCCATAAGGAAGGTGTCATTATGCATTTGGGATGCAGAGACTTTATTAGAGGCAAGATAAATATATATGAGTGCTTATGTGAGCTCTTACTGGGATCAGGAAGGCTGGGTTTTTAATGGTGTGTTTAGTCCATTACACTACACCTGCCATAAAATATTGCATCCAGTTATTAAGGGCTATCCCTGCATAGAGAGAGGCTGACTGGGTCACTGGACAGGATGCTCTGGTACGGCCACAGACCACCAAAGACTGGCTTCCTCTTTAAGGCAGGTAGGCAAGTATCCTCTTTCCCTCTGTAAAAACAATATTTTAGTCAATTAAATTTATTAGGTGGTTATAACTCCCATGAATAGGTAAACAGAAACCGTTTCTGTGTTTTGTGGCTTCACAGGATTCAGCCTTTCAGGCTGTGTCAAAATGCCAATGCATTGAATACTTTGGATACCAATGAGAAAGCTTTGTATGACTTTTTTATCAGAGTAAAATAAAGTTGTAATAAATTATATAACACTTCTTCAGGTAATTCTGATTCCAGGTGTGATTCTCCCCTTTGTTCAGTTTGTGCATGATCTTGGCCATTTCTATCAGATCAGACGATCACGAAGATCCCTTCCTTCCTTTACACTGACGAATTCAGTTCTTCCTTAGTTCCCATCTATGAGCTACGTAATTGGAAAAATATTGTATTGCTATATTTTGGATGGCACTTTCTGAGCAGACTAATGTATCTTTAAGTTTGGTTTGTTTTTTTTTTTTTTCAGTTCAACAATATGATGTAGAAGAATTCAAATAATAACAGAGTAAGTAGCTTAATCTTCCTGCCATTTTTACATATGTGTTTATGTACATGCTTTCCTCACTATGTTACAGCTGGGCTTTTGGCAAGAGTACAGTTTTCTTGAAGTGCCACAGAAAACAGTAAGTTCAAAAAGATTCTTCATGATGTCATCAGAAGAACTTTTGTAAGTGACAGCAGTAAAAGTTACCTGGGATCTCAGGAACAGGTGCATGAGACTGGCTTGATTCATCAGACCAGGGGTTTATCCTACCAAACACAATCTTGGCATAGATGGAGAAATAATGTTATTTGAAATAAATAAGAACATTAAATACTTTAAACACTTGATTGTGATACCATTTACTTGATTTTGGGTCTTGTGTGCGATGTGAGACTTGCGAGTGATGTGATGCTTAAGATAATGTAAGCTGTTAATATGGATTTTGATGACCACCTGCAATCTGCAATGGTTAAAATGCAAAGTCTTGGGAAGAAAGCATATGGATGGTGGTCTGAAATTCGATCACAGACTATTAGTTATTCTGTATTAAATATCAGTACTTTTCTGTTTGGTAAAACCAAGGCACTGAAAAAAGGGTATAGGAGTAGTCTCAGTCACTTGATGTCATAGCATTAGTGAAGCCTTTTTTTGCAATTATCTAATAGCAAAAGGCCGGTCTAATTTGTAGGACATGCTATGTAAGGAAGTTAGATATAAGCTACGTGACCTTGGGCTCAAATACATGTGGACGATCATAGACTACATGCCTGGTAACTCCACTCAGATGGGTGGGGATTAAGTAAACACTAAATAAATAGTGTTTATAACAGCTTATACATTATCTAGTGTAAATAACTCTAAATAAACAGCATATAAAACAGCACAACAAGATGACACAATTCGGTAGTGGTGTTATCCACAGCACATGTATCACTTCTTCCTCTGGGAAAAGGGAAAGGAGGGAGAGGGAGAAGAGGCAGCAGAGAGCTCTCTCAGGGCCACAGTGCCTCCCGAGGGTACCCGAGCATGAGCTAGAGCTCACTGGCCATGTCTGGCTCAGAGATCTGACCCGAAATGTTTGTCACGCTAGTATGGAAATGGCAGCAAGGAGCTGATGTCATGCATGAACATGTGAACATGTGTAGTTCACCTGTGCGTACATGAAATGGGAGAAAGAAAATCAGAATGTGAAGAATTTTGTAGACTAAACGTGACTGGAGATTTCAAGTTTTCTTTTTAAGCTGTGTGTTTTGGAGGGGAGAGGAGGGAAAAGCAGCATTGCAGAAAGAGAAAGTGGGTTGTATGAATACGCAGTCAGTGTTCTCAGGAACTTTGCAAAAAGTTAAAGCTGATAAGTAAGAACCAGAACGTTAATTTTTTCACGAGCTTCTGCAGATGACACACCTTATTTTAAGTGATTATTATACAAATCATGAACTATGAAGATAATTGCTTCCCTGGCCAAATGACAAAGGAATTCTTATTTCCAGTATATGCCCTGTTGAATGCCGAAGGCATTGTACATGCTAAGGCTAATGCTTTGCTGTATAGTAGACACCTACTGATTAATAGTTCTCAAGGTTAATTTGGTTATGGTATGATAAATTAGGGAGTGTCTTTCTAAGCAAAACTGACATAATGCTTTTTTTCCACTGGAACTGAAATGAATCTATGCTTCCAATACAGCACCTCCAGAAAAGTTAATTAGATGAAAATTAAAACATCTTTTGCATTTCATGTATTTGGCAATTTTAAAAAACGATCCCATTCTTCTCATGTTTGAGTGTTGTGCCTTTCTAATTGTTTTCCAAAGTTACATTAAGCAACTTGACTACCAGGCTCACGTGTGGCTCCTTTGTCTATATTTCTCCTCAGGGGAAAATATGGTGTTTTTTTTTTTTCTTTACATTTAACTAATGTTTTTATTTGTCAGAAGCCAAAGACAACTGCCTTTAATGATTTGGCTTCTGTGTGGGATACACACATTTCTCTAGTTTGAACCCTAGCAAAGGGGAGGAAACTAAATGCATTTACCTGGGGGAGGTTTCTGAGAAGACTGATGCTGGAGTGTGACTGTAAAGGGAATAGACAATTATTATATTGATGGTGTCTCACTGGTAGCTGAGGGTGAGCGAGAGCATAATGTCTGCTCTTGGAATGAGTGTGAGCTCTGTGTTTTGGGAAAAGTTTGTAATAGAGAGAGAGGAAAGTGATTTTATATCTGCTGGGGTCTTTTGGACCTAAGTGATTGCCCAGTAACCAGCTAAGGCAGGAAAGCACATGCAGCTGGCTGTTATTTTGTCTGGATATGTAGCTCTTTCTTATGCATGATAAAGATCAACGAGGTTTTGAACCCTTGCCAAAAATATACCTGTGTGACTCACATCAAGTTTGTCCTTGGAAAGATGAGCTATACAGCTTGAAAGCCTTTGAGACTGAAGCTGTGAGAAAGAACAAGAATTTGGGAACTGGGTCCAGCTTAATCTGGTGGGCTTGGGCAGTCCCATATCCACGTCTGCAGCAGGCAGGGGTCTGTGCTGAGCAGGCGACCACAGTAAGGCCCTGAGGTCGGCTCACCCAAGCAGATGCTGAGGAGCCCGATGGACCCCCTAGGACTGCACGCAGCAACTTGGTATAAAATGTTTTGAGATTAGGGGTTTTACATCTGTTTACCTGCCCTAAATAAGCTCTGAATATCCTCGTTGAACCGTAAGGACGAGGAGCCAAATTGCTACCAAAAATATGCAAAACGCATGCCAGAGCAAATACATGAAACATGCAAAAAATATTTGTGCAGGTAAATAAGGGTCTTTACAGGCATCAAAGCAGTAGGAGGGAGAAACTTTACACCATCCTCCGTGATATGTTTGCACTGTGCTGTTCATGTGGGCGCAGTTACCAAAGATCAAAGGTCACATTTCAACAGAGGAAAAGCATAATGTATTCACACACAGCCTTATTATTCCCACTTAGCTAGAAGATAAACATAACTGTTATTTATATATTTTATGGATTCTGTCTTTATATTTGCGGGTCACACTGTGAAACCCCACAGATATTATATTACAGACTCCACCTTACAGTGTGTGTACTGATCCCTGAGCTGGTACATGTGTTCTTAGGCACATAATAGCGTCATGAAGAAACACTAGGTAAGGTTTTGAAACAGCATAGCAGCTTTTCAGCTAATTAGTCTGAATACAATGTGTCACTGATGCAGTTAACAGTGCTAGCTCAGTACCAGTCCCGGGATTTCTCCTCTATTGCACAGTACAGACTTCCCTGTAATGTTATTCATGTTACATTATTTAGGTACTTTGACAAGTTTCTTGGTTGTATATACAATTTCATATATCTCAAGCAGATTCACATTGAATAAATGTAAAAATAGACTTTGTGCAAAGCATCTGGAATATGTGCAAACTAAATTGGTTAATTCTACATCTGTTTCTTGGCCTAATCAAGGTTGCTTGCAGACACGAAGTTTTAGGATTGGGGTCATAACTCCAGAGAATTAATATTTTATACCCCTTCCTTCCTCCTTCATTGGAGGATGGACTGGGAGGTGGAAGGAATAAAAGAAAATGAATTCCCTGTTACGGTCCATAGTTTGAGTGCAGGCAGGCTCAGCATGCTCTCTTGTGCCTTGAAGTGGGACCCTGGATGTCAAACTTCTCTTTCCCATTTGGCTCCCTCGCCAGAGGTGACTCCACGGCTCAGCAGGGACTCAAGCTGTGGTAGCCAGTTTTCCTGGCCCTGCAAACCATACCAAACCCACGCTGTTTTGAACACACACGTGAGAGAGGTGAAGGATTCGGGTGCTCTGACTAGCTCCTGGCAGAGAGCACAGTGGTTTCCTATGAGCTGCCTTACCCCATCGTCAGACCCATTGGGGCAGGACCCAATGTGCAGCTGGGCCCAACGGGGCACTGCCCCAGCAGCAATGACTCCTCTGCTTTTTCCCTTTACCAGGGCTTTTGGGCACAGAGTAACTGCCACAGCAACATCACTTTACTGTCAGTTTTTTGGTAGAGCAACCCTGGCAATTGAGCCACGATACAACCACAAAAAGGACATGCCTGACCACCCCCGAGACAGAAAACCTAGGAGGAGGGGTAGCGATTCCTGAAGTGACAGCACTGCATACTGGGGGTGGAGAAGTAAGAGACAAAAGGGATGCTGACTATAAAACCATACCACTGTTTCCTTGATGCTGGCTTTTTAAATGCTTTCCTCAGTAACTCAGCTAATTCTCCAGCTCCCTGGCAAACTCTACAGTGGGACTTCTCTCTGTGGCACTCTACAACAAATAAATTTTAATGATGACTGTGATATAAATAACAGTCAAATCATTTGGCTTGGGTTAATCTTGATCCAGTATTTTAAAAAAGACAAATCAGCCAAGGGTTGAAGGCTGTACTAGGACCCAGCTGATCTGAATCTTCTTCTGGGCCCTTCCAGCAGAGTCTGCATCCTTGGACAAGCCACTTCACACCTCTGTACTTCGGTTTCCCTCCCTGTAGCAACGGCTACAGACATTCCTGCCCTGTGCGATGTTTCAGGGAAGTTTCAGGAGAAGGATGGTATTTATGAACAAACAGCCACAAAACGGTAAGTAACCTTATATCGAATTTAATGGTTGCCTATCAATCAGTATCACAATTATCAGCATGACTATGTGCAGAAGATCCAGTAATGTCTGTCTTTAGGACTGCTTCCACTCTCCTTTTGTGAACAACGCATTAACCTGGCATTTTTAACCATTCTTTCTCTGTTCAAAACGGTTGCCCTATTTATTTTGTCTGCTTGGGTATAAAAATGGAACAAACAAACGAACCTGATCTTGTGATAATTCATTTGGGGTCCGGGAACACACAAGTGAGAAAACATGCAGTATTCCTTGATGCTTATCACCACTGGGCCCTCTACTTCTTTTCCAATAAAACCCGCTGTGGTATGCATGCATCTCACTGTGTCTGCACACTGCTTCATTTGCGTATGCTATTCTGTACCTATCTGCCCCTCCTATGTATACATTTATTATATAAATAGCTATGAGTTAGTGCCTTTTCTGTGATCTACCCATGAGCTTTAATAGTAAGCTGTTCAAGTTCAAAAGTAACTTACTGATATTAGAAACAACAACAAAACTCTCCCAAAACAAGAAAACACAAACATTTAGCGAGTGCTTGACCTTGATGTGGTGGAAAAGCTCACGTGTTCCCATGATCCTGTAGCTACTCCAATGGCAGTGATGGTGCCAGCACGACACTGTGGTCACCCAAGCTGGACAGACAGGGTCCAGAACAAGGGACGCGGCACTGGTCTTTCAGTTTGCCTATAAAAACACCATGAAACTCAAATAAGCCATGGAAAAAACAGAAAGAACAAGGCCTTCTCATAAGGATGTGTGACCTTGACCATGCAAAAGCACCGACTGTTTTGTGTTTACGTGCCTTCAAATCGGAGCTAGAAGACTGCCCCATATGCTTCAAAGCCTTGTAAGAGGTATAGTGGCTGGGAAAAGTTTGCAAACTTACCCTGTTAAAAAACTGTGGAGAGGCTGCAAAGCATTACATGGGAAGAGACATTTTAGAGGGTGTGCTGCTGTATTATCAGTAGTTTTTAACCATAAAGACACCAGCAAAATACTAAAAAGTATGCTCTCCCCAGAGAAACGCGTGAAGCAAGCATTGCACCAATGAACCTACAGCGATCTCCCAAAATGATCTTGCATTGAAAGCAGCAGCAGTGAATGGAACAGAAAAGGTGTAAAAATCAGCTACGTGGAATGAAAATTTTCATGGTACAACTCATGGCAAAGGAATGAGACTAATTGCTATTGCTCCATTTAAAGATAATATGGGACAGACACATTGTTTTCTCATACATTCACAGGTGTATGTGGTTTTGACTATCAAGCAGACTGGCCCAAGGGGAGCTAATTGCAAATTGGACTATTATCTGCAAGTCAGTGATATAATTTCTTTAACATATTGACCTCAACTATTCATTTTAATTTATTTTAATATCTTATTTTATTTTTTAATAAGTTTAGTGAGTTCTCACTTCAGATTCTTTTTTTTTACAAGCATTGCTTTAATCCATCCTACTGTAAAAGAGACTACCACCTTTCCATGTGAGAAACAAATACAAGCTCATTCTCTATTAAAAGAATATTTATTAAACTTATGTCTTGATATTAATATCAAAATTCTGATTGCTTTTTCCTTTTTTTTTTTTTTGCTTGCAGTGTGAATTTTTTCAAGGGCATCATCATATTTTCCCCTACTTTGAACAAACAGTAGTCTTCTGGAAATCAGGTTTCACTCTCAACTGAGAAAATGCTAAAATAAACCTTCAGCTAATTTTGTAATATATGTCCTTCTAAATATTTATATATGTACATACATTCTGAAATATTTATTGTCCATAGAAGAGGTAAGAAAAAAAGACAAATGTGTTTCTATTTAAAATTAAACAGTTCAGTAATTCCAGAATAATGATTTTTTTTGCCAAAAAATAGTAGTATTAGTAAAAACTATTTTTTTTTAAATGACCACAGTGTTGCTTATTCTATAGCAACATATGTTATTTCTTTAGAGTTACATTTATTTAGGACACAAAGAAAAAAAGGGTATGTAAGACAAATATATTTAACACCAGACATTTAGAACACGTGAAAACTTACTTTTTTGGCATTACATGTAGAATATCGTACAGTAAAAAATGTACAATATAGTCTATATGATATAAAGTAAACCATTTGGTTGTAAGTACTTAGAGTCTCACTTTTGTACCGTTAAGATCTGTGAGAAATTAAAAACAAAGATTATTTCTGGCAGCGTATTCTTTGCTCTACAAGCATGAGACTTTGGTTGCTTTCCAACTTACCTCCCCCCAGACCTCTTTCTGTGACGGAAAAATTTTATTCAACACTGTTAATAATCAAAAGCCCTTTGATCTCAATACTATCCTCAGTCTTCTCTGCATGTGGCAATGAGCTTGAAGTCCACCAAAATCATTTAGCTGGTCTGTCTTTTGTCATCTCAGTTGCATGCTCAAGGCACTCTTTGTTGTCTCTTATAGATCAATGAATATTTCTATCATCTGCTCCATCTTATCTACCAAGTCATGGTGAGCATTACCAGACTCTTGGCCTCCTGTTTGTCTAACAGTACAAAAAGGACTCTAAAGGTAAAAAGATCCTACCACACAGTGAAAGCACTTTCCTACAATATTCTTCATCCACTGAGCTGGTTGTAGAGTCTCTTCTGAAGTTCTTCTTACCATTCCTTCACAGGCCTTTTGCTTCATTACCCATACCCTCCATAAATGTCACACAGTCTTCCAGCTGGTTCTTAACTGCTATCTGATATTTCTCTATAAAGACTGAGTTTTTCAATGTTTCTGATACACCGGTGACTAATAGATTTTGTTGGACTCTTTATGTCTCTCTCTTACCCACAGAAAAGCTGGAAAACAATCCTGGAATTCAGGAGTTAAAGCTTAATGGCTCCTGGGGAAAAGAGACAGGCAATTGCTCTCCTTTTGAGCTGTCATCAGGTCAGCTGGAGCAGCAATACGAAACGCTCCAAGCAAAAGGCAGGGATCGGCCACTCGAGCCATCCTAGCCTCTGGAAAAGCTGATGCCCTTCCCCTGGCGCCCACGCAAAACCGCTGCTGGCAGTAGTGCCTGCGCGGGCACTGTGATTACTTGGCAGTCTACTGACCCAGGCAGTCTCCTGTTTTGCCTAAGCCTAAAGCCATCCCCGGATCCACATTCCCGGTTTGGCAAACAGTGGGAGGCACAGGTATGACAAGAGCTCAGCGGCATTACAGGCAGTCCTCGCATCAGACTTGTAGGTGCTGATGGGTCTTTACTGGTGGTAACGTAATGATGGAGGAATGCAGCTACCATCAGTGGAGACACCAAGTGACGGAGGCTTTGGAGATCTTGCGTATATACCTACAGTATCAATTATTTCCCTACATCCTTTTCTGGCTGTAGCTGTAAGTAACTTGCCAGTGTATCTAGGATGCAACTTTCTTTATCTAAAAGCATTAATACCAAGCACACTGATTCCAGATTCAGCTGAATGAAAACTGACCATAAAAACATACTAAATAGTACTTAATATTTGTAGATGTTTGAAATTTATTGATAAATAATTGATCAACAGACAGAAAGAGGAGAGAACAGAAAATATATTCTTCCTAAGGAATCCCATATTTCATATGACCAGAAAAAAGAAGTTTTACTGACACTTCTGATCAATTCCCAAACACAGCCTTGCCATATGTATCCGTATTAATAAAAAACATTAGCTTGTTCTCCTCCCTCTCACTCTAACAAGCTTAGAAGCACCAATGAATTTCAGTGTCTGTTGTGCTTGCTCAGCAGTATCCTGCAGGGCTTATAGAAATCACTGCAAGGACACACCTAAAACATAGGAAATCCACCCTCAGCAATCCATCGCTTTCTTTCCCAGACTTCTTCACTCCCTTCCCTTCTACACATACACACACTTCTATTTCTATTTTCCATGAGGAGCAAAGTTGAGAAGAGGAGATGGGACTGCTTTCTAGATAAGATAGAGACAGGGAAAGGCAGTTCATGTGGCCTGGCCCAAGCGAAACCTGCCCTTCCGGGTCAATTCCAAGGTTCAATGTAGACAAATCCACCCTTGTCATGGCATTCATTACATCGTGCAATGGAGGGCAAAAGGTTAAAAAGGCACGTATTTCCATACATCCTCTTTATATGAATTGCTAAGGTCAGGTCTGAGTTCTTCTGGAGGTATGGGGAGACACACTGGAGGGATCTTCTCTCCAAAGAAAGCTCCCTAAGGCTTAGACAGTAATTTCAGAAGTCCTGGATAGTGTCTCAGCTGGCACATGAGCTGTAATCAGCGCAGGGCTTTCTTCTAGGGACAGGACTACATGCTCATAAAGACATGACGGAATAGAAAACAAAAGAAGATTCAGAGATTTCAAATCTCTACGCTGACCTGCGTGATAGCTTGCAAAATGACAATAGGAGTGCATTTTTCTTGTCGCCACTGTCCTTCCCCTTCTCTTTTCTTGTTCACTGCCTTCCCCTGGGCCCGATGCGCTGACTCGAACAGCAGAAACAGCGTAGCTGTGCTATTGCTTTCTTTTCTCCATACTGTTTAGCCGCACCGTGGTTCAGATTACACTGTAAGCACTCCTGCTGAGGTCTGTGTTTATCCAGCAGGTTGTGAAGCAGCAGCAACAGCGCAAGAGCCTTGATAGCCACAGGGCACTGGAAATCACTTCGTAAAAATAAATGATTGTACGTCAGTCAATATTTTTAAAGTATTTGGCCTACAGTGTTTCGATTCTAACAATATATGTGATGAAAAGTTCTTTGCACCCCTGCCATTGTCATTGGGGTTTGAGGACAGCTAGTCTGGATATGAAAAGGCAAGTTATAAGGACAAGATCCAGCCCTGAGAAACCCTGAGTTGGCTCTGTGAGGTCCTATTTGAGGTCCCTAGAAGAGATTCCTTGGCACACAAAACACAAATTTGGAGGAGGAGTGTGTAGTCTCTATTTACCAATAAATGTTAAATATGTTACATCGCGTTCTTTGGAATGGTGATTCAACGCTAAGCCTCCCAACTCCCAGTCTAGTGGGAAAACCAACAGGCTCCTGAAGAGCCGTTCTTAACTTCTTTCTGCAGGTTAATACCTAATAACATTGGGCACTCCCATGAGCAGTGCAGAAATGAGGCAGAAGATGAATTTAAATGCACATGCCCCATAAATAGAGTAAGTACTACAGCCTGAGTACTACAGACAGCTGGATTAAACTCTATCTTCCCGTGTTTTACGAGAAAGGACTGATTTAAGCATCTAACTTGAACAGGAGATTCAAATAGCAAATAGATGGCTTCTTAATCCTCTTTACAGTCATGGATTAACCGCTAAGTTTCCCTCCTGAATACTGCTGAGTAGTCAGTTTAGGTTACTCCCCGGTTTTTCAGGATCGTCACATAAGATCTTAAGCTTTGTCTCCACATGCTACGGGAAGATCCGTCATTGAATGCAAGGACTGTGTGGTCTATTGCTGGTGAAATGGCTAAAAAAATATGAACGTTAGCACCCTTTACGCAACTTGTGTTACATGAGCATATTTCTCCTACTGCTAGTGGTGAGGAGCTGCTCCCAGGTCTGCTGAAGTCAGCTGCCGGACCCACGCTGACTGCAGTGGCGCAGAGTCAAGGCCCAGCGTCGCGCTGGCCAGGGTTCTCCATTGATGGAGCATGTCCTGAGGTGGGAGGTGCTTTCATGGAGACTATGAGTAAAAGAGCAGAACAGAGGGCTCAGGGCTCATGGAGTCTCGAGGATTTAGCCAACGCAGATCACAAAGTAAAGAAAAGGCAAACGAACTTCACTCATCAAGTACTCCTTTCTAATGAGAGGGACAGTTAAGCCTCATTTGACTAAAAGCTTTATTACAGATTGTGCACTAGCTATATCAACCAGAAGGCAGGAAAGGTCTTCTATTTAGTTTCATATAAAGTGCTGTGATTGCTGACTATAGAGATCTTTGATGTTACCTGAAATGATCCCTTCTTGAAGAATAGCAGAGTAAGACGGGTGATCATCAATCACTATAGTGTAATAGTTAGAGGAAAACAAAAAGGGGCACAATAAAGTTAAATATTTTATGAAGCAACACTTCAATTTTGTAATTAAAAGGCATCATTAAATCATTAACTCCTGATAAAAAAATCAGTTTCCCACAGGCCAGCGTCACAGGGCAGAATGGTTCAAAGGCCTGATCAGCTCTGGTTTACTTCCAGTCGATGTCACAGCGCTGTCACCTCAGCTGTGACACAGAACAAGGATCCATAAACGTGGGTTCTACTACAGACCTTTGAAGAAGCTTTTTTTATTGCCCCACTTCAGCTCATCTTTTATACTCTTCTGTCACGGTGTTGGTACCGCTCATATTCCTGCTATTGGAATGATCATAGCTGAACTGCGTGAAACATAACTGGCACTGGGCCCTATGTGCAATATCAGTATATCATATAATTATTACTGTGCTGCTGTGCTACCGACTTAATTGTACATATCTTCATGGCCCTCATACTACACACAGCTGGGTAACTTCAAGAGATGATGTCTAGTCATTCACTAGATAAAACTGGATTGTGGTTAGTCCTTTTCTGCGCCACGCTGCAGCAAACCGATTGCAAGGAAAAGATGCGTGATTTCAGCATGGTATCTCCCATACATTCATTATTACTTGTTCATTCCTTAACAAGGAATTACAGTTTCGAAGGATTCATCTACAGCCTGTCCAGACCTGTCAAGTCACATGTGCTGAGCAAAGGCTCGCTCACCCTTTTGGCCCCCCTCTCGGCCTGTCACCTCGTGGTGATGCCTCAGGTTTTGGAGCACGTCGAGGCGGCCTCTCTCTTTGTTGACCTCGTGTGTCACATGCAGCTGGCAGCTGTTATCCATTCTTTCCCAGGAAAAACCTTCTGCGTAGGTCCTGTCTTATCACAAGCTTTTCCAGCACAATCCCCATAACTTGCAAAATCTGCTTGCGACACATTCAGCGGCTCCTCTTACTGCAGTGTTATTCACGTTCCTCTAAACAGATGCAACTTGTAGGTGAGTTGGGAAGTAAATGCAATCCTGACTCCATTTAGTCAAATTTATGTCCATCTCGGAAGACCAGACACGCCTGAGAGGAGTGTAGTGTGACTGCTGAACTCTGTATAACACTAACCCCATCCTCAAAGCGCATGGGAAAAAAATCAGTACTTTTTTTGCTGATTCAGCGCAGAGTATTTTCCATTGTTTCCTCTCAAAGCAAAGCGGACTTGTATGACATACACTTACTGATTCATTCCTAGCTTGTATTTTTCAACGATTCTTTTCATTGCTAATCTTTCACATATGCATGGGTGGAGTACTCATGGCAACGCAAACCTGTTCAGCAAGAAACAAACCACTGCATAGAAGATGTATAAGTCTCCATTACACATTTAAAAATCATAAGTGATAATGTATTCTGGAGTTTCAGAGTGATTTCAAGAATCTTTTGGTAATTTTTCGTTAAACTTTTATTTGGAGAAAACTTGTTAGATGACTCTAGATATTTTTGAAGAAATGTGCCAATTTGATAAAATTTTCTCAGGCACAGCATATAGTCTCTTATACTGAGATTGTTGTGTCTGGTTAATTCACAGGTCTGAAATAAGGAAATACAAGCTTTTGTTGTATTGTTTAATTAATTTATTTATTGCTGAATTTATAAGTTGGGAGAAATATTCTAGTTGTCACAGCAGTGTGACAAAAGACACAAATACTCCAAATTAGAAATTTGTATGATAGCAAATGTGAACCTCAAGCATCTTTACCTTGTGTTCAAATTTTCAGTCATAATGTTAAACCGACAACATTTTTCCTCATTGCTTTAATTTTCTAAGTAATGCATAGAAATAAATGAATGCTCATTAAAATATGTATTCACTTTGGACTCCCTGAATGAATTTTTAAACTTGTTATGGAACTACAACTTACGCATAATTAAAGGAAAGCAGTAAAAAAATACTTGCCATAGCTTTAATTTTGCAAAACAACCCAGCAATAAATCCAGGAAACATGATAATACCTAAAGTAAAAACACTCTTGTAAACATATAAGCAGCAATTGGTTTTATTCAAGAAAGACGTGCTCTTTCACTGTATGCCTTGCACTTTTAAGCCATATGACAAGTGGTCCCAGCTGGGCTATCACCAGAGCACGGACACCTTTAGGAAGACACATCTCACTTGCATTGCTTGTTAAGTACATTGCACTGCTCTGGTGTATTAACATCTATGACTCACTTGTGTCTATGCCCCTGTTTAATATATCTCATAATAAATTCTTTAGTGAGCTGGAGTTGAACTGTTCTAGACAGCCTATATTAGCATGACTCATTATTATCTAAACATTCAAAGGTAGAACTGGATCTATGTTGTCTGGTTTCAGCATAGTCAAACTCAGCTCGCAAACATATGCTTGCCTGGAGCTGTATCACTTTTAAAAACAAACTTGAATTTGCTATGCCAAAAGCAGTATTCATTAGTCAATCTTGAATTTCAAATCCTGACTTGTAATAGGAAATTGAAAGAATTAAATGTTTTAATAAATGTAAACACTAAAATTATTTGAGGAATATTTCTTCTGATTATCAGGGTGCTGCTTTGTCCATACATAAGGAATGTTCTGTGCAGTCCTGATCCTCCCACATCAAAAAAGGATATGGAAGAGCTGTAGCACATCCAGAGAAGAACAATAAAGATGATCAAAGGTATGAATGACTTCCATGGAAGAAACAATTACACAGGCTAGGAAACTTCATCTTGGAAAACAGACAATTGAGGGGATACATAATCAAGTCATAAAAATGGGGAGTGGCATGGGAAGGGTGAATAGGACTCAGTTGTTCATTGTCTCTCTCAATAGCAGAAGTAGTGACATCAGATGAATCTATAGGTGGTTAGTTCAAAACAAACAAAATGAGGTGTTTTTTTCATGCAGCATGTATTAAGGCTAAGCATGACTTGTGAAAGGGTTTTGTGAAAGTTAAAGTTTGCACAGGTTGAAGGACAAACTGGAGAAGTTTATGGAAGAAAAATCTATAAGGTCACAGAATGCAAAGTGCTCATAAACTCCCCAAGTTGCAAATAATTGGTCTGTTGCAATGCTTGGGAGAAGTATCACTACTCACTTGCCCTGTGTTTATACTTTTTCACTTGGTATCCTGTTTTATCCATCCTCTTGGTCTGATCCAGCACAGTTATTCTCATGTTCTTTGTTTATTAACTGACCATCGTGAATATTTATATAGCGCATGTACTTTTTGAGTACATACCCAATAACTATAAGCTTGTCTCTCAAGATTAGTTCCCAAAGAACATTGCAGCAAATCTGGCAGAATATAAATATAATATGAACTAATATAGTGTGATCTGCATTTAAAAATGAAAGAAAACATAAAATACTAGTCTAAATATTTGTAGCTTAAATGTACGCTTCTATTTTCAGCAAGTCTTCCATTATCATATAAAACATTTAAGAGATTTTAACATTGCTAGGAAAATACATTACAGGATTATCTTTCGCCATCAATGAAATTAAGTGCTAAAATACATTTTTAAAAGTCATTATCTGCTTATAACCATATACTTATCTATTTAAAACTGAAAGGAAATGCATAAAGTATGTAATAAGGATTGGGAACACAGACAAGTATAGGTTGAAAAATTTGACCTGTAATACAGGTAGTATTGTTAATTTTTATATGGACCTCTTTTACGTTATTAGCCTGCTTGAAAATCTAGTGAAATACGTGCTGTAATTGAGCAGGGTCTGAATCATGAAATGTGACAGTTAAGTATGTGTTTTACTTGACAATTTTATGATAAAAAATTCAAAATTTGGGTATGCCATTGACAGACCTCAATGAAACACTGTATGAAGAAGTATTTATTTGGTTCTGGTGGATCTGCTTTACTTATCTGGCAGGTGAAAAAACCCTTCAGTTGTTAGCGGAAAACTGGAGTGCTCAGACTGCAAAATCGATAGTAGTTTTAAACTCATGGTTAACGTCATCTCTGATCTGATGATTTCCTATTTTTTCAGGAGATTTGGGATGGAAAAGGGGACAGACTACGTGGACATTTTCTGAGTAATACAAGTGGGTTATTGGTGTGGGCTCACTGCCACACTAAGCAGGTTTGTAAAGGACACGTGAATCCAGCCAGCAAAATACACAGATGTCAATGGGAAAGTTATTCCACTTTTGCATAAACAAAAGTAAAGGGCTCATGCCTCCTTTGCTTCTTACTTTCTTTGAGGAAGAGGGAATTCGTCTCAGTAACAATGACTAAAAATCAAGAGTAGCAAAGAGACGAGGACATCTCTTCAATAGTAATGGAGTACGTGAAGCTAGATGTCAGCTGGGCTTTCCAACACTTTGCTACGCAATCGACAGCCGTTCCCTGCCTGGCACTTCTCCTGTCATTGGGTCACACAGCACGGGTCCCCAAGCGACCCAGTAGGACGTATCAAAGAAATCTGACTGGACTGATCAGAGGCTCCTGAGTGCTCCAGAGGGCAACAAGTGGGACAAGACCATGTATCAACCTCTTTGGGAGGTGCTGGAGGGGAAGGGCTGTTCACTGCCCAAAGAAACCGCACTGTGGTAGGGCATCACTTCCCTAACACGCCTTTTCTTTTCTAGTAGTTCACTCATACTATCCAACTACAAAGAAAACATAAGTTAAGATCCAGCTCATTTGCAACACAATAATATAAATTAACAAGAAAGACAATCAAAAAGTAACAGCTAGCTTCTGAGTATCTTTATTTTGAAGGCTGTAACCTACTTCAACTTGCATGCAGACTTGTACACCAGCAACTCTCATGATAGCGCACAACACAAAAATGCATCAAAGAATCTCTGAGATACAGGTGATTTGCTTTGCTATTAGTACATGTATCCAGCAATAGTTTTACTTTCTGATTTTAATCCTAGACTGAGTGTCCTGTGCAGCTCAGAAAATAACCTTTGTTTTAGCCTCACCAATAATATTTTATAATCGACACAGAGTGATGGATTAATGCACAGTTCTACCTGATGGAGACATTCCACTCTCTGTGAAAAAGGAATGTTTAAACATAAAAAATCCAATTAACAACATTTTCTAATAAAATTATTTCTTCTATATTGCCTCACCATTTTCTGTGTTTTTTAATCATGTCAAAATTGGGGGAAACAAAACAGTGGACCAGCTGTAATACAGCACACTGCCTTGAACTATCAAGCAGAAAAAACTGCTGGCATCAAAATAAACCCCAGCAACAAAGCTCTCTCTTATTTTGTGGTAAGTATATTGCCCATCAAAATAAAATCTCCTACCAAAAGTTGTAACATCAAAGCCTCTTTTTCAATCAAGAAGGATGTTTCATTATTCTGAAAAAGGCATAAATCAGACCAGTGAAAGCACTAGTTTAAGAGAAATTAGTGACTTTGGGGATAATAGGGGGAAAAGAGAAGGTGAAAGAATCATCTGAAGACAGAGATGGGCCTTGCTTTCTGGGGGGGAGGTTTGGTGGAAAAGAGTAAGAGATCCCTCCAGTAACAGGTGGCACGAAGAGATGAAGTGATCAATTAGGAGACAGATGATTAAGTGAAGCAGAGCAAGTGTGTGGAAGGGGGGTGGGGGCGAAGGGAACCAGACCTGCAAACGGATGGGTAAATCATGTTAGCACTGAAGGAGCCTGAGTTTAACACACTATGGAAAAGGGAGCCATGCAATGATGTCGAGAGGAAGGAAAACAGCAAGAACGATTCAGGAAGAGGACTTTGGAAAGTAGGGAAACAGGTGACCAAACCTGTTTGGTTTGAAATGAGGAATAAACGTGGCCGATTGTATAAAAAGCTAATACTGGGATGGAAACTCCCCCTCCATCTCAGACTCAGCTAAGATTGAGTAAAGAGAAAAGGAAGAGGGAAATTCAAAGCAAAGTGATAATGACTGGAAGACAAGCCAGATCATTGGCTTTCTGTTTTAGAAGGATCTCTGAACTAGCGCCAAATCACGGAAGCCAGAAGCGGGGAAATCTTTGCCTCTGTTCCCTTCTGGTCACTTTGAGGCACCTCACAGTTGTCAGGCTTTATGTCATTTCCATCACACAGTCGAAGGCTGCAAGTCTGCTACTCCAGGCCAGCCAAGTCCTCGGGATATAACACACTTACCACGCCCACCTCATTGAAATCAGAAACAACATTTCTTTCCTTTAGGAATCTCTGACTTCTTACATTCAAACCTCTATTTATCCTCACAGTCAGAAACAACATTTTTAGAGGAAAATCAAACAGACAAACAAAAATTGCTTAAATACACTAAACCTTACTTTTCCGTAATGTTAGCCCAGGAGGACTGAGGCTCTTCAAGGGCTGTCATGCCTATCTGTGTGACAGAGATCCTCTGAGCAACACCTTCCTCTCACCTGGAGAGAGCCTCCCTTTAAAGATGACTATTTTATATCTGGGGTCAAGGACATTTTGCTGGCTTTGTCTTGTAAAAAGCTTCAATGATTTGCGAAGAAATTATTTAACATTAAGAATAAAAAGTCATTCTTTTGTTTTCTCGTTTGCATTTCTTTACGAAGCTGTATCACAATGAATCAGTGTCCTATTACAAAACTATTCTAATTGCTGCGCGTACACCATTCCCACAAATTATAGCAGAAATCTTATGGTCTTGTAATACACACTTTAACTACATCTTGTTATAGTAAGTAATAGGAGAGGTTTATTACAGTAACTGAAGGAGAGGAACCTGTGCATGTTCCACCCAAAGGTGTACTACTTTTCAATGAATTAAAGCAATGTAAACAAATAAGGGATCAGTTTTCTGCAGTGTCACCGAGGTTGTAATTAAAGGACAGCGAACAACACAGCTAATTATTAGGAGATGGTAACTTGATAACTTTGGGGAAAGGACATCTCTGACGTTTTGCTTACAACAACAAGGAGCTGGACTCAGTGACCCTTTAAAGGTCTTTTATAGCCTTACATTACGAAAGTCAACTCCGGGCTGATCATTTTATCGCCATTTAGTCATACTGGAGACAATGAGGACAAAGATTTGCTTGAATGTGTCAGCCTTTTGAATGTCAAGCAGATACTAAGTGCTTATTAAGTCCCTGGCACTCTTTGGCTCTTACAAAAAGAATTCAATAGTTTTATCAGGCTATTTAATCACTGAAAATATACCACTCTTGTCCTGTATAGCCTTAAATTCATTGTGATCTGCTTTTCTCCCATTGTTGTTCATTTCCAGGCCTACTAATACATTTTCAAAACAAAAGTTAGTAGTAAAGTTTGTATGATCTTAAACCCACATTTGTTATGAACCAATGGTCTGTAGTAGTGTAGGACGGTTTACAAGACTAAGGTTCCTATTTTAAATGTTTTAAAACTGAAAACGTTGAAGTATGAGGCAACTGAAGTATCATTCCTAATCAGGATATGTCTCTGAGATATCATTACGTAGTCTTGCAAACCAATAAAATATTCAAGCCAGCACAGCCTTGGATACATCACTGGATACACAAATCGAACATACGTGATTGACATTGGTCAGTGAATGTGTTTTGCGGAGTAAGACTGTCTGAAGAAAGACAGCATCACAAATATTGACAGAAGGAGAGAGGTGCCGCATGAAGGGGTGGTTAATGCAGCCTTCTATGATGAATTTAAAAATCCTGCTGTGCTGAAGAAGGTTGGTAAAATGTTTATGCTGAGTGACACACAAGGCCCAGCGCCACTCACTTCAGAGACGCCGGCCAACAGATGCTAGCTGAAGAGCTTGCTTGTGATGGCGTGCATTTGCCTTCTGTAGTTTACTGGTGAACAGAGTTAACGTAATGAATAGACAGAATTCAGCTCCCAAATTTCATCGTCAACAAAGAAAAAAACTATAGGATCTTGTTTTTTGCTTAAATCATCATATGGACTTCAGAGTTGAGAAGTGTGGTATGCAGGGAGCCTGCCTCACCATAGCAGGTTTATATACTTTTTCATTTTTGTTTCTGTCTACATCAGTTAATCTGCAGGAATTGACACTGAATGTTATTTGCTGCTATTAGCTCTCCGTCTCTATGAATTATCTGCATTATTTTAAAATGGCAAATAAACTTTCAGGCAGGATATGCAAAATGAAAATCCTATTTTAACAAAAGATAAATCATCTCCCCCAGGAGCAAAAGAGGTACTTTAAGGCTCAATGGTATGCACCTTTTCCACAGTTTGGTTAAGAATAACAACGTGTAGTCTTTGGAGAAAAAAAAATAAGCCTATGAGAGTAATAAAATTACTGATTGGAATAGCTACTAGAATATGGCTACTGACATTTGATTCTCATTAATGTTATTGGGTTTTTTGCATTATGGAAGCACCAATAATGCAGAAAATGCTATAACACCATAAAAAACTAATACCTCCACTGAAAAGCTCTGGAGCGTGTTGCTAAACAAAGCAAAGGTAGTGAGATGGTCAGAGACAAATCTGTGGGGAGTTTCTTCAGAGTGTTATTTATTTCCTTTGGAAAATATGCTTTTTATGTCTAACTTAAGTAAGAGTGCATGAACATGTGAAAAATGTAGGTCTCAGAGAGTTTCTGGCTTTTGCTACTTGTTGCTTTGAAAAGGGAAAACGTAAACGAATCAAGTTTCATCTTGTACAGAAGATAAGGCCCTTGAAAGGATCGCGAAGAGTAGGCGGTGTTGACGGGCGATATCTACACGAGTGCCACTGGGAGAACTTGTATTGCTATTTGATTTGGACAGTGATAGGGAAATACCATTTTCTTCATTATTATTCAGATTAATTCAGAATATTGGTACAGACCAAAAGTAATTGTTGCAATTACTTAGAATAATCAAGCTCTGTTTTCTGATTATCCAAACATTTTTGTGTTTATTACAAGGGGAAGTCAAGAAGAAGGTAACCCCTTATGTTGCAACATCTTACATGCTACTGTGTAAATACATAAGCCAAATATCAGACACAATATGTGTAAATGACAGACACCTAATTTGTATTCAGAGTTATCACAATTATTTGCACAAATTGAATAATGTCACATACATATGTATAATTAGATATATTCAATAACCAATTTGTTTCCAGATTGAAATGTGCATTTTCCATGTGCAACACCACATCTGAGCAATTTATTTTCCAGATATTTTCATGTTTCTGATCTCCAAGATAAGCATTTTCCTCTCAATAAAACCCCCAGAGGTACATTTCCAAAGACAAACAGCTGTTGTTTTGTTCTGTCTGTATGTCACCTTGAGGAAAGGCATCTTTGTGGTATCTTCTATCTTCTCTCTTAGTATAAAATAGATATAATTAATATACTTAAAACACTGTAAATCATCTTTCTTGCACTCTACAGTCATCAAATTCCAGACACACATGGTTTTCCTCTTACAGTGGAAACAACATGTAATTAGTCTATGCTCAGAGTAATTATTTTAAAGAATTTAAACGACGGAAATTATTTTTTTCTGAAACCATCGTATGTAGTAGAGTATGCCAAAGTACGGCACTAACACCGAGGATGTGAAAGAAACCGCAGTAAACAAAGAAGAGGCACTGGGCAAAGTTGCAGCCAGTCGCTGGATGAAAGTCGTGCTCCTATCTCCGAGTGGTGATTTTGCCTCTGGCTGCGATCCAGGGAAAAGGGCCGAAGGGAGCGAGTGCTTTGGCCGAGGCCACGCCAGCTCCCTGGCGAGTCACGGCGTCTCTCTCCAAGCAGGCGTGACATCTCCTACAAAATCAGACGTGGCCTCACCCTGCCTGAAAGCAACTCTCTGCCCAAGCTAGGAGTATCTAAGTTAACTTCTAAACTCAGTACCAAGCCCATTTTTAATTGGCAAGTTAATCGTGTGAAAATGCTGACTGAACGTCACTCGTAAGTACTAGCCTTTTAGTTAAGCACATTTGTAGGTGGGGCATATATAAGCATAAAAAGGCCTCAGGACAAGTTGGAAATTGAGCTCTGGCAGTCACATTGTCCCCAGAAACAGCTCACAGCAGATGTTCACCGAAGCTACATAAACTTTGCCAAACTCTGTACAATCTGGTAAATCCCATGAAATGTGAGATCTATGCCTTTGAACAGCACTGGAGAAACTTGGCTTTCCTTCTGTGTTTCCATGTTCAATCCACCTTTGTGCTTTTCATCAGATTTTGCACATCTTTATAGGACTGTAACTAGGGTGCATTGAGATCTGCATTACAAGTAAGAATAAGGAGCTAAATTCTGAGTAATTTCAAGCTAAAATCTCAAGTTAAGTCAATAAACCAAGTCCCCCTTATCTTCACATTTAGGTCATAGAGACGTCTTTGAAGTCAATTATGTTACAATCCTCTAAAACAGTGTTATTGGCCCAATTCTAATTTAAAATCCAGTTTTATGACATTCCATTCATTACCCCGAAGTTTGCTTGTCATTTGCAAAGTAAGTAAGATTAGAATCAAATCCAATGATGTTTGCTGCAGAAGGTCAGATAAGACTGAAAGAGTATCTCCAGGCTTTTCTCTATGGAAACAAGTCCTCTAAATCGTGCTGGTTCTTGCAAAAGTAGCAGGAATGATTATCAAACAACTGTTGTATTGCCTTATTTTTACTTGTTTGGTCTGCATCTTATAGGATGAGCTTAAGTCCTCCACAGACATCTAAGGCTGTAAAAGCAACCGTACCAAATCAAACCACAGCTGGCCCGGTTCCCTCTCTCTGACAGTGGCCCATAATGGATCCAAGGAAGCGTATATGAACAAGGCAGGTATACAGTGGCACGTTCCTAGTGAGCTCATACAGCCTACAGCAATCCGGTGCAGCGATTTCCCGAGGAAAAACGTGACATGCTTGTTTCTTACAGCAGAGTGCAAATCAAGAGTAATTGCATTGAAATTTTGTGGAGTTATAAGGGTATACAACCAACAACAGTAGGTGTATATTTTTCTTTTCTGTTGGCCCAGGCAAAACACTTGATTTAAATATTTTCCTGTCTTTATGAAGTTAAAATTATGTATAAAAATAGGACATTTTTATGACAATACCTCCTTACTTTATGGTAGTAGTAACACAATTAGAAAAATAAATGCTTTTGAAAGATAAATGGTAATTATAGTGAAGTCTACTTGCAGTTATTAAATTTGAATTCTTATTGACAAAAGAAGTAACATTTAAACATGTATTATATTTATTATTTAGTATCAGCAACGTTTATGTTCCAATCATAACTTTTATTGTAAACTTTAAAAGCTCTTTTTTTCAAATGAGTACACTGAAAAAGAGTTTTAGACACATCTGTTATTCACTAAGAAGATTCATGATCGTTTACTGTCCATATAGTGCCCCAGGTGCAGAGTGTGTGGATGGTGTTTTACAAATACAAATGTGGACAAGGTTCCCGCCCTGAGAAATTTGCAGCCTATTTTGAACAACCGCAACACTGACAATTTAAGGATTAGGCACAGGAATAGATGCAAAGAGACAGAGGAGGTCAGAAAGGTTAGCTGAAGGAGGTGGGATTTCACAGGTAGAGCAAACTTGTTCCAAGCAGAAATACTGTCGTGCAAAATTTCTTCAAAATCTTATTCTGAAAGAACCTTGCATTCCGAACGTTTGGGAGGTCTGAGGAGGTCAGACCCACTGACCTTCACAAAATAAGGGGGACAAGGATTGATGTGCATATGAGCAATTCATATCTAAAACCAATGCTTTCCTGTGACCTAAATTTCTTTCATTTTTGTTTGCAACTGGGCTGGCAAAGTAGTTCCTGAGTTTATAGCTTTTACTACGCTAAAAACTCATAAGGATTGCATGATTAGAGTTTTAATTTGCTCTAATCTAACCTATTCTATTTACAACCTGCAGGCCAAATTGAGGTAATTGCAGAGAAACCACACTTTTCCATCCCTTTCTCTCAGAAACGAAAGACTAAAACTGCAGAGCAGTCCTAAACCAGCTCTTTCCTCAACAAACGTGCAATGGGGCTTGCACGCTCCCTAGCCCTTGTACGGGCTCTCTTTACTCTGGGAATTCATTCTCTGTCCCTCCTCAGAAGGGGTGGGCTGCGTCTGGTGACCAGCACGGCGCTCCGGAGAGCTACGGAACACACCCTCTTCCCAAGGGCCGAGCGATGCTTCAGGCGTCATCGGGTTTTGCCAGAGAGGATCTGCTGAACAGCTCGCGCACGGGGCTCTGCAAACCTGCACGTGCTCCCAAGGCCTCCCAGGAGCAGGCGGGACACGCACAGCCACGCGGTGTCCGCTGTGGCGGCTACAGTTTGTTCCTAAGCATTTGAGGTACTACTGGCTTATACAGCATCTGTAAATCACTTTTTCACCTCAAAATATAATGCTGACCACAATTCCTGGTTTTCGTATCACGACATTTATGACTTTAATTTAGAGTATCGTTTTAGAGCTTTTTTTTTAATAACCCCACGTAATAAGTCCATTAAAAAAAAATCTAACCCTGTGGTTTTTTTCTGGTTACAATCTCCTACCTTCTCAGCATTAGCAATTGATTTTGATTTTTTTTTTTTTAGCTAATCTGCGAGATACTTGCAGTTGCAGCAACAAACATGTCAGGTGAGTCAGTGCCAAAAGTGTTGTGCAACATCAGAAAGAAAATATATAGCTTGCTAGTTGACAGTACCATTTCACGTTTTAATTTTTTTTATTAGCAAACTAATTTTACATGATGACCCGAGTCGTTTAGGTTAATTTTAAAGATGTACAGAGATATTAAGAAAGGAAATTCCCTAGTCAAGAGAAATACTGAACTATAATAATCAATCTTCTGACATTTATTTTGTTGGAAATGTATGAGAAATGGAACAAACGCATGCAGAAGCACATACCTATCATGTTAATGAGTTACAAGTTGGATGAAGGGTATGCAATGCTGTATAGTGCACTAGATTACAAGATACACTTGCAATCTTTGCTTTTGATTTTCAGTATTTTATTACTTTCTTTAGATACTTTGAAAGAAATATGTTCTGAAATAGCATAACTGTAAATCATAACTGGACATCAGTATAAAGCTTAACCCTTACAAAAAGCTGTCATGACTGAAATGCAGTTAGTATCATGAAAGCAAGTAGGAACCTGTTAAATTATGCATTTTAACACAGCTGTCTTCAAAAGGACACAGATGAAAAGAATACAAAAAGTAATCCGTGAAAACAGAAGAAGAAAAAGAAGTAAAAACTACAAAGACGCTTTATAAATTGTACTTCTCTGGTGCCACTCAGATCACGGTTGGAAAGCTGATATTTCAGCTAATAATTATAGAGATTTATTCTTTGTTATAGTTTAGCACTCATGTGACAAACAACAAAGAAATAATTTAGAATGACCAACAGCACATCATTCAGTCTACATACTTCAGAGGATACACAAAGACGCACACGACATGTGTTTACTTCACACTGCAGTCAATGAAAGGAAAGGAGTATAACCTGGTGAACATTTGCATTTCCCACAATATACTGTGTCTGCAGAAAAAAAAGAATTGTGGAGTGGAAGTTATTAATGTTGGGGTTTTTTGCAGATTTTCAAAGGAACTGTGTTGGTATTTCAAATCAGGTTAGAAAAAAATAAAAAGGGGATGAAAAGTGAAGAAGAAACGTTGAAAAAAATACAGGATTCAATTAATGGTTCGGGAAATGAAGACAAACAATACCCACATTGCCAAATGACAAGTACAGTCTCTTCCCCTGAGCAAAACGAAACAAGCCAAGACAGCCCCAGAGCATAATCCTGCGAAGCTATGGACCTGGCAGAGACGGTGCTTCAAACGCAGGGCTAAGGAGGAGCAAGCACAGCTGCAGCATACGCCCCAGTTCTCACAAGTGGCCTTAAACATCCTTTACTGCACTCTGACCCAGCCTGGGTCTCTCCCTTAAGAACCGAAGCCATTTCTGCAAGTCTGTAGGAGAAAAGCAAGAGCAAACGGACGAATAAATCACTCTCATTGACAAAGCAGCCATAAAACCAGATAATCAAGTATTATCTGTATTTAGTTTAACCACACAAGCTGTTTTTAAAACAGAGTTAAACAGGCTCAAACCTATTTCCCATTTATGCAATTAATAAAAAATAAAAGCCACCAATGGAACCGTCACCTTCTGCGCTGAGCTTGGCTCCCGTGCCAAGAAACACAACAACTGCCTGCACGTTCAGTTTCTCCCAGTCACTTTCTAACCCAGCCTGAACTCTGATTTTATACTTATGTATAAATAATATGCTCCATGTGATCCTGCAAAGACTCCCTCTTAATTACCCAAGGCTGGAAGAGGGACTGTTTCTTTGCCAATGGAAATGCACCAAGTCTCCACAGCTGGGGTCCACCCCTACAGGCCTGAATAAGCCCTGCAATGCTGGGCTCCCTCCGGTGAAGCAAAAAGCTGAGCGTGGTGAGCCCCCACATTTCCAGGACTCTCCCATGTACCCGTGTGGCTCTTTGTCTTTCCCGTGCTGAGCCTTTTTTTTAAATACACCCAATAAGCAGGGAGAGAGATGCACAATTTCCATCACAGTGACCCGGGGAACAGGGATAATCGCTATAGGAGAAAGCCAGGAGATGGCATCACTTTCTGTCACCTCTTTTCTGGCTCACTAGAGGGGAGTCTGATTCCAGTCAAAATGGGGATCTCGGGGTGGATTTCCAGGGGAGTTGGGGGCAGGGGGTACAGCGGCCTGAGGTAGCAGGTGAACACAAAACCCTGCAAGCTGGGAGGAAGATGAGGGCCAGAGAGACAGTGGACTGTTGGCAGTGTTACACGAAGAAACTTTGAGACTTCTGTTACCCCTTTTTTCTCCGTGCAATTTTTTTTTTCCCAACAATGTGGGAAAGCTGGGTTTAGGTTTGGGGGGTGACGTGTGTGTATCTGCGAATGTAAAATTTGAAAAGCAACCTACGCCTGGAAAATTATGACGATAACATAACATATATCAGAAGCCTTTTTAAGGAAAGTTGTCTCACTAGGTCTTCTTAAGGGTACCTATGGAATATATTTAATTTGTATCTCTATCTGAAGCTAACTGTGAGGCTTCTTCACAAAGCCAAAGGAATAAAGACATGCCTCCACGTGTGATAGATGTGCAATTAGGATTGTAAGCTCTGACACTGAAAGCAGTAAGACAATGGGAGATAGAAGCTAGCAAACATTTTAAAAATAAATATTTAAATATTTATAAAATATTCCCTCACCTTCCCTTGAAAATGGCTAGAACCATATGAATTAGAAGAAAACTCACCTGTTATTTTCAAACTATTGTACTTCGATGTGCATGCCTTAAAGATGCTTTAAGGAGTCCTACTTTAGTAAGAAAATGTAATAATCAAGATTTTCAAAACGGATTTCTATCTTAAACAAGCTGTGTTGCCAGAAGGTATGTTTTCTTGCAAAGAAGTTGTTTACACAGACTGTTTACCAGGTTGTTTACTTCTACTGATTAGTGAGTAGTGACTTCATGGTCAGCAACTGGGAAATAAGATTGCTATTTAAATGGGAATTTCATGACAGTTTTTCCGAAGCATGTATCTTTCTTGATCTCTTGCATATATCGTAAAAAGTTTGGAGTCGGTCCAAAATTGTTGGCCATAATTAACAAGAAAACATATATTGGTAGTTCTATGTAAGTAGGTCTAAGTAGATCTGTGAATAAAATTGGATCAGTGAGACATAAATAGAGGAGTCACTGATCTTGCTTTGTCTGTTGTTCCTTTTAGCAGAGATACGTGAAAGTTTGCAGATCTAATATTTGAAACTTCATTTTCCTATGAAGACAGGCTGAGAGAGTTGGGCTTGTTCAGCCTGGAGAAGAGAAGGCTCTGGGGAGACCTTAGAGCAGCCTTTCAGTACCTAAAGGGGGCCTGCAAGAAAGCTGGAGAGGGACTTTTGACAGGGGCACGTAGTGATAGGACAAGGGGGAATGGCTTTAAACTGAAAGAGGGTAGATTTAGATACAAGGAAGAAATTCTTCACTCTGAGGGTGTTGAGGCACTGGAGCAGGTTGCCCAGAGAAGTTGTGGATGCCCCATCCCTGGAAGTGTTCAAGGCCAGGCTGGATGGGGCTTTGAGCAACCTGGTCTAGTGGAAAGTGTCCCTGCCCATGGCAGAGGGGTTGGAACTAGATGATCTTTAAGGTCCCTTCCAACCCAAACCCTTCTATGATTCTACAATTCTATGAAACCACACAGGAGTTTACTAATTATTTTTCTGAACCTTGATATGAAATAAAAAGATCAAAAGCTTTAAACACAGTTAGGAAATACTACAACAGACGAAATTTCCTCACGAATCTGAAATATCTGATAAAATATTTCTGACATGTACATACTACTATTACCATTTCAAAATCTTCTCTTGCAGAAGTGAGAGGCAAGGCAAGCTTCTGTACAGTGACTACACCTACAATGAATAATCCAATTGCAAGAGCACGTGAGTCATGTTAAGATTTCACCTGACTCTCTGATCCCTGGAACGGAGGCTTTAGGAGATGCACTGCTACGCAGGGGAAGGTGTGGCTGCTGCCTTCAGTTTTTACAAAATAAAAGTATCGATGTGGTCTGATTTGATTAACGAGGTTGGTTATAACTAGATCAGACCTTTGGTACAATATTCCTTTGAGGGAATGGTACAGAATTGTATTCTGAGATCAGAAGAGCATTCCCCAACAGCTTATTGGAGCTATAGTTAGTCTCACTGAAATACGCGGCACGATTACTCTGAGCTAGTACACAGCTCTGGTCCTGCACTAGGGAAGGCAGCTGGGGACAGAATGGCTGCAGAAGTGGCATCCCAATTTTCCGGTGAAAGGAAAAATCGCATCTGCTATCACGCAGAAGGAACACTCAAATACTCCTTCTCCTGACAAAGATGCCCAAACTCTTGCTGACTTCAAAGAGAATGCCAATAAACTTCAACGAAGAAAGGACTGGCTCCCTGCCAGCCTCCGAGAGGTCCCCACAGAGCATCTCCTGGGCAAAGCACACGTCCACTGACAGGCTCTGCACCGTGAAAAGCAATCTTTCCCCACCAATTTAGAGGCACAAATTGTTTGCTAGAATAGTGTAGCCTTTTAAATTGTCTTAGCCTTGTATCTGCTTTCCATTGGTGTCAGATTAAATTTATTAAAAGAAAGAATGGCTACAAGTCTACTACTTACAAACTTACACCTCCAAGGGCACCAAGCACTGAGCATAGCAGAGCTCATATGAAGAAGTAAGAAGTGTAACAAAATCAGTGTGGAAATGGGGAATGTGAGAGAAATGAGGGAAAGGAGATAGGGAATTGTACACTTTCAAGCAGATGAGATGATACGTTTTTTAGTCTAAAACTTTAACAGCCACTTTCAGTATGATTGAAAGAATGGACTGTGCTTTCTGAATTTAATGTCACAATCCTATTTACTTTGAAAAATCCCAGTTCCAGATGAGACAGAAGATTTGCACACTTATCTACAGCTAAATGTGTGACTGGGAGAACTTACATGGAAACCAACCACTAATCACAAAGTCAAGAAACAAGGCAAATCCTGAAATTTTACTTTTATCTCTTTCTTAGGCAAAATTATAATTGAATATCTATCAGACTTGGCCCGTAGAACAAGAGTGAAAAAACGTCTGTATTTATTATCCTTAAGATTAAAAATTTTTAAAAAAAATGTTTTTCTGGCAATCTGATGTAATTACTACCCCAAACTTATTTGAAACCATTGTGCACTTCTCATAAGGTTTTGAAACACTTCGGATAAAATGGATATTTAGAAATCCTGGTAGATGTGCCACAAACTACACCTGTGTTTTGAAAAGTCGTAATACACATGTTGATGTATAATGTAACAGGCATACCTTCATATACCAATTTCTAACCACTCTGTTGCATATATGTAAGTAAGTTGAGTGCGTGCGGGTATGTTGATGTGTATATGTGAGTGTTAACATAAATGGACTAGTATAGACTACTGTTACAATACTTTTTTACTAGCCAAGATAAACAGTTGTAGTGGGAATATACAATAAAAATACTTATTTTCCTGAGGGTCACAGGTGGAGATTTCTATGGTCTTGAAGGTTATCTTTTTCAAGCACAGGACACCTTTCTCAAAGGTGTTCTTTTTAAACACAGCCAGTTGCTGTACACCTGCTGAGATGGACAATAATCTGACCCTGAAATACAGCTACACAATACGATGACATACATTTAAATGTTTAATATCTAATATTGCTTAATAAGAAATGAGAAATAACTTCTTCAACATTGTTTCAAAGTCAGAGTGTAATTGACATTTTCCCAGGGGACAGGGTAGATATTCCTGTGTGGCTCTATCTCATGCCTGGGATCACCATCTCCCAAAAACTGTTATCCCAAAAACTTTCAGCATACTGTATATAGTCCCCTGATTATAGTACTGGACACATACATTTCTTCCCTTCTGTGGTGAGTGAGGAACTCAAAGGCCATTTTTACTTCCTATCATACAGAGATCAGGGAGCGTATGAGACTACTTTCGTGTAAGAATACATGTCCTTTTTGGAGAAAGGTACAAATTTAAGTATACTAATAACTGCTTACTTACAACCAAGTATATAAGCAGATAAACATTATAAAGAGCAAGAATATAACTGTAATCTGACTTCAGTTTCTGAACTCCAGTGCTTCAACTAAATACAACGCAAGCGTGGGTTAGTAGGGTAGAAAGAGATAGTTTTCCCATTACAAATTTTCCCATTTATCCTTAGATAAAAGGAAGTTCTAAGTTTTGCGCTGTGCATAACATCTCCAATGACCTGGTTTACATTAACAGTAAAACTACCTGCTTAATTTACAATACTCAGATGACGCGACACCAGTTTTCTAAAAAGAAAACACTTCCCTATCCAATAAGGCAGCTAGATTATTGATCAAATACTCCTCCCAGTATTACATTGAAAGTGTAACCACTTGCCCATGTTTTAATTGAAAATCTATTAACACTTATAACTTCCTGCCTGTAATCCCTAATTTACAAGTGACTATAGCATGGCAGATACCCATAAACTTCACATATTCACATTTCTCTAACAGTAAGAAGAGAAATAGAAAGAAAGAGACAGAGCCTAGAGTTGTATGTGCCTAATTTCAAGGCACTTCAGAATATTTCTCATTCCTTAACTTTTGTTATCACCAGTCATATGAATGTGAAATAAATACAATTATTTTCAAAATTCCTCAGTCTCTCTGTAACTTTCAGGTACTCTGGTTGTGTGTTCCAAAAAATCATTTATCTTTTCATCACTACTCATTCTTTGATTCAGGTGATGATGAGAAAGGCAGATATTTGTTGCCATTACTGAAACTTGGTGGGACGAATCCCATGGCTGGAGTGGCTACAAGCTGTTCAGAAGGGACAGGTGAGGAAGGAGGGGCAGAGGCGTTGCCCTCTACATCAAGAAATGGATAGAGTGTGAGGAGCTGTCTCTGAAGAACAGCCAGCATGGCTTCCCCAAGGGCAAGTCCTGCCTGACTAACCTAATGGCCTTCTATGATGGAGTGACTACATCAGTGGGCAAGGGAAGAGCTACCGATGTCATCTATCTGGGCTTCTGTAAGGCCTTTGACATGGTTCCCCCCAACATCCTTTCTCTCTAAATTGGAGAGGGATTTGATGGGTGGACTGTTCGGTGGATGAGGAATTGGTTGGATGGTCGCATCCAGAGGGTAGTGGTCAACAGCTCAATGTCCAGATAGAGATTGGTGACAAGTGGTGTCCCTCAGAGGTCCATACTGGGACCAGCACTGTTTAATATCTTCATCAGTGACACAGACAGTGAGATCGAGTGCACCGTCAGCAAGTTTGCAGATGACACCAAGCTGAGTGGTGCACTTGACATGCCTGAGGGATGGGATGCCATCCAGAGGGACCTGGACAAGCTTGAGAAGTGGGCCCATGTGAACTTCATGAGGTTCAACAAGGCCAAGTGCAAGGTCTTGCACCTAGCTCGGGGCAACCCCTGGTATCAATACAGGCTGGGGGATGAACGGATCGACAGCAGCCCTGCTGAGAAGGACCTGGGGGGACTGATGGGTGAAAAGCTGGACATGAGCCAGCAATATGCGCTCGCAGCCCAGAAAGCCAACCATATCCTGGGCTGCATGAAAAGCAGCGTGGCCAGCAGGTCAAGGGAGGTGATTCTGCCCCTCTATTCTGCTCTGGTGAGACCCCACCTGGAGTACTGCGTCCAGCTCTGGAGCCCTTCAGTACCTAAAGGGGGCCTATAAGAAAGATGGGGACAAACTTTTTCAGTAGGGCCTGTTGCGATAGGACAAGGGGTAATGGTTTTAAACTAAAAGAGGGGAGATTTAGACTAGATATAAGGAAGAAATTTTTTACAATGAGGGTTGTGAAACACCGGAACAGGTTGCCCAGAGAGGTGGCAGATGCCCCATCCCTGGAAACATTCAAGGTCAGGTTGGACGGGGGTCTCAGCAACCTGATCTGGTTGAAGATGTCCCTGCTCATTGCAGGGGGAGTTGGACTAGATCATAGAATCATAGAATTATAGAATAGTTTGGGTTGGAAGGGACCTTTAAAGGTCATCTAGTCCAACCCCCCCTGCAATGATGACCTCTAAAGGTCCCTTCCAACCCAAACTATTCTATGATTCTATGATTCTATATTTCAGCATGGATTCTCTCTGGCAATAGCTACGCATTTTCTGCTAATATCTTATGCAGCTTTGTATGTTATGCAATATAGGAATATTTGTTAAGCATATGTAAATAATCCTTTTGAATTCCCTAACCAAAAAATTGTTCTAATCTTGAAAACATTTAATGATGTGCATAACAACTACTAGTGATCTCAATGACTTACAGTTCAGCATGTGAAGAAATGCTTTCAAAGCTAGAGGACAAAAGTGTGCTTGAATTTAAATTACATTAATATTCATGGTTTATAATGTACAAAAAGTATACATTATAAAATGGACTATGTATGAGCTTGCATGTGTGCAGGCTTGCAGTCTATGTGAAACATCAATAACAAACTTATTTCCATACCATAGGGCTGGTTCCTTGCAAGAAAACAGCTTCAATTTACTGTAGTTCTTGTAACTATTCATCTGACACTGGCACAAACTTTCAAAGCAAGAAGGTAGTATGTAAAAGCATGTAATTATAGAATGTAGCTTCTTATTAGCCAATAAAAAGCATAATTTTTCACATTAGGTTTTTTACATAAAGTCTTCACTCCTGCCCCTCAACAATAAACCCACAGAATACTGAAGACATCTCAGTTCTCCAAAACTTTAATGAACTTCTTTTATACTTTATCAGAAAAAAAAAACCCAACCTCTTATTAGACTTTTTTCACTCTGTGAAGTCTTTAAGGACATAAATATTAGCTAAAAGTGTCTTGCAATGATAAATTCACTACATAAACCCAGTTGCTGTGCACATTTCTTTCAAGAAAGGAATATATTAGAAATGGTTTTTTTGCTGACTACAGGAAAAATTTGCTAAAACTCCTTCCCAATTTCAGTTTGTTTACATTGCAATTTAAAAATCCAAATAAATAGGAAGAAAGCAGCAATTGATCTTTGATTGCAGACCCACTTAAATCAAGTACAGTCCCAGCAACATGGGCTGTTAGATTAAAACATGAATTATTACACTACGTTTTCATCTTGTTTATGAAAAAACATTTTAGGAATTTAGGAGTACGACTCTCATTCAAAGGCATCAGCCTATCATAGATTTGAAGGTCAGAAGGGACCATTATCTCACAAAGGTCGAGCTCTGTAATCTGCATCAAGCCCGTAACTACTATTTGAAATATGTCAGTGTCAAATAATCCGTAAATTAAAAGCACAGAAGGTGCTGGCTATTAACACTAGTGCACTCTGAGTGCTTTAACCACTAAGCTCCTTCTTGCTTCCTTGCATTGCCCATTCCTGCCCAAGTAGGGCCCAGCCTCAATAGGAAAGGTGGCTCCACCCCAATTAACCTGACATTTAGGGCAGTTGCAGAGGAAATAAAAAAATGTGGCCTTAATTCTGCTAAGGCTGGGCAAGGCATTGACTTAAGGTCCCCTACTACTACTTTAGTTAAGTACGTGCCTGCTTGCCTTGGTCTTGTGCTGTGGGCACGGCGTGTGGTCAGCCCTGCTCAGGTCTTCCGCGGACCAGTTAATGTGCCGGCTCCCAAGTTCAGCTTGGCACGGTGGGCTTGGGCACCTCTGGAAAAGAACAAGTTCAGTGTTCATCTGCCAAATTCAAATTAGCAAAAAATTGGTATTTTTGAAGTCCTTTGCCTTTAGATATGTTATAGATTAACATCAATGGTTCAAACACTCTGTAGCAAACTCTTTTAATATCTTCGATGACACAAGATTGAAAAACACTGCCTTGTAAAAATTAAAGTTGTATATCACCTTTGAAAGCTAGAGTGTGACTTCAGAAGGTGTATACTTCTTGAAATTTATTACACAGTCAGCAACTTTAGCTATGGCTTGTTATGAATGTTTTGAGCTGGTGACTGAGTGTCCAATAATAATTCATCATTTCGTTTTCAGAAAATACTAAATATAAGAAACAGTATTTTTTAAATTTTTTAAAATTTTATTCTGTATAAATAGAAAGCTCTCCTAAGGGCATGCAAAAGTAATAATTTAGTACTCATAAATTATTTTCAAGACACTAACATTTTCAGAATATTAAAGGTAAGTCACTTAATTTACAGACATAAACAAAAGGTATTTGCTGATACTGAATTACCTGTTAATGTAACAAAAAATAAATGAGAAGTTCGCATTATGCATTGAAATAATATAGAGAAACTCATGTGCTTTTTCTCATCACCCCCTTAATCATGAAATATTATAGCACACATTTCTGTGCAGGTATAGTCCTTAATATCATAATTACAACATAAACAATTTAAAAATTATGTAGATATCATAATAGACAATAACAAGAATAATAACATTTACTTTTCTTTTTTGGGAAAAGTCTTACAAAATGTATTTAATTTGCTTTTTTGCTTTATTACTCTATCGACAGTATAAATATGCTCTTTTAATACTGAACACTTCCAAATGACTACATTTTTCTTACAAATAGTTATACTTGTGTAGAGTTATTTTTTGGGGAAAGCAAAGTTTATGTATTTTGTCAGTCAGGAGAAATTTTTTTGAAACTTTTGCTGCAATGGAAAGCTGTTCAGTGATGAAGAGTCGACAGGAAGGAAGCTGATGAAGAGATGGTGGTTGAAAGGCAAGTGGTTGTGGTATATCTGATGTGACTATGTAATCAGTGTATCTTCTATTCCATGTCAGATTTTAACTATTCCCTTTCTATACATATGCTAACATGGATATGTAGCTTTTGCTTTCAAGGAAAGGTAATTTATAATTTCATACAAGAAGAAACTATCTATATTTAAGCCAAAGTGTCAAAAGATGCATGAACACTATAATGATACCCAATGGAACATACATACACACTAAACATAGAAGACTTCATCCAAAAATCTGTACCGGGAAGTCTAGCTTTTGCACTGAAACATATTATTGCCAAATAATACTGCATAACAGCAGCACTTTAAAATAATGGCACTGGTGGAAAAAAAGAAATACATAATGAAATAAAAAATGAATTGTTTTCAAATGGGGCTTTTGTTATAATTCTGATCTTTAAGCATTTGCATTCACCTTCTTCCTGCAACTAAAACCATGGAAATAATCTGTTATTTTGAAGTGACATTTGAGATTTTTATGTATAACTGGAGTCTACCAGTTGTGATTTTTATAATTTGTGATAATACTATGATAGTTGATATTGCTCATGTTAGTAAGGCATTGAAATGAATCTACACCGAGCACAGGAATTCGATTTACTTTGTCTTAATTAATGTTTCTTATTACAAATATATGGAGTTTATTTTCAGATAGATATGTCTGAATATTAGTTTTTGACACAGAAAACAAGAAAGAAAAGATGATGACCCAAAGATCTGAAAGATGAGCCAAAGAAGTGAAAGTTAGGAGAGTTTTGTAAATGAAGTATTCATTACACCAGGTTTTTTAATTCTGTCCACTCTTCATAACTATAGAAGTCAAAATCACAACTACTTTGCTCTTATTTTTCTTATTACCATTACTTGATTACTTTGTTGGTGCTGACCTGTAAACATTTCTCTCATGTACCTTGGCAGAGAGCCAAGTATATTACAGGTGTTTGGGAATTTCCCACAAATATTCTAGCTGCACCTTGAAGGAAGGACTTAACTGGTCATGGTAGGTAATCACTCAATTGAAATCATTAATCACTGGAAATGTGGCAGCCCTCAGAGATCTGCTTTTGTCATATTACTCTGCGTTTGCAAGAAGTCTCTTCTAAACGTTACTTCTAAGTGCTGTAAACACCAGCACTGGAAAGTTTCATCTTTTTTCTGGAGGACTACTTTACCGCTGGACCGCATCAGAGTCAGCCTCAAAAATGGGGAAACTTGGCGGCTCTGCCTTCTTACTGCTTTTGTAGAAGGCTAGCTCTTAAAGCTGTTAGTGGTACAGACTGCGTTTACATGCAAGCCGGATCTCTTGAAAGCAGTCAGTGCTGTTCTTGCACCACAGTTGTGTTTGCCTCCATGGCCGCAAGCTCCATCGCAGCTCCGCTGCCTCCCCAGGCAGGGCCAGCCAGGGTGGCTCTGAAGTGGGCAGGCAACCCCCAGCCCCTCCTGTACACCCATGCAAAGACTGGTCATGTTTCACATACACAGAAATGACTTGCTCGGGGGAAAAAAAACCCAACCCTCAACCACAACACTTAAGCTAACTTTACGTAGATTGTTTTTCACCCGTACCAAGTATTTTACTGTTTTAGCTATAATCATTGCCCACATTCAAATGTAATTGCTCATGATGCTTTGAGGTTCCAGTGCAAAATCTCACAGCTGGGTGAGGTTCAGCTTTCTCACCAAACTAGCATGACTGAGCTTGCCTTGCTGAACTCATCAGAAATGATATCACTTGCTGCAACTTTCTTAAATTGGTTCAAAACATCTCCTCACCAGTCGAATGTATTTGTACACAATACATCCTGGAGTTTTAAAATTACATATTATAGAATTCATTTGAATAAATGATACTGTACACTTATAAAATTTTGTCAAGGTGTTCTGCTATCAAAGAACAGAATATTCAGATGTGGTATAGCACATTCAAAAAGAAGGTACGCTTATGGGAACCACCAATATATATTTGCCCAGTTCTAGTAGGCGTGAGACGACAGTTTCACTTCATCCATATGCCTGAGGTATGCGGGGAGTTTGGTGCTGTCATGTGACTAAACATGTTCACATGAAGACCAAGCAAAAAACATGAGAAAACTGATCTAGTATCATGTCACCTTTTTTTTTTTTTTTGGTGTTTTTTTGTTTTGTTTTTTTACCTAGCCAAATTCATAAGAAGATCTGCACGTACCAGGTCAGGGTACAGACCCTTGAATTTGCTTTCTGTAGACAAGCCAACAAGTCTAACCTGAACTTAGTTTTCCTCAGGGTCTACTTACCTGCTTACAGACTTGAAACTACTTAAATCTAAATCAGTCAGACTGCTGCATAATGCACAACCATTGTGTTGGCCTAATGCCGTGGTGCCCCATTAGTCACCAGAGGACTTCAATTCACTTGTAATTTCCAATGAAGCAAAAAGGCAGTCACTCCCATGAGGCCAGTGGTTTTAGACCAGCTGAAAACAGCACAGCTGATGAAGAAACCTGGGCGTCCCCATTCCAGTTATAACAAAGCTCCGGGAGCCTATATTAAACACACACGCGAGAGAAGTGATGAGAGCTTTTTGAGCTGTACCACCAACGCTAAGCCACCTTTTTTTTTTTCTTGTTTGGAAGAGGAAATGGGCATGAGTTTTGGTATGGAGTTGTCCACCCCTTCTCCTCGCTGGACACGCACTAGCATTCTTCTGGAGCCTCTTTCCAGCCTGTGAATACCACTCCCGAAATGGGGAGAGGTGCTGGCTACTGGGTGAGGTGAGGTGAGGCACTCCTGTCTGCCCCGGGGCTGAGGCTCCATTAGCCAAACACTCCCTGCTCAGGGAGCGACAGCTCATTAGTAAGGAAAGGAGGAGAGAACAAACATTAAAAAGGCCTCAGCTACACCTCCTCTACCTTCCATTTTACCTTTTTTTTTTTTTTTGGGGTACCCTTTGCAACTTTCCTCCTTGTTTTCATATCTCTCTTTTTGTGAATCATGCCCCTAGCTTATGCTGTGACATTTCTCAAAGTAGTATTTATTTCTTCTCCAGCACTAAAAAGAAAACAAGTCTTTTTAAAAGCTGACTTTTCAATGTAGGTTTATTTTTCTTTGGTTCATTTTTCCTGCTTCCTAATTATTTTCATATTTCCATTTTCTTTGCTGTATTCTTTTTTTTTTAACTTCATTATTTTGTTTTACTTCTTGCCCAATCTTGTTGCCTTATTTCATCTACTCATTCATTCCTTTTCTCTCCTTTCTGAATTTCTTTCCCATCTGTCCATTCTGTTCTTACCTCACGTTTCTCTTTTGCTCTTGTTATCCCTCCTATAATTCCTCCGTAGTTATTTTTTTCATGATTTTCAGGCGGTGTCCTGTATGGCTTGCTCAGCCTTTCAAGCCCTGGGGATGGGAAGGGAGAGGACTGGGAGGAGAGAAAATGGGGAAGGAGGCTGACTTGAACACACTGTTGTCCTACAGGAAAAAAAATGCTATCTTTGCAAAGTCCGTAAACACAGTTTGACTGACTCATTGTACGCCATACTGAGTATCAATCTCCTTTCCTAGGATAATGAGAGTCTCGGAGGGATGGTGGTTCCCTGAAGAACGAAAACATGAAAGAGGGCTTCCCCAAAGCCATTGGGTGGAGCACAAAGGATGTGGAAAGACTGGAGGGCTGGGGAGTAAAGATGATGATAGATAAAGGCGAGGAATTCAAGCACCATGAATATCAACAATTGAATAAGTTGACATTATAATCGTTTTGGCCTCCATTGACCAGCTGGTGAGGCTTGGTGGAGTCCACTGTTTTGTTTCTATGAGTCTGAATAAGTCCAATGCTATGAATTCTATAATGAATGCCAGTTTCAAGGTATTTACTGGCATTTTAAATTATTCATGAATTAATTTAACTGAGAGGTTAGAAAGAATTTCTACCTTTTTAAAGGTCCTGACAAGAAGACTTCAATTTCAGTGTCAGTACAGGTGCCTCAGCAGATTTTATTGAGGCTATTTTCATACAGAATACCTAAATCAGTATACAATAGCCAATCAAAATGTGTACATTTGAAACACAGTTCAGGTAAGCTTAACTGGAAAAAGGACTTTTTTATTCTTAAGTGTCTGAGATACAAACATCTTTACTGCAGATACGGGCTTAGTTTTTACAGATGAATGAGTGATGAAATGTATTTTCTATATACTCTGTGAAATACCTTAGGGATGCTGGTAAGTCGCTTCAGGCATCTCTACTTGTATGTTTGAACACCACCATCTATGCCGATAATGTCTGACTTCTGTATTTGTCATTTTTCTTTCTTTTTCCCTTTTCTAATACCAGCTGTTCAGGTGGTTTAATAAATCCAACTGGATATTATTGATTACTCAACCATATTTTCTTTCCTTTCTTCCTCCATGCATTCTGATTAGCATATTTTCATTGCAGCTCCCTATAATGTAAAATTATCAAAAATGTGTCTCCCTGTAAGCCGTTTTCCCATTTTATCATGAGAAAGAAACACGTGTGACAGGATGGTACTCTTCTGCAACTGTCTTTGTCTTTGTGTTTTTATTTAATCTTCTAAAAAGTGAGCACAAAGTCATAAAACAAGATCAAAGTCTAATTAGCATTTACTTTGCAAAGATTTAAATTTCTATAAAAAGCTCCAAGAAGCAGAGTCAGGCCCATAAGCAGGACTGTCATAACCATATTTCTGGTTCTGAGTTGCACCAAAAATGGTGGTTTATGATATAGCTTGAAATCTGAAGGACCAACTCTTTGTTCTAATGTATAGTTTAATTCTTCACACAAGAACTCAAGAACAAGTTTCAAGGTGGAGGAAAACCCAGGAAGGTTTGTGCTGTCATGGACAGCTCATGACGTCTTGCCGTAGTTTCACCCTAGTCGGTAACCCAATACCACGCAGCCGCTCACTCACTCCCCCCCTTCCCAGTGGGGTGGGGAGGAGAATCGGAAAGAAAGGAAAACTCGTGAGTTGAGATAAAAACAGTTCACCAGGACAGCAAAGAAAAAGAGAATAATAATATATTATATATTAACAATAATAAAATATAATGATAATAGAATATATAAAACGAACAACGCACAATTTCTCACCACCCGATGACTGATACAGCCCGTCCCGAGCAGCGATCATGGAACAGGAATATCCCCCAGTAGCGATCCCGGAACAGCAAGTTCCAGAGAGAGCAAGCGAGGGAATGAACAGCTGAACGAACGAACGAAAAGGCCCAAACCAACGAAAAAAAAGGGACCTGGCCCACTGGCCAACCCCCACTTATACTGTGCATGACGCCTATGGTATGGAATACTCTCTTTGGCCAGTTTGGGTCAGCAGTACTGGCTATACCCCTCCCAAGTTTTTGCACCTGCACATTAGCAAAACCTGGGAAGCTGGAAGACGTCCCTGATCGCTTAGCAGCAACTAATAACATCAGTGTATTATCAACATTCTTCACATACTAAATCCAAAACACAGTAGCTGCTGGAAAGAAAATTAGCTCCATCCCGGCCTAAACCAGAACATGTCTATACAGTTGTGTACCCTCATAATGCAGATCTCGTGTGCTGGATCTGCGTATGTCAATGAGAGATATATATGCTGGTAATATTCTAGATAGTATATGATATTCTGACACAAAGTGAACTCAGGTCTGCTTAATCTTCACATAATTAGCTAAAGCTCTGTTTTATTCTGTGGTAGTCAACAATGCAATAACGTACCAAAGATAAAAGCTTTTAAATGTCATTTGCTCATAGCAACACAATGAAGAAGGAAATTAAAACTGTTTTATTTTTTAAATAAGATATTCATTCTTTTGAATATCAGACAAAAGTAGAGATCAAATGAAAGAGAGAAAAGAAAAGATACATAAACCAAACTGATTACAAGAAAGAGTATAAATTAATTAGACTGGAAAGTATTTTGGTTTTGCAGCCATCTTCCTTTATAATCTCAAAAAACATCTAAACTAATAAATGTTGAACGTGTGCTGAAACTAAAGTACGTGTATCAACTTGTCTATGCTTACAAATGGAATAATTTAAACAGAACATGGCAAGGGAATTAGAAAAATAAAAAAACAACCACACCTATCCTTGTAAAGCATGTAAAACCGAATAACATGAAAGAGCATGAGTGAGTGAAAGAAAATTGTATGTGCGTGTGTATAAGCTACTTAAGGTGGTGTTATTAAATTAATGTATCACTAATGCAGAGAGGATGATGAGGTGGACCTGGTCAGCTTCCTCTTCCCATGAAAGAATAAGATCTGATCAACGCAATAATTAAACAAGTGTTTCATCTGTTAATTGCTCTGTTATTGTCAGAGTTTTAATATTTCTTGTGCATGCAAGCCATAATGGTGAGATTTTACAGGAAAAATCCTTATGGCATTAAACTGCTAAAATTTCAAGATTTTAATGTGGGGTGCAGTCAGGACGAAGACATTCTAAATGAATACTTCTGGGATTATAATTTTATCCAAAATGTACCCTACACATTGCAGAAATCACAAAGGGTCGTCTTTTGTGTTTTCTGTAGCCACCAAACCAGAACATCATATCAAAATTCTATGGAATTTGAAATTGATCTCAGCAGGAACAGTCTGTCTTCACCAATGTAAAAACATCAACTAGGGACTGAGATACCTAATTTCAAATTCAAAGTTTTGTCCTAGTAATGCAAGGCAATTTTATTTTTTTTTTTCAAGCTGGGTACGTATTTGCAGATTTTTTTAGCATTATAAAGTAAATGGAAAAAAAAAAATCTGCAAGTAATATACAAAGTGAAATATGTGACCTTATTTAAAATATCCTTTTACTCTCTACCAATAAGTAAATACTTATTTTGTAATTTGAAAACAGCTTTCTGCAGTATAACATTTCTATGTACATTCTAGCACACATAGTGAGACTCGGGAGTGCTCCAACAGCAAGCAGAGAACCCCAACCACGTCCTGACAGAAATCGAGATCATCCCACCTTCCCACCATCCCTTCTCCTCTGTGTCCTGATTCCCGCTGGATGGGAACTTGTGCATGCAGACAGCCCTTTGCATGTCAACATGCCGCTACATATTTCTCCGTTTGGGCAAGCACAGGGCCGAGGCTGCAGGAAGCACTGCGGACACCCAAGCTCACCAGTTAAATGCAGCCATAAGTGTTATCGATGCCTGCAGAATTGCATGAGGAGTTTTATTCAACAACACAGAGAATGTGCTGTTATATATCACCAAAATTATGCCAAGCATAGAAATGTTTCTTCTTTCTTCAGTTGCCATTAAAAGTTTCGGTTGGGGTTAGTATCTTTTGTGTTATATGGTATACAGAAAGTAACAGTCAATCTCCATTCAATATTCTGAGAATTTAAACAGAAAGAAGTTACAGTATCTGATCTTTTGACCTTTTTTAACATCACAGGTCAACTCCTCTACCAGTAGGCCCACTAATTTATGCTTGATTAATACTTAAGTATCCTTTTGGTCTTAAGAAGTAATTATTCTGAAAAGTCTCTGGTCTTGGTTTAAGATCTTCAGGAGCGTGAGTCTCCAACTCCCCCACCCCCTTTTTTTAACATGCTGAGCTTTTAAAATCTCTCATAGTGTAGAGTATCTACCAATGTTCAAATAATAATTGCAGCTTTTTACCTGCTGCCTTTAAATTCTTTACCATAAGAATCAGGTACTTTTTTCTAGTACTGTTCTCACCAGTATTGGATATAGATGTAAATCTTCTGTTTTTTTCCCCAATCTCTGTATATCTGAGGGTCATATTAACTCTGCTTTGCTGACTCCTTGCATTGGAAACTTGTGTTCACTTGCTGCTTCTGGCATAATTCCTCCACTACGACATGAAAAAGGCCAAGGTACTCAACCCCTTCTTTGCCATTGTCTTTATTGGTAAGACCTGCCTCCAACAATCCCACATCCCTGAGACCAGAGGAAAAGTCTGGAGCCAGGAAGGCTTACCCTCAGTGGAGGAGGATCAGGTCAGGGAACATATAAACACACTGAACATACACAGATCCGTGGGATCGAGTGCTGAGGGAGCTAGCTGATGGCATTGCAAAGCCACTCTTGAGTACCTTTGAAAAGTTGCGGCTATTGCAGGAGGTTCCTGAGCCTTGGAAGAATGCAAATGCCACTCCTGTCTTCAAGAAGGCCAAGAAGGAGGATCCAGGGAACTAGGGGCTGATCAGACTCACCTCAATCCCAGGGAAGGTGACTGACCATGTAATCCTGGAAGCCATTTCCAAACATATTAAGGATAAGAAGGTGACTGGGAGTAGTCAGCATAGATTTATGACAGACATCCTGTCTGACCAACCTGATGAAGTGACTAGCTCGCTGGACAAGGAAAAAAAAACTGGATGTTGTTTGCTTTGACTTTATCAAGGCTTTTGACACTGTTTCCCGTAACATCCTCAGACAAAATATTGAAGTAAGGGCTAGATAAGTGGACAGTGAGGTAGACTGAAAACCGGTTCAACTGCTGGGCTCAAAGGGTTGCAACCAGATGCACAAAGTCCAGCTGGAGGCCAGGCACTACTGGAGTACCTCAGGGGCCAACACCAAGTCTCATACTGCTAAGCATCTTCATTACTGACCGGGATGGTGGGACAGTGTGTACCCTCAGAAAGTTTGCAGATGACACAAAACTGTGAGGAGCAGTTAATACACAAGAGGGTCGTGCCACCATCCAGAGTGACCTTTACAGGCTGGAGAAATGGGTCAAGGGGCAAAGGGTCCAGCAATGGGCCACAAAGATGATTAATGTTTGGGAGTATCTGACATGCAATCAAAGGGTGAGAGAGTTGTGACTTTTGAGCCTGGAAAGGTCTCAGGTGGGATCTTGTCAATGTGTATGAATACCTGATGGCAGGAAGAAAGAAAGTGGAGCCAGGCTGTTCTCAGTGATGCAACAAGGGGCAACAAGAAACGAAATACAGGAAATTTCACATAAGCAAAAGAAAAAACTTTTTTACTATGAGAGTAGTCAAGCCCCGGCATAGGTTGCCCAAAGAGTTTGTGGAGTCTCCATCCTTGGAGATATTCAAAATTCAGCTGGACACAGTCCTGAGCAACCTGCTGCAGCTGACCCTGCTCTGAATAGAGGCGTTAGATAAAATGATCTCCAGAGGTGCCTTCCAACCTCAGTCATTCTGTGATTTTGTGGTTCTGTAAATCATCACTTGACAGGATATAGTATTACACTGTTAGGAGCAGCTTAGGCATGTTCTTTCAACAAATGGGCATCTTTTATTTTAATGTAATTGATTTTCTTATAATCAAGATATGGTACAAACTGAAGAAAACTTTAGAAGTCTCCAGGGGTAATTTCCGTACCCTTTATTAATTGTCAATTCCCTTCAGATATCACAACTAATTTTATAATGGTATTCCAGCTTGGAAGAAATTGTTACAGAAATGCACGGAACAGTGCAAAAATATCATATTAGGGCCAGACCAAATAATAGGACAGCAATAAAGCCAGAAGTAGAAGCTGAAAAAGCTTTAAAGCTGGGTACAAGATGCTTCCATGTAAAGTGACAGGGAAAGTAAAAGTGACAAGTTACTAAAAAGCAAAAATAGAAGTCAAAATAACATTTTATGTCCTGTTTTTTTCCCCCAAATAAGCAAAGACAGAATTGCCTGGTTTTATATCATCTATTATAGGACAATAAGGTGAGACCCCAAGGCAAGGCCAGTAGTGACTGAGAGCAGAGAGAAGCATCTCCCAAAGGTGAGATGCTTACCACCAAACCTTTTTGCAGGGGGCCCATGTCACCATACAGAGTAGTGAGGGAACCTGGGAGACCATGTTCATGACTTAACATGACTTCAGTATCTAAAGTGCAGAAGCAAGTCTCTTGGCCAGTCTTTCAAACCAACACGCACCAGAGTCAAAAGCTTCTAGTAACTTCAGGGGACTGGGAACAAAATGAATGATTCATAGTTTTATGAATGCTGTTTTGAGATAATGGTTTACCTGAATTATGGTAGGATAAAGACTGGGTATTAACATGTTTCAGGGCAGGTATATCTCAAAACGAATCTCAGAACTGGCTTGAGGCTTCTCAGCAATGTAGGAAAAACTACGTGGTGGCAAAGGGCATTTCACATGCGAGTGGGTTGGGGTAGGGGAAACTGGAAGTTTGGTTGGCCACTGGAGATCTGGTGGGGTAGGAAGGCTCAGAGCGCTTCAAGAGACACCTGTGTGTGATGAGGTAGGGTTGAGATGATACATGGGTTATTCAGGGAGCTGCGTTGGAGGGAACAGGAAAGGCCTGTGTGGATTCTGGGGGCTGGGAGAGCTCAGCGACTTTCCAGGCTATGAAGCTGGGGAGAGGCCTGGGACAGGACATGGAGGTTTCAGGAGCCGGTAGAAATTGTCAGAGAGGTCCAGAAACTTCTTTTTCTCTTCCCACTTTTGTCCTTGAAAAATCCCTCATTTACCACCTGATTGGATTTAAAAATATGGAGCACCTGCCTCACACACACCAGCCAACTCAACCTTCCATATGGGGTTATATGGGAGGGTTACATGCATTATCCTCCCATACAGGTGCTGTGGTGTGTGCAGGATGGGGCTGCTCCTGCCATGGGAAAGAGGAAAGGGTGAGGCTGGGCCGGGGGGGCAAGGCAGAACTGGGCTGCTGACCTTTGAGCAAAGCCTGAAAGATGAGCGGAGCAAGATACAACTGCTGTTACAAGAAGGAACCAAAACCAGCTGCCAACCACTGATTTGGACTGGTTCTTTGGAGGCAACTGTGCGGCCACCAAGTTCAGTGTGGGTACACGGGGCTGTACAGTCATCTGTTTGCTCTGCCTCTTACAAAGGCTGTTTTACACTGTCCCAGAAGTCTACCACCCTAGGTACTTGCTTATTTGGCTCCTTCCTAAAGCCAGCTGTGCAACAAGCATTTGTAAAACTTAGGAATAGATGCAATTTAAAAAGAAAATCAGCTGAATAAGAAATATCCTACATCTATTCCTATGTGTAGCAAAATTTGGTAGATCAATATGCCCTAAACACCAGTGCAGTCACCCACACAATTGCATGTATGTCAGTTAGGATATTACATGTCCTTCAATGTAAGCTACGCAACATAATACATCTTTACACACATCTCTAAGAATGCATGCAGGTTTCAAGACTCGGTTTGATTGACTCTGAATACCTATGCCAGCATTGGCTTAGCTTCTGAATTTTTTCTACATTTCCATAAATAATGTTTCAGAGATATGCATGAGAATAAAGAATTTCACATTTCAATACAATTCGACTAAGTAACTTTCATTTTCTCTATCTTCCTATAGGATGATTCTTTAATGGTCTTGATCAAAGTCATAGCTGGCCTTGCAAAATGGATGGTATATAGAAGGACTTCATCTTATATTTTCAGACTGCACCCCTTTTTGGACTAGTGTTGATCACATATATATGACTAGTATCAATTCAGGCAAACCCTACTTTGTAGCGCTGGAGCCAACTACAGAGTCAGTTAAACTTACAGAGAAATAATCTTAAAGACTCGTACTAGTTCTAAAAGTACAGATTTTACTGGTTATACCCAACATCAAACCATTCAAGTCAAGATTAAGAACTTCAAAAGGATATATTATGTTTGCTTTTCTTAAATCAACAATGCAAAGAGTTTCTTTTGTTTGAAATGAAGTAATCTTTCTAAATATTTAATTGCTTTTATTCTTTATTGGCCACAGAAAACTAGAAGAATCCAAATGTAAACAATCTAAGAAGGAAGTTTTCATTTAGAAACATCAGCTGACCAGGTATGTAATTTCTGCGTATGTTGTGGTTAGTGTACTAGCACTAGTGAGATCACAGAGAATAGACTTTCTCTTAAAATGTTCATTTCAGAACACAGAATGAACCTTTACATAGTACCGATTAAAGAATGTATTTTTTTATTAGTTCATGGAATTAAATCTAGAAGATACAAAAATAAAAACTTTCTGAAACACTTTCCTCTAAAACTTGTCACACCGATACATACGAGTTTGTTTGATCACGAACATATACTTTTGAACGGAGATAAAGAGAGTGCTCATCTCAGTCATCATCTAATCAATACTCTAAGAAAGCCCTAATCATTTCATCCCATGTTTACTGAAACAGCATCTCTTTTGCAAACCTTTTCCGTATTTTTTGGTAGCAATTCTAGATGCACACAGAATAGCAATAGTAAGACAGTCAAAGTACTGGCCGTATTTCAAGCTGCCACCTGCATCGGTACCATTGTGTCATTTAATTGTACTCACAGAAGCTCCAGTTGCCATTTGATTAAAACAAATTGTCCATTGGCATTTCACCTACATTCCTATTTACACTAACTGAATTGGCCTAATGATAGTAACACTAACACACTTATGGAAGTTCATACGAGCTAAAAGACAAAACGGTTAGAAAGCAAGGAATATTTTGTAATATGTAAAAACCGTATTTGTGAAATGAAAGTTGTATCTACAACTTTATTTTGAATTTCAGTAGCACAACATTGGAATTTGGGTTTCAAAATTTTCTGTTCCCTCCTTTTTCCCCTCCTTGAGCTCAACAGTTATCTGTTTCCTCACTCACAGGAAATATTACTGCCCGTTCACAATTCCCTATTCCCTGCACAGAGACCTTTCCAAATGTTGTACTTCTCAGAAGTCCTTCGTATCTGCATATTTTACTACTCCTTAGGGAAAAAAAAAGAAGTAAGCCCTTGGGGTTTATGTTGTTCCCAACAGGAGGGTATATTCAAGGACACTTGGAGACATGTCCTAGGAAACTGTATTAAATGTAAATATTTATATGAGAGGAAAATGAAGAAGTATGTTGGAGTTGTACAGATTTCCAAGTACCAGCCAGGAGAAGCCACAGGAACCTTGGGACTTACTTCTTTTCTTCTAACAAAAGATGAAATGCTGTAAAACAATTCACTGCCAACGTCTCCATGTGCTACCTTCACCTATAGATGAGAAAGCAAGACTCAACAACGAATAAAATACAGAATGAAAATAGAATGAAAATGTCTATGCACAGCTGCCAAAGGAAAGGCCTTTTTTTGGTTACCAATGCAAATGACTATTTTAGTATTCTCAAGGCTAGTTTAATGCATGTCATTCATTAGCTGAAGCATTACACTTCTGTGACACATTTTTCATTTTCTTTATACTATTTGCATACCTCTCTCTAACACACCTATAGATACTCTTCCCTAGGATATTTGTATCCAGCAGAGCAAGGAAACAGATTAGATGTAGCAGTACTAGATGTAGCAGTACTAGATGTAGCAGTACAAGATGTACTAATAGAATTACAAACCAATATAGCCACAAAACTAGTACCAGATGTAGTAATATTTTCAAAACCTGTTTAGTCATTCTACTTTATTCTGTCTGTCTGTAATACTGCTTTATTTTTCTGACATACTACAGTATATAAATGCCACCAAATGACTATTTTCTCTACAGTATTAAATAGTTTTTCTTCTTGATTATAAGAAAATGAAGGTTTGAAGACATACTTGCATTTGTTAAATTCATAGCTCCATTTCTTAAATTAACTCTTGTGATTTTGTTTAAATAATCAGATGATCTAAATAATCAATTTACACAGAAAAAGAAAGGAGAGAAAAACATTCTTGGGCAATTCTGTGTTTGCACATAGAATCCCAACTGGTTGTGACTCATTTTTGTTCTGGCTTTTGTACTCATTGGCAATTGCTGAGTTTTTCATGATATTACTGATGTATATAAAAATACTGAAATTTCTCTTAGACAGTTCCCCTTTCAGGAAGGTTCACCTTCCAGAAAAAGTTTTCATCTGGTGCTGTAGGAAAGAGAGCAGGGGAACATGTCTGCCGTTCAATGATATGCACATAGATTGTAGCTCTGTTTTCAACAGAAACCACTCTGAATGATAGACTAATGTATTAGGAACTTAGCCAAATCTTTTACCAGAAAAATAATAACATGCAACTTTGAACTAGAGTCCTTCATTTGCCTGAACAAATTATGTTTGATTCATTAACTGGAGTTAAACAATAGCTGTTCTGGCAAGCTTTCAATGTCAGACTGCCACTTGCACCTTTTGCTGTGTTCCAGCAAGGCTCTTGCATTACTTTTATAATAGTTGTCTCACATATTCTGATCAGAACTCTGTATCATTAAAATAGATGTTTAGATTTAGGTCCTTGATATGAAATCCTCTTACCCTTTGTTCTACCCTGTCCACATCACAATATTGCTATTCTATTATCTTCCTTTTATCGCTACTGGGTCAGTTACTACCTGGCTACATAGAGTATAATCAAAGCAAAAGCATTATAAAAAAAGTTTGTTAGTGAATCAGTATTTTCTGTTAAAAATGATGCCCTAATATTTACTGTTGCTCTTCAATTGGAAAGTATTCTATGGTAATCCACATTCTAAAAGCATCCTTAATAACATACTGTTAATTATATATTCTATGTCTAAATATTTGCCCAATATTTGCTAAGCTTAAAGGAAAATTTTAATGTTCATATGAAGGTGTGCATATAGATTCGCTCCTAAAAAGTATTCCCTATTTTTGCAGAGCAGAGGACTAAAGAAAGCTTATGTCAGATTCTCTCCTTAAATTTCCTGAGTTTTCACCAGTGCAAAAATCAAGGACCAGGAAATTGCACCAGGCTACATGACAGAGGAATACAGTCCTTATTTTTTATGCTGCGGAATTTAATGAAGTTTTAAGCAAAGTCCGGAATACATATAGTGTCATGAATGCAAGACAAATAACAAATCATAGCTCATTAGTGAGTTGAGAGGATACACTGCCTGACGTGGTACCATCAGCAAATCAGCAAGAATGTGAAGGCAAAAGGGAAGGCGAGGGAGTCAGAGGGAAAGACCAGAAGGCAGGAGCAAGACTTAGTCAGTACAGAATATTTGTTAAGGACTGCCAGCAGTATCATTTCATGGAATAGCTTAGCAGTTCTTCTATCACAGCAGTAGTACTACATTCACATTATTCCAGTCCTCTGCTTCAGCTGTCTTCTAAATCTGTCCTGTTAGAGCTTGGCTCTCTGTGGCTTTGGGAGCTAAGGAAACTCTCAGAGTTGCTCCATCATATCACTGTGTTTTACCAAATGAATGCTACAGTTAAAGTCCGGGAGTGAAATCCTGGGATTTTTGCCAATGACTTCAGCAGGGACAGGTTTTCCTACCTGAAGCTATGCAGAGTCCTAACCATCGAGACCTGCACAGCCGGACTTCAAAGTGCAGAGATCTTAGGGAGCCATCCCTTTGCCTTGTGTCACTGGGCGCCACTGAAAAGAGCCTGGCTCTGTCCTCTGTGCACCTTCCCTTTAGGTGTTTATCCTGGGAAGAGTATAGGGATGCTGCCTGGTTGTGTAGGGATGGGGTCAGGAAGGCCAAGGCATGGTTAGAGCTGAACTTGGGAAGGGATGCAAAGAATAACAAGAAAGGCTTCTACAGGTATGTCAGCCAGAAAAGGAAGGTCAGAGAAAGCTTACACCCGCTGATGAACAGGAGTGGCAAACTGGTATCAATGGACGAGGAGAAGGCTGAGGTACTCAAACGACTTTTTTGCCTTAGTCCTTACCAGCAACCTCTCTTCCCACACCTCTCGAGTGGATGGACTGCAAGACAGGAACTGGGGCAGCAAAGTCCCTCCCATACATAAGTCTATGCGACCTGATGAGATGCATCCCAGAGTCCTGAAGGAATTGGCTGGTGTAGTTGCCAAGCCATTCTCCATGATATTTGAAAAGTCATGGCAGTCAGGTGAAGGCCCTGGTGACTCGAAAAAGGGAAACATTGCACCCATTTTTAAAAAGGGTAGGAAGGAGGACCCTGGGAACTACCAACCTGTCAGCCTCACCTCTGTGCCTGGGAAGATCATGGAACAGATCCTCCTAGATGCTATGATAAGGCACATGGAGGACAGGGAGGTGATTCAAGACAGCCAGCATGGCTTCACCAAGGGCAAGCCCTGCCTGACTAACCTAGTGGCCTTCTACAATGGAGTGACTACATCAGTGGACAAGGGAAGAGCTACAGATGTCATCTAGCTGGACTTCTGTAAGGCCTCTGACACAGTCCCCCACAACATCCTTCTCTCTAAATTGGAGAAATATGGATTTGATGGGTGGACTGTTCAGTGGATGAGGAATTGGTTGGATGGTCGCATCCAGAGGGTAGTGGTCAATGGCTCAAAGTCCAGATGGAGATCGGTGACAAGTGGTGTCCCACAGGGGTCTGTATTGGGACCAGTACTCTTTAATATCTTCATCAATGACATAGTACGATCGAGTGCACCCTCAGCAAGTTTACAGATGACACCAAGCTGAGTGGTGCGGTGGACACACCTGAGGGATGGGATGCCATCCAGAGGGACCTGGACAAGCTTGAGAGGTGGGCTCGGGCAAACCTCATGAGGTTCAACAAGGACAAATGCAAGGTCCTGCACATGGGTCGGAGCAACCCCCAGTATCAATACAGGCTGGGGGATGTAGGGATCAAGAGCAGCCCTGCTGAGAAGGACTTGGGGGTACTGGTGGATGAAAAGCTGGACATGAGCCAGCAATGTGTGCTCGCCGCCCAGAAGGCCAACCGTATCCTGGGCTGCATCAAAAGCAGCGTGGCCAGCAGGTCGAGGGAGGGGATTCTGCCCCTCTGCTCTGCTCTGGTGAGACCCCACCTGGAGTACTGCATCCAGCTCTGGAGCCCCCAACACAAGAAGGATATGGACCTGTTGGAGCAGGTCCAGAGGAGGGCCACAAAAATGATCAGAGGGATGGAGCACCTCTCCTATGAAGACAGGCTGAGAGAGTTGGGCTTGTTCAGCCTGGAGAAGAGAAGGCTTCGGGGAGACTTTATTGCAGCCTTTCAATACTTAAAGGGGGCCTATAAGAAAGATGGGGAAAAACTTTTTAGCAGGGCCTGGTGTGATAGGAAAAGGGGTAATGGTTTTAAATTAAAGGAGGGGAGATATAGACTAGACATAAGGAAGAAGTTTTTCACAATGAGGGTGGTGAAACACTGGCACAGGTTGCCCAGAGAGGTGGTAGAAGCCCCATCCCTGGAAACATTCAAGGTCAGGCTGGATGGGGCTCTGGGCAATCTGATCTAGTTGAGGATGTCCCTGCTTATTGCAGGGGTGTTGGACTAGATGACCTTTGAAGGTCCCTTACAACTCAAACTATTCTATGATTCTATGTTTGTATACATTGATGAGGTGTCCCCCCCCGAGCCTTCTCTTCTCCAGGATGAGCAGTCCCAGCTCTCTCAGCCTTTCCTTGTATGTGAGGTGCTCCAGTCCCTTCATCATCCTTGTGGCCCTTTCTTGAACTCTCTCCAGTATGTCCATGTCTCTCTTGTACTGGGGTGCCTAGAACTGGACACAGTGCTCCATGTGTGGCCTCACCAGTGCTGAGTAGAGGGGAACAATCACCTCCCTTGACCTGCTGGCAACACTCCTCCTAATGCAGCCCAGGATACCATTCACCTTCTTTGTAGCAAGGACACATTGCTGGCCCATGATCAACCTGATGTCTACCAGGACCCCCGGGTCCTTTTCTGCCAAGCTGCTTTCTAGCTGGGTGGCCCCCAGCATGTATTGTTGCATGGGCTTGTTCTTCCCCAGTTGCAGGACTTTGCACTTCCCCTTGCTGGACTTCATGTGGTTCCTGTTGGCCCATTTCTCCAGCCTGTTGAGGTCCCTCTGGATGGCAGCGCGACTCTCTGTTATATCAGCCACTCTTCCGTATGGATGATGACATTTCCAAGACCCTGAAACTTCAACAATAATATAAACAGGTATCTACACATTAAAGTGGAAAAATATCAGTATCAGATGTTGCATGGATAAAATATTGTTACAATTATCTGGCATAAATAATACATACTTGGTCAGCTCAATATGAAAGTAATCAAAATTACGCAAAATCTCTCTATGTCCAAAGCAAAGCCATATATTCTTCAAATTTGTTTTGTTCTCTGTGTGTAACCCTTCAGACATTATTCACTTGTTTCTTCATGTCCGAGAGAAGCAGCTGGTGTCAATGAAGTCCTTTATTTTAATAGCAAGGTGGCTTTCCTTGCTATCACTGCTCTCAGAAGCTCAAAAATTTCAGTAACAGAAACCAGCAAGGTCAATATTTGCTGTTTGCTGGTTTTTGCTCTGCCCAGATGTGTTGGTTTCTTCTCACTTGACTTTGTTTCAAAGTTGCAGTACATTTATTTTGATCTTTGTTCAGTTACCGAAGAGGAAATTAGGAGTTTTTTTTCATTATGAATGAAAATGTAACTATATGTTCTTATGCACTGCCACAGCAAAAATTGCTTAGCAAGTGTCTGGGCATCCCCAAATCGCTTCTGCTAAAGTTAACAGAACTTTCAAAAACAGTATTCATAAGGAGGTTGCAGTATAGCAGAGACTCATTTGTGTTGTAAACTCTATCTAGCTCTCCAGCATCACAGTGGAGAATGGTATTACAGTCTGTAATCAATCTTAATTCCAGAAGAATCCATTAGAAACTGTAGTTCATCTACCCTTCCTTGCACATCCACTGGAGGACATCACAGAGACTTCCTGACATTTGTTATAAAAAGTTTAGGGTTTTAGTAAAAAGCTGTCTCCCGGGGCACGTTCTCTCTACCTGGAGTGAGAATAAATGTTGCTTTGGCTTCTGAAACGAGAAAGATTCAGACCATGAAATATTCTTAAATGATCTGATCCAAAGAAATAAAATATCTAGAACAAGATGCAAAAATAAAGGAGGAATTCCAAAACAAGGGCTTATAACACTAGGATCTGAGGGAAAATTACTTTCTGACCCTAAGTCTAATGATTGATGATATCTTATCCCTGACTGCTGCCAGTCTTTGATACCTTCCAAACTTCAAAGTAAGGGAACAAAAATTCCCCTGGAGTCTAAGTTGTGCATCAAAACTTGTAAAAATTCCTTCCTTTCTCATGTACAAATTAAGTGAATCCATGATCCATGGGATAAACTGAATTCAACAAAAGACACTGCAACAAATATTGCCAGCATATGAAAAGCAAGTATGAGTCTGTAAAACACTCCATAAACTTCACCAGCATTATATTTAAATAATGAAGGTTTCTTGCCTATTTTCCTTCATTTGAAAAGTTTCACTCTTTAAATAGTTACAGACCTTATACATCCAATGCCTTTTGAAAGATTATTATGCCTAAAAATCTCTCCAGCTGATGATTATCCGGATGAATTTTAAAGAACAATCGTATCTCCTCTAAAACTTCCACTTTGATAGCTTAGACTTTTTAACTTTCTAAAATAACTTCTCCTATTATTATATTAGTCTTTCTCCATCTCTGTTCAAATTCATATTATTTCATAAGCATGGATGATAAAAACTTGAAGTGACATTTTAAAGAACATCTTGCTAGTACCATGCACTGTATGTAACGCTAAAATTCCTCAGTCTTTACTAAAAATTATTTTTGTGATCTTAAAATGACTCCCTGTCAGTCTAGACAGGGGTCTGCCAGTAAATCCAGTTCCCTCTCTTGAAGTGCCAACTCCAGTTGATAAGCCTTCAATTCAGAGAAAAATTCTGGATTTAGTCCCTATGTGTATTATTTTCTACTATGCTATTTTATCCTACTTCTGTAATTCCAATTCACAATGTGTGACCCACCTCTTCCTACCAACCCTGGCAGGATTTTTCAAGTGTTGCATCATCCATACGATGGATTATTAATGCAAACATTAATCTATATTTTTTACAGCAGTATCATGAATAATGATATTAAGCAGAACTTGTTCCAAGACTGGTTCTTGGAAAATATAACTTCTAGCCTTTATCCATCCGGACAACTCTCTTATCAATGTATCTCATCGTAGTCTTCCCTTCAGCTATCATGTTAATCATTCCATAGTCCTTGTTTTAATTCCCACTTTCATTTCATTTCCTTTGATATTCATTTTAATTCCTTTGAATCAATGCTTTACTTAAATCTAGATTATTAAATTGACTGCAGTGATCCCATCTAAAGGATATTAAAGAAAGATATGCTATAACATGGCACAATCTACTTTTGCCAAAATTGTTTTGAATTTATCTTATTTAAACTCCACACTCTTGGTTACTCTTCCTTTCAAAATCTGCTATAGCATATTGTATTAAGGATAAATGAAGAGTTCTTTTGGATATCCCACTTCTCCTTTTCAGATACATCTATCACACTTACTATTCTCTAATGGGAATAAATAAAGTACCACTCCCAAAATTGCAGGTTCTTTTGAAATCACCGTTACTGGACATTATCCAGGCTGTTCGGATTTCACACAATACATGCTTATTTTTGTATCCACCACGGACGTGATCATTTCCGTTCCCCATCCTTGTTGGACAATCTTTCCTTAACCGTATACATTATTTCTTCTATTAAAACTGAGGCAAAGTATTAAGTTTTGTGACATTTGATGTCCCTTAATCTCCACCTGATCCTCAGGATATGGCCCTACTTGTCTCCTTCATATTATCTCTCTAGTACTGTGGTTAGAAACCTTCTTGTAATTTCCTTCAGTTTCTTTGAAGGATCTAGCTCAGATAGATATTTTGCCATTCTCACTGTATTTTTGTACTTTCCGACCTATAGATTGATAACCTTCTCATTTCAGTAAATTCCCTGATTACCTACAACGTCCTGTGGTAGGTGTTTAGTGGTCCAGGCAGGTCCACAGTTCTTCCCTATCTACATACTTCTTCTGCTTGAAACCCAAGCCCAGACTATTGACATTTTATCTTCATGTGATTCCATATCTCTTTCACATTTCGATCCATGGGTGCCTCTCAGTTGCTTTACAGCCTCAAAATTTGGTCTCCTGAAATCTGAAGCTTTAATTATTACCAACCCGTTTGTCTACCCTGCACTTGAACCTACTGTGGTAGTTTTGAATCTACCTGTGCTCACTGATTCCAAGATTACTTTCTCAAACAACTTTTCTCACTGCTTAGTCCCTGCTTTTAAATTAAGATTCATGGCTTTTAAAGCAAATGTAACATGGCAGACACATTTTTTTACTTAGTAAAGAAATCTGTCCGGTACTGTCTTCAAGAATACTTGAGCTGCTGTCATAGTATGATTGATTACTACTGTAACCTGTTAGCATTTTTTTGTCCAAACTCTGTCTAGGAAATCTAAAATTTCCCATAACTCAGACTACTACGGAGTTTTTTTCATAGTTTCAAAGAGTTTTCTAACCCATATCGAACTCTCTTTTGCAGATTATAAAAACTCTTCAATGTGTTAGGGGAGTGCTCTTGTTCTTTTTAAAACCACCTCTTCTTCGAGTGATTTCTACCTGATGGTTCTCTTACATGCAAGGAATATGGATATAAAAAGTCTCAGTTTTGATACGTGGCATGAGTAAAAAGGAGTCATAGGATTAGTAAAGATAGTACCTGAAAAAAATGTTTGATGAGTAATACTCAAGCAACTCCCATATCAGCCCCTCCTATGCAATTTTATTATGCACCTTTGATGTAAGGCAAAATAAAGCTGCGCAGAACAAATGCTTCCTGTTTAAAAATATTCAACAAGCTATTTTCATTCTGTTATAATTTCTTTTGCATAGATATACTATTTTTAAAAATAATTTCCTTAATATGTAACCAGGAAAACAGAGAAGAAAGCATGATACAGAAATAAATCCAGACTTTAAATGTGCCCTGTGAGCTTTTTAAAAAGCAAGAAATCACATTTGCCTCTTATCACTTAACACTCTCACCTCTGCTGTATCTCTAGGAAAAATCAACCGACAGACTTTATGAGACGAGAATAAAATTAAACTGCTTTACCACATCCTATTGAAGGTCCATTAAATTCATCCTGTTTCTCACAGCAGACAGTAACTGATGTTTAGGGGGCAAGTATAAGAAGCAAAGCATGCGTGGCATGGTCTTTTCCCTGTATACTCTCCAACTCTGCCAAGCAGCATTTAGGGACTTCCAAAGTCAAGAGTTCAACCTGTGTCTCTAGCAACCACTGATGAGCACACCCTGTGTTATTTTTTTCTTATCCTTTTTCTGACATATTTATGCTTCTGTGCTCCATAGTATGACAGCACTGAGTGGCACCATTTGATTATTCACTGTACAAATAAAAGTGCCTGGTTTTATTTGTTTTATCTCTATTGCTTGAACACTTCCTTTGGTACCTTCTAAATTCTCAGCTTGCAAGAAACTGTGTGACTAAACATTCCCTATTTTTCTCTATATATCACTTGTTATTTAGCGAACCTATATAAAATTATACATGTTCCTTTTCCGGGTTAAGTATAGGTGGCCCGTCCACCTTAGATAAGTCCAGTAATTGGTGTCTTTTGGTAGGAGCATGACACGCATTACAAATCTCTGTTGTAGTCCTTTTCCTCACACATCTGACCTTCCACCCCGTCTTCCATTGCTGATATGACATTTAGTTTCATTATATGAAAACCACTCATTTTTATTTCATTATTATTCATTTAATCATTATTTATTTTATTTTATTTTATTTTATTTTATTTTATTTTATTTTATTTTTATTGATAGCTTCTCTGCCTCCCATAGGTGTTTTCTGAGACAACTGGACCAGCATGCAGTATACAAAGTATAAATCCGTGGATTTACACAGTGGCATGATTGTGTTTTCTATTTTGCATCATCTCTTCCTTTCCTAATAATTTTTAAGATTCCACTTGCTTTGCAAATGCCCCTGAGTAATGACTTAAGATTTTCTGAGAAACAACAGTAACCTTTACTATGAGGGGTTTCTGCATTGAAAGCTGTTTATGCTTTTTCCTGTAATTCAGGACCGAATGTGTACACTTCTAGAAAACAAATACTTTGGTAATAGTGAAGATTAGTTGGTTATAAATACCATTAGTTCTTATCATAGCTACCACTTGACTGTCTGGATCACATCACCTACGGTAGATCTTTCTCTGTCATTTCTCATGAAATGACAAATGAAAAGAGGAAGAAGCAGCATTTAGAGAAACTTGTTAAACACACAAAAAAGCTGCATTGAATTTCTTACTGACAAGATATATTTTGACTCTTACTGCTGAATTTTCTGCATTAGGTTAGTTTATGACACTTCATCACCAACCACCTCCTCTTAAATTCTTTTGCTTTGGACCAAGTTTTTGATCTAACTGTGAGGAAGCTACTTTTGACGTGAGCTCTTTGCTTCCTTTTGTTCTTGGTTTTGGCCTGAACATGTCAAGAAAAACTTTAATATTTCCTTCATTGTCACTTAGAGGTAGAATATTCTGGTTCCTCACTTCAAATAAACTGACCAAATAAACTGACACGGCAGCCACTATTTTCCTGGCATTTCATCTGAAGAGACTTTTTTTAATCCAAATGTTAAATATGCCCACGCAATCTTAAATAAATTATTTCAATTTAATTTAAACATTCATTTAATTTGAACATTCATTCATTTTATTAAAACAAAAACTATTTAATAAAATGTATCCATTTCTAAAAAGATCTTTTTATGTAAAGATCTGGAGGTATATATATTTAAATGGCAAAGAAAGAAATTACCTAGCATTTGTTTGAAATAGCACAATGAAATATGTGATTATTTCCCAGTTCCAAAAAAGCACATGAAAATCAAGATCTGCTGTGACAACAGGTACACTCAGATCATGAAAAGCACCCCTTTTGCTAGGCAGCAGTGGTTTTCATATAAGAATAATAATGAGAATTACTAAGTGTAAACAAGAAAAGCTAGCTTAAGTACAGAAGGTGCATTTTGCTATTCTGTGATGTAAAACTGATATAACTTAAAATTCAGACAAACACTTAAATGAAAGCAATTTCAAAATCGGAGATTTCATCTTAAATTTCAGAGTATGCTTGTGTTTTATTGTGAGAGAAAGATAAGTGCAAAAGCACGAGACTACAGGCTTCAGAGTCTTATTCAATCCAACCCTCGTGTGGGAATGAGTAATGTGTAAAGCTTCAGACCACTGATAATAATTATTCTCTGAATGAAAGATGAGCTTTATCCCATCTTCCTTGATGATTAAGAAAGCCAAATTTTCAAAGCTAATTAGTTTCTCTATTAGGGTCATTGTTGTTTATTGTTCAGGCACCCTTAAGGTAATTAGTATGCCTGACATAAATTAAGAACATTTAGCACATTTTATTAACAATGCACAGTAACAGAAACCCCTGACCAAAATATGTGCTGGGCCTCTGTCTTCTGAGGTGGCCTACCAAGGAGGCAAACTGCACATCCAAGGATGCTTACAACATAAACATCTGGCTGCAGGTTCTTGGTTACTCGACTAGCAAAGGTTGCACCGTCCCGCTGCAGAGGGAAAAGCGGCCTCCATGTTTTCCCAGTCCTTCGTCGGTGTTACATTGCTCCACGTGCTGTGAGGGGTTGAGCACAGCCAGCCAGGAATGTACTCTGAACTACCTAAGGAAGCAGTACCGACTGGTTTGCGCTTCTAGCTCAAGTCCGCTGCCCTCAGCAGTAGAAAGTAGCTGATTTTGAGAGAAAAAGAGTAGAAGTCAGAAAAAATCAAATGTTCCTTCCTGTCATATACCCTGCCAGCTTCCAACAATAAGCATTTCACAACTTTCTGAGCCAAAGGTGGCACTGCTTTTAATATCCGCGGTCTAATTATTCTGGTACTTGGATTATGAGAAACAGTAAGCAGTCCTTCCCAACTCATCCTCTCTGTACCATTACCCATTGTGTAGACCTCTACCATACCACTTCTATTTTCCAAGCTCAAGAATCCTGGTCCACTTGGTCTTCATAACCACAATCTTTTCTTGTTGCTTTTTTTGTACCGTTTTTGCTTCTACCACTCCTTTTATGAAATGAGTTAATAGAATTGCAAACTGTTTTTAATATAAGAAGGTACCTGTGGTTACAGAGAATATATAAAATTAAACATAAAGAGGTTTATGTTGTTTCTTTCCAAATAATTACTGCTGTTTTATTTCCTTTTGATTGACATTGGTCACTGAGCTCATGATATTCCCAGGAAACTACCCCAAATCTATTCTCAGCAAGGTAACGACAAGGCTAGAGCCTATCATTCTGTTCTTATCACTTTAGTTAATCTTTCCATTATTATATTAATTTAAAATTTCAGTTATCAATTTATCAGCTGTTCACTCAATATGGTAATATTCTTGTGTAATTTTGGGTAGTCAGCCTTAGATTTGGCTGTCATGGATATGACTAATTCTCCACTGTTACCGTGTTACTATTAATTTCCTTTCCCACATCTTTTAGGAATATATGGACAGGTTCCAGCTGTCAACCTCCCCTACAGGAGAACTTCCATAATTCTTCTTTTCCCCATTTTAAACCACCTATGATCACAGTAAAATGTCTTCTCCTAGTGCTATTTTCACTAGGATTTTTTGGTGATGGGCTTTATCAAAGTTTTTGAACTCTCCTGCACTGATTAGGTGAAACTTAGCAATACGCTTATTGAGTCCAGCATTACACTGCGGTTGATTTGTGAGATACAACTTCCCTCTACAAAAGTCACGTTAATTCTTCTCCAATATTTCATATGTATTCATGTGGTCACTGAGACTAAGATTTAATAATCCCATACACTAAGTAGGCTCCAAGCTAACCAAATTACAAGTAACTTTTTTTTTTCTAATTTTTTTTCCAAGGCTATGGTACATAATGCTATCAAAGTTTGACTTAACACTGTTGGAGGATTCATTCTGCAATAACGTGACTCTGTTGTGGCCATTTGTAGAGTCTCTGTGTCCAAAGTAGCATGAAACAAAGGATTGCTTTTCCCCTCACATTCTTGTTCCTTGACTCCAGCCCTCAGAATGCACTCACAGAAACTTTAAATATAAGCATATCCATGCACATCCACGGTCAAAAGCACTGCAAAGGAAGAAAGTCAATTCAGAGCTCCAGCTACGAGAGATTCCTCACGTTCAAACAAAAGCCTTGAAATGTGTCCATAAGCTCACGGATACGTAGCAAATAGGGCAGGGATTTACTGCAGTTACACAACATAACTCTTCTGATGGGCAGGCCAGCCCATTTTCAAATACCTCTCTGCTGCACAAATGCTTCCTGGTGATGCAGAAGGCGTGAATGACTCTAAAAAGTGCTGCAACAAAAAGGCATTTACTCACTCAGGTGGAATTTACAACTGGATTTTTGAACAGCAGAGCAACTTTGATGATACTGACACTAAGGCAGGCTCCAGGTTTTCTGGGAGAAGCTCACGGAAGCACATGAGCGACCAACCATGTTGTGTCAGAGCCAACGGCCTATCCAGCCCCGTGTGCTTTCTCCAGCTGTGGCCGTAAGCTGATGCCCAGGAAAAGAACAAGGCTGCCAGCTATGACACTTCCAACAGCCTTGGGCTGAGGGTACCATGACCCCATCCCATTGCTATTCCTGCCTTTCTCTCTCCTGCCAGTATTTGCCCAGTCTCCCCTTGAACTCCTGCAGACTTCTCGCAACCACAGAAGGAGCTTCATGTTCAGTGTAGGAGTCCAGTGTGTTACTGCAAGTACTGAACGGCATGTAGGAGGAGGAAAACACAAGGGGTACAAAGCCAGGCCAGAGTTTTAAGATGGTTAATTAGGGCTTTGGAATAGACAGTCTGGGTCAACCGACTCTCGGCACCTATTCTGACAGATGTGGGTTTGTCCCACACTGACACTAAACAAAGAATTAAAAAGCTCAAAAAATGAAGTTCTGACCACAAGGTTAGTATTCCGGGTTAAGACGTTTGGAAATTATTGCAGGTCCAGACAAATTCATTCCCTTTCTACGTCCACAATTACTTGAACGGAGCATAATGAATTAAAATATTTAGAAATTAGGCCCCGTGCTTCCCACCTAGCTGCGAAACCCACTATGGCAAAGTGAAGGGCTGGGTACAGCTGCAGGGGCCTGGAGGGGGCTGCGGGCTCTCGCCCTGTGCTTATGTGAACACCTGAGGTGGGACGCGCCAGGTGAAGCTAACTGAAGGCCAGGGATCCGAGGTTGCTTCTTAAGACAAATCAGGCTTTACCAGTTCAACCAAAAAAATGAAACATTGCAGGCGTTTTTCCTCTGCTCCCACTGAGTCTATATGATGGAGTTTGGTGCAGTGTTGTATGTTTATGGTGCAACCATCAGCAGAGCCAGCCTGCAACACCAACATGCCACGGGGTACTGCAGCACACAGTTGTGATCGTAGGATACCCTAGGTTACCACTGGTTATCCCTATGCTCAAGGAACTCTTCCAATCCACCTCTCGCTTTCCCAGCGCCCCGGGCCCAGGATGCACTCGTTTGTAACCAATCCATAGGGCACGCACCTCTATGGATTGCCCACACGACTAGAGGGGGGCATGGCCGTGGTTTCAGCCATTCCACCATTTCTTATGCCTATACAAATCATAGAATCATAGAATCATTTTGGTTGGAAGAGACCTCCAAGATCATCGAGTCCAACTGTTAACCTATCACTACCAAGTCCACCACCAAACCATGTCCCTGTGCAAGTGTCCCACTGCAACTGCCTGATGGTTACACCTCTCCCTACCTTCTTGCCACCTACAATATCGATGACCTCAAGAAGTGAATGTCTTATGCTTTCAGATGCAACGAGGTCACCGATCCCCTTTGTTAGCTTGAAATAGTGAGAAACTGGAAGGGTTTATTAGAATTTTTGCTTCTTAATTGTGCATTTGAATGTAAACAAATACTGAAACATATCTACCAATCCACTTGATCTCCTTTTTGATGTACTTTATGACTGGCAGATAAAAAAAGTTACAAATCAGTAGTAATTGTTCCTGAAGCATAAGCGTGAAATAAAAATCCCTGTACCTACTAGCATGCAACAGAAACACCATTCCCTGCTCAGGCTGGAAGGTCTTCAGCTGCAGGGTGTTTCCTTGGAAAGGCCACCTCCTGTGCATGCAACCACATTTCTGAGTTATTATTATTTCTGCTTTTATTCCTCTGAAGCCCCTCTGAAACCCGCAAGGCGAGGAGCCACAGGTGAGCACATGCGGCCTGAAACAAACCAGAACACCCCCCCCCCCCCCCCAAAGAACTCTGACCGAAAGCCGACGGTTTCGCTGGCGGTAACCACCCCCCGCGCTCCTCCAACCGGCCTGGCGCTTCCCCCCCTCCCCGACCCGGCCGGGCGTGCGCGATGGCGACCGGGGGCTGACACGGCCGCGCCGGGACGGGACCCGACCCGCCTGCGCGGTCCCTGCGCGGACTCTGCGCGCGTTGCGGCGCGTTGCGCCCCGCGGGACGGCGGGCGGCCGCGGCGGACTGGGCCGGGCCGGAGGCCGCGGGTGGCTGAGCCTCCCCAGGCGCGTCTCCGCGCCGCTCCACGCACAGCCGGCGCCGCGGCAGGGCGGGGCAGCGAGGGGAGGGGACGGGCAGCGCCGCGCCGCGAAGGCGGGCGGGCTGGGCCGGGCAGGGCAGGGCAGGCGGGCGGGGTGTCCCAGCGCCGTGCCCGGGACAGGCATTACCCAAAAAGAGGAAAAAAAAAAAAAGAAAGTAATTAAAGTCGCCGCTGCTGCGCGGTCCCACCCTCCCCACCGGCCGGCTCCTCTGGCAGACGGGAGGGGACAGAAGGGGACGGCCTACCGCGCAGACACGCCACCGCCGCCTCCTCCGCCACCGCGCACTCTCTCGCTCGCCGCGGCAGCACCGACGGCGGCGGCTCCCCCCTTCCCGCGCACCCCCGCGCACCATGGCCCCCGCAGCCCCCCGCCTCGTCCTCGGCCTCCTGGTGAGTGAATGAGTGAGTGAGTGAGTGGGGTGAGTGGGGGGGGGGCGCCGGGGGGAGCGGAGCGGGGGGCGCCGGGGGGAGCGGAGCGGGCCGGCGGCGGTGCGCGGCCGCGCAGCCCACTCACGCACCTGGCCGTGCCGCGGAGCTTTTCCTCCGCGCTGTTACTTGCTTCACCGCGGGTGCGCAGCGCAGTGGAGAAAGTTGTGAGGGGTTGATCTCCGGCGGTCTGTTCCCAATAAGCTTTCCCCCCGGCGGGGTCTTTGCGAGGGGCGCGCTCGGGTGCGGGTGCGGGCGCAGGAGCGGCCGGCAGCCCGCGCCCCGCGCAGGGGACCGCGGTGGCTGCGCGGCCGCGGGGCGCATCTCGGGGTGCCGCAGCCGGGGGGGGGGGGGGGCTTCGGCGAAGGGAGAAAACCGTTTGGTTGCTGGTTTGGCGTTCGGAGTGGTGGTCAGGTGGCGTTGGGAGTGCGCCGTCAGGGTACGCGGTGGACACAGGCGCTGGTCGTTAATGCTAATGCTCGTTATTCGTAGAAAAAAATTAAACCGCAGTTCATTTTATTTCATCTGCCCCCCCTTTTCCCCTCCCGGCCCCGACGGTTGTCCCTTTTCCGTGGGAAGGGTTGTGCTAGCGGTGTGGAGCGTGCTAAGCTCCCGTGGAGGAGTTAGCTGGGCATTGAACAATTCAAGCGATTTCCTTCACCTTCAATTTACTGTATTTATATTTGTACGTAATTATCAACTACAGAAAGGCCGTTGTCGGGGAGAGCGGGGGAGTTCTCTTTTTTTTCTTTTTTTTTTTTTTTTAGTGGATTAGTGAAAGTGATTTGTCTTTTGTTTTAACCCGTTTCTTCCGTATTATCATTATGCTCACAAAAAAGAGGGCAGATGATTGTTTGAGCCTGAAAGAAAAATATTCGATAGTGTTGAAGCACTGAATTTATTATTTTTATATTCATTAGATATGTACGTTTTAATGAGAGTGTTACTATTCCAGACATTATGCGTGCCTGCCTTTGCTAGGATATTCATAATAAACCCAAAAGAAACCTAAGCGAGTTTACTCATACATCTAATTAATCTAATTTTAAAAAGTAAAAGAAATTCCCCTGTCAAGTAGGAAGAAACCAACACCCAAACGCAAAAACCTGCTGAAGTGTCTTCTTTGTATGAAGTGAAAGGACGTCACAGCTTATTTCTACCTGCTATTTACTTATATCTTGATATCCACAAATAACTACCATTTTGGCTTGTTTAACTCTTCAATAGTTCTTCGTGCTGACAGCAGACTAGCTTGGCATTGCTATTTCAAAATTAGCTGTCATTGATTCTTAAAATATCTTAGAAGAATGTAATAAGTTCGTGTGATTTTAATCAAAATTAATACAACGTCTATCAGGAGAGAGTGTTTTATTAAGCATCTGTTAATAAGGAAAGTGCCTACTAATTCATAAGCAGAGATGTTTACATTGTTTTATATATACATATATCTGTCTCTCCATATGAGGAACAGTATGAAGAGCTTTTATGATGCAGACACAGCATTTAAATTACTTTAATGCAATGATTAAATTCCACATTTAAACTTTTTTTTTTTAGCTGATCATAGTTTTTTTAAAGGTTCCTAATGTCTTAAAGATGTTAAAGTATTTTTATTTAAATATTTTTTAATAAGAATCACAAGTCATTTTCAGAATTTCCATTAGCTGTTTAATTCTTTATACCTTTAATCCTAAGGGTATGTGCAAAATAAAGATGACTTTCCTTTTTGCTAGACTTTCATCCTGAAAGAATAAATGTACTTAAAAGGGTGAATACATTTATTTACATTTCTCTATTTCTTTGTTTAATTTGCTGTGTGATTTTTGGATTACAATTTTAAACTTCTGGATAGAAACTAGGCAAGATATATATATATACACACACATACACATAATCTGAGGTCAGGACTAAATTGCTCTGTGCTGAGGAAAACCTTTGTACCTCCATATGATTTGTTTTATAAAAAGGTCTGGTTATCTACTACTAGTTTGAATTTTGAGGAGGACCCCATTTTGTAACTGGTTATATGGGAGTGGACTGCTGCGATACACGACGTTTTATTTATGTCATATCTAATTGCTGAAGCTAGATTTAATTAGTTTGTTGAGAACGTACTTTGAAGATGCAAAGTGATATGTAAGTGCAAGTGTCGTCATGTGGTAAGATACTTGTCTCTTTAATGTTAAGCACCGCCACGGTTCTACCGAATGGAGTTTTGACGGGTTGAACCTTAATACTTAGAGACCTTGGATCTAAACTGGCCGAGAATGCTATTGGAGGGAGTGCGCGGAGAAGCTATGGTTTATCTTTCCACTACTAAAGTAATAGTGTAGGTGAAATCTTCTAGTCAAAGGGAACTCTTGCTGTTGATGTCAGTGCCGCCGTGATTTTTAGAAAAAAAACCCACAAGTTGTGAACAGATCCAGGAGCAGTAGTCAGAGCTTGTTGCCAGTTTGAAGCTTTACATGCTGTGCTGCATTGTACCCATCTTTTTAGCTGAAGAGTGCTTTCTGTGCCGTTTCACTGGCTTGTCTTAAAAAAACAAACACGCCAAAGGCAGCTTCAGTGACTGTAGTTATTATTCAAAATACCGTGTAATTATTCTTTTTTTCCTGATTTCTTAATTTGTTTTCTAGGTACTGAGTTTGTGCTGTGAAGCTTGCAAGAAAGTGATTTTTCATGTTCCTTCTGAACTAGAGGCTGACACGTTAGTTGGCAGAGGTGAGAAACTGCGAGATGCCCATCTTAACGATACAACATTGCCCCTTTGCTGGAGATGCTGTTAACAGTGAAGGCGGCTTTTTTTTTAATGGAATGAATGGATGACTGGACAGCCAGTTAAACAGCTGGATCAGCCTTTTTATGAAGGATACGCCCTATGTTTGTTACGGATTTGAACACTGGCTCCGTGTATCCATTTGACTTTCGCGTAAACAGCTATTGTCAGCTTTCAGTATTTATTATTTTAAAATGAGAATGGCAGAGTTTAATGTTTTCAAAATTTGGAGTCTAGGGCTTAGTATTTAAGTAAGTGTCTTAATATTCCGAAGTGCACCCGTAACCCAGAGAGTCATATGAAGAAGTCAGTAAGTCGTTTGGATAATGGAAAAGAAAAAAAAGAAGACAAACTCCACACAACCGAGCACCCCGAAGCTGCTGCTCTGTGAAACACGGCTGTGACTTCTCGGCAGTGCTGGGGCGTTCAGGGCACGCAAGGGGACGAGTGGCAAAGGTGTCCTGCGTGCACGGTCGGTTGGGAGAGTGCTCCTGGCTGCCTGGTTGAGGGCAGTGTGCAGGCGACTGAGAGGAATAGGGGAGACCAGAAAACACCCCACTCCTTTTTTTCAGAGTGGTCTTTGAAAGGCAGCTTTTAAAAGTGTGGCATGGGGGCTCCTACAGGGTTCTGTGCTGCCCGAGACTGATTTGGAGGTTTCAGAGGTGCCCTGTGTGAGTCCTAGGACAACAGAGGAGTGTGCTCCAAATCTACGATCCTAATCCACATTCCTACAGAAGGAACAAATAAAGGGGATCGGCGGTTCATCACAATAGAAGTGCTCAGAAAATCTAGCTTTAAAGAAGAAAGTTCATTGCCCTTACGGTTAAATTTTAAAATGAAAGGTTGCTACAGGTGTTTGAGTATTTAGCATGTTCTCAGAGACTTCAGCATTTCTCTGTTTAAATAAACTGGATTTTTATAAAAACAAAACTTCATGTTATTACAGTGCTATGAAAGAAATTGCATAACATTGAACTTAAACTTTTTTCCCAAACTTTTAACAAAACCTTTATAGCTTGAGTGGCATTACTTAAACATTTATTGAGAAAGCATAATATATTTTGCATTGATACAAGGACCATACCTTGATGATAAAATGAGTCAGGATTTTCCTGGTTGTTGTAAGGTTTTTTATATTTCTGACTTATGCAATGTATACAAGAGACTGTAAAGAAAAAGATCCCACAAAGCTATGGCAAACTGAGCATAATGTTGACTCACATAACCATCGGAAACAAAATCTCCAGTCTGGTATTTTTGGAAATGCAGTGCTGTAATAGGCAGCAGTATGAGACACCTTCAAGTCAGGCAGTGATATTTTCTGCAATACTAAATTTTCATTGTACAGATTGACAAGGGAGAGGAGTCACTGCTGCAGTGCTATAGGAAGTCTAGGAAATGTTTAACTGAGCAGTTAAAAGATGGACTTAAGAAGAGGAAGGAAGAAAGCACGTCATATTTAAAATTGTGCTTCCCATCTGTTCTTGCACTCTTGAAAGAAATGAAATTTGGTTTATTGAAAAAATCATCTGCATACATGATATTTATATGAAATTCTAAATCTACTCTACTCTAGGAATTTTGCAGTCAGCTTTCACAGAGCAAGGCTCCATCCCCTATGATATCATTGAAGGAGTATTGAAAAGTTTTGAGTTTGAGAACATGACACTGACACCTCTTGTACTCTGCAAGGGTCATTCGTCTAGAGTTTAGGTCTCTGGCCTTCATCGTTTTCAGGGTGCCAAATCATTCGTGCTTAGTGCTGTGGTCCTACTGGAGTTCATTATAATTATCCCAATTTTGCTTTTTCTCCAGCTGTAGTGCTGAATTACTTGCTGATGAACGAAGTTTAGTGAAGTGCATTAAAGTTTATTTTAGCCACAAGTAATAGAAAATGCAGTAAAAATACCTGAGAAGTATGCTGAACTTATCTGGTACTTCCTATAACCTGCATGGGATTCTATCACGTACATATTAAAAAATTGCCAATTGCTTGTTTTAGACTTAGTCTTTATCTCTCCCATCTGTCTGCCTCATAATTTAAAGGCCTTTGTCCTCCCAAGACTATTAAATCACATAGTACTAGTCAGTGCTTTCCTCCTGAGGGCAAAACTTCCAAGATGTAACACCTCCATTGGGCATTTGCATTAATTAATCATCTTCACTGATTTTGTGGGGCATGGAGCACAGGGCAAATGTAATAGCTGCTGATCCAATAATGAGCGTGTCTACAATGTTTTTTGCATGTAAAGGTATTAGTTCATCTCCAGTGCTTCAGTAATTTTACCAGTGCACTAGTGTCTTGTTGAAAGATATCCATGAAGCACCCGTGTCCTTTAGGAAACACGAACAGAAGAGTGGAAATTCATGTAAACTTGGTCAAATCTGAATGCGTAAATGGGTTCTGGAGTCTGTATTTGTGATGCTTAAATACTGAATGACCAAATTTTTGAAGACTCTATGTGTCAGTAAATATAATTTTTACGTAGGGAATGTTTTTTTTGTTTTGTGAGGGATGTTATTGTTTTGATGTTTGAGTTATTGTCTGAATATTTTTTCTTACAGTTGATTTGAAAGAGTGCCTTAAATCTGCGGAGTTTATCAGTTCCAGTGATGGGAACTTCAAAGTTCTAGAGGATGGTTCTGTGTACACAACATCTGCTGTTTCTTTGTCTGCTGAGAAAAAGACATTTACCATATTACTTAAAGACATTCAAGAGCATGTACAAAAGAAAATACACGTTAGCTTGGTGGAAGAAGAAGAAAAAAAGGTGGGCTTCTAATTTCTAGATACCTTACTTATTTGAAATACTGTTTTACAGAGTAGAGCTTCATGCTGGGTAACCGTAGTTGAATTTTGGAATTCAAATAATCAGGCAAACCACTCTGGTGTAGAGTGTATTTTTATTTAGCAATTGTTGATTACTGTGTAGCTTAAGTCAGCAGACTTCCGTTCTGAAATGGGAGATGCTAGGAAGGAGCTTAATGTCAAGGAGGAATGTCAAGAATCTTAAAAGCCGTATTTGAGGAATCAAAGCAGATTTTATTTGTGGAAAGTATTACAATGAAGGAAAAAACGCTTGGAATACTATCACAGGTATAATCAGAAATTAACACCTTGGAAAAACAAATGGTCAGTGGGAAAACTGGAGCAGAAGGAAAAAAGATGGAAACGCAGGACAGTAGTTAAGCAAAAATATACACAGTTAAGAATATGTGGATATATTCTTACCTGTCTTTTTGTCTTCTAGACCCAGGCAGAGAAGACCAGGCATGCTAGAGATACAGTTCTCAAGCGAACCAAAAGAAGGTGGGGCCCTATTCCGTCCGTTATGATAGAGAACGCACTGGGACCTTTTCCGCTACAAATTCAGCAGGTATATTTGATAAGTGTCCTAATTTTATGGCACAAGCTAGTTTTGTATGTGACTTTTATGATAAGAACAAAAGCAAGCTCTCTTGTATTCCCTGCTGTGCCATTCCTGCTGTTATTCCTCTGTCTTGTTCTGTCCTGTTCATTGTGTATCTTGTGATCTTGTAGCTGAAATAACTTGTGATCATAGTTGTTGGGATGAACTAGAAATACACGAAGGTTGTAAAAAGGAGAGAGGCATACTGTCAGAAGAGAGCTCTTTGGCCTGGAAACCAGTGAAGTGTGTAATAAAAAAAACCAACAAACAAACCTCCACAAAGTGTTGCCTAGAAAAAGGTTTTGTAGGCACAGAGTGGGGGAAATCTTACCTGCATGTCTACATCCTTTCTGGAGCTCAAGATGTATACCTGTAGCACTTAAGGCTGAGTATGGCCTATATTATTAGGAAAAGTACTTACTGTAAGAAAACAAGTAGGCGTGAAAGAGAAATGCAAGAACTAAAGTTATCATGGATCTATCTAGCCTTCGTTAGATTACAGAGTGGCTGGTAGCAGATGTGCAGAGACAAGTGTAATAACAGAGTCTGTGCAGAGCAATCATTCTTCTACTAATCTTACCTTCCTAACTTCTGGCGTTCAGTAGGGAAGGAAAGTATTTGGGGAGGAGCGTGTTTATAAATAGATAACTGCTAATGTTACCTCCTTGGTGCTTGTAATGAGATGCAGAGAGCCTATCTGGATTGGCTTATCTCTGGACTATACTCTAGGTGGTCTTCTTTCTCTCCTCTTTCTTTCTCTCCTCTTTCTTTCTCTCCTCTTTCTTTCTCTCCTGTTTCCTTCTCTCTGCTTTCTTTCTCTCTCCCCCCGCCCCCCCCGCCCCGGCTTTTTCTTCTCCAGTTGCAGTACAGCTATCTGTATCTGAATGTGCCTTGTATGTTCAGTATTCTAGAAAGATTAGATTTCAAAATATTTTTTTTTTATGCGCACTGTCATTTCTTTAATTGTTTGATAGTCCTAAACATTTCTGAGTTTGAATTAACTTCTCATGTATGCACATTATAAAGGAAGGCAGTTACATGGCAAACTGTTCTCCTATTCTGTGAAGTTTAAGCTGCTAAAGAAGTAGAAGTAAATCAGGTTTTGTTTTTTTTGAAGAGTTCCTGCTTGTGCTAAATATGATCATGAAAAGGGGGAAAATGTATTAGAATGATACTGCTGTTTTGCCTTGGGCTTAAAAATGCGTTCTTTATAGGTCCAGTCAGACACAGCTCAGAACTACACCATTTATTATTCTGCAAGTGGACCGGGAATTGATCAAGATCCAAAGGGTTTGTTTTACATAGAAAGAGAAACTGGAAATATCTTTGCCACTCGTGCAGTAGACCGTGAACAATATCCAAGCTTTCAGGTACAGGCCTAAATTGTGTAAATATAATTTAATCTTTTTTTTTCTGTCATGCATATATTTGAAAGCTGGGTTACACAGGAAGCTGGGGGCAGACAAGATCTGGAATCAGCTATCTGTTCTGAGTGATATCTTTGGTGTTGTAGAGATGAAATCAGTGACAAATAAAGAAATAGCTGGTCATCTAGATCTTGAGAGTAGTTTTGCTTTTCACTGCTTAGACTCTAATTACACCATAAATGTAGTGAGCTATTGGATTTGCATCACTTTTGGGAAGAGTTTGAAGTTATCCCAGAGTTTTTCAGGGAAGGTTGAAAAGGTCTGCATAAAAGCCAAATCAGAAGGAACTCTAGACAGCTGTGGTTTTTTAAGCCTCTCTTTCTCAAGCTGTTCAGTTTCAGTATTTTGTTAAGGTACACTGCTCTCTCTACTGGCTAAGAAGTGTAAGGCGGCAGTTAGTAGAAAGCTTCTATGTAGTTAGGTAATTTGTAGTACCTATTACTGCATTTTATTAGATTATGTTGTAATGGGCGAATAGTTTTGCTGTTGTTCTTGATTTTGTTCTAAATAGCAATATTTACATCTAAATTTTTGGCAAGGTTGAGATTGTCTCATAGACACCTGGAATAAATGTGTTCAAGAGACTTGAAAAAATTGTTTGACGGAGTTGGGGGGGGGGGAAGAAAGTGATTCAAATACTTGTAGTCCGAGGAAAGGAAAGGGGAAAGATTGGAAAGCATTTAAAAGTTTTGTGTTGCTGTCATCATCAGATACCAGTCACTTCCCCTTCCATGTGGCTGAAGAGCTTGGTCGTGAGAAGGGTGTGCTTGGCGTGCTGTATTTCGTTTTATTGACTCCTCCATTGAACTGAAAGTGTAACAGTACTTCGTGTTGCTTAAGCATGAAGCGAATTACTGAATTTATGTCTTACAGATCATTTGCTTTGCAACCACTCCAGATGGGTATTCACCAGAGGTACCACTTGTGCATACAATCAGAATAGAGGATGATAATGATAATGCTCCATATTTTACACAGGACCTTTTTGAGTTTTCTGTCCTTGAAAATTCCAAACCTGGTAAGAATTGTTTTAAATCAGTGAACACAGTTACCATTACTCAGCTCAGTTACGTACCGGTATGACTAGGTGTAATCCTGCCTTTTAATCAATTTCCGTGGGATTTCCTAAGGAGTATTTCTTTACAGCAAAGGCTGAATTTGCAAAGAGCAGCTCAAGATTTCTTAATGATTAGGAATTCCAAAATGCCATGTCAATCGTAGTGAAAAGTATTTTGTAAAAAAGAAGTTTTTAGAAACTGAGATGATTCAGTGTTCCTAAAATGCTGTAAGAACTTCAGAACATTATTCTTTTCCTTTTATCCAAAATCACCTGTTTCCATAAAATGTTTCGATTGACAGAGCAGCAGTTTTTAACAGATTAGTTTCCTAACCAACTAAATCGGTGGTGTTCTGAGGTGTAAAATGCCTTTTGATTAAGCTTACAGTCTGTCCAAGCTGATAAACTAAGGTAGGACTTTTCCCTGGGGGGGGGGGGGGGGGGGGGGCAGGGGAGAAAGTCTTGCTTCTGCTCATACCTGTAAAAGGCAGGGATTTGCCCATTAGTGACTTCACGTGTCTGTGTAACAGAGGACAAAAGCGGGGAGAAAGGTGGACCCCAGAGAATAAGGAATGCAAAAGCCATGGTTTGCCATTCCTCTCTCATCTCCTAGGCTAGGGGTGTAGAGTGGGGAAAGTCTAACTTGCTTCACAAAAAAGGAAGCAAAGTGTCTTCCCCTTCACTCCAAAACATCAGTTGCATTTCATTCTCTGAGCTGTTCTGCTTCTCACTGGGTGAGTTACTGTTTTAGAGTGAAGTTCCAAAACCAGTCGGGCTATAGGGATGAAGTACAGCAGCCCTCCCCGAGAGGCAGTACTGCAGTTTGAACCGTGTCAGAAAGCACCGAACCTCCCCCTCATCCCCCCTGGCACCTCCTCTTCAGCTCTGTTTGGGATGCTCAGTTAGAAGTCACTGTCAAAACCACTAGCTGAAATCTAAACCTTTAGTATTTCTTTTGATTATACTTTGTGACAGCTGCAATAATTACAACTTTGTCTAAGAAGGAGAAAAAATAGCCAGAGGATTAAAATAGACAATTTTACGCTGTTACTGTATTTTCACTACTATTTACTGAGTTTTCAATATTATTTGCATTTAGAGCTAAATGACCGCATAAGTATTTTCATGTAGCTAAAATAAAAATAGCTCTTCAAATAATTTTTGGTTATTTACAGACTTTTCTGGAACTAAAAATGGCTGTATTGTGTTCACAGGTGTATTTATTGGAAAAGTGACTGCAGAGGACAGAGATGAGCGTGATACTCTGCATACTACATTGAAATTCCGCATTGTGTCACAAAATCCACCAGTACCCCCAGCAGCATTTTCTTTACATGGTGACACAGGTGTCATTTCTATATCATCACCGCAGCTGGATAGAGAGGTGATCTTTCCTGAGCATCTTTAGCTGTCATCTAGGGCACGCAGATAGCTTCTCAGCTCTGAATTGCTGGCACGGGAATCACCAGATAAATAATTTCTGTTACCCTTTTTTTGTTTCCCTCTCTAAGGAGCTTCCAAAGCTTTCCAGAGACCTGTAATTGGTCCAAAGAGTTTCTGCATAGATCTACCATATTCTAGCTAATCTTGGCAGGGGACCTCCTGCTGCTCTCTTACTCGACCTATGGATTGAAAATCCTATGGATTATTATTCTTTCTCTGTTCATGAAGCCCATGAGCCACTGTTTCAAATCAACCTCCATTTGAGGTGCTTCTTGCTACTTTACAGGGAAAATGAATCAACTTTTCTGGAAGTAGTCAGTCATCCTCTACTCAACTCTACTCAGATATCTCTGATATCTGAAACCTAAACAGTAATATAACGTTTCCTAAAATTAAAATACAAACCATTTATTCTTATCAGCTAGCTTTCAAGTAAATAAGGTACAGGAGATTTTAGATCTTATTTTATTTGGGTGGGTTTTTTTGATAAAATGTCATGTGAGAGAGATTGCTTATGCTAGAAAAACTGACAGGTATGTGTATTTCAAAATAATATTTCTAGCATAAGATTCTAGAAAAGAAGACTGCTATGGGCACATCTTTTTGGAGGACAGAGAGAGTCATATTCTGGCATACTTACGTCGCTTCATGGCTGAAATCCACCTTAGCAGTGTGTTGCAAAATTGTGCACTTGTGGGTACACTGCTCAACTTCTTTAGCAAGAGAAAAATGCAGCGACCGTGAGCATTACCGTGCCTACTAGGGAAGTGATCACAGTGACTACTGAGGGAAGGAAAGCTTGAAAAATAAGAATAAGTCCAGTACCTATCTTTTAAAGATAAACTTAGGAAGTTGAACAGGAGATTTCTTTCCTCCACCTGAGAAACCTAATGCTACTTCCAGGCATTCAAAACTGGAGCTGCTGTCCTGATTTACAAATTCTGTTGTTTTGTGTCCAGTCCTGTCCCCTCACCCTGTCCCCCTTCCCTGGGTTGTTCAGGTATTAATAAGGCTAAAAAAAGCCTGTTGTGACTCAAGTCAGGATTTAAGTGGGCTGCTTATCAGTGATCCCCCTGAAACTGATAAGGGCACTGACTCCTTCGTGCCAGACGGTGCCAAATGGCAGGCATTGCCTTGTCAGGTGTAGCCCAGGCAAAGGCTGGCTGGTCATCCTCACTGAAATGAGAGACATGCACCGCAGCACTTTACAGCTGGAAACCTAAGGGAATACTCTGCCACTCCAACGGGGAGGCATAGATAGCAGATGAAAGCGCATCATTTTTATCTTCCAAAATGTCAGGTGTTGGAAAATAAAGCTGGCATTGTGCGAAGCTTTATTTGATACAGGTTATAGCTTACACATTACTAACAGATGCTGAACTCGGTGCTGCTTAGCCACTGAAAAAATATTTTATTTGTTTTCCTTTTGGAACTATAGGGAAAAAGCCCCAAAGCTAATTGCCTCATTTTGTAGGGAAGCACCGAATTTAGAGCAGAGTTGGGGAGTGGGAGTAAAGTATTTAGTTCTACTCTTGTGTGTAACTATGTGATTTAAAAAATGAGTATGTCAAGCTTCTGTATGCTTTTATTCATCTTTTCAGATGGTATCCAGTTACACTTTGTTAATTGAAGTGCGAGATATGGCAGGTCAGCCTTTTGGTTTGTGCACTACAGGAACAGTTGTCATTAGAATTGAAGATACGAATGACAACGCACCATCCTTTAAACAGACACAAGTAAGTCTTCATAAATGAAATGTCTGTAAAAAGGTTAAAAAAAAAAAAAGACTGTTTTTATCCCTTTTCTAATTTCCTTATGTGCAGTCCCTCAAATATGAAGCCTAATGCCCTGAGACAGTTAATGCCAATATAGGCATTTGAGAATGCCCTGTTGGTTGTTGTGCTGTTTGGTAATTAGACCTATTGGTATACTGGTTGTTTTGAGTCATTTGCCTTATGTCCGTTAGGAGAAAGCTGCCGTGACTCATTCATTCACTTCTGCTGCAATACATAGCCGTAGAAATCCCATCATTTAACCATTTTCAGGGAGGGAATAGATTCACTCCTGAGCATTGTCATGGCCTCGTTACCATTTGACCAGTTTCTGGCTACTTCTGTGTTGCAAGTGAAAATGTTAGTGTCAGTGAAGTGCATGCAAGGATTTTCACCGCGATTTTCTTTGCTTTTCCGACTTTTTTTTTTCTTCTACAGAAGCATTATTTAAACCACTTTTTGTTCACCAATAGCTATAACTCAGCCTTAAGTCTTTGCTTATTGCAGCCATCTGAATTATTTTCCTTTATTCATTCCCATTTTAACTTAAAAATGGTGACTGTTAGTTTTCAAAGGTTTATGCCAGGAAACAAAAATTGACCATTAATTGTAAGATTAATTTCCCTTTTCAGGACAGAGAGTATGTCTCAATAACCATGTATATAGCTCAAATACCACAGGAGATTTTGTAATATGAAATTTATGAAAAATAATTCATTACCATGAGGAATACACGTACATTATCCTTTCCACCCACTACTGTAGAATATCATCAGTAATATTAATTCAGAATCACTCTTATCTGTGCTGCTTCAGCTTGTACAGAATAACACAGCTCTGTAAAAAGAGAAAAAAGTAAGAAAAATTCTTTCATCTTTTGCCATCCAAGTAGAGACATATTTCACCCTTCTTGGCTTTTCTTCAAGTTCTCGTGGTTTGTTTATGTATTTTTTTTTTTTATTTACCCTAGTGCCTTTTCTAATGCTCAGCTGGATCATGTTGTATGCAAATGAGCATCTATAGCTGATGTAACTGAGGGCAACTGTGCTAATTTACCTTTCCTGGAAGGAGAATTCCAGACTTAATTATGCCAGTGATAGTTTGAGTGTACGAAGGAGCTGAGATTTCAACTGTGCTGGCAGGAAAGGGGTACGGTTTCACTTAGGGTGTAAGGAAGGAGTGGGGGAAATATGCTAATGCATGAAAACAAAATAAATCGTTATAGCAGCTTGGTGAATTGACCCCTTGGGTTTAAGTAGTCTTATTTAAATACAGTGTTCTTCAGTCCTGCATCTTGGAACAGTATTCTCTGATTTAAATTGATTTTTTTTTTTTTTGAATACTCCAAGTATGAAACACGAGTGGAAGAAAACAGAGTGAATGTAGAAATACTGAGAGTCTCTGTTGTTGATCTGGATGAACTTGGTTCGCCTGGCTCAGCAGCAGTGTATGAAATTATAAGAGGAAATGATGATGGGTCCTTTGAAATTACAACAGACAAAAACACAAATGAAGGAGTACTGTGTGTTGTTAAGGTAAGTAAAAATGGAACTGCTAGAGGAAAATTTGTGTCTTTTCAGGTGTTGCTTTTAAAACCAGTAATCTAGAAGTCATTTTTATTCAAAGAATATCTGTAACTATCAGGCAAATCGTGCTTTCCTCCTGATCTGAACTCTCTTCTAGAGCAGATTGCATGATGCACTGCAAATGAGGCTCATGTGTAACCTACGAAACTCATCTTCCAGACTACTCCTCAGTTTTCTGTGTGCAGAATTCAAGGGATACCCTTTGGTTTGTCGTTCCAGAAGAGCTTGGTGTTTTTGCCTGGTTCCACAGTTGGAGTTGTTTAAACTTAGGAATGTAACCGAGGAGTGCTTCATGGCTGGGTTTTTAACACAAGTGGGAGCGTGGCAAAGGAGGGGAGGGATGAGCACCTCCTGCAGTCTTGTTCTTTCTGGGAATTGATTAAATTTACTAACTCAGCATGAAGCTTTCCAGGTTTTATTTATAGTGACTTCAGGTTTGCTTTTCTGGGGTGTGAGGGTGTCCACATACACGTAAGACTATGTGTTAGTTACTTGCTATACCCAGTGCTTTACAGATGTGAGGTAAAAGGACCACTGTACCTGTAGTCCAGCATGTCCCTTTGCCTCTTCATGCCTCTTTTTCATTATCTGTTAAAACTGCACTAACGGGTAGCTTCTAAGGAGCAGAGAAGATTAATACTAAAATTTGAAGATGTAAATTGTAAGGGTAGAGATACCATTTATTTATTTATTTATTTATTTACTTATTTATTTAGGTTTTTGTTGCTGGTAATCATTAGACCTTTTTCTAAAGCTGTGTCCTTGGTATACTAACTCAGTTGAGATTTCTTATATTTAGTGTGATGCTGTAGTAGACTAGAGAGTATTCTGACTTTAGGATATAAATAGCTCTATTAAAGGCATACGATGACCTTGGAGAAGGTTTCTGAAGAATAAATGGTAGATACTTACTGATCAACCCCACAAGTTCAGACGTATTTGCAATGAGTGAAGTCTTATTAGGAAATAAATGTAGGTACTAGCAAGAAGCATGATTAACTTGTGCTGGAAAGGAAATATACGTAACATAAAATAATGGCCAACTAGATATGGGAGGAGAAAATCCCCCACCACATTTAATTCTTATCTCAGTTCTATTAGTAATTGACTATCAGAGTATTCATCTGAAATTTTACAGTGGTGCTGCTTACCTTATTAGGGGTAGTTCCTCAGGTTCTTTTGTTTGACTAACTTACAACATTTGTTTTTTAAATCATGTCCCTTTACTGTGTCTCAAGCTGGGTGTTCCAGAAGGATAGCTGACTTCTTTTGTAAATAAGCGTGGTACAGTTTTATCTATTTAACAATTGTGCAGTGAAAACAATACCAAGTTTTGTATTGGTTTGAAGGAAAAAAACCAACACTCCACCTTTGTTACAGGGACTGGACTACGAAAGCGCCAAGCAAAGGATCCTCGTGATTGCAGTCAACAACGAGGCACCCTACATGCTGGCACCATATTCACAGCAACTTTCCCAGAGCACCAGCACTGTTACAGTGCATGTCCTGGATGTGGATGAGGGGCCGGTGTTTAAACCCTGTCACTTACGCATAGACGTTAAAGAATGCGAAGATATTGGGACCAGTATTGGGAGATACCTAGCAGAAGATCCAGAAACTGGAAATAGTGAAGGCATATGGTATGAAACAACGTTATCTACTAGTTTATTTGGAGTACACCGTGGGCGGGTTATGGGAAGGGGGAAATAGTTGTTGATGCTGTATATGTGTGTGTGTGTATGAATACATGTATCTATATATGTACGTGAATGTATGTACATATACATGTGTATTTATATTTGAGATCTTTAACTAAACAAACAAATTATTCTTGACAGCTACCGGATAGCACCTGGCCAATGTAATTGGATCAGCATAGATGAAAATACGGGTGAAGTCAGAACCATTAAAGTCTTGGACCGAGATGTACCAGAGATGAGACGAGGTGAATGCAATATCACAGTCCTCGCCATAGACAGAAGTGAGTACTAAATGTTGTCAGTATTCTTTGTGGTCTACAACAGATGTTTATGTGCAAATTTAGTGTGGGGACAGCTACACTGGTTCAGACCAGAGGCCGACCTAGTCCATCGTGTTGTCTTTGGGATAGCTCTATCAAATGCTTAGGGAATATTATACAGCAGGGAAAGCATATAAGAAATCGGGGCAAATTCTCAATGTATTCGAAAGTTATCTGCTCCCATTTAAAATCCTTTGTTAAGTTAAAATTGAGAGATTTTCCTGTGGATTGTATTTCTTTTATTTCCTGACTATTTTTTTTTCAAGTGGTAGCACCTGGTAGCCGTGAAGTTGACAACAGAGAAAGCAGAGAGAGAAAACTTTTTGAAAAAAAGTTGTTGACCTTGCAACTCTTACTGTTTCCTTCTCTGTTTGACTTCTTGGTGTCTTGCTTTTGGAAACCCTTAATTTAAAAAGACCTCTAAGAATAGCTGTATTCATTGCTGTATGTTACTGCGCTCTTACTCTTTAACTCTCAGTCATCTAGGTTCTGTAACAGTGTTCACACTATGTGTTGCTCAGGTGACGAGCTCTTACAAATTACACTGATTGTAAAGGAATGGTTATACACTCAGATTCTCATTCTAAAACAGATTTTGGTTGTGATTTAATGTGAGTGATCATCTATTCTTTCTGATTAATTTGGGTATATGCATTTATTGTAGGAAAACACATAGTTTTGCCTTGACATCATCTAGCCAAGGAGATTAAATACACCTTTCACTTCCCAAATGCTAAATGTAGCAAATGGATTATCAAAGAAAAATGTTAGGCTTTTAGGTCACACCTTTAATTCTAAAATATGTATCTTATATTAAAAAGGAAAAATGGACTGCCTTTATAAACCCAATGGCAGGATTTAGTTTGAGCCCTTATGTGCTTAAACATGAATGGGAGTAAAGAGCAGACCTTTGGAAGTTGCCTCACAGCTAAAAATTCTCACTCTGTTCAAAGCTTGCATATTAAAATTAAATGTAAATAATATGAATTTAAATTGCTTAGAACTTCTGTTGCATATAAAGTAAACATGATATATGCATCTGCAATCAGGTATCTCTAGAGAAAGTTTTAACAAGTAGACTTGATGTAGTTTCACTGGAATGCATATACAGGTATTGACTGTTCCCGTATTGGAAAAACTTTAATTAGGAGGGAGAGCTCACTCACCTCTTGCATGTAGACTTTGGTGACATAGTATGTGTCACTGCTGAATCCTGCTACCCCATGGTGACTCGGAGGGAAGAGGACAGAAAGAAGCCCACTGTTTCTGAAAGTGTTTGTGTTCCCAGGGGAAGTGAGGATAGAGAAAGTGTAATTTATTTTCTCCTTCCAGAATTAAAAAGGCTGGAGACCTTCACTTTCTGCTTTTGACTCTCAGTTTGGCTGAGCATCCTTTACCCCTGATTTATGGGCTCTTTCTCCTCTCATACTCCTGTTAGAACAGTACCTGTCCCCACACAGGTACACACGCTGAACAAAATACGTTGTCTTCACATGCGGAATATGGAGCTTTGGGAGCTCTACTCTGGTCTACAACCATCCAAGCAAAGAGAAGCAGCCAAGAGAGAGTTGTGAGAAGTCCCTCTCTCTTTTTGGCTAAATCAGCAGCTGCTTTCCACCTTACTTCTAAACTTGAATATTACAGTTGATGATTTTTCATTGTGAAAGTTTAGGCTAGAAATAAATAAATAAATGAATGTTAGAAGCAAGTGCTAAAAGTAGGTATTTTTATCTCATAGATGGCAAAACAGGCACTGGAACAATTCAGGTTGTCATCCACCCTGGGAACAAGAATTACCCACGAATCATTAAAACCGACTATATAATGTGCAGAGACAGAAAACCAATCTGCCTTACTGCACAGGATGACGATGAGTATCCTTACAGCACGCCCTTTGTATATCGCATAACTGAGCGGAGCTTCGCTTCCATGTGGAAGATAACGCGACACAACGGTATGTTACGACTTCCTCCTCCTCACTGTGCTGTAGGTTGCCAGAGGAGGCTTTGCTACCTCTCCCTTGGGTGGACTGTAAGGATAGGTTGGATGCATGTGTGCTTGGGATTGGTGTAGTTAGTGGGGCTAACAAGGTAGCCTTGATGATCTCTAGTGGTTCCTCAGTTTCGTTTGCTGCACAGGGGATCAAGAGTGTGCCAGAAATAAAGGGGAACAGCTAAAGTATTCTTTAACTGTCCTGGGTTTGAAACAGTTTGCAGAAGTTAAGAAGGTGGCACTGTTGACATCACAAAGGCAAGGAGAAGGATATTATATTCTGCCTCTTAAAGCATAAACAAGAATCTGTCCCCAACATCCTTGGGTCAGCAATCAGCTGCTGTCTGAAATTATGATGTAAAAAGATCGGGTGGGAGAACAAAAACTGATGTAATGCATTGCATCAACACTTCTGGAAGCATTCATAATTCATAAGGAATTTAAGCATGAAATGGCTAATATTCCAAAGAGAAATACAACTTTTCTTAGTCTGCTATTATGGTGGTGAACTGGAAAACTGAAACTTTACCTGAAATTGATAAGAGGCTGACTAAAAAAATCCTGGCAGTTTTTTTTCTTAGTACTTCTGTCAGCCAGCACATTCTTGGTAAAGCTGAGCTGGGTGAAAGAAAACGTTACTATCTCCCTTAATATATTTATGTTATTTTATATACTTTTGATAGAATTAGATAAACAATTTATTACCAAAGGAATCAGTTTCCTAAAATTTGCTGATATAAAAAGTTACAGGCCATGGTGGTTTCCTGGTGGGTGCCAGCTGATGGCAACAAGAGTAGCGCTTACAGCTGCTACTATGTTGTCATGAATTAGTCTGAAAAGGGTCTGGTTCTGAAGTGTTCAGACAAACATTCACTAATGAAAGGCAAAAGACAGCAAAGTCTGAGAGCAAAGACGTCGAAGAGTTTCAAGGTTTATATTAAGGAAACTGAAAAAACATTTTAGATGGTACATGTAGTTTCATATACCTCATCATAAAGCAACCATTATGTACATCCGTCTCTATCTTGTACGTTTTTTTTTTACAAATTATTTCTTTCACCCTTTAAAACACACGGTCACTAATCATTGCCACTAAGCAGAGCAGCGGACCAAAAGGATTTTACTTCCCACTGGATACAGCCGTTCCCACTGAATATAGCAATAAAGCTACAGAGTGGAAGAGGTGTAAATTAAGTTTACGATTAATTATTCCAATCACACTACCTGAAGTCCTTTTAATAAATGTCACTTCAGTTGATGGTCTTTACTGGTAAGCCCAAATAGTGTCATTTACTATAACGAACTGAATCAACTTCAGAGTTTCAAATCATATGTTGTCAGAAGGCTGTATAAGGTTTGCTCTTTCAATTCTAACATTTAAAAGGTGCTGAAAGTATAAATCCTTCCAAGATGTACGTTTGTGTCAACACATTTAAGCTAGCTTTAAACTAACGCAGATCTGGTAACAGTATAGCTGGAACAGAAGGGAAGACTGTGATTACAGTCACATTTGTGACAGCAGAGTTTCAGGTATTGTTAACACTAGATCTGGTTTTGTCTTTTTTTACAGATAATTCTGTGTATCTTTCACCAAAGGGTGACATTCCTTTTGGAACATATGATATTCCTATAAGTGTGGTGGATAACGGAGGAAAGGCAGGAGAGAACTACGTACGAGTTAACGTCTGTGATTGCATTACTCCAAGCGAATGCATTAATGGCCTGGGCCCTCGTGGTGGTGGCGGAAATGTTACTCTTGGCGTATGGGCCATCCTTGCAATGATCTTAGGATCACTGTTGTTGCTGTGTAAGTACACTTGTGTTTTTTAACATGAAATGCAAAACACTTAATATTAAAATCAGCTGAGAGAACCTGATTCAAACTTGATTCAAACATTTCTTATTTTATTTAGGCAGTTGTATAGCCCTGATCACTGACTTAATGTACCTGCTCTATTTGTATCGATGTCGCAGGCTTCTTGCTCTCATCTTGTCCTATACTTGCTGTGTGTGGATTTTTGTTTATTCTTTTAAGTGTATTTTATGTAAGATGTTCTGTGTGTTCATGTTAGCAAGGCCAAAAACCCTGCATTCAGTGCTTGAATCAAAAGAGGATGGGATTTGTAGTGCTTATCAGATCTTGTCTTGAGACGAGTATAGTGAAGCTTGTGAGTTCAGTGCTGGTTTTGGGACGCGTATTTCTGTTTGTAGGAACACTGAAATCAGTTTCCTAGAGCTTTTTGTGATCTTTCTTGTGTCATGGGTTAAAACATGGAGTATCTGAGACACTGGATTTCACAATGGATTTTACAACAGCCAGTGTAATGTTGGAGGACAGGTTGGATACTTCCACAACAGACCAAACCTTTGAATACATGTTGTATTATGGGAATTGCCCAAAGACTAACAGATTCTTAGCAGGTTAATATTGCTGTTAACCAGTGAGGCAGCGACAGTGATACGTAATAGCAAAGCCAGGTCACTTTTTTACCAGAATCGGACATAACATCAGACTAATAACATCTTTAAAAATGACCAGAGAACATGCTACAGTAACAAATACTTCAGCGTTTGGGGTGTCTTCTTTCTTTTTGTCTTCTTTCTTTTTGTCTTCTTTCTTTTTGTCTTCTTTCTTTTTGTCTTCTTTCTTTTCTGTTTTTTCTGGTAATGATCAACCTGTCTTGCCCCTGTTCAGTCTCAGCTAACTGTTCTTACTCAGGTAGATGGAACACTGTGACCTGCACATGTTTTGAAGGTTAGATAGATCCATGTTTTATCTAAACAGGGCAGGTACCAAAATTCGTGATATAGCCCGGAGGTGGAACTTTCAGATGTGGGAACGCTCAGTAGGGGGACTGTGTGGAACGTCAGCTAGCTTTTTGTCACTGCCCCTTGAGTGCATCCCTCCCAGATAGACCCATTATTTTATTGTGGCTAGGTTTTACCCTGTGTATCCTCTACTCAGTGCTGTCATGAATGTCTTCTTCCCATCTGTCAGCATCAGGAGGCGACCCACTGGAACCACTGATGCAGATCTTGCTGACAGCTGATAGCTGCAGAAGCTAAATGAGCTTGAAAGTGACTCTTGGCCAATTTCCACAGAAGTTTGTACGTTCAGAGATCAGATTGCTCAGTGGGCAGTTAGGCAGAACTGTTCTGTTCCTCGTGGGCTTCTTTATTTGTAAGCTATCAACTTGAGAAGAGAAGGACAGAGTGGTTCTCTAAATGAAATGTTTAGTCCCTTGTTTAGGAGAGGTATTAGTTGCTCATGATTGTTTTACACAAAGTGATTTCTGGCTGAGTCTCCATGACAACACAGAGTAGTATTATAAGAGGAATAAACTGAATACAAGGAATTAAATAAGATTGTTCTGTAACGTAATGTTTGAAGTCCTCCAGGGTTCTGCTGACCTTTTCTGTGAAGCAGAAGTTTCTGGTATTGGGACCTTTAGCTTGCATATCAGTTCCTTATGATCTAATTTGACATCTGTGTATCCATACATGAAAAATGTCTAATGTACAACCTTGTTGTAGGCATAAGACATGATTTTTCACCTGGATTTGGTCTAAATTTTTATAACTGTGAAATTTTGCAGTCACAGTGTTGTCATAAAGGATGCTTGCATTTCTTTTGGGGAAACCAAGATGCATTTTAGAAGAATGAAATAGTTCAACAGGGTAGTGAAAACTCCATACACTGTTTGAAAAAATGTATATACATACAGTTTTGAGTATGGGCATTTTTGGAAATAAATTATTTTTTTAAACTGTACTTGATGCTTAGGCATTTATAAAGGCTAATACAACAAAATTCATTATCCAGCAGAAGTAAGATACCATTATGAGGTAAAGTTCATAGTATCTTCCTCACTTATTTCCTTTCCATAGTAATCCTGATCACAATTTGTGGCTGCTGTGGCTCCGGGGTAATGCACAGGCATGTGACTGATGATTGTGCCAATCACAATTTAATCATTTCAAATACAGAAGCTCCAGGAGAAGAAGTGATGGTAAGTTGTCTGTTTACTTCAATGTAGAAACATGTAATTAAGATATCGATAGCATTTCAGTTTGAGAACAGGACCACCTGCAAGTAAGTGATTTAGTAAAGGAAATAAGCAATAAACACAGGGATCATTAGACGAGATGCGCTTTGCTATTTAACAAGAATTTGAAAATTCTTACTTTAGGCAGAGTTGGTAGTACCATATGCGTTTAAACATATCCTGTAGTTGTTAGCCCGACTGCCTATAGTTCTTCCAGACTTTAACTATTTGGTTGGAACTTTCAGGTGAATGTTTTAATCACTTCAGTCATTTTCAACAATGAGATTAGATGGAAATTTACTATTTTGCCTATATTGAATGTGTGTTTATGGCAAAAAATTACTGCTTTTCCTTGGAGAAGGATTTTTAAATTAAGCAAATAGTCACCGTAAATCACAGGTGCAATTTCTGCCCTTCCCCTGAAAAATGACCCCAAATACAGTAGATTCTTGAGCCAGTGGAAAAAATATAATTGAACAGTCCATGTTCATGTTCTTACTTTTGGCATCTACACTCTTTTAAAATTCAGTCTACCATGAACATAGCCCAGCCCAGGACTGCATTCATACACAAGGACTTAGCTCTTCAGACTCTTCCCCTTTTCCTCTGTCCCCCACCCCCTGACTTTGCCCTCCCCAAGAAAAGGAGATGAGTTTAAAAAACATTGAGTTTACTTCACCTTGAAAACCAAGAAATCCTAGCGGTGACAAGTGTCAAATTTCTCATTGCCTATGAAGCATAATGTAATGTCATTATAAACTGATAATTAGTGATCCCATACTAGTTTTTCTGTATTTCACTCAGTATACAGACTTAATGTGTGAAGAAACAGAACGAAACTTATACATATGACTGTATATTTGGCTTAATGGGTTACAGGTTGCTGACTTCGAAAACCAAACATTATTCTTACATGATAATTTAAGAAACTAGCATATGGATTGTGCAGCCTGCTCCAGGTGACCCTGCTCTGGCAGGGGGGTTGGACTAGATGATCTCCAGAGGTCCCTTCCAACCCCTACCATCCTGTGATTCTGTGATTATAGTACAGCTTTCATTGGGATAATGATTCAGTTTTCGGATCTCGTATCATATTTAAATGCAGATTCCCACACCCCAACCCCCTCCGTCATAGTATCCTTTCCAAAGACCACTTACTGATCTTTAAGTACTAAGGATAGCTTTTGGTTCAAAATATCACAGTGCAAAGCTGGAGACTTTTCAGTTTTCGCTATTGACAGTTCCCGATTGCTGTTTCATGGTTTGAATTTAAAAAAAAAAAAAAAAAAAAAAAAAAGTAAAGGTATCCCCACTACTGCATCGTTTTTAGGATCACAATATAATTCCTCTACAAAATACATGTGATCAAGGAGGATATGGAATAAAAACAGGAGATCAACAAACATTTGAAATGGTAAAAGGAAGAGGGCAAACCTTGGAATCAGTCAAGGGAGTCGGACACCAGACTCTGGGATCAGTTAAAGAAGGAGGAGGACAGCCTGTGATGGATACATGTAGATACTCCTACTCAGAATGGCATAATTTCACACATCCTCGTTTAGGTGAAGTAAGTATTCTGAAACTGTTTTGTGGGTTGTTTTTTTTTTTTTGGAGTGTAGGTTATGGTCAATATATACAGACTTTTCAAGGAAGACACGTATTTGTGCTAGAAAGGTGGCTTTCTGGTTTTGGTTTGGTTTGGTTTTTCCTCTCCTTTGCATCCCCTTTGGAATATTGCCCTTTCAGAAAGTCATCCTTTACATATTTTAGACAGAAGTGTATATTACTTTCTTTTCTTGGCTTAAACTATAGGCAGTATGCTATTTTTCATATAGAATATTTACTCATTTAGAATAATTACTTTACTCAAGCTTTTATGAGTTTTTCTGAGAATGTCTGTTTGCTTTTATTCTGACTGCTTGCTTTGTACTTATTTAAACCTGATACTTACGTTAGCAATGGTGCAGGAATGAATGTACAGCATTAGAAATGTAGTTACTCCATGCTTTGGAGATCAAAAACTCTCACTACTTGCCTAACTAGTTATGTGTAAATCAGTCTTTTAATTTCAAGTGGATTTTAGTTGCTTGGCAGGTTATTTAAACAGGTTCTTCCTCTTTTATTGTTACATACGTGATTAGTAGAAATGATTTCTTTATTAAATACTTATATTTTGTAGTCTTCATGATATAGACCAATCATGTGCATTTTTTGTATGTAGGAATCCATTAGAGGACACACTCTGATTAAAAATTAATCAATGAAAGGTAAATCAAAAAGAAATTATTTTTATGCAATATGTTTAGGATAACAATTTAAGAAAATGATAAGCTGTGTTCTCTTCCTATGCAGAAGGTGCACCTATGCAGACAGGATGAAGAACAGAAGCATTCTGAAGATTATCTCCTTTCATATAACTATGAAGGAAAAGGATCCTTGGCTGGCTCTGTAGGCTGCTGCAGTGATCAGCATGAAGAAGAGGCACTTGACTTCTTAGATCAGCTGGAACCCAAGTTTAGGACATTAGCAGAAACATGTGTAAAAAGATAAATGTGCCTTTCACAGTGCTGAAAAAACCCTGTAAATAAGTGGCTGTCAGACTTTTGTGGTATTAGGTATTTTGGAATTGAGGGAGGGAGAGGTTTATCAAAATTAATATAGACTGGTGAGAGTGTAACTCACTCTTACTTTAAATTTACAACATTTTTTTTTATCTCTACTAGACACATTCCATCAAAAATAAGAGATTCAAAATATTTTTTCTTTAGACTATGTTAATATAGTAATGCTAGTTTCTACTTAGATTATATTTCCTATTCTTTGTGATTACTTAAAATGCAAAACTTGGTGTTGTCCTTTTAATTAATTATTCAGCTTCAAAATTTTATAGTATTTGGCTTTGGAGAAGGAAAGCTTTTCAACTCACTGTTTCTTTGTTTTCTTTTAATTCTGTAGAAATAAAACAAAAAACATTGCTGGTGGATATCAAATACCTTGTTAATTTTTAACTTATACGAACTGAGATACAAAACACTTTTTCATTTTTCACATAAAAAATACTGATGAATACATTAGAAAACTTTATATTTTGATTGAAAATTAAATATATATATTGTATATATGTAAAATAATATTCAAAAATATATTTTTCTCCTAATGGGTTACCACCCATCAAACTTGCTATCCTAAGGGATTTATGGCATCACCACGTAGGGTATCAGCATTGTATGCGAGTATATATTTTTCTTTTAAGGAAATAAAAGATTTAAAAAAAAATAATCAGGAAATAGGGGTAACTATTGTACTTCAAATGAATGCAAAGACAAATCGCATGTTTACTTGACATGTTTGTACCTCAGTTTCTTTTGAGTTTTAACATAGTATCATTGCAGAAATAATGACCATTGCCAGGAGTTTTGTCCAGTGTAGCTACCGCTACCTTTTTTACCTGCCTTGTGACGGACTTCATTAAACTGTTTCTTTCTGTGAGTAGAGCTTGACAGAAGATACAGCTCAAATGGATTGAGCATACACTGCCTTAATAACGTGTTTTATTTGAGATGCAAAATTACACTGGAATACACTGTCTGGTTTGACAGTCTTATGTGGTGTTTGACTGTATTATGTGGTGGTTGTAGAGGTAAGCATGTGCACAGATCTCTGGCAGAAATCATCTGAATCCCATTTGTTATTTTACTAGATTAAGCATACATATACACTATATATATATATATATATACACGAAAGCCTGAAATACCTTTGGCAGATGACAGTAGTGAGACCTGAATGCTGCCATAAGCTATTTCTGGAATTCAGCCTCTGCTTCCCAGGTTTTATATGTTCTTAATATTTGCACTCCTGGTTAAGTAATCTGTCCTCTGCACTCCGGGAATTCTCGTGTGCCTTAAAAGAATGTCTTCCTGCCTATAAGAAAGAGAAACCTGTGCAATTACTTATTTCTGTTGCTATAATTGTGCTGTTAGGATTTGCTCTGTAAACATATGCCTTAGGGAGATATTTTTTAAAATTTACTATAGCTAATGATCTGTAAAAGGAATTACTAGTAACAACAAAGAGTCAAGCTGCTCCGAATTTCAGCGCACAGCTGCTGCTGACTTCTAGTGGTTGCGGTTCGTTCCACACAGACTATGGTCAGTGAAAACCCGTAACAGTATAAAAATTTGCCAAAGTTATGAAATAGTACTTTTAAAACCTTCCACTTTGCACTGTAAATGGGCTTCAGAATATTTCTGATAAGAACTAGCTGTGGTTAATAACTTCATAGACCAATGTTGAATGTATTTTAGTCTATCATTTGAAAGTGGTGATGAATTCATCCTGAACTAGACACACTGCCAGTGGTAAGAGCGACAGTCACCAGCAGCAAAATACTAGATGAGAACCCAGGTGTTACGAACTTACTTTATTTAAAAAAATGCATGCTAACACTACTCTTCTGAACACTACTCTTCTTTATCGCTAACAGAAATGAGTTTCGCTGTACATGGATAGGCAGATCTGTGGCTGATGTAAGTAAGGATAGCTCTGCTGATGCCAGTGGAATTACACTGACTTTATGCCAGGTGAAGATCTGTCCCCTAGTGAGTTCCTTGCTTCTTTGTGTCTTGCATCTTTCTCTTTAGTTACTGGCTATACACTCTTTAAGGTAATGTTAATGTCTGCCCCCTCACCCTTTAATGTTTGGTGGTTTGCCTTTTTTTTTTTTTTAAATTATATAAAGATCTTATAACTCAGAATGCACTCTTTTGAAAATTACTTGGGGGGTGGCGTAGAGAAACCTCTGGAAATACGATTTCTCTCCTCATGGAATAGAATAGTAGTACTGTTATAAAAGAATAGACCAAATTTGTATGAGCTTTAATTGAATTGGCATTGGCTATTATAAGTAGATGGTTGCCAACTTTCCACTCTGGAGTTAAAATTATAACTTATTGAAATCAAAATAATGTTTTCTAGTTTAATTTACCTTAAAGATGTTTTCTTTTTTTTTTCTTTTACATTTCAACAAACATAGATAATTAGTTACTTGCATTTTTTGTCCATTTTTAAACAAAGCACAAATTTGAAATCACTTCTACTTGCTTGTCTCTTAAAAATTAAAGTTCTGAACTGAACCAGCTATTTCTGTAAAACCAAGAGTAGAAAGGTAATCGAGTTGCTTTAAAAAATGAACTAAAACATTATTTTCATTGTATCTTCTAATCATGTGAATGAAAACTTTGTATAAAGCATTAAGGTTTACAAATACTGAGTACCAAATAACATTTGTGTAAAGCTTACAAATGAAATATTTCAAAATGTATAATTCACTTGTTGTTACTGTCTTGAATCACCTTAAAAATTGTGAAGATTTTTTCTCTTCAGCTAGGTAATTAGCAGACTATCTAGTTGTGTCAACATTATCTTAACATCATGTTTTAGGTACATTTTGTACAACAGTGAGTAATAAATTTTTTGCAAAATAAAAGGAACTTCTACAAAAACTGTTCATTTCTTGAACTAGTTTGTGAAGATAAGCATGCCTGAAGGGGATTGGATTTTTAAATTTTAATTGAAGTGGTTTTGCGATGTTGTACTGCCGTAAAGCTGATAGCACTTGTCCTTGCAGCATGAGCAGTTGCGAGTTCTAGCTTTATACCACAAGCTGGCCAGTTGTCTGTGGGGCTTCCTTAGTGCTTCTAAAATGATCACAGAACACTTGATGAATTCAAGATCTTAAAAGTACAAAGCGTTACTCTGTCCTCTCAGTGATAAATTGCAAAAAATACACAGTGCCTATTTTCAAAACCTCTTAAGGAAAACCCACTGGCAGCAGATAACCCAAACTTCCACATGTTTGGCAGTCATAAAGCTGCAGGATATTAGTATTGTAGGGATTGTACGATCCCTACGGTACTACGATCGAGGGAATATCAGTTTTGGTTATTAGGCTTCAAGGGAAGAGGTTGGAAGGGACCTCTGGAGGTCATCTGGTCCAACCTCCCTGCCAAGCAGGACCACCGACAGCTGGTTGTCCAGGACCAGATGGCTTTTGAGTATCTCCAAGAATGGAGACTCTACAACCTCTCTGGGAAACCTGTGCCAGTGCTTCATCACCTTCACAGTAAAAAAGTGTTTCCTGGTCTTCAGATGGTGCCTCCTGTGTTTCAGTTTGCGTCCATTGCCTTTTGTCCTGTCACTAGGCACCACTGAAAAGAGCCTGCCTCTGTCCTCTATGCATCCTCCCTTTAGGTGTTTGTATACATTGATGAGGTCCCTCCCTGAACCTTCTTTTCTCCAGGCTGAACAGTCCCATGTGCCTCAGCCTTTCCTCATAGGACAAATGCTCCAGTCCCTTCATCATTTTTGTGGCCCTTCGTTGGACTCTCTCCAGCATGTCCATGTCTCTCTTGTACTGAGGAGCCTAGAACTGGACACAGTGCTCCAGGTGTGGCCTCACCAGTGCTGAGTAGAAGGGAAGGTTCACCTCCCTTGACCTGCTGGCAATACTCCTCCTAATGCAGCCCAGGATGCCTCTAGTCTTCTTTGGGGCAAAGGCACATTTCTAGCTCATGTTCAACCTGGTGTCCACCAGGATCCTCAGGGCCTTTTCTGCCAAGCTACTTTCCAGCTAGGTGGCCCCCAGCATATATTGGTGCATGGGCTTGTTCTTCCCCAGGTGCAGGACTTTGCACTCCTCCTTGTTGAACTTTGAGGTTTCTGTCAGCCCATTTCTCCAGCCTGTCGAGGTCCCTTTGGATGGCAGCATGGCCCTCTGGCGTATCAGCTACTTATCTCGGTTTTGTGTCATCAGCAAACTTACTGAGGGTACACTCTGCCCCATCATCCAAATAATTAATGAAGACGTTAAACAGGACTGGACCCAGTATTGACCCTTGGGGTACACTGCTAGTCACTGGCCTCCAACTAGACTTTGCGCTGCTGAGCACCACCCTCTGGGCCTGGCCTTTCTGCCAGTTTTCAATCCACCTCACTGTTTGCTCATCCAGCCTGTACATCAACAGCTTGTCTATGAGGATTTTATGGGAGACAGTGTCAAAAGCCTTACTGAAGTCCAGGTAGACAATATCCACGGCTCTCTCCTCACCTACCAGGGCAGTTACTTCATTGTAGAAGTTTATCAAGTTGGTCAAGCATGACTTCCACTTGGTGAAGCCATGCTGACTACTACTCATGATTTTCTTGTTCACGTACCTGAAGAATAGTTCCCAGGATAAGCTGCTCCATCACCTTCCCTGGGATTGAGGTGAGGCTGATTGGCCTGTAGTTGCCTGTGTCCTCCTTCTTGCCCTTCTTGAAGATAGGAGTGACATTTGCTTTCCTCCAGTCCTTGGGCCCTTCTCCCAGTCGCCATGATCAATCAAAGATTGTTGAGAGTGGCCTTGCAATGACATCTGCCAGCTCCCTCAGCACTTGTGGTGCATCCCATCAGGACGCATGGACTTACGTATATGCAGTTTGCTTAAGTATTCCCTGACCTGATCATCTTCTACCATCTTCCTTACTCCAGCCTTTTCCCCCTGGTCTCTGGGACCTGAGATTCCTGAAGGCCAGTCTTGCTAGTAAAGACTGAGGCAAAGGTAGCATTCAGTACTGCAGCCTTTTCCATGTCCTGCGTAACCAGGTCCCCCGTGTCGTTGAGCAATGCGTCCACATTTTCCCTGGTCGTCTTTTTGTCACCTATGTACTTATAGAAACTGTTCTTGTTGTCTTTGAGATTCCTGTCCGGATTCATTTCCATTTAGGCTTTAGCTTTTCTAACTGCATCCCTGGATGCTTGGACAGTGTTTTTGTATTCCTCCCACATTACCTGTCCTTGTTTCCACCTTCTGTATGCTTTTTGTGTTTCTTTTTTTTCCAGTAGCTCCTTGTTCATCCATGCAGGCCTCCTGGCATTTTTGTCTGACTTCTTATTCATTGGGATGGAGCTCTCTTGAGCTTGGAGGAGGTGATCTTTGAATATTATCCAGCTTTCAAGGACCCCCTTCCCTTCAGGTCCTTACCGCATGGGACTCTTCTGAGTAGATCTTTGAAGAGGCCAAAGTCTGCTCTCCTGAAGTCTAGCATTATGATCTTGCTTTTTGCTCTGCTCTGTTCACTCAAGATCCTGAGCTCCACCATTTTATGGTCACTGCAGCCAAGGCTGCCTTTGACCTTCACATCCCTGATAAACTCCTCTTTGTTGGTAAGTATGAGGTCCAGCAGAGCACCTTCCTCGCTCCTCTATCACTTGTGTCAGGAAGTTGTCACTGATGCTCTCCAGGAATCTCCTGGATTGCTTATGCCCTTCTCTGTTGCCCCTCCAGCAGATATCAGCGTGGTTAAAGTGCCCCATGAGGACCAGGGTGCGAGAATGGGAGGCTGCTTCTAGCTATCCATAGAAGGCTTCATCCACTTGTTCTTCCTGGTCAGGGAGCCCATAGCAGATGCTCACTACCTTGTCACCCATATTGGTCTCCTTTTTAATCCTTACCCATACGCTCTCAGTTTGCAAGGAGCAAACTTCTCTAGACATCAGGTTGGGTTGGCAGATGGGTGTGTTGCCCACTGCTGTCACTTGCTAATTCCTCCTGGTGCTTCTGCATGGCTCAGGGTGAGTCGGTCCAGATGCTTCTCTTGACAGCACATCTGGTTCCTCCTCAGCTTTGAGGGCAGTGAACCTGCCTCAAAATTCACCTGCCGTCAATACTCAGGCAACTGATGCATTTCAGCTATAGCTCAAACAAAGGCACCGCTCCTTCCAGCCCTGAATTATCTGATGTTCTGGGGCCTGTAAGGGGAGGAGGAGTGTGGGCACACACGCAGCGTGGAGGAGTCTGTGTGCCCTGGCACTCCATGCTGCCTCATCGAGCAGCAGGTGTCAGAAGGCTGAGGTCAGCATTTGTGTGCTGGCCATATCCATGAGATGGAGGATTGTTACATCCACAGTGTCGAGTGCTGGGCAACTGAGCTGGGAAGAAAATGGTGGGAGGGGAGAGAAAAAAGGGCCTGTAACTGAGTGGAGTCACCTCAACCTCAGGCAACCTCAAGTTGAGGCTATACTTAAGTACCACCATGAAAATGGGATTTAAAGTCTCCCATTGATCTTGCTTTTTCCCTGGTTTTAAGTATTTTCCCAGGGGGAGGGTAAGGGGACAAAGCATTCTTTTATGAGAAGACTATTACACAAGGCACTGTTCTTGCTCTTTTAATCCCACTCAGTGCCTTCTGAATGCATCCAAGGCAAGCTTTTTTAGATTAAAAGCACTATGTTAGTAGAACAGAAATGTACCTGAGATGAGAAGGGCACCAACATGTCTAATAGAGTTACTTACACTGAAAATAGACTACCATGAAATCTTCATTGTTTGCCATGGGGTTTGCTTTGGCCTTACAACGTTGGTAGATTTCTCTTTCTTAGAGGACAGTGTGTGTTTTCCCATGAAGTATTGTTGATTTCCACCCAAATAGTCATTGATTATGACTTTAGGAGTTGTGCTCTTTAGCTCTAGCCTCCAAATCCCTCTCTTACCCTAGTTCTCTCTTTCCCTTTACTTTCTTTGTTCTCAGCCCTGGCCCCGGCACGTGTCTCAGTGTAAATACTGGTATCATCTCTTACCTCCTAAAAGGTCTATTTTTTTTTCGTATGTCAAACATCTTTGTTGCAATTTATCCTCTCTTCTTTCAGCTCAGCTCCTGTGTCATCTGCATCTGAGTGGGCTGTCTGCACACCAGGAGAGGCAGTACAAGGTATGTGAGGAAAAACTTAGCATAAGCATCTAAAAATGGAGACACCTACAAATGAGGTAATCATCCTGCAGTGAATTTATAGTTAGCAGAGATTTAAACAATGGAGTTTTGGATCATGATTCATTTAATCTGAAGATAAAGGCCTCTACTTGGTCAAACAAATCTCACCTGTGTATCTAATTTCAGTTATGAGGCCCATGGTTGCAGTAACAACTGAAAGGAAAGCCTTGGTCGACCTCAAAGATTCTTAGATGAAACACGCTTCACAAAGGTCATCCTTTGCATATGAGCCAGCAGACACTAATGAGCTATCTGCAAAGTGCAAATCAGACCCACGATTTGATCAAGTGTGACGGGCATGACCATGTTTTTCCCAAGAGTGCCGATACCTGACAGTAGAGTAATCCCTGGGAAATAGTCCAGTTTTCACTTAAAAAGCTAGAGACATCGGAACTTTTGAACAGGTAGGTTGTATGTGGGTGCGTGTACTTTTTATTTTATTTTTTCACTTTCTAAGAAAACTTTATATTTTTGAGCTAAAGGTAAATATGCTGTTGAGAAAAAAATCAGCCTCCACCTGATCCCCAACAACTTAGATTTTTGATGCAAGCTATCTTCATCTGTTGAAATCATTATGAGTGACTGAAAGTAGTCTTGGGCAAACAAGGAAGCATTGTGCAACTCTTTAAATACAGGTAGCTTTGCTGGATCAACCTATAATTAAGCCAAGCCATAACTACAACCAAACCACTACAGACTTATCACATAAATGTTTAAACAGATCAAATAGGCCCATAAAGACCCTTCTCTTTCCTCCCACTTTAAGGAGGCTATAATTTGACCAGATCAAAGCGTATACGATGAAGTTTTGTGCTCCACCTGTGCTCTAGAACACAAAAGCAGTTGGCACCTTTTTCTTGCCACCCTAACACACGGGTTTAAGATCATCTTATAACTTGGGTTTTGTTTTGTACACAGCTCAAGCAGTCACTACATCAGTAACAAAAACTAAAGGGAAGAAGTTAAACATATAACACTAGCATAAAGAAAACACAGGAAGGCTTTAGATAATAATCAAAGGATAGATGATTTTCTCAAGGCTACTGCTGAATTCTGTAGTAACACAAAAGAGCCTTCGCTGATGATCAATGGCTGTATGAGTTACTGAAAGTAAAATTTTAGTCGTTTCCTCGCAACTTGAATTAACCAGATGATAGCTAGAACTCCAGAGTGACAGTGCGTTTAACAGTCAGCAAGCATTTACACAACATCTAATCTTTTACACTTAAAAATTAGGAAGGAAATAACAATATCAAAATGAAAATTCAAAGATCCTACCATTATGTGAGGTAGCGCTACAGACAGTCATAACCTCTGTGGTGTTAGCTTTATTAGTTTTTATCTATCTTACAGAAATTGTATGGGAGAAAAAATATGTTCAACAAAATATTAAGCCTAGTGTGCAGTATAGATTCAGGACAAAAACCCCCAAACTTTTTCTCAAACTAGTGATGTTTTAGATAATGAGATTGTTTCCTAGGATAGCTGTCTCATTTGTGTACTGGTGACAGTATAGCATGGATCACACTGGCCTGTAACACGATTACCAGGAAAAAAGAAAGCCTGGTTCATTCTTACCAGAAAAATGGTGACGGGAAAATGTTAGAAATAGTTGTGTCCTCTTTGTTCACTGTAAGGCTCACTTATCTTTGAATGAAGTCAGGTGTAAACACCGACTGATGAAAGTCTATTTCCCTAACCATTCTCATTAAAATTATTTCATTTTGCCAAAGTCTATTCTAATTTCTGTTGAATGTTTGCTTTGACACCCTCTTTGTACTGCATTTTCATGTATCAGAATAAGGTATACTACATGATGTGAAAGATCTCTGAGCCACTGCTTTTGGAAGAATATGCATTTCTTTCTAAGTACTCCACTTCAAAAAAAGTGACTTCTGCTCTCAGTACTCCTTTTGTAGTATTCACCCGTTCAAATAGGAAGCGTGTGAGAGGACAGACCAACTGAAACTCTTACTCAAGTATGACCTGTCGGGAGGAATGAGATTTTCTGGCAGCAATATCTGCCTCATTTCTTGCATGCTCCCCTGTAGCGAGGGTGCAGGTCTCTACACCGTTCTCAGCTCTGCACCCTGGCGAGGCAGCCCTCGCCGCTGAGCCACGAGCAGGCGGCGCAGGAGGTGCCGAGCCCTGCTCTGCTCTGCATCGTGTTTCTGGAAATGGGTTTGCAGGGAAGAGGAGAGTACAGTCAGCGACACAACACATGCCTGCCAGAAGTGCAGCACTATACATTTTCTGAAATTTGGTACAGTTACAGAAAGACTGGAACTCACTCCTGAATACCATTTGACCCGAACATCTCCTGTGGCAGTTTGCTGGATTAAACTGCAGCGCCGCCCTTCTGACAAATACAAATTTTGGAACTCATTTTCCAGACCTTTAAATGCTTTCTGTCTTTTTTGCGGAGACACACATGCACATGATAATATATATGTAAAAGAAGCGGAAAATATTTAGACAGGATGAAGAATCTGTTTGGTGTGATTTTAACAGGGAGGATGAACCTTGCAAGCTGTCGGATAGTTAAGCAGTTCCAAGGCAGTTACTTCTGCTTGAACGGTGAGAGACAGTTTAATCGGTCAAAGCAGGGTAGATGTTGCAATAAAACAAACTACAGTTTGATTAATTGTTATTGCAGCCAGCACAATTTGATTTAAGCAGGAGATAGCCTGTGTAATCAGCTGATCCTGGAAGCGGCGGTTATGGCTTTGACTGCAGACTTGTAGCAAGGTGTCGGACAGTGGCTACCAGTTTCAGACACATTTATATACATAAAGATCTGTGGGTACAGACACTGACAGACCTGACTGACAGAATACTGCCTTCCCTGCCATTTGTGCATGAAGCTATTAGTGCTGCACTGTTACTGTTAGCAAGGACCACAGCTACGACTGAAAGTTGGTTTCATTAATGATACGAACACAAGTAGGGTAGAAACAGAAACTGCAAAAGACAGTCAACAAGAACAGGAACAGAACATTATTTAGCCATTGGTATAATGATAGAGTATAAGTGTAGTATGATGCATGTAAATTCAGATAAAAAATGGGAGTATTAGTTGAGCCTTTTCGTCATTAGAATAACAGACCGATAGTCAGCACATCAATCCCAGGCTATGTAGAGTATGTATTTCCTCTCTATGGCCCACGCTGTGATGGACATTGCAACAAAAAATGGGCAAATCATTCAATGTTTATGCCTTAATACGCATCTATACACAATCTGTTTTAGAGAGAATGAGTTAGAGAGAACATTGATCAATAAGTAGTGTGAGAACAGACCTAACTTTGAAACTATGGTTTACTCATTTACTGAAAGTAAACTGAAACATTTTTTCACAAGTAAAATGTGGAATAAGTTAATGACTGCAAGACAAGACTAAAGTGGAGTAGAAATCGAGATTGGAAATGATTTGTCATCTGCATAGATCTGTTTGGTTACAAGGAAGCAATCACTCCCTTTTTAAATATCGTTTAAAATCCAGCAGCTGGGCCATTGCAAGATACTGCTGGAAATTGCTAGCACGAGGTGGATTTTCCGGAATCTCCCTGCACACTCCACGAAAGGGCGGCCAGAGCCCCAAAGGCTAATCCGGTGGGGCCTGTAGGAGTCTCGGACTATTTTTACATTAGCAAACAATCTGACACACCAACACTGGATCAGTAGGTTAAAGCACTGTCCTGGTTTTGACTGGGAAGAGTTAATTTTCTTCCTAGCAGCTGGTATAGTGCTGTGTTTTGGATTTAGGATGAGAATAATTTTGATAACAGACTGATGCTTTTAGTTGTTGCTAAGTAGTGCTTGTACTACATCAAGGACTTTTCAGCTTCCTGTGCTTTGGCAGCAAGGAGGTGCACAAGATGCTGGGAGAGGGCACAGCTGGGACAGCTGGCCCAGACTGGCCAAAGGGATATTCCATACCATATGACGTCATGCTCAGTATATAAACTGGGGGGAGTTGGCCAGGGGGGGATCGCTGCTTGGGGAGAGGCTGGGCATTGGTCAGTCGGTGATGAGCAATTGCGTTGTACATCCCTTGTTTTGTATGTTCTTTTATTATTATTATTATTATTATTATTATTATTATTATTATTATTATTATTATTCTCTCTTCTTTTCTTACCCTATTATATTTTCTTCATCTCAACCCACGAGGTTTTTCTTCGATTCTCTCCTCCGTCCCACTGGGAGGGAGGGGGTGAGCGAGCGGCTGTGTGGTATTTGGTTGCTGACTAGGGTTAAACCACTAAAAACACTTGGTGCCAAGGCCTCTGTTTATACACCGAAGGTGGTTAGGGCAATTTCAGGTGGCCTCAGTCAAGATTTAGCCTGGTTCCCTGACCTGAATGTCCCCTTCCTGTGATTAGAGGTTATTCAAAGGGCTGTTCACTGGCTGAAGCTTTACCTCTTCATTAAGGGTGATGAGTGTGTTTGATGAACACACAGAGCAGAATTTCTGATTGAGTTTCCTCCTAAACAATTCCAGTTTGTTGCTACCTAAACTGGTCTGAGAACTGCACTGTCATGCAGTAAGTGGGGATGACTGGGACATTCACTTCAAAATGCTCTAGAGCAAAATGTCAACGTAGACACTACTCCGATGACTGGGACACTCTTGCCCAATGCAGGGATTGTATGACCCAGCAGCTTGTCAAAGGAATGTGAGATCTGGGATCTGCTATAAACCTCTCTTCTGTCTCACACAGTAAGAAGCCATCCCTAAATTAATATTACATGAGGTTCTTCATGACTTCTTATCAAATTCCACTAAATTTAGAGATACATGGGGATATAATATTTTTCTAGCTGCCTTCAGCAACAGCTACCATATTTCTGTGACACTCCACATGGAAAGACAGATTCATTGCAATAAAAGTAGAAAGGAGACAGGTTTAATATTATGAAAACATCAAGTGACAAATTTGTTGTTATTATTTAAGTCAAGGTCATATGCACCCCAGGCTGTGAAACTTAAATGCACAAGGAAAACAGGATTTGTTTGTCTGGATCAACTAGTAAGTCTATAGCTGTGCAGGAACTGGTGAACATCTTGCTAGTGAAGCACAGAAAACTTTTGATGACATAGTAGGTGCAGCATCTGGGACAACTGATAGCATCATACTAAGAATGAAGAGAATATTAAAAGCAGTTAAGATCAAGGCAGAAGGCACATATCAAAACTAGTTAGCTTAAATGTAGATAATGGCTATGTGAATATGAGTTGTTCAAAACAATTTTCAAGCCAAGTTTAAAAAAAACAAAGTTGAAGTATTGCACCAACTAAACTTTTGGGCTTATATAAAAAATCATTACAATTTTAATGCACTGGGAAAGTAATTCTTCACATTTACAGAAGGAATATCATCTCCATCTTCTGGTCTTCTGAAACGAACATTTTCCATTTCTCAAAATGGTACTTCTGATTTGTTTGTCTTTGAGAATTGCATCAAATATTCCTTTCCCTTCCAGGCAAACACCAGAACGAGAAAGGCTATCAGAGGAAATGAGCAGGGACAACATGTATTCCAGCAACCCCTTCAAAATGCTAAAATTCCTAGTTGCTCAATGAATAAAATTTCTGAAGAGGAGAGATGAGAGACGAGAAAGAGAAGAGAAATATATTTAAAAGTACTGCTTCCACCTATGCATCCATCAGCAGATGTACAAATATCTGATTTACATCAACTTGCTTCTTAGTCTCTATTTTCGTCATGTAACCTGCTTTAAAAAGCAAACTGAAATTCATGTATCTGTTTGTGAGGTTTGCTACTTGATGTGATTTGACACTTACTGAGCTTTGTTCTGCTGCTACAAGGCAGTCTCCTCTTACTGTCCAAACATGCCTTACCAAAATGATTTAATTGGCTCTCAACAAAATTACTATGATAATAAAGATTCTCAAAGAACAACGATTGCAAAATTTCCCGCAGCAATGACTCAGTCATGGACAAGATCAAACATAAATGCAATAGAAGAAGAGAGATGTTGAGCAACTGAAGCTGACTCCTGCCACATGAGACACTCAGTAAAGCTAATTTTGCCAAAAGACATAAGACTCTTTAGTTTACTCTCCTGGAAAGTAACATTAAAATACAATGCCCTGTGAGGCAACTGGGCCAACACAATCATCAGAAAATCATATCTGAAAGGAAGATTAAACTATAAGGAAGATTAACCTCTTCAAAGTGAATAACCTATTACAGAACACCAAACTACAAACATGATCAGTGAACACCTGGAATCAGGAGTTCAGAAGCTGGGGGGGGTGGATCTTTATTTTAGCTTGCTTAGGTACACATCATCAACATAATCTCTATTTCTTGCTTGTGAAAGTTCTTTGTTCTTCCATTGTATCTTCTTTCTCATTCTCCTGTTTTTGGCCCTCACCTTGAAGAAGGAAACACACAGGAACACACAGCCCATGAGATCGGAATAGCGATAGTTGAGTATTAATTCCCCTGAAACATAGGCAGCATGGACACTGCACCTCAACATCAGTTGGTTTGCCTCACAGATCTGTTCCTATTCATCTGCACTGTGCTATGTAGGTGGAGCTTCTATATAACCTTTTTTTTCACTGCTGTTCGTTTCAAGTGCATTCCCAAATATTCTATGATGTTCATATGTAAAATAATAATATTGTAGTATAGTAACTATAGGAGGAAATGCAGACTACAAGCAAAAGAAACATTGGCAAAAATGCCTCTTGAGGATAAGTACTAACCCTTGAGGTTCACAGGAAAAGTGAACCAGAATGGAGTGCATGGACTTCACTGCTATCTAAGATACAAATGCAGGGAAGAGCAAGCTGGCAGAACTTTAAGTTTTGTGCCCTTTCAGACTTGCAGCATTCGTCTCTCGGGATGATTCCCAATGAATCTGCATCAGTAAGAACAGCAGGGTAAAGCGTCAGGAGCTACTTTGCTGGGTGCAGAGTGCATACCCTGCCACAGACCGGGCAGGTGTCGGTTCTGCTCTTAGCTGTGGGTAAAGACCTTTTTGCAGGGACAAAACAACATGGGTTGTTTTGTGCTAAAATTACTGGAATGTCACCTGATTCATGGATTTAATGGTAAGCGATGTTCAGTTTTGCAGCAGCCAGTCACCTTTTCACAGACACGTGCTCATCTTAAACAGTAAAACCCCCTGTGGCTGTGCAGTATGAGCACATAAAAAATGTGTCTCAGGAGCGGATTTTTTACTGGGGTATGAACAGTTAAACCTTCTGAAAGGAAGAAATGGAAACAGTTTGCAAAGGCACAAAAACCATCAATACTGTGGAAAGGGAGTGAGATTTTAGCTAAAGCCAAAGACAACTTTGTGTTGGATGTCATTTCAGCCCAGTGCACTGGCTATCTCTATATAAAAAAGAATTAGTATTGTAAGTAGGAGTGATACTACTGCAATGCGGCATATACACGTACTACACAGGTCTTATTGAAAGAGTTGCACTACAAGACATATCAGGTTCTCTATCTCCGTTGATACCCTCAATATTCAAATTCTCCTTTCATTCTCAGGGATAAACCAGTTGGCGGCTTTTCTGTCCAGATAGAGAACTTACATGGAGAGAAACTTGGGGACTTACAGTGGAGAAACATTGTCATAGTCATCTTAGTATAATCAGTCAGTAGTATCTCTGGGCAGATTGTTCTCCTTGGATGGCTTGGGATTTAGGAGTTCATTTCTCATAATAATTTAGGTGACTCTTACATCCTGCTCCTTACTTTTAAACCCATTTGCTTAGATGGCAACAAATGCTGATTTAGTTATATATTCCTTCAGCCACCTAAAAGTTGCTCACCTTTAGCTAAGTATGTGGCTGATATAACACAGTGAACTACTTTAAGATAGACAGAAGGAGACCTTTGTCCAATTCCCCATTTTAACAAGTGTAACTTTTCTACAATCTATTCAATAACTGCATTTATTTTTTTTTTTCTGGCTGAGACAACCTCTTTTGCCAAGGTATTAGTCTAAACTACTCCAGTTGCATGAAAAACATTAGGAAAGGAACTCACAGAAGTGAAATGAAGGTTGTGAGTAAAAAAGTATAATGGTGCTATGTGCTGGAGAAACAGTGTTTATGATCTTTAGATTCCAGCAGATATTTTTCTTTACCTCAATCCTTTATTCCTGTAAGAGGGCTGGTACCAGCCTTGTAGCCAAAGACCTCAGTGTCTTAAGTTACTCCGGTTAACAGTAAGACTCAGAGGTCAGAGGTTCACTGTGCCTAATCTATACAAGCAGACAGCAAACGAGAAGAGCCTACACTACAGAGTGTGTATTCTAAAGAAGTTGTACTGGTTTTGACTGGGGTATAGTAGCTTGTGTGGTGCTATGGTTATGATTTGTGAAGAAAACAGTGTTGATAAGTTAGGGGTGTTTTAGTTATTGCTGAACGGAGCTTACACAGTGTCAAGGCCTTTTCTCCTTCTCACACCACCCCACCTGTGAGTAGGCTGGGGGTGCACAAGAAGATTGGATGGGACACAGCCAGCACAGCTGACCCCAACTGACCAAAGGGATATTCCATACCGTATGACACTGTCCTCAGAAATAATAGCTGAGGGAAGAAGGAGGAAGGAGGGACGTTCGGAGTGATGGCATTTGTCTTCCCAAGTAACCGTTATGTGTGATGGAGCCCTGCTTTCCTGGAGATGGCTGAACACCTGCCTGCCGATGGGAAAGAGTGAATGAATTCCTTGTTTTGCTTTGCTTGTGCATGTAGCTTGTGCTTTACCTATTAAACTGTCCTTATCTCAACCCACAAGTTTTTGCACTTTTGCCCTTCTGATTCTCTCCCCCATCCTGCTGCAGGGGAGGGAGTGAGCAGCTGTGTTAGCTGCCTACTGGGGTTAAACCATGACAGAAGTGACCCAAAGAAGCATTTGATTGAAAGGTGAAGGACAGCGTTATCAGATGTACAACACTGCCTAACACAGTTGGCTGCTTCTCCAGTCAACAGATGTAACAGTAGCTCAGTACCTGACTTTTACGGTGCTATTTTTTACGCTGTTTCTCTTGTTTCTTATAGGAGTATAAATATTTGCATTCATCTTACAATGGAAAACATGACTTTTTTTCTCAGAATGATAATTATAGTTTTTGTAAAACACTTACAAACTTCATGTTTCTTAATTTACTTCATGTTACTGTAAGGGGATGGAATTTTTCTGTGTTTCAGTTGAATTAATTGTACTTCTCTTTTCCTAGTATTCATATATGATAACTGAGTGTCTTCACTGCATTGATTTTCATAATTATACAAGTTTCAACAAGCCATTAATATTTTAATTATAATATTCTCACAAATCTGTTACAAACTGTTTTTCTCCAAGCTCACTTCTCAATAGATTACCCAAGAAATCTTCTATAGGCAAAGATGGGATAAAATCACAAATTTGCTTTAAAGAAAAAAAAAATATTATTAATGCAAATCTAGCTGCATGTACTTACAGCGATAAAAAAGACTCATACCAATCCATGCTTAAAGAGGATGTAGTATTTTCAGAACTGACTTTCACTGTGTCCTGGTTTCTGCTGGGATGGAGCTAATTTTCTTCCCAGAAACTACTGTGTTTTGGATTTAGTATGGAATTTGGTATGGAAAGAATGTTGATAATACATTGATGTTATTCGCTGTTGCTAAGAGATCAAGGACTTTCTTCAGCTTCCCAGGTTTTACCAATGTGCAGGTGCAAAAACCTGGGAGGGCTATAGCCGGTACAGTTGACCTGAACTGGCCAAAGAAGGTATTCCATACCATAGACATCATGCCCGGTATATAAGTGGGGGTTGGCTGGTGTGCTGGGTGCTGTTCGTTTGGGCTTTCATTAGTTTGTTCAGCCCTCCTTCACTCACTGTCTCTGGAACTTGCAGTTCCGAGATCGCTGCTGGGGAAATTGCTGTTCTGAGATCGCTGCTTGGGATCGTTGTGAGATCGCTCTTGGTTTCACTCCGTGATTGCTGCTCGGGATGGGCTGTGTCAGTTGTTGGGTTGTTGGACAGTGAGAAATTCTACATCATTTGTTTTGTATATTCTATTATCATTATATTTTTTTATTATTATCATCATTATTAATATATATTATAATTATTATTATCTTTTTCTTTGCTGTCCTGGTGAACTGTCTTTATCTCAACCCATGAGTTTTCCTTTCTTTCCAATTCTCCTCCCCACCCCACTGGGGGGGGTGGGAGTGATCTAGTGACTGCATGGTATTTGGTCACCGGCTGGGGTTAAACCATGACACACTGGATCTAGTCCTTCAAGTTTTCGCAAAGAAACCCCTGCAGAAAGCCATTAGAATTCCATATTTAATGTATTTGTGTTTGTAGAAGTGCTAAAAAAGCCATCTAGCTACAGGCTGTATGTATTCTTGGTTTAACTTAAAGTCGCAGCATAAAGATACTGAATCAGTTTTACGGCTCAATGTACTCTACAACAGCAAGTATGGAGAGCTTGGAAGTTTTCTTTCTCCTGTCCCACAACTCCTACTCCTACGTTTCCCTCTCTCTATCTGTCAACCCCCTGGGAAGAAGTTTAGCTGAACTTTTTCAGTGTTTCTTGAAGATCCTGATAGCAGCTATTTCAGATTGATTAAAAGAGAGCCTGGGAAACTTGGATCCTCCTGCAGAAAGTGCGTGTCCTGAAGCTCCATCCTGTGCTTCTTGTCAGCAGAGCTCCATCCTGAACTTATCTGCTGATCTTAAATATTGCAGTAGCCCACATGAGGACAGGCTCTCTCTTATGCAATTAGTTCTAAAGCATTTAATGTTGTACACAAAGAAGAAAACACTGCAGTTACATTAGGGAGGATGGCAGAAACAACAGTTAAAGCTACCATGTTTCAGACTATAAGACCAACATTAGTTGAAAACAAGCAATTTAATTGCTAATAGTAAGGAGTTTTATGCTTCAACATTTAAAATGTTTGCAGTTGATTTTAGAAACGCAACACAGGACTACATTAACTACTAGTCCAGTCTGTAACATGACTCAGTTGACATTTTGACTCCCATTCTGCCTATCAGGCCAAAGCAGAGGATCTCCCTGGCACACAGGAATCCACAGTTGAACAGAGGAGCAAATCTCACCTTGCACCCAATCTTTCACCCATTCTACCATAGAAACTTGTGGGACTCAGTTTCTACCCAGGGAAATTCTTAATTGCCTTCCTTGAGAAAGAGGGGAAAAAAAAATGAAAGGAGAGCAGATGCAAGAATGAGTACCTAGATAAATATTTTCATGACAAAGATGCGATAAAATAGGTTCAGTGCTCTCTATGACTCAATCAATGGAAGAAGATAAGGAAGATATTGCATGTGGATTCACAAAGGAAAGAAGCTACAAAGGTTCTTATTAGTTCAGTTAAGTATATAAGCTGTTTGAGTAATCATAAAAATGTATCTTCCCAGTTTCCCTCCCTCCATATTTCATCACTTTAATATTAAGTTTCATTTCAGTTTTTTTTTTCTTATGACCAAAACATACCTTAGAAATAGCGTGCAGATATGAAGATAACATACTCATCCCTTGAATTCTAGGACAGCATTTAGGACTCAAAGATAACAGGGTATAGGTTACACACCACTTGCAGACAGATGATCTATGATCCACCAAAGGCAAAGAATAATTGTATCAGGCAGAATTATATGCGTCTAGTGAAGGAGTACGTCAAATTAGTTTCAGTTGTACAAATAGTAATTAGCACAGTTTCAAACCAAAAATACAACCCAAAAGTACAATAGAAGCTTGTGTGCTTATTAAAAATGAAATTTAATTTACCTACTTGGAATGAAAATAAAAAATTATCTTGATCTACCTCTGAAATTTAAATGATTTTGAATAGACTGAAATGGTGATCTGGAGTTCCATTTCACTAAGCAGTGAAGCACAGCGTCTGTGCAGTCCGGCACAGCCTGCCAGTAGTTTGCAGGGTTTCATATGCGCTGCAAGAATTGGCCTCAGGATGGCAGCATACGATGGCAGTAAAGCGAGAGTTTAAAATACCTGTTCCAACCCAAAACTGCATCCTGGGCTACTGCAAGTAAGTGAAATGCAGACTAAACACTGCAGTAACTCTCAAACTGCAAAAATCTTCCACAAATCATTTTAGGAGGAAATAGAATTAAAAGGCACCACTATCCCATATCCAGATAAAGCGATTTATCCGTTTTTTGTTTCCAGACTGCTATTTCAGTTTGTAAGTATTATGGTTTTCATAGTTTCATTTGCTGCATGTTTGTCTATTATATACTTAATCATTGACAGATGAAAAAGGAGCACAGAGTCAGATGGTCAGGATTAAGCTTGGACAGAAAGAAAGCCAAAAAAAGAAAAGGGAGATTAAAAAGGCAGCAGAGAAGGGCACCTTGCTCAACTTTCAAAATCAGCCTTTCTCCATTACAAATCCCAAGACCACCTTCAATCAGGTAGCAAAATTACAGCCTATTTTCCTTCGTGTGGCTCATTTTTCTATTCCTTTTGAAACTTGAAATTTTTGAAATGGTGCTAGAGACAGAAAAGCAAAGATTTCTGCTAGAACCAGTCTCTGCCTTCAAGCATGCCCTGCCCTGCTAAGCCGTAACCGTAGGCTTGTACGGGTGGAGCAGGTCCCGGAGTGCAGCAAGTGCATCTTGAGCTGAAGGAGTTACTGTTTAAAGAAAGCATGGAAAATTTGGGGCGGTGGGAAAGTAAAAGGTCACTAGAGACGATAACTCCTTATAATTCTGAGCAGAAATACCTACATGATCTCAAGAAAAGGGTCTTTACCAGAAAAGTGCTCTCCATAGACATGCGCAGTGTAAAGGAAAAGCTCAGGTTTGCACTTTGCAGCCGGTTGTGTTCAGCGATATCCTACCCCTCAGAAGCGTTCGCAAGACAGGACATTCAACATTAGTTTATCTTCTCTGTTTGTCCCGGTTACTGAGTACAGCAACTCCTTTGGATTTTGCAGCCTGTGCTGCCATCATGTGGCATGTTAGGTGTTCATTCGTTGAAAATGAAAAGAAAAAAAAAAATCATGTTTTCCACCATTTCTTTCTTCCCCTTCTATTTGCTGCTGAGCCAGCACTGCCTGTCGGGAGAGAGACTGAAGACTTGAATCCCCTGTAGTGCCTTGGAGTTTTCTTCAGAGCCTTTCCTGGTTTTGTCCTTTGCTTGCAAAAGCAGCAGAAAATCCAGCCTGTCATGCCGGTCAACCCTTACCAACCGGTAAAAGCCACAGAAGCTGCTGAGCCTTTGATATTGTGGGTCCTTCTCAGCTTCACTGGAAAGTCTTACATACTACTGACCAGAAGCTAATGAAAAGAAAGTTTAAGTCATCTACTAATAGTCTCTTTTTCACCTATGATGAAGGAAACTTCTGTCTTTATTTGGTTTCACTTTCTACCTCAGTTTACATAAACAATATATCCTTTTCACTGTTATCATAGGAGAAACTGGAGAAAAGTCCTTTCTTGTCCCTCCCCAAGCCACAGAAGAGAATTGCCCACGGTGTTTTGTCTCAAGCCTCAGTAGTAAAATGAGAAGACTTCATATTTGTAGAAAAATAGCCATCTAAGAAAACTATTTCTAGAGGATTTTAGCAATTCATTCCAACTGTGACCACGGCTCAATATGAGCCAGCAGTGTGCCCAGGTGGCCAAGAAGGCCAACGGCATCCTGGCCTGTATCAGAAATAGTGTGGCCAGCAGGAGTAAGGAAGTGATCGTCCCCCTGTACTCGGCCCTGGTGAGGCCGCACCTCGAGTACTGTGTTCAGTTTTGGGCCCCTCACTCCAAGAAAGACATTGAGGTGCTGGAGCATGTCCAGAGACGGGCAACGAAGCTGGTGAAGGGTCTTAGAGCACAAGTCCTATGAGGAGCGGCTGAGGGAACTGGGGATGTTTAGGCTGGAGAAAAGGAGGCTGAGGGGAGACCTTCTTGCTCTCTACAACTACCTGAAAGGAGGTTGTAGAGAGATGGGGGTCGGATTCTTCTCCCTAGTAACAGACGACAGAACAAGAGGAGATGGCCTCAAGTTGCGCCAGGGGAGGTTTAGATTGGACATTCATAAAAATTTCTTCACTGAAAGGGTTGTCAAGCACTGGAACAGGCTGCCCAGGGAGGTGGTTGAGGCACCATCCCCAGAGGTATTCAAAAGATGTTTGGATGAGGCCCTAAGGGATACGATTTAGTGGGGGACTTGGTAATGCTAGGTTAATGGTTGGACCCGATGATCTTGGAGGTCTCTTCCAACCAGAACAATTCTATGATTCTATGATTCTATCTCCACTCTCTGTTTTCTATTCTACTATGTTCCATGCATATTGCTAACTACAAAATTTAATGCAAATCCTACTAAATGCAGTGAGAAGATCACATAAATTACAGTAAGCTTTAGATCATATCTCCTGTGGTCAGGCAGTTTCTTTGCTCGTTAGGCAACAGGAGTTGCTAAAATTAATTTCTTAAGTGGAAAAAAGAAAACGCAAACAATACATGGTGCTTGGGCTGTGATCGAAATGACAAAAGACATATAAGCAGCTTTCACTTTTCTATGAAAGCAATAATTAAATAGCCAAGCACTGTTCATTAAAACGCCCAAATTTGTAAGCAGCAATGAGAAGCCAACTGCAGAACAAAACTCTGATTTATTTTGTACAGTTTTATCCATATGATGACATATGGTTCCAATTTACATCTAGAGCCTGCAGAGTCTTCCAAGTGCTCAGTGAACTGGCTCTTCTGGGAGTCTGGTTAGAAGCCTGTATTTTCACTCACACATTTCCCTTTCACCTAGCACTGATAAAATAACATTTCTTTTCCAGAGAAGGAAACAAAACAAAACAAAACTCCTACTGCCCTTGGGGAAACGCTTTAAGGAAGTGTTGTGTTGGTATTTTTTTTTTTTTTCTTCTTGGCTGTCCGTTATTAGGTAAGTGACACTTGGCTCCAGTCAACTGTATCCCTCCAGGCAAACTTAGTTTTTGCTGTCAACAAGACTACTGAATGATATCGGCTGCTATTTAACCTAAAATTACTTTCATGCCAGGTTTCAATTAAAAATTAATTTTATCACCTAAGCGTTAGCTCCAGTAAAGAACTAAGACTCCTTTAAAAGTGGGAATTACATACTGAGTTCCTATTTGCCTTATTTACAGAATAGGGCCAGGATCCTGAGATGAGCACTTATGCTCTCTGCATAAGTGTCTACGTTCTCCAAAAACCTAGTTGTTGCATGAAGAAATAGCACAGAATGCTCACCTGGGGAACAGAAGTGCCCTCATCGGCTCAGTCCACATCTCCCACTGACAAATGCCCTACGGAACGGTTTCTTGGCTCATGCTTTCCTTCCACTGAACCGATCTGCCATGAACATAAAGTAAAAGGAGCTGCATGGCTAACCATGAACCTGGTACAAAAAAGAGACAAAAAAATTTCTGTGCAGCTTTTTTGTTGGCTTGGTCTAGCTTGCATTTTTGGACCCCCTTATGGGGTGTTTTGTTTACATACCACAATGGTTGGGATGGCTGCTGGAACCATCCATGGATGGATGGATAGATACAGGAACTTCACAACACTTCCCTCTTCTGGGGTTTAGGGCAAGCCCCGGTCCCTTTGACTCGCCAGTCTCCTCCTTCCCTTTCTTTCCACGATGATCTGATTTCCATGCTAAGGAAACTTTGATCCACGGCACATGTGAGAGCTGCAGAGTACTTTGGCCAAATCCTGATCTGGGTAAGCAGCAGACCAAAACCTTGATTGGTCCCTAGTTCTGGATGCTAGGAGCCAAGAAAATAAGCACTGCAATGTCTCACCTGTAAATGCCTGCATCGGATTTAGTCTTCCATCAGACCCAACAAATTCATAGGATTAAAATATATGTGAGGGAAAGGAGGTTGGGCTGTAACTCTTACTACTTGATTCTTGTAGGGGCTTCTGTCTTGATTTAGGTCTAGTTCTACCTAAAGCTTTAGGTCCATTGAAATAAAATCTCTGTTTGTAGCTGTCAAATAATGTATGAACAAAAGCAAAAAAGAATGTTTCTATAAGATGCCTTCATTGCCTTAATATTAAGGTCTTATGGGAAGTTCTCACATATTTCTTAATGGAACTTAGTAAGAAGAAAATATGACCCCAGAAGTTATTTTCTACTTGTTAGAAGGGTACAGCTGAGCCAAAGTGACTATTTCTGTCGTCCACTGGAACGGGTAAATTAGCTCTTGCAAAGGTCTTTCCTGATTTCATATATTATGTCTAAACAAATTTTCTCATCTTTCCAATAGATGCTGAATGTAGTAAACATCATGTTAACAGCTTGAGTGTAAAAATGCAGTCACTCTGTCAATTGTAAATACTTAGTTATGATCATCGTTTCAAAGTGTGTTTAATTTCCTTCTGCAAGAAAAATATACTATCTGCATAACGAAATCAATGTGAAATGAAAGGAGTAAACAACAGCTTGCAAAATAAATATCATGAAGTAATTCCCCACCAAAGCTTCAGTAATTACTATATGGAGTAGGCTGCCCTTAATACAACAATTAATTAATTTTTCCAAATGAATTATGCAAGCCAATATTTTTTCTTCATTAATGTTTTGTTGGAGTCATTAAGTTCTATTAATGAATAACAAAGAAGCAATTGGAATTTTATTCTAGCTGATGTGTGCTAATGTGCTTAACTTGAACTAAATGTGTTTCCACTATGTAATCAAATTTGAATCAATCAAATCAATTTACCACTGAAAGTCCTTTTGGAACTGCAGCTGTTTTATATGGATGTCTCTTCTCAGAGTAAAATACAGACAAAACCCAAAAGACTACACAGCTCTGGAACATATAACATTGTAATTAGGAACCAATCTGATTTTTGTTAGGAAGATACTGTTTTCCCCAATTCAAGCTCCATTATAAGTCAAAGTAGCTAAATGATTTCCTAGGAATAAATCATCTAATGAATTTAGATTTCATAAAGCTTTGAAAGCTTTATGAATTCTAGTTGATTTCTTACTTTTTTTTTTAAATTTTTCACAAAGTAGCAGAGAGTGAATAAATCAGCTGATGAAATAATTGGAATTTATGCAGCCTATATATTTTTGCCTACACAGTATTTTTTTCAGGGATGACCAATTCGTTTAAAAATTGGACAACAATGAGTAGTGCATACTACTATTATTGGCAATTTTCATGAGTGCCTTTCTTCACGGAGTTCTAAGGAAGGATATTATAATGACTTGATCAGAGGATACAGAGAAGATGCTTTCAGACTTTTATTGGAGGTGCACAGTGATAAAACAAGATGCAATGGACACAAATTGGAAAACAGGAAATTCTGATTATTTTTTATTATTATTATTAAAAACATACCAAGAAAACCCAACTCATGAGAGTAGTCAAATATGAGGCTGCCCAGAGAAGCTGGTAATCTTGGAAATGTGTAAGGTGCAACTGGACACCACCCTAAGCAACCAGATCTGATTTGACCGGCTTTGAGCAGGGGTTGGAATAGATGGCCTTCAGACATCTGTTCCAACCTAATTATTGTGCAATTATAAAATTTGTTTAAACAAATATATATTCACCAACGATCTAATACAAACAAGGTGGAACTGATAATATGATACTGCAGGCTTGTCTTTGTTAAAAATAAGCTATTTTGACAACTCTACTGACTAGAAGTTGGCAAAAGCATAGGAATATCTGAACTTTGCTTCATTATCTTTTCTGAGTCACCTTAGACTTAAGGTACCAAAGGGATACCTATAAAAAAAAAGAGAAATATGACATTTGTGAGTCATCTCTGAAAAAAGGTGAAAAATCTTCTCAAAAGCAGTCAAACTACATTTTTGACTTATGGGCATCCTCATAATGACCACTGAGGGGAAAAAAAATAGTCACAAACTTTCTCTACATGTTCTTCTGCCCGAGATTCCTAATCTATCCGAGGTCTTCAGTCATATCTCCAAAACTTAGTTTTAAAGAAAATCTACATTCCTATCAAACATCATTTGATACAGTCACAGTCTGCTTGTCACAGTCATACCGGTTCTGTAAAAAAATTTCCAGTATAGTTTGTTAGAGGGTTCACTGTACTGTAAGTGTGTGTACTTACAAAACATACAATCCCACCCAAACATACTTGATAAATAATTGAGCAGAAAATTGCATGTGTGCTTTTCCTTTTAAAAAAGTTCTTTAAATAAAACTGTTTCTGTCTTCTTCCTGTCCTGATTGGTAAGAAATATTAGAATCAATCTCAAAGGAATGAACCAAAAAATGTTAATCCCAAATATTGTCAAATAGTATATGAGAATAAAATATTATACTGTTAATGCTATCTAGCATTCCTTCACTGGCTATATTGGACTGTTCTGGAAAGCTGAGACAAAGGCCTTTGCAGACATCTCTGAAAACAGCTTGTGAAGAGACCCTGCACAATCCTTTGGAATATGTATGAAGATAGAAAGAGAAATTCCCCTTTCAAAATCGCTGCAGTGCTTCAGAGCACTGTTACTGTTTGCAGGCTTTTGCAGAGACTATCGATGAGAACCAAAGGTAGTCAGATGCTTAGCTTCCCATAACAACCCTAGGCATAATCAGGTTAAAAGGAAAGACTAGGGAACGGAGTAAAAATGAAAGTAATAGCACGTGCTTTCTCAATTATTTTCTATCCCCAAAAGTATGGGTGTTCTTTTTTTCACTATCTGATGTTATTTATTTAGGGCACTCAGAAGGATAAAGTATCAAATTTCTTTCCCCTGGCGTTGTGAGCGGAACCTAAACAATTGATTGTATCTATGTCTTGAAAGGGAGAAAACGATTATATACGGCAGTGCTTTACAGATTAACTGCAGACTGGCAAATGAGACCAGAAAAAAATAATTGAGAACAGAAATAGCTGCACTGAAGAACACTATAAATAACATCCCTTGTTTCTGAATTTGCCTAATGTTCTAAAACTATGTTTTAGCATTGTATGCTATTAAAAGAGTTACTATGAAGAAAACGGTTTATACTTTAAGATCCCTTAAGCGATTTTACCTTAAATCAAGCTGTATGTTAATAAGCTTTTTTTGGTTACTTCACATAGTATGAACTAATCAAGCAATATTATTGCATTTACTGTTGCATAAATGTGGCTATAAATGCCAGATATTATCTTATAACATCCATTGGTAATAGTAATATCAGAGTTTAAAGTTAGTTCTAATGCCAAAGCAATGATACGGAAAATTAGGTTTTCTATCAAAATATCATTTAGCATATGTTTGTGGATGATTAATAGACAGTGATCATAATGAACTGAATCAGTGTTATAACCCGAAACTTGAATTTCTGTTAGAGATGGAGACTGACCAACCAAGGCCCATCAACTTCTGTGGACTTTAAAGGCAGCCTAGACTGCCCAGGGTCTGGCAAACCTGCCAGTGCAAAACTAGACAAAACCCTCCGTTGCTCCTGCTGATCCGTCTGCTGGAATACATTCAAGCACTCACAAAAGCTTTGGGGAGCCTTGCATGAAGTACAATGCACGAAGAGAGTATAAAGTACAATCTCACCACATGCAAAGTTAGTTGAGGTTCAAAGAAAAACTTTTCTTCCCCAGCTCAGCCGTGTATGCTAGCATATTACACTTCTTAAGTGTAGTTTCCGTGTTCAAACAGGATTCCTTTCTTGCCCTTAGGTGGGAAAGTAGCCCCTCGAGAAATAAAGCAGCTTGAATTCCCTTCATCTGACAGCAGGAACTCCACTACTGAACCTGTAGAAAGGGTCCCCTTCAATGTCTACAGTTTACCCACTGTCAGCCAGCCCTAGAGTAAGCTGAATATATTTCCCTTTCTTTTTTGCCTGTGCCAAGGACCTTTTGTGGACATTCCTTTCACTCATACCCATCAAATAGCAGTGAAAAGATGCCATATCTAAGCATCTTTTTTGTTAAATTACACGACTGTAGCTCCCTAATCCTAGTGGAAGAGTAATTAGTATTATGTAAAGATGTTGTGTTTGAAACTGTGAACAGAGACCTTCAGATCGTTATTACATTGGAAAGAAACAGTAGTTAGTCACTCATGTGTTACTCTACTGTTGCTGCAAGAGTGGCGAGAGTAGATCAAATGTGTAAGAAAGTGAGAAAAATTCCTACCTTTATCCATTGCCTATCTCTACCCGAGGCAAACGTGCATCAAATCTGACAAGTGATCACTTGCTATTCAAACTGCAAGAAGAGCTTTACTCAAAACTCTTTACAGAATTTACTGATAGCTAGAAAATCTCCCTTTCAGGTGAAGGTAACAGTACAGAAAAATACAATAAATGAATGGAATTTAAATCTATACACAGATTTGCATTGCAACTATTACGATGGGAAAGATTATTTGTATGCTTGTGAAGGCAATGCTCAGGGGTAGAGAACAAAAGAAACCAGGCTTCCTACTTGCTTCCCAAACCAACGGTCTGCGAAGCGACGTGAATAGGAAACAGCTCATCTGCATCTCTGCTAGTCAACACAGGTCTAGGGAAGAGTTGAGTCATCATGAAACTGTCCAAGAGTAGTGAGGAAAAAATAATTTGAAGTTAAAGTAGTTGCTGTTCCTTCATGATGTGTGTGTGGGGGGGATCCAAGCCAAATGAAGTGTAGGAAGTGTTGAGGGAATATAAGTAAACAAAAAAAGTTTCCTTATATCATTGCATCCAACAGCAATTACTTTGGGAACCTCCTTTTAGAGAGGCTGCAAAAGTACAGAGGGGAGCACACAATAAGGTCTCGGTCTTTCTAGAGCAATGTTTGCCATTCCCCCTAGATGTGAAGCTCTCAGTTTGCAGCCAGTTTGGACATCACTTCTTACATGAGGGACAGGTTTGTACAAGTGTCCAGTCATAGGAGGAGCTGCAGTATCTGTTTCAAAATTGACTAAGAGAATGCTTTCCTAAAATGAGAAAAACACATCTAAGAAATACTTGTTAATCACATATTTCCACTTACCACTTACTTGGATGCTGAAAAGTGAGTAGAGCAGGGAAGCACGTTAGAATGACTAAGTATTTTAACAATTAGAAGCACCAGAAAAAAACAATGAAGAAAGCAATGATGATTTTGCAGGAGAAAAATCAATCCTTCTGCTAAATTCAAGTTAGCAGCTTACTGTGTGTAAAGGGACTCTATAATCTTTATAGTTCTGGACCAGATTGCTTATATGCACCTGAACAGTCTTTGCATTACCCAGATAAGACAGAAGCAAGCAGTTAGACACTGACAACATACAAAAAGTTGGCTATGAATACGTGACCTCCTGGATGGTAAGGCCGCCTAGGCCTTTTGGGATTTTGATTTGACACCAGCCTGCACCCTGGGAAGCATTCACACTTTTGACAGTGGCCTAGATTCGGAAATTAGTCTCCTACTCAGTAGAGACAGAGAGTTCCAGAGGACAACTCAGGGCAGGATTTCAACTCTGGTGCTCTGCATAAGCCTCTCTCTTCATGGGGAACATAAGAGCTCAGGTTAACTTCAGATACCCATAGTTTCCCTATGTGACTACTACTACCTCTTCTTGTTACCTACCCTGTGCTGTGCAGAAGCACATCAAGGAAATAAGACCCAGGGAAGAGTGAGAGCGGAAACACAGCATGTAACATTTTGGAGCTGTGTCCTGCATTTTACTCCTGCATTTTAAAGCAGCAGTTGATCAAAACCCTGAAGGAGCTTGTGAATACACTGGACTGATTCCTCAGGACCGTGGGAGAAACAAAAAAAATCCTGATGTGAATCTTCTTTTTTGTCTTACCAGGATATACTTAGAATTGTGTTTGGAATGATACTGTCAAAGCTATTTCAACACATGGCAGGGACATTGGTTCAGGAATTAAACTGTACATATCTATCAGAATAAACTTGGACTTTCAGAGGAGAGTATTAGCCGAGGTGCAGTGCCACAATGGCTAGCCTTGGTCCAGAGCTAGGTTTCTGCTCTGGTCTCCTTTACGCAGTGCAGTCAAAGTTCCTGGGTGGATACGGGATTCTAAAGACGCTGTGAGTTGTTTGGAATGTGTTGAAAATTAAAAAGAGTTTACTGTTTATTTTAGCAGATTGCTTAGGTATGAGCAGAAGAAAGATATGGCCATGGCACAGATTGCAGGAGAGATTTAGGAATACTGCCAAAACATTTTTGGTAGACTAAAAAACAAGTAAGGAAATAATGTAAACTAAGCAGTGTTATTACAGTGATTTGCAAATATAATAGAACAAATATTAAAATACCAAAACACCTCAGCCAATCAAGAATGTATGTGGAGTTTTTTTGGTTTTGGTTTTGTGGTTTTTTTTTTTTAAATAAGTAAAACATTTCCTGCTGCACCCGTAGCTTGGTTGACTATTTCTGCATCAAGCTATAATGGTTGTTACAGTTATTGCCAAGAATTAACCCTGTTATGCCACAGGAAGACCAAGAGCAGCACTAAACTCTGTTCGGCATTGCAGAAGACCCGTCTCAGAGGTCATTTGATGTCCAATAAAGACAGGCCACCTCTTAACAGAGCACAGTCAGTGTCTCTCCTGGTTCAGGAATTGCTCGGACTAAGCTCACAGGTTTTGTTTTGCAAGGTCTATGCAGTCATCTAACATACTTAACACATACTGACTTTGAAGGCCTGCCTGAACTGCAGGGTGCTTCCCTTCGTGCCCTTAGTTAACTTACTGAAGATGAGAACTTCTTGTGAAAAGTTCTCGTTTTACTCATATAAAGACATAGTTAGGAAAAGAAAACCAAACTCAATAAACATTTTTATCGTGGTAGCACTTACTTCAGTAGAGTAGAACCTTGAAATCCTTTTAGCTCATTGTCATGAAACCCAGATAGCTCTTAAACCCATTCTTCTGACAGTTCTTATACATCTTCCTTGAGATATATGAATATAGAACAGAAACTTAGATAATAAACTGATAAATTAATGGAAAGTCTTATTTATTCATCTCAGTAAACTGCTAGTAATCTATTGACCACATCACTATTGATGACTGGTTCATAGAATAGTATATGAACAATACAAGCATTGTGTATCATCTTTATTCATGTGCTTCCATTTTTCCATTATTCTCATTTCCCTGGCTTTCCACTGGAGAATACATGGTACACATTTTTTTTTTTCAGATGAATTCCCCCCCCACAATCCCTGAACTTTGCCTAATCACTTCTAAAAAATGAGAATGCAATTTAAAACACAGACTTCTTTAGAAATATACTATTTTATGGGCAGCTAAATATTAATTCCATATATAATTTAACAGTAGGCATTCATATTAGGAGTTTATTACAAGTCAGATGAAAACTAGAAGCATAAAATCATATATAATAGGAATAACATTTTTGATCTGTCATGACCCCAGACGACAGGGATTAAAGTTCTATAGGAAGAATATTCAGTGATGGCCGCATTTTACAGGTATCAGAAACACACACCGCAGAAGCACTGCGTGCCATGCAATTTAACATGATTGAAATGCCTCTTCAGGAAAAGCACAGACTTTACATTCCCTCCAGAAACAATGAGATTGTTGGTGGAAATGTTTAAAGAAACTCATAGGAAAAATAACTGCATGATACCTAACCTGCTATTAAAACTGAAAGCTGAAGCTCACAGGAGTGAATGCGATTCATTGTGCTACGTCATTAATCTTTACGAGCAAAATGATCACAAAATTCTGTGGGGAGGGGAAAGCAATTACTTAATGATGTATAAAAATATTCCCATAGATATTTCAGAAAGCACTGCACATAAAGCCGTCTGCATAAAGCCCTTGGATGGTACAAACAGCCCAGTCAGTGGCGTACTTTTAAACTGTAGGAGAGTTAATTTTTAATTTTTGACTCTGTCCCAGCCACTGTTTAACATTCCGTGTTCACGTACTATCTACATTGTTAAATTGCCCGCAACTCCAGAGCAGTCAGGCAGTACTCAAATTAAGCCACAAAGTAATTAGGTTTCAATCACTGAATATTCACAGCTCAATTAAATTATTTACAGAGATGTAGACAATTCTGCAGCAAAGACAAACATTTCTATTGACTCTTCCCCAAACTGTAAAATAAATATATCCTGATGTGAAGATAAAACAGAACTTAGATGTATCTTCTATAAAGAACCTTTTACTGCCTCTCTTATTTCACTTTAGAGATCAGTTGTCTGTAAGTTTGGATATGCATACTCATACCTTTCCAGTAAAAGGGGTGGTGAGGTGAAAGGGGCAACCACCAAAAAAAAAAAAAATCAATGCTTTTAAAGAGGATTTTTTTTTTTTATTCTGCCATTCTATTACTTGTTAAACAATTTTTGTAGCAAAAGTAAAAAGCATGCCTCATTTATAATAGGAAGAACCAATCAGTGTCACCCAATTCAATCTACTGAACAAGTCAGAAAACATAGCAATATTGCTCTACTGGACAGAAATCCTGTTACTTGATTGTATTGCCCAAACTGAAGGGAAAATCAGAATTTTTTTTTTTTTTAAATAATGATACCGAGGTCAATGCATGCATGTTGTTCTGCATTTTGTGGCTGCTGAAAAGTACAAGGACACAGGTAAGTGAGGTGTTCAGAGCTAGTAGTATTTAAAGCAGTACTGAAAGAACTTTACCTGAAATTTTGTCTGAGAACAGCAAAAATATTCATTTCAGACAAATAAGAAAGTGTAGCAGGAGAAGAATCAGCCTTATTCCAGTTCAAGTCCACCAGCTTGAGCACTCATTCAGTATTAAAAACCAAATGGTAACCAGAAATACAGAAAACATATGACCAGATAATAGCATACATATACGCCTGTACACATGCATAATAGAGAAAGAAACAAGACAATAATGAGGTTAACAGGTTATTCTAGACTAAAATTTATTGTAAAGTCTTTTGTTTCAAATACATATCAGAGCATTTCATAAATTAAGGGACAGAGAACCAAATATGGCCATCACTCTGCTCAACACAAACTAGCAAATAGTCCCTGAAGTCAGAATCTCTTGTATAGAGAGGAAGTACAGATAGACTTATGGCCATGGTATTAGATTTGCTTCTTTCATAAAGCACTCCAAGGTCTGCCTTTTGGTGGAAGGAGAGAGAGAGAAAAGAGACTAGACTCTCTTTCTGCACTGCGTTCAAGAGAGTGCGCCTTTCCAGCGCTTGTCCTACTACAAGGTACGTCTAGAAAAGATCCAAAGTCTCAGTGGGGAACTTGAATGCATATTCTTTCATCCCTCAGGCATTTAGCACTACACCCTATGAAACTGTACTCTACTGTATCTGGAATCTCTTGCTGTCACATCTACTGACTCTGCCAAGACTATCTGTAATCTGGTAGTCAAAGCACAGCAGCTCATCTACCAGCAACACAACTGTTGCTTTTACCGACACATGTGTCAACAGCAGAAACAACATCTCTTTAAGACTGAAAGCCATGGTCTCCTCCTTGTTCCCTTAAATCAAATTAAAAACAGAACACATTTTATTTTTCTTGTAATAAGCCCAAGAATTTATTTATGAAGGAAATAGAGCGGATAACACAAACGAAAGCTACAGAATTTGGGAAATAAAGCATTGTTGCACTTTCAGGCTGGGCCAGGGAAATAACTTTCTATGGTTCCCAGCATTTGGTCTTTTAAAGAATTTAAAAGAGGGAGTACAAGTCACCTCTTTTCCAGTTGCAGTCAAAATCATATACTACAACATCATATGGTTGACTCACATGTACACCAAGTCACATATTTTGAAGACCCAAAGTAGTTTTGAAGCTCAATTTGAAGTCCCATTTATTTATTTTTCTGTTTCACCAGCTCCAGTTGAAATTCAAGGCTGAGAAACACAAGCTATTCCTGTAATTTAATGGATGAAGACAGAATCATTTACTGTGGGACTCAGTGGGCACATTAGTGTACGTAAGGCATATTTTGCTGTTAATTAACCTTACGGAAAGATGAGAGAAAATGACCCAGCAGCACAGATTTGACTTTTACTTTACTTTTTTGTCTTGGTACATTCCCTCACTTGTGTGTCCTCTCCCTTGCCCACCGCCATATGCTGCCATTTTTCACTACCATTTTATTGTAAACAGCTAACCAAAAGAAATGAAGAAAAGGGCATGGAAAGATAGTAGTTAGCATCTCCAAGCTAATAATTATAGACCTGTTATTTCTGCTGTTATTCTGATTAAAAAAAACCCAAATAACAAACAATATGCTACTTCTCCCCTGTTTCAGGGGGAAAATTGAAACCTCCCTGCTCCTACAGCAGTGGTTTCTTGTGACTGGCAATGCTGATGCATTCATTACCACTAATGCAGGCAGTTAAAGGTCAGCATACTGGAACACTAACATGGCTCAGGCTTAATTTAAAAGAAATAATTTGAACAGAAGATCTAAAAAAAGAGATTAGATGTTTTCATAAATAAACATTGAGGAGTTCAGAAGTAATTAAATGTAAGCACAGATATGACAAAGACAACACATCTACAGACAACTGATAAGCAAGAACTAGCATAACAGACATCTCCCAATAGGTGAACACCTGCCTTTTTCCTTCGAAGTGCCTGAAAATTTCTGGTCTTTTTTCATTCTTGTCTGTCCCTTATTGAGTATGCATCTCAGGTCAAATAATGTATTCCCAGGGAAAGAAAATTATCATATAGAAAACATTACTTCAGAGAATAAAGGAAAATGTGAACTAAGGCCAGTGTATAGAACCTTTTAATTTGCAAAAACGTAAGTGCACATCACTTATTTTCAAAGACTGGTGAAGGAGAACGATTAACAAGCTTCTTTTATATCAAAAGCATTCTGCCTATTAACATTCCTACCATTTTCCAAAATATTATATTTGCCTTTAATTAAAAACAAGAAAGAAAGAAAGAAGAAGCAATGGCTAGATGCATTTGTTAACTACTCTCCATCAAGTTCTAGCACCTGTAATACAAGCAAAAGCAAGTACGCAGTGCCTCCTTTGAGGGCTTTCTGGAAGCAGCCCCCCACGTGGATTCCCACCATTGCTCTCTAACTTACTGCAGCCTCCAGTCATTAACCAACCAGTCACAGCTTTTTTTCCCTCCATCACACCATCGGGTGCAACTGTATGAACAGCAAAAATCATAGAAACATAGAACTGTTTAGGTTAGAAAAAACCTTTAAGAACATCGAGTCCAACTGTTAACCTAACACTGCCAAGTCCACCACTAAACCACATCCCTAAGCACCACACCCATGTCTTTTAAATACCTCCAGGGATGGTGACTCAATCACTTCCCTGGGCAGCCTGTGCCAATGCTTAACAATCCTTTTGGGGAAGAAATTTTTCCGAATATTCATTCTAAGCCTCCCCTGGTGCAACTTGAGGCCATTTCCTCTTGTCCTATCACTTCTTACTTGGGAGACGAGACCGACACCCACCTTACTACAACCTCCTTTCAGGTAGTTGTAGAGAGCGATAAGGTCTCCCCTCAGCCTCCTTTTCTCCAGGCTAAACATCCCCAGTTCCCTCAGCCGCTCCTCATAGGACTTGTGTTCCAGACCCTTCACCAGCCTCGTTGCCCGTCTCTGGACATGCTCCAGCACCTCAATGTCTTTCTTGGAGTGAGGGGCCCAAAACTGAACACAGTACTCAAGGTGCGGCCTCACCAGGGCCGAGTACAGGGGGACGATCACCTCCCTACTCCTGCTGGCCACACTATTTCTGATACAGGCCAGGATGCTGTTGGCCTTCTTGGCCACCTGGGCACACTGCTGGCTCATATTCAGCTGGTTGTTGACCAGGTCCTTTTCCTCTGGGCAGCTTTCCAGCCACTCTTCCCCAAGCCTGTAGCATTGCACGGGGTTGTTGTGACCCAAGTGCAGGACCTGGCACTTAGTTTTGTTGAACCTCCTATAATTGGCCTCGGCCCATCGATCCAGCCTGTCCAGATCCCTCTGTAGGGCCTTCCTACCCTCAAGCAGATCAACACTTCCACCCAACTTGGTGTCGTCTGCAAACTTACTGAGGGTGCATTTGATCGCCTCATCCAGATCATTGATAAAGATATTAAAGAGAACTGGCTCCAATACTGAGCCCTGGGGAATGGCGTGGAGGTGGCTCTCATTTGCTAATTACTTAGGTTAGTAGCAAGAGATGGCTAGAGCAGTTCACTTTTCCTCTAAAGACCCTAATTCCCTGGTCTTTTCCTTTATATATATATATATACTTGTTTCCTTCTTGCTTCATTGTCATTGGTCCTCTTCCCTCCTTTCCTCTTCCAACCTGCTCAAGTTCTCATCTGTTACTAGCTGTGTAGGGTTGCCTAATGGTGAAGAAGGCGAGAGAGAAGGTACTAGTAAGAAAAAAGATATCAGAATAGTAAGTTTGTATCAGACCAAAAATTTTCCCTGCTGTCCTCTAGAACCCACTAGACTCTACTTGAACACACACTTAGTATTTTATATATACATGTGTCTGCTTGTTGGCTCAAAGTTTCAGTAATCATAGCTTTGGGCAGACGTCTCAAAGAGGTCAGCATTAAGAGGAAAGAAAAAACAACTATACAGAACCTGAAGTCAGGAACCTGGAGATTAAAACCCTGTTCTTTATTAAGGGATAAAAGAGTCCATTACAGCTAGCCATAAGCAACTAAAAGCTTCTGAGCAGAGACATTTTTAACAAACTGGGTAATAAATAAATAAATAATAAATGCAATACAGACACCCTAGACAGAGTTACTTAAGAAGAGGCTTGCCAGACTGATTCAAGGTGTCTGTCCTACAGAAGCAAATGTGCTAGTTGATAAAAGGCTGAAAAGCTTGTTAGCTTGAAGATCTGGATACAGTTTTTTTAGAAATAGAATGCTCTGCTAAAAAAATTTCCATGCAAGACTAGTTCATAGATTTTGTAAATACATCTTCAAAAGGGTTTATTGCTTGAGAGAAACTGAGTAGCCAAAAGCCCAGTCAGGAAGTCAATGCAGAGTGTATCTCTACAGATTTCTCTTAGGAAACCTTAAGCAAAGCTTTGCTGCAGCTCTACTATCCTCCGGAGCAGCTAGTTCAATAGTTTTCCCTTTGCCAGAAGCCTTCACTTCCCTCTCTCTGGCTACAGACCTTCCTATCCTAACCAGAAGCAGGGACAAAAGTCACTGAATTTCCTTTTCAAGCATGTCACTAATTGAAAGTTGAACAGACCAAAAGAAAGACCTTCTTCCTGGCTTCCTGTCCAAAAAATGTACATTTTAGCTGCAAGCACTTGTTTTTTTCCCACTACTGTGCTTTACTCATGGAGCAAGTGACTGAATCTTTTCTTAAGGTTGTCCTGCTCTGTTTCATTAAAGCTTCCCCTTCCAGTATCAGCTCTAACCAGCAAGTAACCTTTTATGACCCAGATGCCCACTATCTGCTGTGGAGGCTGCTAGGCAACTAATTACAGGGGGCCAGCACGGATTTATGAAACAAAGCTTTTATAGACCTTGGCTCCCCTTAAAGGAACCTGCTATCCCCTGACCACCTGTAAAAGAAATCCAGTAACCTTTTTCTGTGCATGAATGCCTTCCTATATGAACAGAATCAGGTCAGCTGTTGTAAGAGACACTACTAGTCTTCAGGCAGGATTTAATTATTACGGCAGATGTTACCAGGTAATACTATTTAACATATGTCTGTTCAGCCATTCACAGGCAGACTTGTGCCCTGAGTCTACCAGAAGCCATATAGCCACATACATATGGCACAGAGCCAATAGAGCTGACTTTTTAACAGAGATTATTAGTCAGTTCAGAGTTGTACTATCCGTCGTCACACGGCCATCAGCGTGGAGAATAAACAGGAAAGGCTTCTTTCTGCTTGCATCCTTCCCTCTCCAAAAACGCAAAGCCCCCTCTCCCCTTGTCTCCCATAATTACTTCTGTTGTGAATGAGACTTAAGGATGTTGATAGATAATTTCATTTATGCAGGGTTTGGGGTAGGGAACAATATACAAGCAGAGAAAGAGTTTCATCTCTGTAATTGGAAGGGTTTTTTGTTTTGTTTCAGCTAAAGAACAACATTCTTCAAAGAGAAGGTTGTTGCTGTGCTAGTGAGCTGCCTTTGTGGCAGTGCTGGTGGCTGGGAAACGAAAACAGGCAGTGCTTTGGAAATACACGGGCGCCATGTTACTTAACTCTCCCACAGAAGCCTCCGCTTCCTGGTTGTGTGCGTTTCTCAGGCCTGAAGGAAGGGTCATCAGCTTAACATTTGGGGTGCGTGTTGTCATTGGAGGCACGCGTCTGTGCCAGACTGGGATGCTTATCTTCATGAGCTGCTTTTGGTTTTGCATCATTTATATGTGCTGATTTCACATTTTAAAAATGGAGGAAAGCTTTGATCGGTGAAGATACAGACATGCAACTATGAACGAATTCGCCTATAAACTTGTATATGTCGCGTCAGTTGGGTTGGAGTACTACAAAACAAGGTTTTGGGGATTTTTTTCAAAAACATGCAAACTTCTGCGTTTTGACATTGATATCTCTGCTTAAAATAACTTCTACTATTTACTCCTGATTAAAATAAGCTTGTTAGGCTATGAACAGTGTAATATCTAGCATACAGGCAAAGCGCAGCTCTGTTGTTTGTTCAGATCCTCTTACTGTGATTTGGAGGCTGGATATATACCTAAATCTCTTTTCCCTATTCTAACAAAAATACCACCCCCAAACACTACTACTTTAGTTCATGTTTGTATCAAACATGGTCCTTCTAATCTGAACTTAGGCCAGAGCTTCAACAATGAAGAAATAAACAGCTGAACACTTTTCTAAAGTTTTTTAACTTAGAGATGTACAATATACTACATCAATTAACTGCACCTCTTACTTTTCTTCATCAACAGGTGCAAAAAGCATACTCATGTACTCTTCCAATCTAGCCAATTTACACACTACCTTTTTTTCATAGTAGTTAACATAGAAGTTACCAGGCACCTAATTAGATACGCTGTGAAAAGGAGGAACTAGTCAGAATGATCCTGTTACTTCTGTACTCAATGCTATTGATCTTTAGTTGATCTGCTAGCACTTATTTCCAGATCACACAGGGTCAGCAGTTGCAGCTGTTGGATCTGTTTCTCTTTTGTGCGTCACCAGCTGCCTAGGTCTTAAAGCTGAGGTCCGAGGCATGGAAATCAGCTATCTAGAGAGACACCAACATCAATTCTCTGCTAGCTGGTTTAATGAGTTATTTACAGGAAATACAGGAAGCACCATGACCTAACTTTCCTCAAATAAGGATCAAGGGCAGCTTGATAAAGTTATAGTAGCAGAAAAAGTTGGTAGGAGAGGCCAAACTAACCTCAGGGATAGCTTTAGCTTCATTGCAGTGATTTGTGTTCTGACACCCAAGTTTATTTGGAGTCCTGGTTCACCCTTTCAATCTTAAACTTGCTCTTGAACAACCGTATGTGCTTAACCTTTTCATATAATGAAGCTAGTCCTAAGGTCTTAGCCCTATCCTGTTCAGGTAAGGTCCTGGCCAAAACAAATTATATATTTGTTACCTCCACACTCAAATAATAGAACATATCACATCTGCCCATTACAGAGAATAATGGTAATTTGACTAATTCAGTAAATGACAGTGTGTCCTCTAAGTAACAGACTATGCTGCAGGCTCTCAGCATTGCACTGCTTCATGTGCCCTGTAGGCAAAGACGGTCTTTTTGTTCTAAGAGCTTTGTTGGAGATGATGTTTTCCTTTTCTGCTTCCCTTTCTTATAATGCTCCATCAATTTCTGAAACAATGCAATTAGCAGTAATTATAGGGAGGCTGGCAGAATGAATAGTTTTTTAGATGATTGTCTTAAAATTTCCTCTTCTAAATGACAACAGATCTGCCTTGTATAAAGAAGGATACAGAACAACTCTGTCACTGCAGTAACTCCCCTTTCTAGAAGCAACTTCATTTATCATTTCAGGAAGCTGATAGAAGAAAAAAGAAGGAAAGAAAAAAACCAATGAAAAATTAATTTTCTTGAGCCATATTTATAATAGAGAAAGAATGGAAAATAGTTATTATGGCAATTATTTTTGCTAACATTATCACTGTGCATGGTGAGTATAATATCAATACCACTAAGGCAAATATCCAAGTTTTCCATCTGATTAGCTGAAAAGGACTACTTATGTAATTTTTTAAATTGTGCTTGTAGTCCAGAAGTTTTAAAATATATTTTCAAGCCTTAGATGTAGGCTGCTGCTTGAGCACTGAATGATGATTGCTGACTGTTTTCTGCTTTTCTCTCCAAGACACGTGATACTCTCTCCGCAGGAAAACAGCCACAGAAAAATAGATTTCTAGTTACACATTAACCCAAGAGCAATATACACTATTTTGATATTTTGATTACATTTTAGATGTGAATATTAAACATTTATGTATGTATTTATATACATATATAAATGTCTATTCATAAAAAGAAGGTGACATCCTGCATCCTGACACCCTGCCTGTGACCAGAATCCGTAGTGCAGACAGGATGCCGCCCACATTATTCGTGTAAGGTATGATTCTCCCAAATCACACTACCCTTGCTGGAGCCAAGGAGCGGCATGAGTCTTACCTGCATTCAAAAGGCATTTGCAGGATTGGCTGCTGCTGCCAGATGACCCGGACACCAAGTGTCCCTGGCAGTCCACCGAAGCCATGGCATGGCTTCTGATCATGTGTTTGCTGTTGGTGATTGGGTGAGTTGCTCTATGCTCATCTTTCCTACTGCCTCAATAAAGCTTTGTTTTATAATGTGTTGTCAGACCCCGTTACTGTTCAGCCCAGAGAAGGCCACGTATTTTAACATTTTTGCACTGTGTAAGAAATTCACAGATGTTATGCGTACCAGACAGTTAGTTAGAAAAGTCATTCTTATTTCAAAAACAAGTATAGTTTCCTTTCTGACATCTCATCGTTCCCCTGTATTCTGAGTTCCTAGTACAGGGCCTGAGGCAGTTAAAAGCTCTGTAGTCATGTTCATTACATTCATACAAACTGTTAGAACATATGAAGGTGAGTGGTTCACTCTGTGGTTTTGTCATGCTGCTGGGCATGTGTCATCCTGCTCTAAGCCCTCTCTTGTATTAAAAAAAAAAAAAAAGAACGAACACCACCATGTCCATATAGCAAAACAGTGCTCTGCTCTTTTTATGGACGAGTTCATTACTGGAAACAATTTTCAGGTAGATGCAGGGAAGATCTTTTCAGCTGCTGAGCCCTTAAAAGCAACAACACGGCTGATGCTCTCAAAATGCTCATTTAAACAGTAAAGGTCATGAACACAGTGTTTGTCACTATAAACTTTTCACTGAATGACATTAACAGATATCAGGTTAATCCTAAGTGATTTGGTAAAAAACCCAACCTTTTCTCAACAGCTTTCTTGTGATAAAAATTAACACGGTTTTGATAGGTATGCAAATATATACTTTGAACTAGTGCGATCACAGAATAAGAAAACAGCTATCAAGTACTAGGAACAGGGACTTTATTTATAAATAAGGCAATGCATGAAGGTGTATGTCAGCCTCTATAAATACTAATATTCTCCATATTCCATAGTCATGATCCAGCATTTGGCATGTTACATATATATATATATATATACACCTACTTGCCACTAAAAGACTGAAAATGCTGCTGAAGTAGAATTTGGTGTAATTCAGTCTAGACATCCAGCAGAATTGCTCAGATGCTTGGATTTTGCTAGTATAGTAGAAGGGACCTTTCTGCGCAATGAAGCCCCTTTTGGGGAGGAAAATGTTCTACCCAGAATAGTTTGTAGACTGGTGGTAAGGATATTGTGCTGGAAGAAGGAATGTGGCTTCCATAACCCTCAGACTTAAGAGTGCAGTGAGTCAGATGAAAAAATCTGGCAAGTACTACACTGAACGATGACCATATAACTGTCAATAAAATAACTCAGCTTGAAACTGCTTCCTAGTCAGAGACCAATGTTATACAGGTGGATGCTCTTTGGTATCAGGCATATAAAGCTCTGAGGTTTCAAGATGTACCCTGCCCTTCTGTGCTGCCTAGCAGTGAGCTTAAGTTTACCTCTTTCCAGCATGCTGCCGTACAGGACAATGGGATAAGGGATGTATGTGAGTCCCCTAGAGCTGAAAGATGTCCTCAGTGCACAAAATAAACCAAGAGACGTTTCAAGGTTTTTCAGATTAGCCTTTTAGTTTTAGGTTTTTCAGGCTTAGCCTTTTTTCAATTTAGCCTTTTTAGAGCTATACTAATATACCTAAATGTTCCCTTGAACACCGCAGTCCTTTAGAAGTAATTTTAAATTAACTATGTGGCAAATAAATAGATCTTACGTACTTAGGAAACCTCAAGACAGGCTTTTTCATTTATCAATAGGTATTTGACATATAGTAGCTGCACCGTCTAATCTAATTAAAGGATTATCTGACATACTTATTGCCTTGGTACCTAGCTCAAGAATTCCTGACACAGCTCTCCAGAAGTAAATAATGTCAATATTTTATAGAACTGTGGATTTCAGCTACTTCCCAGTGAATTAAAATATTCATAACATATAAAAATGTCTCCTGTAGAGTCCCCTAGATTCCATAGAATCAGCTGTTATGATCATTTCCAAGGCTATAAGGAAACTGCTAAAAGTACCTGAATGGGGCATTCATGTCTTCAGGAAGCTGATTTCTTAAGAAATATGGTTCAGAGACCTAATGGGGTTATTGGAGAACAGCTATAGCCTGGACCAGCCTTGGTTTTTTTCTTCTTTTTTTTTTTTTTTAGTGGTGCCAGTTCATGACACAAAGATATAGTTATAGCTCCTAAGTCATCCTGGACTGGATTGACTCTCTGAGTTCTTTCTGCTCTTTGTCACTGTCTGTTGTCAAGGCCAAGAAGCACCAGGTGGCACCCAGTCACAAATTTTAAGGAGCAATCCCTTCTGAAACAGATCATTCTTGAGGAATGCTAGCTGGAGCCTGTTGTAGCAGGGTCAGGGAACACACTCGTAAGTAAAGCAGATGATGAGAGATGCAGGCCCTGTCTTGCTTCCTAGCCCTCTTCTGTGTCGCTGTGTACCTACACCCTATAGTATCCACTACTAGCCACAAAACTTGTATATTGAGTCCTTGGCTGCCTGATATTCTGAAACCACTATCTGAGGTCTTCACTTCCCACAGTCCTGTCTAGACCCTTCTCAGCCCAGGCTTCTTGGGCAGCAGGGAAGTGAGGAAACTGAGCTTAGTACAAGGACATCCACAGTATTTCAAGGAAGTAGTACTACACATTTTTGAAAACTAGGTTTAGTGGACTATTTAACTTAACTTGACCTCATATCTACCATGAGTCAGAAGTCAGCCAGGATTTCTGGCAAGGCTTTCCTGTCTTCTAGTTTCCTTCTAGTTCCATGTACATAGGGCACTTAAGGATAATAAGAGATTATTGTCATCTCCTTCTTCACACTGCTTGCTCCAGTCAAGCCTTTTTTCAGAATACACGTTGTACCTTGGGAACACAGGCCAGTAACGTAGAGCTGATAACCTCAGAATGTAGCCCTGAGGGCTTTACTGTGATTGTAATTTAATGAAGTATTAAGCCTTGGACCTCAAGAGGGTAGGTATTTTGAATACTTTGGAGAAATAAGATATGAATTCAAAATATAATACAAAATGACATCCTGGAACATAAAAGGGAGTTTGAAGTTTGATAGAGACATATTTTGCTCTGTCAAAATTCAGTGTGCAAAAGTAAGGCATATGCTAGGCAAGTCATCACCAAATGTGGTCATTATCTTTATCTAATCAATAACCTTACATAGAGGGGACTGCAAATATCTTCTTCCTCAGTCTAAAGCACTGATTTATGCTATTGACATAATCCAGAATTATGTCATTCTGCAGTGAAATGACTCCAGTTATGTTAGAGCAGATGCATTTTATCTCAATGCAAATTTACCTCAGGTTTTCCTTTGCTGTTGATGGCTTGCAATCACTTCCATATGGTATGAGATTAAAATGGACTGCTCAGGGGAATGAAAATAAGAGATATGGCAATTATGCCCAATAATGAATGTTTAAAGAAGATAAATCAAGACATCCCATGTAGTCATTTACTGTTGAACAAAGGAAGGCCAAATACACTGTGCATAGTTTTTAGGTGCAATACAGCCTACTGGAATGCCAAACTCATAGAACCATAGAATTGTTTAGGTTGGAAGAGACCTCCAAGATCATTGAGTCCAACCGTTAACCTATCACTACCAAGTCCACCACTAAACCATGTCCCTAAGCATCACATCTATATGCCTTTTAAATACCTCCAGGGATGGTGCCTCAACCACTTCCCTGGGCGGCCTGCTCCAGTGCTTGACAACCCTTTCGGTGAAGAAATTTTTCCAAATATCTGATCTAAACCTCCCCTGGCACAGCTTGAGGCCGTTTCCTCTTGTCCTATCGCTTGTTACTTGGGAGAAGAGATTGACACCCACCTTGCTACAACCTCCTTTCAGGTAGTTGTAGAGAGTGATAAGGTCTCCCCTCAGCCTCCTTTTCTCCAGGCTAAACATCCCCAGTTCCCTCAGCCGCTCCTCATAGGTCTTGTGCTCTAGACCTTTCACCAGCGTCATTGCCCTTCTCTGGACACGCTCCAGCACCTCAATGTCTTTCTTGTAGCGAGGGGCCCAAAACTGAACACAGTATTCAAGGTGCAGCCTCACCAGGGCTGAGTACAGGGGGATGATCCCTTCCCTACTCCTGCTGGCCACACTATTTCATCCTATAGCATATTCTAAAATTCATAGAAAGGTTTTCTCAATGTAGGATGCTCAAGAAAAAAACAGTACACTACACAGGGAACCACAAAACTCAGCAGAAAATTCAAAGTAGAGGTGAGGCTCATCACCTGACTACTTTCTCAAAGGCACTTGTGAGACAAAATTCAGTCACAAACAATATACAGCAAATCTCACATTTCTGTGCAAAGACATGTCTGATGTTGAGTTGATGCAGCAAAAATTAAGATAGAAGTTATGTCTATTTCCTCTGCCATCAGTCTGATAATTTCTAAGAAAGAACTGGTTTAGACAGCTGGGATGATGACTTCTGACATGGTTCCTCTGTTACTGCTCCAAGCATAGGCTGGAGGAAAACTGTCTTTGCATTTACGCCAGTAAATTCCATCCTGAAGTTTGTTATCTAAGTCTAGCTGACTTATTGCTCACAAAACCAAACAACAAACAAAAACAGAGAACAAAACTCGCATTTGCTTGATTAGTCCGCTGGTGGGGGATATAAAATATTCAGATTCACATCCATTCTCTGACCTTTTGGAACTGAATTTCTCCTTGCAGAAAAAGGATCCTGACCACAAGGTGATTGAGTATTCCAGGATGGGTCTATCTGAGTCCCTTTTGTGGAGAATGTAGTGGTTTACATAAATAAATGAGAGTCTTATTCTCTAGCATAACTTTTCAAGTCTTATGATGCGGTTGTTGGTCCTCCTTTGCCTCCACAGACCTGCTTCTCCTGCAGGCACAGCATAACATGATGCTTTCCCTCTGGGTTTCATACAGAGACGTTGCACTCTCTGCAAACACAAGTGCAGTCTTCCCACACAGCTTTATATGGCACTAACCCGCTGGACATCTGCTGTGAGATCCAGCATCATCTACTATTTCAACACCTAGATTAGCTGAGGAGTCTGCCAGAACTGGTTGCTTACGGCAATCACCTGGGATGAAAAAAAATCAGTTTTCAGTCTTCAGTACAAAATCATCCTTGGGGCATGATGCCACTGAAAAGCATTATTTTCCTACAAAGAAAGACACTTTTATATTTTCTCCCCTTACAAATGGTAGTTGATTCTACCTCTGAGCCAACAGTCCTTCTAGAAGAGAAATGAAATGTAAAGGATTGTGACAACATGTGACGGTTGAAAATTAATGAAGGATTTAAGGAATTCTTCAGCTGTATGTGGCAAATACAGTAGCTGAGAGAACATTAAAGAAAAAGCATATATGTCCCCAATGCTCGGAGACATTTAAAAGTTTAAGTGGAATATTAATCTAGGCCATCATCTGCCACAGCCTCAAATTGTTATTCATAGAATCATAGAATGGTTTGGGTTGAAAAGGACCTTAAAGATCATCTAGTTCCAACCCCCCTGCCATGGGCAGGGACACCTTCTGCTAGATGAGGTTGCTCAAAGCCCCATCCAACCTGGCCTTGAACACTTTCAGGGATGGGGCATCCACAACTTCTCTGGGCAACCTGTTCCAGTGTCTCACCACCCTCAGAGTGAAGAATTTCTTCCTTATATCTAATCTAAATCTACCCTCTTTCAGTTTAAAGCCATTCCCCCTCGTCCTATCACTACATACCCTTGTAAAAAGTCCCTCTCCAGCTTTCAAAAGTCCCTCTCCAGCTTTCCATTGAATTTTGTCTTTGAAAGGATTACAGTTTAGGCAGCCCAGAGAGGAAAGAAAGTAAGGTTTTTATGTGTAGCATTAGATCCATGAAAGGAGTGATGGTGTGGATGAGGTAAAATACTGATTTAAGTTTTATCGTTTGGAACAGAAGTGGCTTTCATTTACCAGAGATAGGCAAAGCACAGGTTTAATGTTGCATATAAACAATGTATCAATCATGATCAGTACCAAAAGCCAGTAAGCCTTAGGGGAAAGTGAAGTGACGTGCACTGAAAGTAGTATTTAATCTGCAAAGAGAGATGTTAATGTTTGATCTGTCATAATGTTATAAACTGTGGTTCATTTTTATTAAGAGATCCACAGTGAAATAGAGCACTCTGGTAAAATGTGATTTGTTGTTTCATTACTGCTAGATATGGCCATCCTTTCTTAAGTACCCAATACACTGAGCAGGGGCAGAAGAGAATTGTTGGTGGTGGAAGGGAAAAGGGCAGTGGAAAGAAATAGAGAAAGTTCAACATATCCATGTTAACTTTCACACAGAAACCTCTCAAGCCTCTGGATTTTCATCAGGCATGACTATCAGTTGTGGCTGGTTGCCACAGCATAAGAGCAAAGCTGGAAAGGAGAGGGCAAAGCAAATACCAAGCACATACCATTCTGAGCATGAGTTGTAAGTCACATCAGACTTTCTAAGATGCTAATTTCTGTCCAAAGATCATTTTCTTACAAGGTTAGTTCTTTCTTTAGGTGTCTGTGCTTGGCTGTCAAAATAAAAAAAAAAAAAAAAGAAAAAAGAAGGGAAAGAAACAAGATTACCTCCTGATATTTCTATTCCAAGTCTTCTCTGTTCTAGGCTTGACAATGGTGATATTTTATTTGTGGTCATTGTTTTTCTTAATATGGGAAGGAGTTATGTGCTTAAAAACCTTGCATGAGATAAGGAGCAAACTGGTGGTCTGCTGGAGTTTCTGATCCAAGAAGGGATATCTCTGAGGTTGCTTATCAACTGTATTATACCAAGAAGGATAACCCAGGATTATTAGTCAAGCAGAAAAGAATCTCCATTGTGGATCACTGAATGCGAAAAGCATCTGACATTTCCAGCCTCCAGGAATTGCAGGTGGCTCAGTGGCTACTAATATAAAAATGTGATGTGGATAACATTGTTACTGCTAGTCTTACATGTGATGTATGCAAAATCCATGTAGTATTTCAAGGAAATGAATCAGGTTAACTGGTAGGAGATATAGGTAGCTGTTTTGTCCAAGAAGATAAATAAAACTAGCAGAAAAACCTATGAAATAGGCCTGTGGCTGACTGAGCCTGCAGCATGGCTCTCAGGGCCAAGCTTTTCAGGGTATTTAGGCACCTAAAGATGCAAAGAGGTGCCTAATGGTTAAAACTTTGCCAGCTTCCTATCTGCATCTTCAGGTGTCTAAACACTTTTAAAAATGCAACTTTAGCTCCTATGGATAAAAGCTATGCCAACATTTCTAGCCACTTGTTAATGAGCCACCATTAGGAGCCAAGTGGAAGTGTTTGCATGCATGTTTGGTTTATTTTAGGTGTTGGGTTTGGATTTCCAGCCAAATAAGGGATTAGTTTTGGAATAGATACCACTAACGTCTTAAAATGTGTTTTTCATGAGATTTTGTGTGGTAATATGCCTCAAGAAGATATCCCAAACAGTTAACACCCTTACAGTCTGACATTATCTTCCATTTCCCAAGGGATAACGCTAACTATCAGTTTATCAGGTATTATGGCAACAGATTCCTCCGGCCTCTTTTAGGCCTGTTTTCACTTTATATAAATAATTAATTGTTCCCTGAAGCAGGACCTTGAACTAACTCCCCAACTTCCTAGGTGTATTCCCAGCAGTTGAGTTTGTTTTACCTTATATAAATAACGAATGCATCAACTATTACTGTATATTTTAGTATATATTTAGTATGTATTTTAGGCAAGTCTCTTAGTAGATCATATGCTTGTGCAGAATTTTTGACATTTTTGGCCAAAAGCCAGGGTTTTGCAGATTTTCTGGCCATACCTGAACTACAACTAGAAGATCTTCTGGTTTTCACTTGGAACCAAAGCAGGACCGATCTGAAATTTCAAAAATTAACCCATTGAAATTTGAAACAGTTTCAGGTTCAGGATTGTATTCTTAAACTATAAATATTGCAGGCATATTTCTTACTTTCTGTAACAATGTTTCTTGCTAGCATAAAATTATGTTTTTTTCTCTTTAATTCATAATTATTTCTTGTAAGTTTTGTTTTGTTGCACATCTCACTTCTGCCAAAGTTGTAATATAAATTTTAAAATGGCCATAAACCATGGACTATTTTATACATTAGGAGCCCTGACTCTGAGTCAGTTTTTCTGAGGCTTGTTACTGATGTCACTAGAGAAAAAATATGTTCTGTCCTCATTGAAGGGTAAATGGAAATGTTTTTGAATAATAGATGTTAGTTCTACAAGGAAGCAGAGAGTCTGTAGACTCTGTCTCTTGTTTGCTCCAAATGAGATAATCTACTAAAATTTATGTCTGAAGTCATTACAAGAAACCATGTCTGGTCCAAAGGCCATATCTTAGTCCAAAAGCACATAATACAGATGAGATAAGTCATTGTAACTGAAATAATGTAATTGTAAGATCTGATTTTTCATGATCCATCAACACTAACATCGCTCCCCCCCATAATACTGGATAGCTTTTCAGTATTTGGAAGTTATTATGGTTTATAACACTGCTGATTAGCGAGAACAGCATGCTTTGTATGGTTATTGGGTTTGTAAATGACTTACAGGCTTCAATACCTTGTTTGTACGAGGTTTGATGCTGAGCAGAATCCACAGCAGCCCAATCAGACTAATCGGTATGGTTATGACTGCACAGCTAAAAAATGGGCCCAAGATCAATCCTGGGCTTTGAGACAAAGTGTTACAAACTAGTTTGCGCTTGCACGCTCTTCAGGGATAGTCTCTACTAGGGAGGCTTGTTTTAGAGGGGGAAAGAGACAGAACAGTTCAAAAGAGAAGGGAAACGACCTAACAGCCAAGAGATGCTGATGTTACTCAGCTTTCCATCGTTCCCTGGGGTCAGGTTGCTAAGTCAGAAATGCCTTTCTCATGGAAAACACCAAAGAGAGACACCTGCACTCAGTTATACCCAATAGCCAGTGTGCAAGCCACTTAGGAGGCAGAAAAATATTTTCACATATCCAGTCTGTCTGATCTGAACCAGTATCCCCCAGTGTCTAAACCACCAGCCTATGGGATATGTCAGGGTAGGCGAACTGCCTTTTGATGTGATCCCAACCGAATAGTCTTTGAGCTAAAGAATAAGTGTAGAGTCAAGAAACTGAGTCTGTAGATGGATATTCGCAGGAACCGGGATAGCTGGATGGGGGTAGATGCAGTTCCCTCAGTGCACAGTTTAATTCATTTCATAAAGAAGCAAATGTCACTAACCTGGTGGTTAGGACACCTCTTCTGATGTGTTGGTGTTGCAAGTGATGCTTCGTATCCTGTGGTGAGAGGACTTCTACTCACAAGGGTGCCTTCATCACTGCACAGCTGGGTATGATGGGCACAGAGAGATGTACACCAGCTCATGCCAGAAAGTTTTGTTCCTGTTGTGGGCATACAGCTTGACCAAGGAGTCGTGCTGTGAATATCACACTGGATTTCACAAACAAGATAAGCTTAGGTATCAGCTAAGAGGCTGATGGAAGCATCAAAACTTGGAAGACTGTCTACCAGAGAGAGAACACCTGTGGTTACATATCAGGTGAAGGAGAGTGTTGAAAACTTCAACGAAGCACAAATGTTGGACTTCAATTTCTAATGCTACAGATATATTCCTAAATGTATTTGTGATTATACATCAGACAGACATGCCCAAAGTAATAAGAAATGTCTTAAAAAAAAATAATTCCTCTGAGTACACTGGGACTCACTGCTTTCCTAGACTAAATAATCCTTATGGACAGATCCCCAGCAGGTATAAATACCTCTTTTCTTAATAACTCATTTCCTATCTCCTTTGTGCTTGGGAATCTTCTTGAACTGACCATCTCATCTCCTCCTGCTGGATAATCTTTTAATAGCCTCAGCCATTTTCTGGTTTTCCTTATCAAAACATATGTAATAAATTAACTCCTAAGATGTTCTTGACTGGGTAAGTGCTCTCAACCGCATCAATTTAAAGGCACCTTTTCATTCTGTCAAGCATTTTGCTGACATCTGTAATCATCGAGATTTTGTTTTCTCTATATTTTGCAGGAAACATTTTCTCTATTTATTTACTTCCAAGCAGTTTGGGGCATATGTGCAGCTAAGAAGTTTGCAAATCTTTAGTTGCTCAGACTGAGAAGTTAAGATATTTCCTGCTGGACCAGGATCAATAGCGGTTTTTGGTGCTTGCCAATGGTCTTTTAAGGAAATTATCTTAAACAGCCTTCTGGACAATGATCCTTTCAGAATGTAGCGGAGTTCAGGCACATTTAGAGGTCACCCATTCCACCATTAATTCTACCTTGCTGAGAAAAATGCTGAGGGAGGTACAATATAGCAACTAGCTTTTACTCCATCAATAAATTCTCTTTCCCTTTTTGCTACCAGCACATATTGCTACAATTAAGCCACAGTTGGATGCAAAAGTACAATTATGCACTCTGCATTACTGTAGAAAAGAAATAATTACTTCAAAATAAATGTTATTCAAATACCCTGGCAACCTGAATGGTTTCAGATGCATACACTTTAAGACAATTTCAGATGAACATAGTGTAGTCTGAACTCACCTTACTGGAGATGCTGTAATGCAAAGTTACATACAGGGTCTTTCAAAGGTTAAGAATTGACTTTGACACATAGGCTTAAATAAAGCACATTTTTAAAAGTATCTGTATAATTCTTTTTGGCTGCCCTTTTATAAATGAGATCTTCAGACAAACAACTGACCTACAGCTCTCTTCTCACAGCAATTTACAGCTGGGCTGATTACAGTTTCAAGTCCTCAAGAAAAGTTCTTTAGATGGGAAGAAAGACTCCTATTGTCTTCACAAGACAAGACTCTGGAACAGATCTTTTCATTTCTAAGGACCTTGATTTAAGGTAAGATTTCCAAGGCATAAATGAGATGAAGTATTTGTTAAACTTTTCTTCCATTCCCTTGTCTTAGAACAAAAAGATCTGTGTTACAAGTTCTAAAGTAAGTATTTTAGATCAGAAATGCATTGACTGAGCAGGTAGGGTCCTTTTGTATCTATCAGACCTCTAGTACGGAGCACTAGAATGTGAAGAATTGTATAACCTCTTCAATTTGGAAGTCTTGTACCCCCCCGTGTAGTTAGAAAGACCCAATTAGGTGCAGCACTTTTCCTGTATATTGTTATTGCTGCTTTGGAGGCCAGCTGAGAGAGGGGTCAGCAAGCTCCCTCCCTGCTGAAACGCGGCGTTCCTCGCATGGCGCTCATCTCGTTCGACCAGTGGAATATGAAACAACTAGCAGGTTGTTTTCAAATTTTCATGGGAAGTGAATATAGGTGCCCAGACTGCCAAAAAAAAGGTAATAAAAAAAAATAATTCAACATGCTAAATTCTTATTCTTTTCTTAAATATTTAAAATAACTACAAGAAATCTAGAGTTTCCGTACTCATTATCACTGTCCTTTAGGCTGCCTGTTATGTTCATTATTATTGCCCTTGTTAAACAAAACAAACCCAAAAAACCACACACATCCCAAAAAGCCAAACTCCTAAAGACTTCCCTATGTTTACCACTGAAAGTTTGTTATGGATAGTCTGTCTATTTATGCATAAACCCAAATGACTGGAAAAGCCCCTAAGAGAATACAAGCTTCATAAAACTCGTATTGCTTTAATACAGCTGTGTCTCTAGGTTACCTAGTTTCAAAGTGACCCTGAGTTTTCAGAGGCACTGTTAGGAATATCTTGTCACTCTCCATTGCATGAGTGGTCATTTATGCTATTAGGGTAATAAGTAGAATAGATTTAACATGATACAAACACTAGATTTGAGTAAGCTTCTGGGAAACCTCTGCAAATTCACAAAGTTAATGGCTTAACCTCACAATTCTCCAATGGAAAATAAATTTTAATGGTTTTGCAGGCTCAATCTACATTTCAAGATGTGAATTTCCCCTAACTCCACACTACTTGACTCCTGTTAACTGCTAAACTTAAACAAATAAAAACTTACTTTCCCGCATGTTTCATGGAGCTATACTGACACGGTTGCCTCTTCTGTGAATGAAGAATAGGGCATTTCTCATCAGGTACTCAGAGCAAGGAGGCTGGAAATTATAATGTTAGAAGGGCATTTAAAAGTGCCAGTAAATATGTGTGAACAGAAAAACAATGTGGGGACACCAAAAACGCATATGACACTTAGCAGAGTAACACCAGGATTAGAGGGTATTAACAGATGTAACACCTGGTTAAGGCCTGCACGAGAGGGGAAAAAAAAAGTTTGGATTTGTCCTCTGAAAGTGTTGAAATTCTGCACAAACAGAAGCCTTTTGCACAGCTGTGCTAGATTACAGAAGCCAAAATTTTGGATACGGTCTCAGAAGAACTGTTGCCTGCTTCACAGCCAAAGCTCCTACAAGCCTGTGCCAGCCCAAGGATGGCAATGTGTACCGTGCTGGAAGCTGGTTCCAAGTACTTGTGCAGCAGTATTTTGTTCGGATGATTAGAGCACTGGTAGGAAGAACAGATTTCTTAGGAGACAGAAGATTTTTAGCAGGCATTTGTAACAACCTAGACTTTAATTATTAGCAGGAAAAACAGCCTGTGAAATTCCAGAAAGCAAAGACTATTGTACATGCTAGCAAAGCTACAACTTGTGGGAAGAACTAACTCCAAGGCGATAAAGAGAAATTCCGATTTTGACATTCTAGTTTGGTAGTAATGAAACAAGTCTCTGGTTTGTAGCTGCTCGGCTGCAACACAAAAGCATTTTCCAGCCAATCAGTGTACAGGACACGCTTTCGTGGGTTTCTAATCTTGTTCTTTTTTTGCCTTGTTCTGACTTTGCTAAACAACACACATTGTATAGCAGAGCAATGCATATTGATGTTTCCTAGTATTACAGTGAAAAGGGAATACTGATCTCCTTGCTCCCATTATATGTTAGCGTTATCTCCCTTCAATGGATTACTTGGAGTTTATACACGTGCCCCAGAGTGATTTGTAATCACCATCTTCAGTTCCTCTGCCCTTGCAAAGTAAAATACTAAATGGTTCGCATGCATGTCTTTGCCATGTATTTAAATGACACTAAATATAATGATGAAGGGCCAGATTCTGCTACCCCTTGTCATATAAAAAATCGTGGGATGACTTGAAAGCATAGTATCCCTTTGTATGTGTAAGAAAACAGAACACAGCTTGCAAACAACCAGAAAATCCCTGAAAACATACTGGGAGAGATTTTGCTCTCTTAAACAGTGATTGCAAGCCAGCAGATTTCCCGCTCACCTCCTTCCTAGGGCTCTGAAAGTTGTGGTAGTTTGGGGTATTAAGTCCCTCATCTCCTTTGTCCGCTTGATTGAAGGGGGCAGGTAGTGGGACGTCAGAAGACATTGTAGATAAATGAGCCAAATTCAACTGTAAAGCACAAGATCTGGAATCCTGTAAGGAGAGTCTTTCCTAGTGGGTAGGATGGGCCGCTGAGCCAGCCTTTGGTTGGTTTCGTATGGGGAAGATGGCATTTACTTTTGTCGCTGGGCTTTCATACACTTTGCTTTTCCCTAAGGGCAAAAGTTTGTAAGAAAAGTTGTAAGGCTGTCTTTCTGTTTTGCTCGTCTTGCTGGGGCTGGTTATTGCTCCTCCCTCGTTTCGGTGGGCTTGTGAGGCCTCCATCGCAGTGCCTGATTACAGACCCTGTTAGATGATAATTAGCAGTTTTGAATTACATTCTTCTACCCCAGTTCACACCTCTTACTGGCTTGATCCCTCATCATAAGCCTTTTCTTGCAGGGAAAAGAGCCTCCAAGGCCTGGGGTTCATGCTACAAAGCATTAACTTGGAGACTGAAAGAGGTGCTTTAATAAACTGCCATGGTCATGCTACATAGCAGAAATCAGGATGTGCTGCTGAAAGGTTCGCTTTAATGTCTAGACTATAGATGTTGGATAGTACTTGTTCAGATATCGATTGTGGAGAGAAAAGTGTCCCTTTTCCAAGTCAGCTTTTATGTGGGAAGCAGACAATGTGAGAGCATCCTGGATATTTGAAAATATAAAGTCTTGATAAGATAATACACCTCCACTTCTATTAATGCTGTTCTTGAAAGCCAGAAAACCGAAAATGGCAATGAGAGTAACAAATACTTCAGTTAATGTAAGGGGAGAGCCAAGAAACAGTGGCATTATCCACTTTATTCTAGAGAATTTTATGGTGAGAGCTGAACACAGAGTGTGTCAGATTTCAAAGGACATAAGTTATGCGATGCACACTAATGCTTCTACCAGAGAAATGCTTATGAAACAGTTTTATGACTGAATTTCAATATGCAGGTATGGACAGCATTGCCAGTGGAAGGGTCTGCTTGGTGGTTACCAGATTATGGGATTCTTTGAACTTTCCTACTCCCAAAAATGCAGTGAAGACTTTGGCACTGAAGTTTAGTCATGATCCTTCAGTCTCATACATATGTCATTCTTGTGCTGGACTAATTTCACATAAATTAAGGAAGATTTTGAAATAAATAATTTCTTTATTTTCATCTTTCTCTGTCTGCAGCATATTATTGAAACCTTGTTAGACATTCAAATATATATATATATTCAATAGGTATAGGCATAAGGGTGGCATTATTTGCCCCTTATTTCCTTACTTTGGAGGTGCCTAAATGTATAATAATAATAACAAAAATTTAAAAGTAGTTTCAGCAGTTTCCCTAGGTACATCAGATTTCTGCATGATTTAATTTGCTGCCAGCAAAAGCATGAGAAGTTGATGTCAGAAATAGTTATGAAGAATATTTAAAATATAAATTTAGCATATGGTTTTTGCCTAAACAGAACCAGGCAGTAATGACAGTGACTTCTCTGGCTGTCATGCTAGATAGTTCGTGAGCTTCAGGAGTTATCAATACCCACTGGGTTATACATGAAGGATTTCTAAAATATCTGTTGCTACAATGAGATATACGAATCTGCATGAACTCACCTGCACATTTGTTGAATTGGCAATGACATGAAATAATGCAGTCTTCCCTACATTTTATTTCATATATAAACCACAGCATTTGCATGACCCATTAGACCACTGGCATTAGGTTGTGATGCATGAACGGTCAAGATGATGGTGATGCTGGTAAGGAAATAAGAATGAAATTGTTTTAACAAAAGTCTAAAGCAAACATCTATTTTTTTTCTTTCCATGTAAGCATCAGGCCTGATTATCAGACTGCAACATTTACAGAATGCACTTTGGATATTTTCATGAAGAAATTTCTTACATAGCCAGCCATCTACTGAGAAGACAGATTTGTGTTTTGCACTAAGTCGCTGAAATAAGCTTGCCAGGTTGCCTCTCTCCTAGATGTCATGTTGCTCTTTGGGCAGAAGGTGGTGCTGTTGATTAGTGACACTATAGCACAGTATTCCAACAGAGATCATCAATTTGCTATCACTGCAGTCATTCTTTATTGAACTTAAAAGAAGCAGCCATCTGGAACTTATTCCGGTATTTGACTTCAGTTACTTTACTGCTTAACAGTGACCTACAGAACAATTTAATCACGTTATTCTCCTCCTTTTTATGTAAATTAGAGAAAACAGCCAGAGAAAATACAAAGTATAATGCAATACATAATGTTTTGTTACCTGCATTAAAGCATAACATGATCTGTTCCAAAAGAAAAAAAAAAAGCATCAAAATATCATTTGGGGAAGTCAGAGAAAGGTTGTTATAGAATAAGTAAGAAAAAGATTCAGATATTTTTTATCCAGGTGTTCCTAGACTTTTAAAGAGCCTTCATATGGGAAAAAAACCCCTTTCTTCTGCAATAAAGTGCAGAGTTCCATTAAAAATGTTTAGTACCTTTAGTGCTTGTGAGACACTGCAGACATCAGGCCTGTGCTCAAAAAAAATGAAGAGAACAAGAACCCGCATTATGATTTTCCTTCCTCATGCTGTTCTTATTATGTGGAAAAATAACTCTTGCGATCAGAGCTAGAAGACTGCTTGTTGGCAGCATGGACATTTCTAGTGATAGCCTCGGTCAGGATTCCTGCTGCAGTGGTATTTTTTTCTCTTGTTCACTAAAGCTAACTTCACTTTTAGTTAACTACTCTGAGCCTATTGTACCCACCAGAGACTACAGTCTTATTTTTCCATGCGACTGAATGAACTCAAGGAGCATTACGTTTTGTCCACAGGGTATTAGGACCTTATTAAAGGGCTAGACTGTAATTTGGAGTCTCCTGCAACAGGTTACCTGGATGATGGGTCTGGTTGTGTAGTGACTGCTTACTTCAACCTCATGCATGTGGAATCTGTAGGGGCGGCTCTGCAGTCCTCCTCCTCTCCTCCAGCCTCTCATCCATCTCGCGACCCATTCTCACTTTCGCAGCAGCGTGACTGAGCTGGCCTGAGGACTGCAATCGCAAGCAGTCAGGCCCTTTCTTCCCATCATTTTGCCTTCCTTCCACTAGAAAGAGGAAACAAGGATGGTGCTGTGGTTCTCATTTCCAGGGGGAGCTAATCCTGCAGTGCTGAGTATAAGAGTGGCTCGACTAGGTCAGCACCAAAGGTCACCTTGCAAAGGATCTCATGTCCACCTGGCAGGGCGATAGAAAAAAAAAAAGTGTTAAGTAAGAATAAGGCAAGCTTTCTCCTGACAACATGATCTCATTTTGAGGCAGTCAGCAGTTTACGCTATGCCTGAGCAAATGACCATCTACTTTACAGTTCCTGCCTCTCTTAAATACAACTCCTTTTCGAATTCCTTTCTACTTTCGACTTCCACAGCATGTTACAGTAATTGATTGTATTCCACCATTTAATGGGATGATGTCTTATTCTTCTTTTTACATTTACTTCCTGGTGAAAGGACTCTTGGGGCAGGGTGGGGAGGGATGTTTCTCTATTTGTTTTATGAGGCATAATGAATAATCATTCATTACCTGTCTCTTCCACACATCATTTTTCACAACTCTGTAGCCTTTTTCTGTATTGCCTTTGCAGTTGAGTTATTTCGAAGAGTCCTGCTCTATTTTGGCTCTGTGAACTGTTCAGGACTCCACGTGTACAAAGTAGTCACCTGCATGTACCAAAGGAGAAAACCACACCTTGGAATATCAAAATATCAAAATTAGTACCTGCAAAACAGTCATATCCTCAAAATTTTGTGTATACATTGATTACACACCTTAAAATCTCTCTTTGGTGTCAAAGTGTGTTTATTCTTTATTTAAAGAAGAAGAAACAGAAATGCAGGCGAGTCAGGCTGCTTACCCAATATCACAGTGTTAGAGGTGAGATCATTTTTAAATTCTGAACCTGTAAAACAACACCACCTGCCTGTGCTACTCACTGTTCTGGAGGTACTTCCTCTGTTGCATGTCTTCATTACAGAATATTAACACTTGGGTTTTACATTTTGGGTGGAAATTGTAGAAAGGTCCTGACTCCAGTCCACAGTAGTGGATACCCATGAAGAAAATTCTGTTCAAGAAAAGGTGATGAGGTTTGCTCTTCCAGGTGCAAAAAGATTAACAGCTTAGGTTCGCTGAGATGCCAAGGTGCTTAGCTGGACATCCACTGGAGAGATTAGAGATGAAAAAAAGTGACATTTCAAGATACTCCTTGTATCTGAGAGCCTTCCGTGCAAATTACAGAATGTGAGATTGCTCCATCAGGAATCCTTGGAGACCATTGTTATTTTTTGAAGTCCTTTCAAATGCTTTCACAAAATAGGCTTACCTTACATTTCTCTACGCAACTACTTCTTCTGTCTCCTTGCTCCTCACCTGTTCGTCCTATGACCCTTTTAACTTCCCAAATTGATTTCACTTTTCTTCTTAACAAAAAAGAAAAACCGTAAAACTGTTTCTTTTCATGGGCTTCTTATTGCCAGAAGACTTTTTCAGTTCTATGGCATAAAAATAAGTTTTCCATGAGATTTCCTACTTATGCTGTGCTGCTTAGTCTCATGCTATTAAACATAATCATTAGAATGTACACTGTACTTTTGACTTCATTTGGCTCCTGCCCACACAACTCATGACTGCATCTATACATACATAAACAAGATAAACATATGCACACAGAGGACAAATGCAACCACACCGATGGCTTCAAGATCAAGATCTTCTTTCTGTATTAGGCTTTGACTCAGTGGTTAGGTTAGATGAGATTGCATTAGACAAGAATGTGTTTTTAGCCAAACCCTCTTTTTTGGGCACAGTCCTTCTTCTGAAAAACAGTAGTAGTGAACTCTTGCCTTCCCTTTGCTCTCTCAAAACAGGGTTTTAATAATCTAAATTACAAGCTGAGGATATTCAAAATATCAGGAAGCTGAAAAAAATGCCAGTAATATAACTGCCACATGCTATGTAGAAAGTATTTGTGTTCTGAAGTCTGCATTCACTCCTAGTTTTGAGTAACTGGTAAGGTCTGTCCTACAACTCTCCTGTTCCTTTGGATGTGGCCGAGAGACATCCCCATATTGTGGAGTGGACTAGAAGGCCTTGATGGTAGCCAATTTCCATGACTGACTTTGTAATGCTGTTATTAACCTGCAACGGGTGCAGAGCTGGTAAACTGAAGTGTAGAATGCCAGGTTTTGTCTTTTGTTTATGGAGCTGTATTGTAGGATAGGCGAGCTTGGTGGGGCCATTGTTATTTTATACTCCATTGTTATTATATGTGATTTGCTGCGAGAAGGGTGACAAAATGCGTGCATTAAATATTGATACTTTCTGTCTTTGAATATTATACAATTTTAATTACACCATTGCTCCCCAGCCAATGAGGTAATTGTACTTAGAATAATACCAAGGACAAAAATAAAAATAGTAACGCTTTGTAACAGTGCATTCAGCTTGAAAATGGCACTTTCAAAATAAATTAAACTGGGTATTGGAAGCAGTTCACATAGAAATTCTCATCATATGGGATATTCTTGTTCATAGCTAGTATTCTCATGTCAAGGCCTTTACATGAAGGATTTCTTCTGGGACTCAGTTCCCTTCTGCTTCTCAGGATAGTATGTGCAAGACATTAATTTATTTTAGCGTTATCACGTTTTGGCAAATTGCTAGAGAGTAGTCATGTTTTTGGGGTAGAGTGTCAGGCATAAGAATTATTACAATCTGTAACAGGAAAATTATTTTTCTCTCATGTCTCTGTGTGTTACATGAGAGAGAGAAAGAGATGTGCAGCTACTAGAACTGGAAGAAGGTGATACAATACGCAACAGTCACTAGTGATTCACTATTACAGGCGGTCTTTTTTAAACAGGTACTCCAGAAACTCCAGTATTTTATCCACAATTTACTGTACTACGATATATTGGTGGCTATTCTTGCTTAATTCTGCATAGCTCAGCAAAATATCAAAGCATCTTTGGGCTTGATCTGAGATTGTCCTGAAGAAAAAGCTTATCCACCTTTTATGCAAAAAAATACAAACTGGGATAGCACTTGTGGTGCAGAAATAGAGTGGCAGCATGTGCCGCAATAAATCCATTTGACTTACTAAAACCAAACTGTCTGTTGGCTTTTACGAAGGATGGCAATATATCTGCAAAGAAAATGAAATACTGAATAGGTTTGATGCTGTATTTTTTAGACTTCCACTATATTGACTGACAGTTTCTTTTGGGAAGGAGAAAGAACATTACTGCTGTTATCTCTCTTTCCTGCTATTTGGCAGTGTACAAAGACCCATTTCTTGTTATGTACAAGTTTACACTGATATCAGAAAAAGTTGTGCATGAGTGAGTAAGAACATCACAAATGGTCCCTGAACTGAAGAGTTCTATACATGGCTAAACTTCCATTAACTTCAATAATTACTTCTGCTTACAGCAGCACTTAATTTTTCCCCATGAAATTGCAATGATGTGGCATGATATTTCAAAGCTGTGAACATTTGGCAAATTCCTGGAACAGTTTTCGTAGGATGTCTTCCATAAAGCACAAGTCTTCCCTGTATCAGTGTCGTGGTTTAACCCCAGACGGCAACCCAATATCATGCAGCCGCTCACTCCCTCCCCCCCCTCCCTGCTGGGGTGGGGAGGAGAATTGGAGAGAAAGGAAAACTCGTGGGTTGAGATAAAAACAGCTCACCAGGACAGCAAAGGAAAAATATAAAAATATATTAATAATGATAATAATAATATATATAAGGATGATAGAATATATAAAACAAACGATGCACAATTTCTCACTACCCGACGACCGATACAGCCCGTCCCGAGCAGCAGCAGGGAGCAGGGGTATCCCCCCCCCCCAGCTATCCCAGAACAGCAAGTTCCAGAGAGAGCAGGTGAGGGAATGAACAGCTGAACAGATGAATGAAAAGGCCTGAATGAATGAAAAAAGGGAAAAACAGGGAACAAAAAGCAACCAGAAAGGAAACTTAAGGAAAGTGGCCCACTGGCCGACCCTCACTTATACCGGGCATGACGCCTATGGTATGGAATACTTTCTTTGGCCAGTTTGGATCAACTGTACTGGCTCTACCCCTCCCAAGTTTTTGCACCTGCACATTAGCAAAATCTGGGAAACTACAAAATGTCCTTGATCGTTTAGCAGCAACCAACAACATCAATGCATTATCACCATTCTTCACACACTCAATCCAAAACACAGGAGCTGCTGGAGACAAAACTATCTCCGTCCCAGCCTGAACCAGGACAATCAGAAATACTGATACTTACGAGCTGCTGATTTGCCCTGTTACTACTTTTAACATTCTTCTTGAATGTTCTTGGGGAAAAACAGTAGTTACTGGATTTCTTTTCAGAATTTAAAAATGATTTCTCAGTAACCTCTTTTCTAAAAAGCATTCATCTATTTACTGTGCATTTTTTTAAGCACATTTTCATGGTAAGTTACTTTAGTATTTGCTGCTTATGACATAAATAGGAAATGTTCCTAGACCCTGAATATTAATCTCCTTATTGCCTCTCTTTGAACAGAAAAAGAATGTGCACTGCCAGAGACTCAGCCTGGATGCAGTATTTCCCCATGATAAATATCTTTTCCCTTTCTTCAGCCCTGCAAAGTACTTTTGTCCTTTATTTGCCACTAATGCTTATGATAAAAAATTAAATTACTGTTCATCCTTTCAATAAGTTTCCCTCAGAGAATCTCTGCTAAAGAACAAACATTTAAAAGGGATGCAGAAGCTTTAGTTTTATACACAGTCCTACTATATTATTCATTGCAATGCATTTTTAATGTCACAGAAAGAAAAGTAAAATATATTTTAATTTCTGGAACTAGGCAGCAAAGTGATCCAGGGAATCGCAAATTCACAAAGGCTGAAGACAAATGTATATAGCGACACCCCCCCTCCCCGCCCCGCACCAAGCCCAAACCCTCCTAGCCTCCAGTAACCTGAAGGTTTTCAGGAGAGATTTGTGAAAACTCTGGCTGGTTGAAAATCTCCTCTGAGACTGTCACCATGGTGCACAGACGCTGGGAACCTCTGACCTACAAGCATTCAATGTGCTTCAGACACTCTCTTTTTTCAGTGAAGAAATAGGTCAGCAAGACTGAGATAATAAAAGAAAAAAGACCGAAAACAAAGCTATAGCTATTAACGTAGCTGTTGGGATTACGATGAAGGTTTCTCCTGCCTCTCCTCCTTTTCTTTACTTCTTGTAAAGAAACCAACCTTTTTTCTTTCGGTACATTCGTTCATAAACAAACTCATTTTGACTAAATAATTGCAATGATTTATGTGAGCATCCTTTTTAGTGTTTGAAACCTGGGTACTATTTTACAAGAACAAAGAGTGAATAATGTTCTTTACTTTGTTTATGAATTGTCAGGGCTAATGGTTTTCTTTGTGTTGTATTCTCTTGGAATTCAGCAATTTATCTTCAATCCTGAAGAGTTACAGCATCTAGTGAAGAATCGATTTGCAAACCTCTTTGAACATAAGACTGCAGATTAAACCTTATGGACACCGTGTTCTTCAAACATGAACACACCTTTTATGCTACACAGTGATGGAATCGCATCATTGTTTGATACAATAAACGAAAAGCAGAGTAGGATTTTTGGCTTTTGTTCTGCAATTCACAACATAGAGTCTAATCAACTGTAATTTTCAAGCATGCATTTTGAAGTTGGGAAACGTGTATGGTTAATAGATATTTCCATAGACTAAAAAACCTGATTTGCATTGTAGTCTGCCAAACATCTGATAGCAACCCACCCATTACATGAAACAAAACTGATCAGAAGTTTGAGAATAATAGACACAGTTTACTTTTAAATGGTGACTGTGAGGGCTAATCATTTTAAAAACATAATTATTTTAATGATGAAATCATCATATTACAAAAGCAATTCTCATAAATTGGTAACTCGTTCTTATTTCAGTGGTCCCTTATGGATTGTTAGGACTTTGTTTTAACAGAAGAGGACAACATATGTCAGTGCAGGTAGTTGATAATTCTCAAAAGGAGCCATTATTTTTTTGGAAAAGATGTTGTTTTTCAGCTGCTTCACAAAAATACTAAAACCAGTGTAAATCTTGGTAACATTACTGCATCCCCTCAGTCATTTCTTTTTCTCATCTTGACCAAGGCAAAGTTCAGAGTTGCCTTGAGATGCACAGTTTGATTATAGGCTGCAGGTGGATTTCTCATAAAGACATCAGAAGGTTTTATAGAATTCACCACTTACCCAGACTAAAAGGAAGAGAGAGCACTTTATTATTAGTAAAGGCATTGGCTGTTAAAAACAGGAGAGTAGAAAATGCCAGTGTTCATGAAAGGCCTGTGGGAAAGAGGATTAAGTAAAAAAAAAAAACTCTGAGACTCCAAAAATGGTTGTAGTTGAAGCCAAATTTAATTTTGATGAAAGGAAAGTTCTATGAGGAAGGCATTCAAGGTGACATTTAGGCAGTTTTTCAGTCCATTAATTCGTGTTGATGAAGAAATCTCATTACAGACTGGACAGGAAATATTCAGGGAAGCAAACCTAAACGCAGGAAAGAATTATTGGAAGACATGAACACAGAAATAGTTGGATAAGCTTTACAAAGATTAAGATACAAAAAGAAATCAGAGTTCTAGGGAAAGCTGAAAGTATGAAGATATTATTGTGAGGAATGAAGACATTGCTAAAATGAGACTGGTAAAAGTTTTGGAAACAAAACACTCAGCGACTTAAAGAGATCAGGCATACAGAAATGGAAAGAATGTACAAAATGGTTAAGCTGAGAGGAAACACAGTGACTAAAGAAAAATCCGATGTTAAAGAAAATTTTGGGAGCATTTTGACTCTGCAGTCAGTTTTGATGGAAGTATGTATGGGGGGAAGAAGAAATATGAAAGAACTGGCTGCAATTAATAGTTGAACTGATTTGGTAAAAAGATTCTGCTGAGATACAAATCAGGAAAATCATGATGAGAGCAATAATTTGCAGATAGAAGCCATTTTAAAGAGTAAAAGGCGATGACAGGGCAACTTCAAACTAGACTGAAGCTGCATTGACTGGGTATGCACGCTCTGCTGGCTGACAAAGAAAGCGAGAAGGCCAATAATGACGTTTGTCATTTTCATTGACTTTTGTTTCAGCTTGGTTGGAAGCATTGTGGAGAGCTGCAAAATCACATGGCATTCAGATAAGATAATTGCAATTATGAAGGCTGTGTTTGAAGATTCCTACAGTGTTCCCAAAAAATTAATAAAAAATTAAACAAGTCAAAGATTGGTATAATATAAGGAAGCATAGAATCACTATAGCTTTTCATCATATTCTTAAACTAGACAGTAAGAATGATAAATGAGGTAGAGGGCATGGCTTGAGATGATCTAAAGTTAAGGTCTTTAACTAACACAGATGACATCACACAGTTGAAAAAAAATGCTTGAATTATTGATGAATCAAATTAATAATTAACCTTGGAAGATTGGTTTGGTCAACTTTAACTCATAATAAATGCCAAGAAGATGAAGGGGCTGCAACATGAAAAAGAAGCAGTAGGAAGGGCAAACGAAATGTGGCATCTGTAAAGTCAAAGAATATGCAAGACTCTGTGTGCACAGAGCAAACATGACGACTGCTGAGGTTTTCCTCAGGATGAGAATAAAAGGAAAAGCGCTTCACAGGAACTAATGAAATTATGAACTGATAAAAACCTTACTTCTCAAAGTGCAACCATATCAAATCCATGCACTAGCAGACAGTGTTACTCTATGGGCTGGAAGCAGTTACTTTAAATGAGAGCAAAAACTGAGGCATTTGGTATGAGAGCAATTTGAGAGACGTTGGGTATTAAGTGACAAGATTTTACATGAGGAAGGTGACAGGAAAATGGTATATGAAGCCAAGAAAAGCCGTTGGATATATTGAAAAGATCATGGCAGTAACGCTGCAGAAGACGTCACTGCTCACAAAAATGCTAAAATAAATCATGGAAATGCACCGAAGTCTCCCTGGTGGTCAGGTGTTAGCTGTATGGCCTGATATTAATTCAGGGATTAATAAAGGAAGATGCCCTGTGCAGGAATGACCCACAGAGACTCTCTTGACTGAAAAGCTATTCTGTGATGAAAAGATGAGAAATGGACAAAAACAATGGATAATCTCATTCACTGAAGAAATTATTTAACATCTGGACAGGAATGGAGGCGAATAGTATCTTTCGGGATATTTGGTCTTCTTCAGACATACCCTACTAGACATCTTCTGTATTTGAATTAATTGCAGGCACTTACTACATAACTTCATTACCTTTTCTTTATACTGCTAGTAGAGTGGAATTAGGGACAGGGGGGTTGGCAGGTTTTTGTTTGTTTTTGGTTTGTTTTTTTTTTTTCCCAGTGAGCTTTGAACAGTGAAAGCACAGAACCTCTCCTTCTGGTGAATCTCACTCGTATAAATGGATTGGAATGGCTGTGTACCAGATAGATTAGGATATCATGCATCACTTTCAGGATTCTTTACCTTAGTTCTGATGTTTTCTGATTTCACAATGCAGACAAATGCTACTCCACTCCTTGGGGCTGGGCTTGAAAGATGGTCAATTTACTGTAGATATGAAGTAAAAAGAAAATACCTCATTTTCACCAGCCCTGCACTTCTGTTCATATGGCACTGACTGTCTACATAACAATTTAGGCCTCTTTACACTTGTGCAAACATTTTGCTATGTTCTCTTTTCTGAAAAAGATTCACCCATAGAAGTAGAAAAAAAAAATGCCAGACCCTTTACTAATTTCTTTCCAGAACATTTGTATTTTATGGATGCTGTAAGGGAGACCCACCTAGCTGGACATCAAGGGCATGGTGGACATTGGGGCAGGATGGCTCATGTGTAGCAATGCTCCTGCTCCCACTCCTTATGTCAGTGGATGTCATGGCAGGTAATCTAATGGATGTCCTGTGTTGTGGTTTAACCCAGCAGGCAGCTAAACACCACACAGCTGTTCGCTCACTTGCCCCCAGTGGAATGGGGGAGAGAATCGGAAAAAAGGTAAAATTTGTGGGTTGAGATAAAGACGGTTAGGACAGAAAAGGAAGGGAAAATAATAATAATAATGATAAAAGAATATACAAAACAAGCGATGCACAATGCCATTGCTCGCCACCCACTGACCAATGCCCAGCCTGTCCCCGAGCAGCAGCTGCCAGCCCCTGGCAACCCCCCCCCATTTTATATGTTCAGCATGATGTCCTGTGGTATGGAATATCCCTTTGGCCAGTTGGGGCGAGCTGTCCCAGCTGTGTCCCCTCCCAGCCTCTTGTGCACCCCCAGCCTCCTCGCTGGTGGGGTGGGGTGAGAAGCTGAAAAGTCCTTGACTTAGTGTAAGCACTGCTCAGCAACAACTAAAACATCAGTGTGTTACCAACATTATTCTCACCCTAAATCCAAAATACAGCACTATAGCAGCTACTAGGAAGAAAATTAACTCTGTCCCGGTTGAAACCAGGACATCCTGCAACAGTGTTAGTCCCGCAGGTGTATCCGCATCTGTTAATTGCTTTTCTCCCCACCCTCCTGAGTTGTCGTACTTTACCCTCTGAAGGGAATGGCTTGACTACTCTCCCTCCTCAGACAGAATTGTCTTCGGCCCTTCTGCTATCTTGCACTTTTGCTGCTCGTACCTGAGCATTTATCTGATCATCTCTTCATTCTTTTTGGTCCCATTTACCATGTAACTGAATCTTTTCTGGTTAATGCGAGCATAAGAACGACCCAAGACATCTCAAATCATTCCTGTGAGAAAAGCTCAGAGTTTAAAATAGCCAGAGGTTGACAAAGTCCTTATTTAAGCATTGCTTTATGCTTTTTTTTTTTTCCTTAATCTGCGGCATCACCGTTTAGAAGTCATCCACAGAATCCTGTTGCTCTATGGGAAGGGATATATATTATCAGCGTAAGTATTGCTTCAGCTGCCTAGAGTTCAATAATGTAAACCATCCTGCATAAGAACTAGGGGAGAAATATTAAATTCAGAACACATACCTGCCATTACAAATTTATCAGTGCAAATAAAAAAAAACCCCACGTTCTTTCTGTCAAGGACTGTGCATGGAGGCATGCCATTTTGTACTGGCAGCATCTAATGATATTTCAGTCTTCTCACTCACTTATCAGAAAGAAACACACTTGCAGGACTGGAAATGAACACTTTTCCCCCTTTCAAACTCATATATTATTTAAAATTACAAAATATTACTTTGAAACTTGCTACATAAATTCTGGAAACTGTATAATACTTACCCTACAGTATAACCAAGTTAAACTCAAATCCACTATGTATGGAGAACTTTGCCAGCCAGCTAAGTAGAGCCAGTAGATGTCTTGATACACTTGTGCAGTTCTCAAGGACATCAATGGGGAACAAGTGTGAAGATTAAGTGCAGTTAAGTCCCTTACAAACAATTCTTTTTATTTCAACTCTACACATGTATAACTCTTTGGCTGACATACTCCCTTAACTACAGTATTGCAGAACAACCATTTAAGGCCCTATTATTCAATGTGTAAGCTTGTTTTAAATATACTGGTTGCTTTGTGCCAAAACTTAACTTGGTCAAGCAATCTCTGGAATTTTTTTACATGTTTTTATTCCCTTTGTTGTAGATTATCTGTAGATAAACAGGTGTTTTTTTACAGATGGTTTATTCAGAATCATTTAAGCATGATGTATGGCTTCACTACATGTCTGCTCTGATTGCCCAGCGTTTTTTCTGTTCAATTGCTTAAATTTCATTTTTCTAGTTCTGTCCCATGAAGCATTTCTAAACAGGAAGGACAAAAGTCAAACTACAAGACAACAGAGAAAGTATTTTGGATGTAAAGTTTTTGGCATTTCTTGTTCATGTGACTTTCGTCCCCTGTCACTACGCATTTTTCTGAGAAGAAAAATGGTCTGCCAAATATGGAGTTCAAGAGTAAGAGAAGCCTGAGCTTTAATTCAATGTTACTAAATTCTTCTTGTTGATGACATGTATTCATTGCAAACTTTGTCTTTGTCTTTTGTCATTGCACAAATTTACAAAGACTAGAAGCTTTCCAAAGAAAAACATTTTTTAGTTTTCCAAACAAGTCATCACTGTTTTCAACAGCAATCTGGCACCTTTTTGCTTTAGATAGGCAATGAATAAACTACATAGTTTATGTTGTTAACAACAGGTTTTTCTTAAACATTCTCTTCACAGAATCCTTAATTCCAAACTTTTTCTATAACAATCATTAGTACACTTAAAAATATATTTTTAAATATTTTAAAACCTGCTTTTCTTTACTGATTTACTCAAAAGGTGAAATAACCCTTCATGCAAAGCAATCTCATAAAATAATGGTGAGGAAAACATAATTTTACTTGCTTTCTTTCAAAGTTTTCTGATATTACAGAGATATGCAATAGTAATTAAAAACCCCCAAACACTAAACTGCAGGAGTATGGGTTTGAGACTTCTGACAAGAACATAATGCTCTCTGTCTTTCATACTCCACTTCCTGACCTGAAAAGGTTACTTGACCTTCAGTCTTTTGGGATGCTGAATACCAGTAAAAATGTGCTCTGGAAGTTAAAGAAAGGGAAGGTCTCCTAGTAGCTCATGGTAGTTGAATGGACAAGATGTCACGAGGCTAATTGAGCTTCTATCCCAGCTCTATTAGTCACTTACCCCATGACCTAAGTCACTTCTCTGTTCTTTGCTTCCCCCCCCCAGGTTTTAGACTGAAATGTCTGATCAGGCTGAAATAATTTTGGGGACATGTCTTTGTAGAGAGCTTGTCACTGTGAGGGGTTAATCCATTTCAAATGCTTATGTACTGCTGCACAGGAAAGAAATTATAAAGGGCTTTTAGAGGATACTTAAACAGTTTGTTCTTTGCAATGAAATTAGCTTAAAAAATACCCACTTCACTTTATTCCACATCACTCTTACTGTCTTGCAGTTATTGACCTTTCCTTTTGTGACAATACCTCCCATGAGTAGACTGATGCTCAGCCAGTTCCTCAGCAAAGCATGGCTAACCCTCCTAAACCCCCCTAGTTTCCCTTTCATTGCTGAGCATGATGTTATATGTTATGCAATATCTCTTTGATGAGTGTGTGTCATCTGCCCAGTTGTCTCCCGTCCCAACCCATTGCACAGCCTCCCAGTCTATTCTCTTGGGGAAGCAGAGTGAGAAACAGAGAAGGGCTTGACATTGTGCAAGCACTGATCAGCAAAAGCTAGAACATTAGTGTGTTATCAGTATTGTTTAGGTCAAAAATCTAAACCACAGTCCCATATGAGCTGCTAGGAAGAAAATTAACTCTATCTTAACCAGGCCCAGTACAATATATATTGCATAAACACTTTTTTAAACTGATAGTCATTTCTTTTTTCCCCTGCCAAGACCAGAGTCAGAGTTTTTGCATATGTTTCTTCTATAACAGCTGATAAGCAATTAAAAGCAATCTAGAGACTGCAGTTTCTTGCTCTGCTCAAGGTGATTGCAGAAGAAATGCAGAATCCCAAATTAAAGCCTTTGCAGGAAAAAGTTTGCATTTTTTAACTTTTAAGGGGAAAAAGCATATCACAAGCTGTTGTATGAAGTGATTACCCATATGGTTCCACACTTACAAGTTACAGAATACCCTAGGTCTTAAAAATACATATTTACCTTTGCTGCAGTGTACTAAAGTATCTGTTTATAAAACAGGGTGAAGTTCTGTGCTCAGATACTATGTTCAAAAAACCAGATTGGTTTTGGCCAAAATTATTTGCAAATATATATTACATTGATTGATTTTTTTTTGTTTCAAATTCTGTCTCTCCAAAAATCTTGAAAGCACATTAAGGTTCAAAGTGTTTTGTTTCAGTAGTGTGTACTTGATAAACAACTGTATATTGACAGAGCACTGGCACAGGCTGCCCAGGGAGGGTGTGGAGTCTCCTTCTCTGGAGATACTCAAACCCCACCTGGACGCAGCCCTGTGCAGCCTGCTCTGGGTGACCCTGCTCTGGCAGGGGGGTTGGACTAGATGATCTCCAGAGGTCCCTTCCAACCCCTACCACTCTGTGATTCTGTGATTCTGTGAAAGCCTTCTTGGAGGCCAACTAAAAATCAACCTCACGGGGACTTTTCATCCCATTCCCATGACAGTTTCAACTGTCCTGGTCCTATTTGCAATGTGTAGTTCTTCCATAACATTTTACTTTCATCACATTCTGGAATCTATTTTTTACTCTAAAGCCTACAAACTTGACATATTCTGAAAATAACAATATTCCAACCTCCTTTCCTTTTTTCCCCATGGATATATATCTGAGCTCCCACTGCTCACAGTAATTTGTAAAGCTTTGTTTCTGCTGACAGATGTTATACAGAACTCGGTAGAATGTGGTGTCTACACAGCACTGTGGGAACTTGAATGACCCCATGCAGACAAGCTCATTTGTGTAATGTGTTTGTATCAATAACTTGTAGGAAGGTGGTTGAGTTGCACAAAATTGTTAACAATACCTTTGATAATGCACCCTGAAAATATGATCCCTGGAATATGCCACTGTTGTTCAATACTAAGGAACACAACAGTGTAAAAAAAGGATTTTGCTTCTAAAAGAAAGCACATTGGTGCAAATAGACAGATTAAATATTTGAAAAGCTCATAAATTAGTTCAGCTATGCAAAACAAATTACTAGCATTACAGTCAAATAAATATAAACCTTAAATCAAACACCAACCTTTAGAAAAATCAGTTTTCATTTATTTGTTTTCTTAGGCAAATAAAGACTGTCCCTGAGGAAACTCACAAAGCTTGCAAGTTCTTTATTTCCTCAGGCCACCTCTACCACATCCCCTGTCTTCCTGCACCATTCCAAAGGTGTGATCAAAGTTTTTCCTTATTAGGCGCTGAAAGAGAGGGATGGGTATAATTGTGTTGGGAGCAACAATTCGCTTTTACCTAAAATTTCTGAAGAAACTTTCTTGTGAGCAAGTAAAGGCTTGTTCAGTAACGGTATTGATTCCTGTCAGAGATTACTGCATCTTCTTCTAACGGACTGCCAGGTAGGAATTATACTCACGCACTTGGGGGAATTGCAATAATAATAGATAATTCAGATGGCTCTGTACACAGGACTAATAGTAATTAGTATACAGAAATAGCAAACAGTTTGTGCATTGTCCATGGACCATGTTCTTCTGATATTTCTGACTAGAAATAAATGACAAACTGGTTAAGCAAAAGAATAAAACTTGCATCTTTCTACTGCATTTTAGTTGGCTAAGTGTTTGAATCTTTCTCACTCTTGATGCCTTTGATGACAGCCCAGATCCTTCTCTGGTACTAGTGCAGTACTAATTCTATCAATTAACAATCACCAAAAAAATTTGGCATTGACTAGTTTGCTGAAAGTAACTTCTTCAGCTTTTATACTTTGAATCACTGGCTCTAGTTCCTCTTCCAGCCTTTCACTACGTAAAACAGTCTCATATTTAGCGGTCACCAAATCTGCTGAAGTTGGGTAGTATTGCTGTTTATTTTAAGAGAAGGAAGGACCTCTGGTTGCTGGCTGACTCTACAAATGCTCACAATGCATCCTTGGTAAAAAAAAGACCATGAAAGTAAACAGAGTTTGGCAAATTTTTCAAATTGTGCATTGAAAATTCAGCACGTTGAAACTGCAAGTAATGTGGATGTTTTATATCACAACCCTGCATGCTAACATTACTTAAAGAAAATGCCCTTGATAAACCCTATCATTTTCGCACTTTGAGTGTAAAGTGTTGAAATAAAAAGCTGATGAAACATAAAGTGTTGAAGTAGCATGTTATTTTCAACATTTTATCTGTCATTTGCCATTTATTTCAACACCCTATATAGTACATTAAATACTCATCTGTCAAGTAAGTGTTTGAAGGCTGGAGGACACAGAGATGCCTCTGAGCAGCAGCAAACCCTGGGGCACCACTGGTGGGTCAGAGTTCGCAAGAGGAAGACTGAAGTAGCTATGAACATTATAGGGCTCAAGACCACAGGAGGATCTGTGGAGATCCAGGGGCACTGGAGGTGTGAAGCAGCACTGAGGGACTTCCAGACAGAAAGCTCTTCAAGAACAACATGAGACTAGCCAAGGATAGCAGGACACAAGCATACACCTCTCATAAAAGAACATGCAGTGATGAAGGATCATTACCTGCTCATAGCAGTAAGTATTTGTGGATACTTGGGTATCAAGATGCATTTCACTGACCCAATCAGTCCTGGATATGTTGTGGGCAACCCTCTCAATTCTGTGCAATGGAAAATTCCTTAGACATTGTCATCCATGCTTCTGAAGCCCATTGTCACCTTTTTGTGTAACATCACAACCATTTCAGAAAAAAAGACATTGATTTAAAGGTTTTCATGGTTAATTAAGGGCTTGTCTACCTGGTATTCAAATTAATATGAGATCTCAATTTAAAGTGTATTAGTTAAAGTGCAATGAATCCTCATGTGAGCATCTTTTGAAGTGAACTAAGTGAAATACTTCCACTATAATTCTGAGGCTGCCCACATGACTGTTTAATGTTCTTTAAATACTCTACTTCAGATTCAGACCTTTAATTAATTTGAACTAATACATCTTGATGTCTTTGATTCAAAACTCTTGGAAATAAGATTTTCAACATTTTTTTGGTGGGCTAGATTAAAGAAAAAGGTAGGAGTAGGCAGGACAGTATTCCCCATTTCTTCATCTTCCAGAGTTGCATCAGTACTCACGTGTATGAAGGAAGACAGGGAAGTCAAAAGGCTGCTCCCTGGCTCTTTTCTTTTTTCTACCTTATCACTTTCTCCCTGTCCTAGCACTATTTGGTGCAGGACCTTAGGCCTATTGTGATCATTACCTAAGTGCCCAAGGCATGAGATAGTTCAGTAGTTTCCTAGTAAGCTGGGTTCAACCTGTGGCTCATAGGCTTTGTGAAGCGGTTTGTTCTTATGAGACCTGGACATATAGGAGATGGTAATATTTTCTCAGGATTCACCAGGGGATGGTCCAGTGCTTGGACTAGGCTTGAGTACTGGAACTTGCAGGTATGATTAGATGTGGTGCTTAGGGACACGGTTTAGTTGTGGACTTGGCAGTGTTAGGTTAACGACTGGACTGGATGATCTTAAACGTCTTTTCTAACCCAAATGATTGTATGATTCTATGCTTCAACAGCAACTCATACCGTTTTCCTGGCAGGACAAGCAGAACTAAGAAAGTCCTCACACACACACTCCCTAGAGTTTCACTAGCAAATTGAAGAGGAAGGAAGAGCTCTTTTACCTTAAAGGCGAATATGTTTCCATTAACTGGTACATACATTCATATAGTGGTGTGAATGGGGTAAGCTCCTGGCACAGGAAAAGAATATAAAATAAAACAGTATATGCTCTACAAAACCTGCTTGAGCACACTTCTATGTTTTTCATACTTATATGGAAATTTAGTATCAGCAAACTATTACTCAGCTACTTCACAGACTGAGCAAAATTAAAGCACAGAAAACAGCCTAATTTAGGTCTGATATTGTAAATAAAGCACTAAATGAGGTAACCTTGTGTTGGAAAAACAATGTTTTTTTCAATATGTTCTAAGACACAGGAGCTACATTTCCACAAAACAAATATGTATTTGTACAACATTTAAATATAAACCCACTACAACTAAAACATACATTCATTTATTTTTCTTATTCTGGACAAGGTCTTTTAAGATAAACAAAAATTCTGCTGTCTTACCAATGTGATTTCTTTTCTGGTAGGAGAACATAGCTAAAATATTTAAAGTCCTTCAAAATGTTACCAATATGGCAGTTATCTGTTCATTAACTGCTGGGAAATTGAATTTCTCATGGGCACAAACTGAGATGAAACCCAACTGTGATAAGTTATACTTGGTGGCATCATATGACAGTGCATTCTACACTGATCTGGCACATTGGATCACATACTTTTTATTATTCAGCACATTTTGAATTAATGGATCAAAATTACCCTGTCTTAATTTTGTTCACTTGTGTGGAATTGCTCGGAGGAGGAGTCTGAACCACTGGCTTTTCATTTTCTGAGATCATTGTCAGGGTGACATATTACTTCTCAAATAAACCCACGATTTAACAGAATGGTTGAAAGTTACCGCAATGTCTAGCTTAAGCATGTGTCTCTGAAAATGCCTGAAGAATCTGTGTAGTTTCACAGAATCCCCTAAAATCAAACTTGATAGGAAAGTACAGAAAACATAACAATATTTTGTGGCACCCTCTAAAATTCTTTTTGGTCTGTAATTTTTACCAGTCTTAATATGCAAAAAAACCCCCAAACCCCAACACCCCCAAAGGTGGTCCTTTTGTATTCATATTTTACCCTCCCACCTAGCCTAGCCTTTTCTTCCTTCTTTTGGTTAGTGAAATAGAAGTTTTGGTAAGAAATCATCTTCAGTTTCCAGTTTGCATACCTCTTGTGCCTCAGCATGACTTAAAGAAGAATTTCCCTGGGCAGGATGAGTAGATCCCACTACTCCCCCTAGCCGATGTATGGCGATCCCGCTCCATTCTCTTTCTTTCCTCTTTTTTCCTTCCCGCTCCTGACGGTATGCTGCTGCTGCGTGCTTTGCACCTGTTGTGGACTCCACCATGAATTAATCAAATTCACTAACCTTGCAAAAGGTCAATGTAGAAAAAAAAAAAGAAATTAAAAATGTTTTTTTTTCTATTCTGTGAATTGAATCAGCTTCAGGAAAGCTCTAATGAGTGCTGGAGCCAGTGAAAAGGAAGGGTGGAACTACAAAAGGGAGCTAAAATACATGCAGAGAAGGGAAGACCTCTGGTTTGGTGACAAAGGTCTCTTAGACTGGCTAAGCTTTGCATGGAAACATAGCTTAACTTTATTTGTAAATAACTCATTGCTTGATTATCACTCACCTGCAGTCCATACTGGGAAAATGAGTTCACTGCTGTAAACTGCTCCCACTTGAAAGGAAGATTATCCAGATTACTGATTCTTAATTATGCTCTCTTCTTGCCTTTCCACTAACAAGAAATGAAACAGCCTTTTGGTATGTCATTGCTAATTTCAGGCACACATGGAAATAAAAACGTAAAAGTGAAAAGCCAATATTATCTGTAGAACTGGCATCCTCAAACAACATTTATTTTGCAAACTGATGTGGATATGGATAGACATGTCTATTAGTACTCTAGGCCCATCTCATGGGATTCTATTTAACCATCAAAATAAGAGTCTTACTTCAAAATTACAAATTAAATATTTGGTCCGGGAAAAACTTAGAAGCAGTCAATTGATTGTAACCAAATAGCAACTTCTGAAATACATTCAGGCTACAGCCTGAAAACTGGAAACACTGAAGACAACTATCTGATGCTGCTGAAGATCAATATAACGCAGGACCGAGGACTCTCTGTTTCGTAAACTTTATCTTTTCCCATAAGAAATGCCTGATTTCTCTGGTGCAGCAGGGCAGGCACTGAGAAGCTTAGTTATATAACAGGTTCCATATTAATAGTTACTTGTCACTGATTTTTATATCCTGCATTTAAGGATATTCATTTCAGAGGGAAGTATTTCTACTGTACTGATTGCAGGGAGGCTCATACTGTGGAGACTGTTTCAAACAGCATAATTAAATGATTTTCAATCATTCTTATGCCAAAACACTCATAGGTTTACACCTACCTTTGATAGTTTGAGAAGGTTATCTACACTGTGTTGAAGATAAATGACTCAATGCAAATGCAGGAGATTCCACCGGTGAAAACAATCCCTACCGCCACAGTGAGTGGCGCTGGAGGCTGAATGCAGCAGCACATCCCCTCTTCCCTTGTGACGGGGAGCGCAGGCTGCACCCGCTCCGCAGCAGCGCTGCCTGCAGAGGGGTTAGAGCATCCTCAGACCTTCCTCCCCGCTGCATGAAATCTAACCGTTCTAGTGAAGTCAGGTCATGGAAATCCAACAAGCTGTAGAGGGTTTGCCACATAGACCTTGCAACATTTAGCCCTTCATTTCTTTCTTAGGGGCCGATATGGCTTCCATAACCACAGCATGGGAAGCTATGGACACAGAAATGAAGAGGTGAGGCCTCGAGCAATCTGCACCAGGGGAGGTGATGTAAATGCACAGGCTGCTCTCTTTAAAACATGAGTAAAAAAGCTTCCTGTGCATTGGAAAGGACACGTCGAAGAGAGTGATCAGCTTATCCCCGGGTAAATGTGCCAATGTTGCAGTAGGTCTGAAACACTTTAAGGGCTTCGTTAAGTTTTCAGAATTTCTCTTTTTTTAGAGCTGGGACAGCTTAACTTGCTGTGGGTCAACCTGTTACTTGTTCTTCCCCCAACTGCCTTAAAACCTCATTCTGCATTTATTCCCACTAGTGATAACTGTGAAAAAGGGTTTTGTTACAAACTGTTGATCCTGTGAAAACTAATGATGTTGGTTTCAACTGAAGTTTCCTCCAGAACATCTTCTCAGGGCTAGGATGGAGTTTCTGCTCAGAGTGAACACACTGATGTTTGGACTAGTTATTTCAGTGGATGCTTTCCAGGCATATGCTATTGACTTCTCAACAGCTCTCACACTAAAGGGACATACACAAAAGAAAGAATGCAAATTTTCTATTACACTCTAAACTGGAAAGAACTTTTGTAACAAGAGAAGCTAGGAAAGAGGTTCTGAAAGGTCTAGTCAAAACTATTTAGCAATCTGTTTATTACTTTCTGAGCATGGGTTTTGTTGAGGACTGGAAAATAGAGGAAGAAAACACAAAACAGGAAGAAAAGTGTTGTGTGTTGTATTATGGTTTATCCATAATATGGATAAAATCCATCTTTGTTCTAGTGGGCATTTATCACTAGGCTAGAATGAAACCATGGGAAGAGAGAGAGGGTTAAAGTAAATGGATGTCAGGGTGCAGCCTTTAGGGTTTCCCTGCATTACCATGAGACAGACAAGAAGTAATAAACCCCTGCCTGGTTTAGTTTTGTTTTATAACAACCTGCTGATCAGGTGAGGTATAGGTAGGTATAAAGGAGGTAGAGCAAAGATGGTGGTTTGTTTGACGTGAGGGGAAATGATGTAGAGCTAAACTCTCAAAGGGTGTTGTTTTTCTAACAATCCCTTATTTTTTCTGAGGTTCTGCTTCAAAGGAAAAATAAAAAGGGCAGCCTTTTGCATATGATAAATATGTTGGAGATGTTTGGAGTAAAGATTTTATTTTTGAAAATTATTAGTAGAGATCATGGTTTTCTTGTCTAGCAAAGACAAAACTCGATTTTTGCTTCTTTAACACTGGGATACTGAACTTCAAATCCTCTCTTTCTTGCTGAATGTCAGCAGGAATATGCAAAAATATTTCCACAGTTCAAGACAGCAAACCATCAGGTGGTATTTGGTCAATCTTCCCTGTCAAAGCTGTTCCAGTTGGCATAAATTACTTCAGTACTAATTGAGACAGAGCAAAAGAGAGAACAAGAACAGCTTAATGGCTTTGGAATGCCTCTAGTGCTTTGTAGGTGCTGAAGTGAAGTAACTAAAATATTGGCTGAATAAATTTACCCATGCTCAGTGAAAATACAACCACTTTATCACATCTCTCTTTTTTCTAAAAGGAGATCATGTTCCCATAAGATTTCAGTGTCCACCATTCCTAACAGAAGTACAAAGGTTATCACAAAGAAGCTAAAAGTATATGTACTTCTCTGCAGAGGTACTCTCGTTTCTTGTTTCCTTGCCTTTCCTTATGCTATTTCTTTTTTTTTTAATGCTACTTTTCACTAACTGCAAATAAACTTCTTTTGTCTGAATTAGGAGAGATTTGATTTATTTATAGCTGGATTTCTCAGCTAGACATCTAACAGAAGATGTACTGTGATACTTCTTTGCCAGCTAACTGGACAATAATGTCTTTCCCCACAGGCTTGTGGAGAAACAGCAACCATGTTGGTATGATTGCACATTGTACTTTGCTTGCAGTACAGATTAAACTAATATGGGCTTTCAGAAGTGGATTCTGGTTACTCAGGCTGGCTACAGACTAAGCACACTATCTGCACCTTTATCTTCTGCGCTGCGTATTTTGGTATGTAAAGCATCTGAACATCAGTGTCACTACATTGAAGTAAAGTTGATTGATAGAACCTGTTACAAAGGAGGTAATAAAGGGTTCTTTTGCAGACAGCTTGCTCATGACCTTTCTACCCGCATTATTTTCTCTATTTGAAAATAAAAGGCTACCGAGCTAGAAGTTTACAATGGTTACAGATATACATTTCAAAGCAAAAAAAAAGAGGTTAAAACATTGCAAATTTGATAGGTAATTATTAAAGTTTTCAGGTTAAAATATGGAAAATTTAAAATAAAATATTAATGAATAAATTCTGTAAGAAGCATAAGTCACTTACTGAATGGGTTTCATAAGTGAAGAAAGTGTTTGCATATTAGAGAAACTATTGATAATCCCCATCCCTGTAATGGATCCAACTGATCTAGCAGATTTTCAATGGATTTGAATACCAACCTTTAAGAAGCTGGAATTGAATCAATCTGCATGTTGCACATGAACTGGCAAAGGTGAATTAAGCTGTTTTATCCAGCATAACCTTCTCTGGATTTTTCATACATTACCTTCATCATTCTCATGCAGTAAGAGTGATTCAAGTTTTCTTTGCCATTGTGCCTGTCATCCTGTCATATTTTAATGTCAACACTGTGTTTATTAGGGACATTTTGCCCAGGAGGGTTTCAGTTTTGCCTTTCAGTCAGTGAAGAGAGAAAATATCACTGTGTCCCTGCATTTTTGCATAGCATCACACCAACATAGCAAGTTAGTGACTAACTGTACTGTCATAATGAGCATCAAGGATTCATAAAATTTATTTTGTTGGAACATCTAATACTGGTTTTTTTCATTGGTTAATGACTTTCTTTTTCTATTCCCACACTGCTTCATATGGTGCAACTAAAAGTCTGCAAGCAAAGGGTGGGCTTGAATGAACCACCAAAGCATTATGGTAGCCAAAAGATCATGAAAAAATGTATTCCATTAAGGAAGGAGGGAAAAAAACAAACAAAACAAAATCAGAGAAGCAAGCCAGTGAACTGACATGACAGTCACAACACCTCCAGTTAGAAGCTGTAGGTCAACTGTACATGCTATGTAAAAACACACTCATAATCACTGAAAAAGTGAGTCAGGTATTTTCCATGGTGGCCATGAATCCATTTACTGAGACATACCTTGTTAAGCACGATGCCTAGGTATGATCACCCTTTCATTGGTATTATCAACTTTTCTTCCCTAGCACTTTGTCATAGCTGGAATTGTAGATTATCACCAAAGTAGTCTCCCTTTTAAACGTGAACATTCCCAAAGATCAGGGGCAAAACATGAAAAATGCAAAATGCGTGCGTACTTTGTGAACCTATAAGGTAGTTTCCAGAAGTACAGAACAGATATATACTTGTATCTTCATATACCTTGGAGAGGATCTTTTCCAGGATGCTATTTACATCTAGGTTGAGTCTGGGGATAAAACATTTGCATAACAGTTTTATGAAACTGAATCTGTGGGCAGCAGAACTCCACAGAGCTGTTCATCTTAATAAAAAGAAACTAGTGTCTGCAAGATTGGGTCCTTTATTCTTTAAAATTTGTTCTATCATCTGCTTCACTGCAAGCTCTAGCAAAAATATAAAACACCTCTTCTTGCCCCTTCAACCTCAAATACTGGATATAGCAACTTTTTCAACTTTTTGGTATTTTATTGACTTTGACAACATACAGTTGTGCATAGAAACTAACTGGTTTGAGCGTAAATCCCTCATCTTGCCGAGACAAGGATGGGAGGGGAACTGAAATGTAAACAAACAAACAAAAAATCATTGAGCATTCAGCCATATGGAAGGAATTTCAGAGTCAAGCTATGCAAGGAGTGGAAGGAGCCCGTCTTTGAACAATTAATTCAGTTAGTCAGTTACCTGGAGGACATCTTTAAGTCACTTTATGTTCCTAAAAGAGAACATAAGAAGAATTTAAGCATCAAAATTCAATACTGTAATGGAGACTTCTTTTCCAGTGCCTGGCAGTCATGGGGCTCTGAGGGTGTTGCCTTACGTAAGCTGTGAAGTTCTGGCCATGACTAAAGGCAGGCTACTGTCCCTGTGTAGGAGCACTTTGTCTCAGGAGCTGGGTATTAACACCTTAGCTCTGCTCCAAAACATCTTTTCTTTGTCTCTAGGGACTAGACTGACACACACTCTGTACACTAATGAAGAAATCAGATTATGAGATTCATTTACAGTAACATCAGTAACAAGAAAACAGGATAAAATTAAAACTAGAAAAAAAGAATAGACTAGACTTGAAAAAAATTAAGTCATGGAGAAGTCAGAGCTCCCTGGGGAGAACTGCTAAGAATTAAGAACTTTTCATAAGAAATAAAATTAAAGATTTGCTAACAACTGCCAGGTAGATTTGTGGGTGAATGGCATATAGTTCTTTGCATTCTCTCTTGTGAAATGTTGCTGTCTTTTTAAGCAGACTGTAGGAGTTTCTTAAGCATGCTTCCAGCTAATCAAAATCAAGTGGTCATAGAACAGGAAAGAATAAGCAGTAAAGTTGATATATTTGAATCTAATATTAAAATTCAACAATAATCCGTCACTTCTTGAGTGTGCCTCTATTTTATTAAGTATTTCAATGCAATATAATTAATTTATTAGTAGCAATTAATGTACTGGTAGCAATATCCTTGAACAAGGGCTGTAACTCAAGAAATCAAGCTTAGTAAAAAAACCTACTGTGCTTCTAGTGACTCTTGCACGATGGGAGACCTGATACCCAAATACCTGAAAGTCAATACGAAATGAAAATGTATTAATCAGGAGCGAGAACAGGACTTATTATGCACTAGTATTCTATATTATAAAGAGCTGCTATAGAATATGGACAGTGTAAGTTGATGAGAGCATATATAGGGTCTTTGATTTATTTATTTTTTTAATTTTAATAGAGCACTTACAGTCACGCACAGTCCCTTTGTCTTCTTTGTGACAATCTGACACAGCTTGGGAAAGCAAGTTCAGTGTTCATTAGAGAAATGCCACCCAGAGGGTCCTTTCAAAAAGCTTTGCGTATTCCAGCTGGAAAAAAGAAGTCTGAATGTTTTCCATAGCCTTGCACTTCAAGTCTGATGTACTGTCATTACCAGTATTGCAGAAAAAAAAGTGATATTTCTTATTGTACTGCCTTGTAGACGAGTGTCACTAGGGAAATATCACAGCCTGCTTTATAGGCAACTGTCCTATTTTAGATGTAGGTATATCATAAAGAACTTTATATCTGACAGACTTTGTTGGAGTGCAATACTTTCCACTCAGGTGAGAGTCTCCTTTTATTTCCCCCATACGATAAAGTGTATCTCCTATTTACCACTGTTTTTTGTCCATTTATAATTTAATAACATCTTTACTCTCTTGAGTTTTAAAAAAATCAAACAGCTTCTTCTCAGGGTGTTGATCATTGCCCTCCATTTTCTTTTTACCTTAAAACCTGCACAATTAACTTCTGTCATCTTAGAAGACTTTCACACAACACATTGCTCCAGTTGTTGAAGCATATGTAATTACATCCAACAGAACCTGTCCTGGGGCAAGCTGATTTCATGCAATTTTTATAACACCTTTTTTCATTATTTAAGCAGAGTGAAATCTTTAGGACAGTGTGATTAAACTGAAATTGGAACTATTAAAGGTACGGTATTCTGAGAAAAGGCAGACTCCTGCCATTTTTACAAGAAGTAGAAATTTTTTTCTTTATTTTTTGTAAGTAAGAAAAAGTTCAATCCAGTTGGCACAGACATTGGCCACGTATCCAAGACTGTCATCATTATGATTTTTCATGAGTCCATATTAGAGCTTATTAGTACTTTATGGCTTGGGTTGTAGCTTAATTCAGTGGAAATAGAGCCAGTGATTAATATGACATTACAAGCCTGTCGAAAAATCTTTTCTGACTGCTAGCGAAAATCTGTAAAAACCAATCTGAGGAGTTAAAACAAGTCAGGTAAATGTTATGCAAATAATTCCAGTGAGGTGTTTCTTCAGTCTTAAGAACTCTTAATTGCCAGTACAGAATACATGGATAAATGTTGTAAACTGATTACTAAAGCTTGCTGGGATGGGAATTTCTGCTTCATGGGACATTCCAAATTGGATGAGAACAAAACATCAACACTGCAGTCTCCTGCTTTGCAGAACAAACTATTTTGAGCCCATAACCTCACCCATGACCAGGCAAACTGGGCAGCCTGCCAGGCAGCTGGGGAGCTGGGCAGCAGGTACATCAGCCAGCGGGCAAAAGGAGGGCTAGGCAGGCAGCCAGGCAGGCAGCTTGCAAGTCCATCTGCCAGTCAGGCAGCCAAGAAGCTGGCAAGCTAACATGCTGGTTGTCTCCCCAGCTGCCCAGCGGGACAGGTTGGGAGCTGGTCAGCCAAGCAAGCCACCTGCCTGCCAGGGCAAGAAGCAGGATAGCCCTGCCGCCTGCTGCTTTCTGTCAATGGCTCTGAAGGAATGCATGTATTCTGGTGGGAAGTGCCAATTCTAGTCTTCTGACATCCAACTATTCTAGGAGAATGCATCTAATCAGCTCTAATTCTTACAAGAAATATGCATATTTAATATAATGAGTTACAGAGAGCTACAATGAAAGACTTGGTTGTCTACAGAAAGACTGAGGTGCAATTTAGGATTAAAATTATGAAAATTAATCTACCTGCTGCTCGGTTGCATGTAACTTACTGCTCAAATTTGTATTTTCAAGTTGTTCTACTGTTGTGCATTTGCAGAAGTATGTCATGTTCAGCAGCTTGCCACCTTCTGCCACTTAATTCTGCATGGGATCAAAGAATTAGGCATTTTTCTGCCTCGGTTTCTGATTAAATTTTATCTGGTGCGTGTTCTTGGACTATATCTAGGTGTTCCTAGAATACATGTAGGTGGATGGCACACTGATGCTAAAAAAAGCACTTGCGGTTGCTACTTAGAAAAATGGTTATTCCATTTACTAAGGGCAAGACAGACCTGCGTCCTCCTTCTGCCTGAAGGATTTGAAACTCATATCTAACTTCCTGGAAGGTCATCCTAAAGACAATGTTTGAAGGAAGAAGATAGTAGAAAACTTTGCCTGCCTAGAGGTGATGGCACTATGGCACAAATTATTCAAGATCAGAGAGAGAGAGCATGGAAAGAATATGGCCTTCACCTCTGCTGGGAGGCCGGTGCTCTGGTTCTTAATTTGGGGTCATTTCTGTATGTTACAGTAAGGGGTCTCTGCATAAAAATGAAGAATGTAGTGAGAACAGGGACTGGAACTCCCACCTGCTTATTTGCAGATAAGTACCCTCACCACTGGGCATATATAATTATTCATATTTATCTTTTTTCCCTGAAATTTCTCTTGAGCTCTCCAGCTTCAGCAGTCAGATAGAAAGTACTACCCCATCCACCCTGTTTTATAGCCTCGGGTAAGGACACTGCCTCCAATTGCTGATATGAGTTTTAACACCAGCCTCTCACAGATGATCTGTTCACATCAAAGTTGGGCAATGCTGTTCCTGCTTGGTGTGCCTTAAAAGGTTGATCTTCTCTCAGAAAGAAAGTTTGTGGGCTCGGGCCCTGAGTAAAAAGCCTCAGCTCCAGAAGGTGGCAGTCCTGGAGACACATCTGGGGCCACCTGATAAATCCTTTGAATTCCTTCATGAAGTGGTCACAATCCCCAGGACTCAGGTTGCGATGCCCTTCCCTCACCTCCCAAACTGTTGTGTCCATGTTACTCTTAGGGCTCTATGCCAAGGTCAAGAGGACATAACAGCAGGATGTCCCCAACTTCTGAATTTCTTTCGTGTCTGTAAGTGTGCGTGCGCATATGTGTGTGTGGGGAGGGACCAGGATTATACAAGATATCATGTATTGTCTCAGGACAATGAGAAAAACGTTGGCCACTACAGAACTCAGGGTTTATTAGCACTGCTAACTGGTTTCATATCAGCATCACAGAGCCTTGATTTGGTAGCACACTGTTAAGATGTGTGACCTGGGATCTTGCTCATATTGCTGTTTGCAGCATCTGGGATCTAGCTGTGTATTGACTAACCCAGACTGGATCTCATATCTGTGCATGAAAGACACAGTAAGTTTTGAATTATACACAAGGTCAAAACCAGGAATGAGTTGGATGAGGAAGGAGGAATCCTGCTGGTTTTGACTTCAAATAGGAAGAGTAGAAGAGTCAAGGGACTGACATATAAGAGAAAGATTTAGGAAGACAAAAGAAGAGGAAACAAGAAAGAAGTAATCAGAATAAAAGCATAAAAAGAGGTTAAGGCTTTAAAAAGCAAAAGTATAGGATTCATGGGAGTTATACATTTAAGAGATATTTTTTTCCTTTTCTTGTGTCTGTTTGAGAAAGGGGGACAATCAAATACAATATAACATTACCAAACTAAGAATATAAGCAAGCTTATTATAAAACATTGAATAAACTAACAATATATAATTTTAGATTGCTATTTGAAAGTAATCTGAATACTGACTGCAAAAAGGATCAGAAAGCAGAAGTTCAGGAACAGAGGAAGGCTTTTGCAGGAACTCAGAATATAACTTCCTTCACACAATGCTTAACTTAATTGTCATTTCTTGATAAACATGTTCATCCCACGTGCTCATATCCCCAGTCTTCTTTTGAGGGCTCAGCATGCTACTGCAACATCAAGGAGTCATGCTCACTATTTCAAAATAACACCTCTGCTTTTCTGAACTTTTTGTTTTTCTGATGGGTGACAAATATGAATCTTTTCTGTTAAAAAATACATTGAAGTGTCACAATAGCATAAAGATTTCCTGTGCTTTGGTGTGCTGGACAAGTAGTTAGTAGCATTTTGGGAAGCATGGGTGGGAGTGGGTTTTTTCCTTATTACTGCCTGCTACCTAGCTGGCTGCAGGGAGTGTAACAGAGTCTTGGGACCTATCCTTGCACAGAATGTTCTCAACTTGGCCAGGTTTAGGTGGACACATTAAAACAATACTGCAAACTTTTATTGAAGTCCTAAGACAATAGCAATTGGAATGGAATCCTCCTTGTTTTGGAGAATGTAGTCTGGGGCAGCTCTGGAGCTCAGGGAGCCCGTTCCTCTCTTCCCCAATCCCACAGAAGGCAGGAACACTTTCCTTAGCCTCTGCAACTTCTGGCCCATGGCCCTCACATTTCCTATTAGTCCACAAATGTGTCGCCTCTCCTTCACCCCAGTACTTTACTGGAAATGAAAGAGGCAAAGGACCAGGCCAGGCCATACAGTAATCAAAGACAGTAATGAAGATATCATAATAATGTCACTGCATTATTATGTGATGTGATTTGGTTTTGGTCGCTTTGGATTCACTGCATTACCATAACATCATATGTTGCCCATTGCTTCTTTGTACTGTTTATGTAGTGCAAAGGGAGTTAATCTCAGTTCTCCTGCAGAGATCTTCCCTGACACAAAACCAATCCCTGTCAATAGGAAGATCAGGTAGCCAGTTTCTTCTCAGCAGCCCTGGCAGAAAGAGAGCTATAGATCTGCTACAGAGAGAATCATTGTACTCAGTCCTACTATATGTGACAAAAGAAGACAATATTGGCAGAAATAAACAAAGAACATAAAGGGTTCACCTTGTGGCTTCTCAAGGAATTTATTTGCATCTATTCAGCTATATGGTGATTTTCAATGTGTAGTCTATGGGCTATCGAATGATTGGGAGTTTTGCAAGAGCTTGCAAAAAATCAGGCCTGTTTATGAAAACATAAGCACACCAGACAAGGGTCTGTGACGTTTCTGCGGTCCATAGACTGAAAGAGAGTCAAATGTCCTAAACAACAAAATAACTTTGCAACACATTCAGAAAAGTGATGCAGAAGAGGTCGAAGTAGTTTCTAAATGGTGATAAGTATGGTATGCAAATAGATAAAAGACCACTGAAAAGCTGAGCACAACCATAGAGATGACATATTTTGACAAATTCTCCTTCATTACAACAGCAGTCTTGGTGTAAGTACGTTCTAACTTAAAAGCTGCATCTGTTTTAGTATTAATCTAACCCCCTGATGATGGTTTTCATAAGTTTGATGAGGCAAAATGCTGGATATACTTTCCTTCTTTTGTGAGTTGAGCATTTTGCTGTTCACAAGATTTTTCTTTCACTTAATTAAACATTTCTATTCTTACAGACTTGTTTTTTATCTCCTACCTTGTGGGAAGGAGGACAAAGATAAGGCTGAAGATAACACCTTTCTTCCTCTTTGAGCAATAGCTGTGGTGTTAGATATTATAACACTCAAGCAGGATGTGATATTGATCTTCTACTGTTATTTGGGGCAGACATAATTATAGCTCTCTTTTGTTTGCATTGCTCAGTAACATTACAGGGTCTGACAGCTGTATGAGCATCTCAGAAGAAAAAAAGAAACTTATGAGAAGATTGTTCAGATCAAGTTTTGTGAAGTGTATGCATTTTTTATATCTTGCTTTGTACTGCAGCAAAACTCACTAGGCAAATTCGCATCGCATCTTATTTACAAATCAGTAATATTCTACTTACATATAGCAGATGTGAATATAAATTATAATCTCCTGCTGAAATTTGAAAACAAATGGAGGAACTATTAAGAAAATTGGTAAGATGCTCAGAAGACTGGAAACAGAAGTCTCGGAGTCTCTTCCTCACTGGCATGATCTTATTTCATGACCCTGAGAAAGTCACTTCATTGTCAGCCCTATTTTCTCTGTAGTCCTTTGTTTGCTCTATCTAGTTAGGCTGTAAACTTCTGAGATAGACTATGTCCCTCTTTCTCTGAGAGGTATCTGATACCATAGTGGTTGGAGAGTCTCAAGTGACATGTCAAAATGCATAAAACTAATAGATAATTCTGACGATACATTTGCCAATGCAAATTACTCTGAACTGGGAAAGTTTATAATAATTCATGAGAGGACTCTGACTTTAAATGATGCACTTCATAAAGCTGAGGATTAAACTACAACGTCAACTCTGCAACAATAAGGCAGAAAATTTGAAGCATGGGTGCTTCTGTATACCATATGTTGTGTAATACTTGCAATAGATATGCTTTTCTTCTTAGAGTGGATTCCACCAGTTTTAATGTTCTTTAAAGCTGATATACAGTGGAGAGGGGGCATTTGTTCTACCAAAGAGAGAACTGATGTTGTAGGCTTCAATGTTACAAGCTGCTGCTATGAAACATAGTTTGTTATGTTTTTGAAGTGTCTCTATTAGAATGGGTAAGGTCTTGGTCTCAGCACAACTGTCAAATGCAGGCTTAAATTATTGTCAATATGTATTTAATTCACTGATGGCAAAAGAACTGCTAGTGTTTTTAAAAAGTTAATCATGGTTGTATTATGTTTCCTCAGTTGGCGTTGAATGAGTCCAATATATTTGAATGGAATATTTACCTTAAAAAGTTTCTCTCGAGTTCAGTGTCACAGCCACTGGAGGTCAGAAAACCTGCCTGGACATACACCCATGACTTTGCTCTCTGTTATCATACCACCAGCACATTTTGATGTGATCCCGTCATTTAAACTCTCTTTCTGTTCATCCATTTACAAAATGATTAAGACTTAACTGCAGCACCTGACAGAATATTTAAATAATTAATTAGAAAGAACATGCAGATCACTGAATGAAGCTATTGTTAAAATTACGACAGAACACAGCTATTGTATTGTTACTGCAGATGCATGAATAAATATCTGCCTTTGGAAGGTGACTATTAAAGTTTTGCATGATTTTCAGCTTCACAGACAAAACAAAAAGCTGACTGTTGGATATTAGCAACTAGGTTTCCATAGTTATTGTCTCAAGCATTTAACTATTTTTTTTTTTTTTGATATTTTAATAATTTATTTTATAGCCTTGTCCTATTTAAGTAGAAGCTGAACTGAAGAGAAAAATGAGATTTGATTCCTTTATCTTCTCTGTTACATGCAATTTATGAATGTAATGCTGTAGTACTTGCTTCCTGATTTACAATTCATGGGTTAGAGGACTGAACCTTCAGCTAATCGTTCAAGGTTTGGGAGGTGGCAAGGGCATTGATATCAGCACATTAAAAATATAAAGGCTGCTGCACAAAGAAGTAAGAGTTGAAGAGATTGGAGCCATAATGGTCTTGCTTGAATCCAGTTAAGAAACATCTGAAATGTGAGCAACTTTACAAATGGTGAAGAAATGGAATAAATCTAAAATCTTTCAATTAATATTGATAATATAACTCTCAAGATTTTTGATAAGACAAGGTATCTTGGGATAACTAGCTATAAGTCTTTATTATTTGACAAGTACTCCACTGGCTTGATGGCTTCATTGGATTTGAAATGGGTCTATGCAAATATAATAAATGAGTCTTAGATTTTGCAGAAAGAAAATTTATTTTACCAGTCATGGACCCTACCTCTTTTTCCTATGGTTGCGTATATAGTGCTTCAAATAGCTTATTGACTAACCTTGAGAGAAGATCATAAAAAGCCTTTCATCTCATGCTGAATTATGATCATACTGACTCACTCCAGCACCATATTAAACAAATCAAATTAGGTGAGCAATCATAGGAGATGTCAAAGTTCAAATCAACAGCTTTTTTTTTTTTTTCCTGAGAAAAATGTAAAAAAGTATAATGGCTTGCTTGTATTTAAAGATGTATTTTGGAGACCAAAAAAAATTAGAATGTATTTTAAGAATACCCAATTCCTATGTTAAAGTATTTTGGATAAAAGCAGTAGGAAAATAGAGCACAGGGTTGTGCACTTATAGAAGTGTTGCAATAGCATGAAGAGATATCTGTTGATGTGACAAGATAAGGCAAAATAAGGAAGACACGGATGAAATAGAAGAAGGTAGGTATTTGTTTGCTTTGATCCTTTTAGTGTGCTTTTTCTTTTATTTCTTGAATCATAACTTAGATAACTTTTCTTGCCTTTTTGTGCCATTTTAATTTGATTTGGGTCTTAACTTACATTTTGTTTTCTATATCAATCCATTAGAAGAACACTTTATAAAGTCACAAAGCCTGCAAAGCACTTGAAAGACTCATGTAGTTCATCCTTGGCTGAAGGCAGGATCAACTGTACCTATATAATTCCTAACAGATGTTTTTTCTAACCTCCACTGAGAGTTACTTTATAACCCACCTGGACAATCCTTTCATAGGCTGTAAGATGCTAACAAAGAGACATATGAGTTAGCTTCTTAAGTACAAGAAAAAACAATGAACACTACCTGAGTTCTTCTACCTCTATTCACAGACCTCAAGAGTCACATCTGATTTTGCATTTGCTATTATATTGCTAGTGTCTATATGGAAGAGCCATACTGGGCAGTAGTGATGGTGGTAGATAAACTACCACAAACTTTCAGAAGCTTCTTGGATTTATGCTCCTGGAGACCAACTTTGTCTTCAAAATGCCTGATCCATTCATGAAGAGTATGGTTACTTCTGTCTCCTTTTCATTTTCTTGCCTGCTTTGTCATGTCTTGCTTTTCCTTTTCCTTCCAGCCTTATCTACTGCCTGTAGAGAATAACACTTCCTCATCACAGAAAGTGACTATTTAGGGGTGGAACATACCTGGTTTTTGTTACTTACTGTCTTATTTAATGGTTTTTAACACATTGTCTTTAATCTTATGCTTTGAGTGAGGAATGTGGCCTAAAAATCCTAATTACTTTTCAAATAAAGCAGAAATAAACTATTAATATGATACGTCATAGAATCATAGAATGGGTTGGGTTGGAAAGGACCTTAAAGATCGTCTAGTTCTAACTCCCCTGCCATGGGCAGGGACACCTTCTACTAGACCAGGTTGCTCAAAGCCTCATCCAATCTGGCCTTGAACACTTCCAGGGATGGGGCATCGACAACTTCTCTGGTCATCCTGTTCCAGTACCTCACTGCCCTCATGGTGAAAAATTTCTTCCTCATAGCTAATCTAAATCTACCCTCTTTCAGTTTAAAACCATTACTCCTTGTCCTATCGCACCAGGCCCTACTAAAAAGTCCCTCTCCAGCTTTCTTGTAGGTCCCCTTTAGGTACTGGAAGGCTGCTAGGTCTCCCTGGAACCTCTTCTCCAGGCTGAACAACCCCAACTTTCTCAGCCTGTCTTCACAGGAGAGGTGCTCCAGCCCTCTGATCATCTTTGTGGCTCTCCTCTGGACCCACTCCAACAGGTCCATGTCCTTCTTGTGTTGGGGACCCCAGAGCTGGACGCAGGACTCCAGCTGGGGTCTCATGAGAGCGGAATAGAGGGGCAGAATCACCTCCTTCAACCTGCTGGCCATGCTTCTTTTGATGCAGCCCAGGATATGGTTGGCTTTCTGGGCTGCTAGCGAACATTGCTGGGTCATGTTGAACTTCTCATCAACCAACACCTTCAAGCCCTTCTCCATAGGGCTGCTCTAAGTCCATTCCCTGCCTAGCCTGTATTTGTGTTTGGGATTACCCCAACTCATGTGCAATATCATGGAATAAGGGAACACCTGTGTCAGGATCCTGTAGACCTTCTTAAATTTTCTCATATTCTATGAAAAGAAGGCCTTTCTTCTCATACTCATGTACCTACTTTATCTATTTACAAGACAAAGATGAAAGAGGTAGACTTGAAACTCTGAACATTTCCGTACAAGGAAATTATCTTTAGGAAGTTACATATATCTATAAGACATCCATTTCTTCTTTATAATAGTCCACCAGATGGTTGCACTCTATAGCTACAGTTGTTTGTGGATTATTGCTAATTGAAACATCAACTCTCATATACAAGGAGTCTGCAGTGGTGCCTTCTTCAAGAGCTCTAAAGCTTTGGATTTACATGCTAGTGCACTATGTGCTAATGTTTTCTTTCATATGAAAAAAGCCAACCAACCAAAAATAGAAAAATCAATGCTGTCAGAGCTTCCTAGAAATTACTGTTTAGCCAAAGGAGTGGAGGAAGAAAAGATCTTTTAATTTGCTTTATGATTTTGTATGGAATGTGTGTTGTTTGCCTTAAATGTGTAAGAAGACAGTTATTATTGAAAGGTTAGGTATCTTTCTTAAAATTGAGCTTATAAATATAAAAAAATACCAGGAGTGAGAATATACTCTAAATCAACAGCATCCAAACCCAAAGATATACTTAAACAGAGCATTTGTAAAATGACAAATTTGTAATTTGAAGCATCCTGTGTTGTAAAAGATCCAGAGCATTTGAGGAGGTATAATAAATCAGACTGAGTCAGATCTGAATTCACATAAAAACATTTGTCTGTGAAGGTAGTTGCTGAAAGTATGGATCAAAAATGTGGATAGGATCAAGAATCTAATAGTAAGCAACGTTATAAAGGAATGATAGAAATGATAAAATTGAATTTGGTGTATAACAGAAGAATGAAAACTGAAGACTATCACTGAATGTGACTCTTGCTTCATCATTAATGGATTGCAATCTCTACCAATAGATAAGTTCTCATTTATAGTTCCTGAAAAAATGTCATATTAGTTGATATGATACCAAATTTGGCACTGGGAAGAAATGTTGCTTCACAACAGATTGACAGATAGAAATTTAGGGAATTCAGTCAGCAAGCACAGGAAGACTAGAACCACACTACTTTTTTTTTTTGTTATTATAGGCATATTCAGGCAATATTTTTGTCATTATGCATAGAAGGACAGAAGCCTTGTTTTTGGATAGAGGACATCTGCATTGGGAAGTCTGTCATTATTTTGCAACTCCATTTGGTAAAGAACATATTTACTTTGGAGGAAGTCAAGTCAAGAATGTTAATTTCCGAGGCTTCCTTTCCATGGGAAGTCATATGTCAGATACAATACAAAATATTACTTTCAGGTTGTACCTTTACATGAGGAAACTCTGGCAATGATATGTTCCTTGTGACCACAAAGCTAAACTATTTTATTTTAATTTTGTCCTCCCAGGACACTTGGTATCTCTGCTTTCTTATTTGCATCTTGCTCAAAAGGCAGTACCACTACTGCTCACCGGTTTAGTCTATAAACAACTTCCCATATTGCACCTCTTATGCATTCTTCACATTCCCTTCCCTGGCTATGAAGAGGAAGACTGATTTTCAATTCTTTCTCCCAATTTTTCAGATCACCTAACTTAATAGTGTTGGCCCCGCTTACATTTAAGATCTGCTCCTGTAGTCTGAAGCTGAATGACACACACCGCATTCATTTTTCATATCCAACGGTTGTGTCTCATCTCAAATAACTGAACTCCTACAGGCGTGGATCCTGAAATCCATTACATTCTGTCCTGTCTCACTTCTAAAAAGCATTTTATACTCTCCCTCCAGCCATGCCCCTCCCGCAAAAAACAAAGACGTTTTCATAATGACTGTTGATAGTCTTTGTATTCATTGCCTCCTTTCTGAATACCTTCCTACCTTTGTCTTTATGTTTGTATTTTGCAAGCATACCATCTCAAGCTGTGACTGTTTGCATCCTCCCTTGAGTAAGGGAGGAACATTCATCTGTGGTAGTTTGCATTGGCCTGGAAATCAACAGATGCATTTTGAGGGAACTGGAAAAGTCCTTTGTGAGTCTGAAAGACAATATAAGCTACTTTTGCTGAACTGCAGATCATTACAAATTTTCCGTGATTGGAAATACTGACTCATCATACTTGTAGAATAAGCTTTTCCATCATCCTTTCATACTTCCTATATGATTACATGAACTTAACTGTCAACTTCATTTGGAGAAAACAGACTTGTATGTGTATTAATTGAAAAATAAATTCTGAGCCTCAGTTTACCTGTCAGGTATTACCCTGCCTAAATGCATGGTGGTAAATCAAAGGACAAGGATGAAGAAAGAAATTCCGCAGGAAACAAAATAGAAGCAAGGTGAAAGTGCTGTTATACAGAATAATGAAGGATTTTTTGAGGAAAGCTATTGACTGATGACTACCTGACAATCCAAAGTCTGGCAATCTGTGCATTTCTCAACTCACATTTAGACTCAGAGACAGTGTCTGTCCCTTAAGGATGTTGGCTTAAAAGGGGTGCAGGGGTGGGGGTGGGGGGCAGGATTTACAGAGTCAATCAGGAAATACTGACACAAGGCAATGATACCTGCCAGCTGGGGTAGAGATGAACAGCCAGTTTCCCTCAGCCACTTCTGAAAAGGCATCTGGAAGGATGATGGAGCTGGTAGGGAGAAAGATATATATGGGCTTTTGTTGTTGTTTTTATCCATTACTTTACGCACTATCTACTTTTGGATGAATAAATGATGCCCTGTTTTGAAGAAGATATTTTTAATTCAGTTTAATCTCTTTCTGTCATGGGCTCCTGTAGTCGAGTAAGAGAAGACATATAGGTGCCAAATTAGCTTACTGGATCACGACCCCTACAGACCCCCATAATCAGGAGTATGAATCAAAAAATATATTATATTATATTAAGCCAGCTACATAAATTATCACGGAAAACAATAAATATTTCTTGTTAGACAATATCTTGGTGGGCCATAAGAAGGTTAAAGCTGTGTCTATGCATATGCCATGGTTAACCTGCTAATAGAGCAGACTTAAATAGCCAGTAATATGTGAACCAGACAAATATAACCATTGAACAATTACTGTGCAATTATTCTTGTTTCCCACCAAAACTCTCCAGATATCCTGTACAAAATCATAAACTATATTTAATTAAATAATATCTCAGTGTCTAGAGAAGGATCTATGTAACGACTGTCTCTTTTCTTCCTGATGAAAAAGCAAATGAAACCATTAATAGTTTATAAATGAGGCTTAGCTAGAAGTGAGCTAATGTGCATCCTGCTTTAAGCTAAATAAAAGAAGAATTGTTCCATAAAATTCATTGATGTAAAATCCCAAATAATTATTTATTTTGGAAATGTGCCTTTAAATATTCATCTTTCTCTGGGTTTTCTCTTAGGAAAAGAGCATTTCTTTATACTCTACTATGATGACACCTGAAAAAAACTTAACGAAACTGGTGGTGACTTTTTTTCCCTGCAGAATCCTAAGGTTATGCAGTGAAATGAAAATGCTCATATCACAACCTGAGCTTTTATCTCAGAAACAGAATGCAACTTAAACAGGATATTGAATATTGCTGCAATGCAGAACCACATATATAGATTCTATGCAGGAAACATACCGTTGCTGTATGTGACCATGTGATGGAAAAAAATTAAATACCTGTCTTTCCTGTAGCCTACAAAGTGAATTAAAAACTCAGAGTTTGCAGTTTGCTTAGTGTATTAACCTATGGACCTCGATATTGTAAAGTGAAAATATGGATCAACTCCGACACTTCATTTTCATAGGACAAATAGAGTTTGGATTAAATATTTCTCAGGAATCTGAGGGAAATCAATAGTGTTTACAGAACTAGTAAAGCTTAGTTTGGATGCTGAATCTTAAACCTTTTGTTTATAAGTTCTTATCAGTAAAGCCTTTAAGGTAAGCTTTGTTCCTAGAGTTTTGATCTTGTCTCTGTGACTCCGATCGTGAGTGTAACAAGACTTAAGAAAAAAAAAAGTGGAATTGAAACTGGCTTAATGTGTTTTATAGATTTTCTGTCACCAAATTATTATTACTGGTCCCCTGTTGACACTGTTGCACAAAGATGTCTTAAATGCAACTTCCAACCATTTGATTGAGATTTTTCTGTAACAAAGTTAAGCCCCCAGGTAATTGTCAGTAACCTCCCTGGAATATTGAGAGACTCTAAGAGACAAGAAAACACAAACATTCAATGGTCTGAACTGAAAATAGATCTTCTCTGCTCTGAGATAATCAAACACAACCCTGCAAGCACTTGCATGTGTAGACTGTATAGGAGGATTCACATGAAATAATGATTTAATATTTAAGATAGATGGGTAATATATAAAGATAAGGGACATTATTAAAATTAAATTTTAGAGAGGAATCAGTGATTGATAGTGTGGCATAAATAACAGAATTAAGCAGATGTCTGCTTTTCATAGTGCTAGGTGATTATTTTATTTTTAAAGTTCTTCCTCTGAACCACTCACTTGGAAGGAAAGAAGAGCACTGAAGTGAGAAATGACTTCATTTACATGCTTGCAGAACTGCTTCTCTGTCTGGTGATAGTGCAGTACACTGTAATCAACAGCAAAAACATCAGAGATTAAACAATGACCTTACAGGTCATGCACATACTGAAAAATTGCAACACTGAAACCACAGTAGTTTACTTGATAATGAACAGTGAGCTAGAACAACAGCAGATGCGGAGGGTTCTTTAAACTAATAAAAACCTTATGACCTAATAAAGACAGATGTCCTTAAAGATTATTTGAGAGACTGGTTTTGATATAGGGACTTCAATTTAATTTCTATTTACGTTACTAGAAGTTTAGGCCTGGGTTATAGTTTATAACTCAGTATTTTCAATGTTAATACCTCTTCTAACCACACTGTGGGATCGTTGGACAGGCATGGAAGTATACTTTTATTCCAGAGGAAAATGGACACTTTGTTGTCTGTGGATGATGTCACACAGATGATATTTTGCTTTTGAACTTTAGGTTGTGCTACTGCATTACTTTGTTTCTTGCAATACCCTGATGACTTTCCCTATGTACCTCGGAATAGAATGAACTGCTCTGTGGACACCTCTGTCTCTTCTAATTGGTGTTAAGAGGAGCCTGAAAAAACAGGGCAGACTAGATACCTAGTTTTTAAGCAATTAGAGTTAGCTAAGGAGAATTTCTCCATAAATGCACAGAATTTATTCCTTCACCAATTAACTTGCTAACCTCCACCAAATCATGTTTCAATTAATTTTCCACAGGACAGTTTTTGCAGTTTTGCACTTTCTGTAAAACACCTTTATCTCTGGTGAAGTTTGGACTGTAAATAGCCTCCTGCACAGACCTGTATCGGCATTCCCAAACTGGAATCAAACCACAGCCCTTTTTCACTGTCACTTTTTGTGGTCTCTATGAACAAAGAAAAAGGAAAGGCTTCACTCTCTAGGGTCGTGTGATTTCATGACAATGTGAGGGTAGACCAGATAGGAAAATGGCTAAGACATGGGTGGGAAGCTAGCTAGCAAGCCAGAAAAAGACAGGGCAGCAAGATAGGCGCTGAGCAAAGGATGCGGTTCAGTTCCACCAATGCCTCTGCTAGCAAACAAAAGAAACTGGGCGGGAGGAGACAAAGGGTAGATGAAGGCAGGAAAAAATATCCTGCTCTGTCAGTGTAGCCAAAGAAACCCACTTAATTCCCCAAAAACCTCAGTGACATCATGGCAGTATCAGCTGACAGAAGACCTGATAAATGTGACGGTCATCTATGCTGCCACTTTTTCCCCAGCTTCTGAAAGATTAATTTGCTGAAAAAATTCTCTCTGTTCTGGAGAAGCTGTCCTGAAATTTGAAGATAGTTTTGGGGACTGTCTAGATGGCTATTATCTGGTTATTTTTAGGAAAGAAGTTATAGGTCTAACGTTTCGATAAGCAAATATGTCACTGAACTTCCATTAACACACATGAAAAAACAGTCAGAGAAGAAAAAAAAAAACCAGCTACCAGTAAAGTCAAGACTATCAACTGAGAGATATACTGGAAGAATACTTATCTAATGTGTAAAGCTATGTCTAAAACACATTTCCACTTTCTTTGAGCTTCACAGCTGGGGTTCATATAACCTGATTTTAGATATCCTTTAATTTCAGATAACTACAATGCACACATCTGTGTTCAAGCTAGTTACCTTGGACTCCCCATATAGTTAGAAAAGAACAGTATAACATATACATTGGGGCTGTTCTGGTTTGCTCAGTTCATACTTAGTATGGATGAAACAATCCCTAAAAGTATATTTGTCTCTCCACTAATAACATTCCATGACATTTGGGTAGGTCATGTGTGGCGATCTACAGCTGGCCAAGTGAATCATGAACCATGTCTCCAAATCCCCTTTGCATCCTGAAATATCATGGAAGGAAAGTACACATCATGTTGTCTGCTAGTGCTCAAACATTGCTCAATGGACAGATCATAAAATGTTTCATGTTACAAAGAATTTGTATGTTTCTTGGTATGCCTTTTCAAGAAAATATGGGACTTGTGAGAAAATACTAGTTTATTGTCTTACTAGTTCAGCTAATCCTCTCCTACATCATTTTATTACAGTGAAGGAAGATCTCTGTCTATGAACTCATGTAACTTCTTAAATAGCTATGTTCCAAAAAGCCAAGATGAAGAGAAAAGTATTTTTCTTCATCCCAACTCCAGCTGGGTCTATCTATCTCTGGGATTTTGTGAGCTTCTTTTTTTTTTTTTGCTGGCTGTGCTCCAAAGACGGAGACTCTGAGACAGGGAGTCCATGAAGGATAAGTGGCAGATATGAAATTATTTAGTTCATAGCTATAACCCATGGAGTGTGCAGCACTGACTAAAATGGGACACGGCTCAAATGAAAGCTTTACTGATTTAGTATTTTCCCTTAGCAGGCTCCACCAACCAATTAAAGCTAACTGCTTACCTACAGAGAAAACTTAAAGGAGCCAAGTATCACTTTTTGGCTTTTTTTTCCCCATCACTACTAAAAATCAGAGAAGCCATCTGAGGCACAGACATATAAGTGCACCAGCTTAATTTATAATAGTTCATTCTGTGAAATAATTAAAATGGACTTTTACAGTCAGAGGGGAAAACAAGGTGTAAGTGATTAATAATTCTTTAACAAGAAAAAAAAGTCGTGGTTTACTAATAGCTTTTGTGTGGTTAATTAAGGCTCTAGTTTGCAAAAACCAGTAACCTTTTAGAAAGTGGATTCCACTCTGTGTAATGAAAGCAGGACTGGGAAATAGTGAAGTAACAATGGTTTCCTGGATAGGAACAGGCAGTGGAGATTGTGGAGATTGTAGAGGCTGTAAAAATCATTGTGCCCATGATGTGATCTCTCAGTAGTTCTTCACAGGATTTCAAGAAACACAGTTTGGTCAAATGAAAGAGAAATCATCCAGCAGAACACCAGACTTTGTAAAACTCACAGAGCAGTTCTTCTCAACAACAGACTCTGGGTAGCAGACATGAAGAAAAGGAGCTTTGGGTCATCGTACCCAGAATGTTCCAAATAGAAAAATCCCTTCTTATTTCCCTTCACACATTATTAGTCCATTTTACAAAATGTTTTCCCTATTTATATGAACTATAAAATTACTTAAATCACTTAGATGGACATTTCTTTTTACCTGGCTAGTTCCCCAAGAAAGACATTGCTTAGTGAGCAACTTGCATCAATAGCAAAGAACTGTAATAATTTAAGTGCTTTTCTGGATACCGTCATTTAACCATATCTGTTCACTTTATCTTGGCTGCAGCTTCTGTTACACTGAGGCCAACAGTACCATTTGAATCCAGGCTGAAAAGAGTTCCAGCAATGTGAGTGCCAGCTACTAAGCAGCTGGGTCAAGAGAAGAGCAGTTGTGACAAAATAGGTGGTAGAAAATTATACAAACGTGGAGGCCATGGGAAAAGGAAACAAAGGAGGCAAACACTCAGGTGTCCAAATCATAAAAAAAAAAAAGTAGAAAAACTGATTCCGCAGTTGAAAATAAATTATCTATATGTTTATCTGGATATCTATATATCTATATCAATGTACATACATTATATAAAAAAATACTTATAGGTGTGTATAGATATCATACATAAAGATAAATATAGATATAATCCCTATACACTATATGGATTATACACATGTATATTCTCCCTGTGTGTGTGTGTATATATATGTAGACAGAAAATAGGTTATTGCACCAAGCTAGCTCACAGCACTTTACATAATGGAGCTGAGCAGAATTCACAGGTCCAGGCATCCAGAAGTTTGAAACTTTAAACCTATCATGTAACCACCACTCCAACTTTATGTATGACAACTTTCTTTTTTGGCAAACGATACCTAGGGCGTACAGAAGTTCGCCTCTCCCTGCTTTTGGAGGGGACCTCGCTCTGCAGTGGAGTCACGTGCTGCTGCTTTTCTTCCTACAGAAGCCTTAATCTCAGCCAGCAAGGACAGGAGCAGAAGCAGCTGTTCGTGCATCAAAAAGGAAACTGCTTTAAACATGTTCTACTCTTCTGCTGCATAGTCACGGTTTGGCTTAGAAAATAATAGGCTGTAGGCAGCCAGGAGTGAGAGCTGAGTAAATTTTTAAAATCTTTAAAAGGAAGGCAGAAAGCTTAGAAGCTGTGCATAATTTATACCCATCTATCATCTTCCATCTCTTGATAACCCGGAACTGTGAACCCGGGAACTAAAGTAACTGCTTAGAAACATCATTGCAGATCTATGTCTGCTAGCTGTTATCGATTTAAACAATTTCAATTTGTTTTGTTCTAATCTCAGATCATAAAGCAACAGCACCTAAAATGCCTTTGCATGGGATTCGCAGCATAACTTTTCAGTGAAATAAACACTTTTCACAATTTCTAAATGTGACATTAATCTTGTTCCAGGATATTCTTAGGGCTGACAACTTCTCATTATTATACTTATCATATAGTGTACAGTGAACTAAGCTTTAAAGTAACTACAGGCAGACCTGAGTCACAAGTTTAAAGTCAGAAATTTGCTAAAGTTTGTTGCTGCCTGGATACAGGGATTTTGTTCTTATTCTTTAGTGAAAAAAGAAAGAGCAGAAAATAACCCATTATATACTGGGAAAAAACCCATAGGGAATCATGTTTTATTTCAATTCCCATCTGTTTAAAACGTTTGCACTGCTTTGTAGAGTTATTTTTTTTGTTACCTGTAAAACTAGTGTGAACTAAACAAAATCGTGAATAGAACAAATGGACTTCAGTTTAGCTTCAATTTCAATTTTTAATGTAGTTTATTTTAGTATTACACTTCATTTATAAAGGTCAGTGATTTAAATGTTCAAATAAAATTTTAGGTGTATAGTAAAGGTAAACTGAATAACATAAAATACAAAAAAAGGTTGAACACCCATAATAATTGAGACTACCAAGATCAGTTATATGCTAAAATATGTTCTCTTAACCACAAAAAATTACACACCCCTCCATTACTATTTATGAATGTTCTTTGAACCAGGTTTCTTTATCACAGCTAGTAAAATTACTTTTTCCATTCCAGAATCTTTATTTGTGTCTAAGAAAGGTTTACGATCAATACTTATTTGGGGATCACATGACTGAAAAAATCTTATGATAAATCACCAGCATTAAAAGCAAAATTTTGCCTTCCAAAGTGTCTTTTGCAATTAGTTTATCTGTAGATAAGTTTGAATGATCTTAAAAATGGTTGTTTTTAATGTAGAATTTCTAAGAAATGCATCATCAAAAGCTATGCATGGATACACAGGTATGGAATCTGGGGGAAATGCCCGTGTGCAGAGAGAAGAGTTTGGAGGTGGCAGTAGGTACTTATGACACGGAGATTGAATATATTTTTCAATAATCCACTTAATAAAAAGCTAGTTTGCTTTTACCACAGAATCTTTCTGTGTTACTATCAAGTATATAATACTTGAAAAACTTTTTGCTGAGTTTTCATTGACAATTTAAAGGGTTCTTTTTCACATAACATGTTACTTATTTACTTCACAAATCATAATTTCCATGCATTTCAGCAACAACTTGCTTATTTTTAAGCTATATGCCCAACTCAGATAGGGAGAGCAAAAATGATCATTCAAAAAAGAAGTGTTTTACTTTATATTGCTTTAGGGAGTTAGACCAGATGATCCTTATGGGTCCTTTACAACCCAAGATATTCTATGATTTTATGATCATTCATATTAGAGCTTAGAGAAAACAAACAAAACTGATGCAGTCTTAATAATAATAGCATCACTCAGTCTCGTTGTCAAAGATGACATCCACCAAAGATGGTATCCATAACAGCTCTTTAGGATTGACTTCGTCATATCACCCAAGATTCATCCAGCATTCTCCTGGAGAAACTGGCTGCTCGTACTTTGGACAGGTGTAGTCTTTGCCAGGTAAAAAAGGGGCTAGATGGCCGGGCCCAAAGAGTTGTGGTGAATGGAGTTAAATCCAGTTGGTGGCCGGTCACAAGTGATGTTCCCCAGGGCTCAGTATTGGGGCCAGTTCTGTTCAGTATCTTTATCAATGATCTGGATGAGGGGATTGAGTGCACCCTCAGTAAGTTTGCAGATGACACCAAGCTGGGAGCGAGTGTTGATCCGCTTGAGAGTAGGAAGGCACTACAGAGGGATCTGGACAGGCTGGATCGATGGGCCGAGGCCAATGGTATGAGATTCAACAAGGCCAAGTGCCGGGTCCTGCACTTGGGTCACAACAACCCCAGGCAGCGCTACAGGCTTGGGGGGGAGTGGCTGGAAAGCTGCCCGATGGAAAAGGACCTGGGGGTGTTGGTCAACAGCCGGCTGAATATGAGCCAGCAGTGTGCCCAGGTGGCCAAGAAGGCCAACGGCATCCTGGCTTGTATCAGAAATAGTGTGGCCAGCAGGAGTAGGGAGGTGATCGTCCCCCTGTACTCGGCCCTGGTGAGGCCGCACCTCGAGTACTGTGTTCAGTTTTGGGCCCCTCACTCCAAGAAAGACATTGAGGTGCTGGAGCATGTCCAGAGAAGGGCAACGAAGCTGGTGAAGGGTCTAGAACATAAGTCCTATGAGGAGCGGCTGAGGGAACTGGGGTTGTTTAGCCTGGAGAAAAGGAGGCTGAGGGGAGACCTTATCGCTCTCTACAACTACCTGAAAGGAGGTTGTAGTAACGTGGGTGTCGGTCTCGTCTCCCAAATAACAAGTGATAGGACAAGAGGAAATGGCCTCAAGTTGTGCCAGGGGAGGTTTAGACTGGATATTCAGAAAAATTTCTTCCCCAAAAGGATTTTCAAGCATTGGCACAGGCTGCCCAGGGAAGTGGTTGAGTCACCATCCCTGGAGGTATTTAAAAGACGTGTAGATGTGATACTTAGGGACAGGGTTTAGTGGTGGATGTGGCAGTGTTAGGTTAACGGTTGGACTGGATGATCTTAAAGGTCTTTTCCAACCTAACCGATTCTATGATTCTGTATAGGTTTTTGTCCCCATGATATTAAGGCTAGAGCACTGTTACACTTTTCTTTTCTGTAGTTCTACTCACATGAAACTTCTGAGCTATTCTTTGGAAGACTGGATTCAAAATACACCCATTCCAATTACACCAGCTCATCAAAAATATTACCACACAAAATTGCCTATGAACAGAACAGTATCATTTGGGCAGTGTTTCCTATTGTGACAGACACTTAATAAGCATGCCTTGCTTGTTTGTGTGCAGTAGAGTTCCTCCTGCTAAGAGCTATGAGCAGTTCAGCTGAAATCCATTTGGCCACAAAGTCTGCCAAAGGAGCAATTTTAAAACAATGTGTTGCCAAGTGGCAGCAAAAAGAAAGTATATAAAAAAAGGAAAGTGCTTTTTTATTTAATAAATATCAACGGAAAGATAGATCCAAGAGGAACAGATGGCTTAGGTGACTGGACATCATTCGTTAAACAACTGAATATAATGTAATGCATTCTATAAAATGCTAGCAACTGTGGCACCCGCATGCTGATACACAGCAAAGACCCAGAAGTCTCAGACCTAAATCAGCTCTCTTCTTATTTTCCTTTAGTTTGACAACTTGAATTTTAATTTTCTGTTCTGTCTTTGATTTCTGATTAGGCTTCAACCTAGGGTCTTTTTCATACCACACTGGTAGTCAAAGGGATGCAATTCTGATCATTACTTATAATGATGGAAAAATTTTTTGTTTCCTGCTCCTAGTCATGTCAGCATGGTCTCTGCTGATGCCTACATTGCATTCTGGGATGTAACCTTTATCCATCCAAAAGCCGTTTGCTGTCCGTGCAGACAATGAATCTGGAAATCTGTTCTCGGATGCTGCCAGAGTCTGACTACCAGAATGCATGGGATCCTGCCTGCCAAAGCTCATCTTTGGCATCTTTGTGTTAGCACATCAGTTCTGGCCCAAAGCCTTGCAGACAAGGCAACTGCATAGAGACAAAAAGGTAGAGATTATTCATGTCCATGTTCAAAATTGGTCTTTAAAAGGTTGAGTTTTCATACCCCAAACCATTCCTCTATGAGCAGCGGCGTTCTTAAATGGTCGTGCAAGAGATGAAGTGCTCTGGTCCCTAAACACTAGGGATTTATGATTGTACAGTGAAAAGCTTAAACTAAAGCTAGAAACTAATGGCTGGCCTGGACAAATCTAGAAGTTTGACATGATGTATTTTTCATAACAATTCCCTCAAAAGCGATGACACTCTTAGCAAAACTGAAGATTCTAACATGCCTCGCCCAAGAGCCCTGCAACACAGATGTTAACAGCACTGAGTGACACAATAAATCATGTTAATCTGGGAAATATGTGAAAGGAAGTAACAGAGACTTTCAGGTAGGCAGATGTGGAAAAAAAATATCCAGTTTAATAACATTATCTCTTTACAGGGATTAGAGGCCAATCTGGTTGCAGTCTGAGAGTTCACATCACTTTGGTAACTGCTCGGCTGGGGCTTATAATGGAGCGTAAAGTTAGTTTTGGTAGAAGTCGTTCTTATGTTCCCAGTAGTATCACTTTTATTAAGTTTCAGCCATCTGTTTTGTACCCAAGGAGACTAGTTGTACCTTGTGAAACACTACATATGATGACTATTAAAGAGCAAATGCGGAGCCCTCCTATTTGCCAAAGAGGGAGTTTTGGAATTAGTTTTGTCCTCTACCAGTCATACAAGACAGGTCAGATTCAAGGCCAGCAGAAAAATGAACAGGAAAGGTTAGTTCCACTGACTGTAATGAGATGCTTATTCAGTATCAGAACTATCAGCCAACATTAATGTTTATATCCTTGTTACTTGTTAAAAATTCAGGATAGAGCTCAGACTAGCATTTCTACATTTTTAATTTTTCTTTTAATGGGGAGAAGAAGATGGAGAAAAGACGAATCTAAAGAAATTGCCTTGGCTGGTTAGACACTTCAGAAGCAATGGACCGTTCTGTGATGATGGCAGGACTATACATCCTTTTAAGTTGCCTTCTACAATCTGATCATAGCCCTGGCCATTGCTTGCTGGGCTCTGCTGGGCTGCTTGAACCACAAGCCATGGAAAAGCAGTGATCACACAGAGGGCTCCATTTTTCTGCCAGGTTTCAAATATTTGGACAGTGTCTTAATTCTAGAAATGACAATGGAGTCACCTCTTGGTCTTTGGCTTTCACTCAGAAATAGTTATTTTATGCAGCTTATTTAAACATTGCTAAAATTGGTGTTGGCCTCTGAAAAAGATGAGTTTATTTCATAGTGAAAATAAGCCACTTATGCTATAATTAGTAATAATGAGTGACCTATAAATAAAGAGCAATATGAAAATTGTGCTATTTTGAGATCTTCTAGTTTACAGTGACTGAAGTCCAAAGCATCAAAACATATAGCTAAATATATAGAATTTCAAGTTCCATATGACCATCAACATTTTACACTGCAGAAATGAGCATAGTAACAGAGGTATCACCTATAGTTATAGAACAACGTGAGGAATGAACAGCTTGAAGATGCAGGACATCTATGAACAAGAGCTAAATCTTAATGGAGGTCTGTTTATATTAGTACAAAAGGTGTTCATTTTTTCTTGGTATAGTTTATTCCTGGAAGAAGAAGTGAATAGGGACTATTTGTATAAAGTACCCATCTTTTAATGTACATACATAGTAACCAGAGTACTATCATATTAAAAGTACCATCCCTTAACCAGAATTGTTGAGAGCTTTAAAAGCTGGCTGAAAGATTCTGTGCTTACAGCAGGAAAGAAACATCACTTGTATGCTGAGAAGCCTCTGCTGTCCTTTCCCATTTTTATGTGAATAAAGACATCAGATCTTTCCTTTTAATCCAGTACCTTCCAAAAAAAAAAAAAAAGAGAAAAGAGTAACCCACTGTAACAGAAAACATTCTTCATGATCAAGTATTTGTTCCTTTAAATTGATTTTTATCAGGGTTTAATGTGTTAAATTTTTCTATTTATGCAGTTAATAAAAATAATATTGTGGGATTTTTTTCCTTGTAGAAATTATTAAACCAAAATTTGGACATTAAAATATTGTGAGGAAAGCTAACACTTAAAAAGATATTCCCAAAATCATATGAAATAAGCAGTGCACCAAATTATGTATTTTCTAAATGCAATACTCAGTAGTGAACAGCTGATGAAATTCTGTTTAGGAATAAAGTCATATATATTTTAGAAAAGCCAAGCTGTTTATACAGCACATCCACGAGGAAATATGAAGGTGACATTGTTTACTCTATATCCATCCATCAGTTAGATAGAAGGCTGTTTCACATAAGCATAAAGCACAATAAGCATTGTAAATCTGCACGTTAGATTTCACACATATATAGTAAAGTATTGATGATTGCTTCAAAATTATTTAGTGACAATATTTAATCACATATGGCCTGTGATTAAGAAGTTTTCACTTAATGTCTTTGAAACTCAAGCAAGCATATCTGTATTTCTGATAAATCTGCAATTAATATATCAAAGTCCTAGTATTAATATCTGATCTTTTAAACCTCTTGAATATTTTTAGAACATGGATTATAAAGAAAGTGAGCTTAAAGTTAACGGTGAAAAGATTCAGCATGTTAAGTGACTGTTAAGTGTCTTCACTGCAGTTCACTGAATCTCCTGATTAAATAAAGCAATATTGCCCCAGATGAAACACATTGGAGAAAGGCAGTGTCAGAATGACGAAGGCTTGAGTGGCAGTAGCCAGACCTGAATTTAGAAGAAATAAATTCTCATTTCTCTGCAGGCCGAGAAAGCTCAATGAGGCAGTAGCTTTTACTTATGTTTCCAACAGCAAACAAAAGTCCAGTTTTGTTAGCCTTGTTAACCAGAGATAAGCATAAACCTTCAGACAGGGAACCTGCTATTTTACCTTGGAGGTTTCTCTGTGCAATGTTGCTCTGGTTGCAGTGGAGGTTCCCAGCTCCCCTCTGACACAGCCCTTTCCAGAAACCGAGTAACAAAGCAGCAGTTCCAGTGGCAGCAGCGCTGCAATCTTGACATACCTCAGATAGATACTGAGGCTCAGCCACCCTTCTTAGCTCCGTCTAACCCCACATGCAGCAGTCACATCTTGAGACGAACAGACAGGTTTGCGACCCCCTGCACAAACAATAGTCTTGGAGAAAAGAACAGTCGAAGTCCTGAGATCGCTCCACAGGAGAGGACAGGGGTCACATAAAGCACTCTCTAACCGTAAGGGCTAGTTTGCCAACGAGCCACTGTGTCTACCTTGTCACCTCTCTCTCAGGAAGCTGACAAGTCTAATGTTACCACAGGGGTTTCCTCGATAAAACCACCAGATCTCTTCTTCCCTCAGGACACAAGTTGTTTGTTCACAGGAGCGCCTGTTCTAGGACCATATCTTTCAAAAATTACACTTTGAAAGTAGCAGTGCTGGGTAATCTTTCTAAATAACAGTAAATGCAGGTTTGAAGCTTAATATTATGTATAGAATTGCTTCTCTTCACATATCTCTGGGATGGTAAAAAGATGATAGAAAGATACTTTCTAAAATAAAGTACATCACATTTCACAACTGAAGGCTCAAAACATGATTCAGTTCTTTACCATTGATTTTCCCACAGCTTTAGTTTTTTGATACTGCATTTTTGGTGTCAGTACTTTACAGTAATAAATAGTGAGAGCATCAGATTTGTATGGGATGAGTGACATACCTTGTAATTGGATACAGTTGAGCATAGACCACAGATAACAAGATGTATCATACTGAATATTGAATAGCATACTGACAATTCTGTTATACAATGATACGTAGATCTGGATTTTTCCAACTTTTTTGAGAGTGCATTTTCTTTTGATATATATTCCTCCATGGTACCCACTGGACTGGCATCTGCAGATTTTCATCTGGGCAGGAACATAAGAACTGACCATAATTACTTATTTCAATAGCTGTTTACTCTGCCTGTCACTGATTACAGCCACTTTGCAGTGTCCCACCACGAAATAAGTGAGATGCATTTGCCTAGTAACACGTTTTCTGACATTTTGCTACCCTTTGAAAGAATTTTTGAGACTTCTGGGAATTACAACCAGGGGAAAGAGAAGCAGTTACAGACCATGAGAGATGAAGATATGTTTCAGATCTGTCAGCCCCTTCAATTTTTGCCGTTTGGAAATGAATCAACTGTACTTGGGAAAAAAAAAATTTTGCCGTGTTTGCTGACCTAAGTCTGAATCTGATTCTCTATAAACAACGAAATCATTGCAGAAAAATATCAGGAGAGTAAGGGTAGTTGTACAAGTCCAGTTTGTGAACAGGCATTTTTTGCAACATTTTCACAAAAGCATGAAAATCAAATTAAATTAAATTAATTCCATTCAGGTACAACCACTTACTTTTTATGTCAGATTTATAGTCCAAATCTCAAAAAAGTGCATCCAGAATCCATTTGTGCTTTCACGTTTTTGTGTAAGGTTATGTATTTTTACATGTGTTGGGGAATTTCATTGCCTATCCTTTTTAAAATACCTCAGGTGGTCATTTCACACTGGCTTCGACTTGGATTTTAACTCTGAAAGTCACCACTTGGTCTTCTGAGTGTGTCAGTATGTCTGTGTGACATACATCAAGACTTTTGCTGCTGTAAATGTTCTGCATTAGCACTAGAAGTGTACATTAGCATTACAGGCAATTCAATTTTTTTACATGCAAATTATACAAAAATGCAGTATTTTAAAATTCTGTAGTTATAAATTGTTTATTAAATAACTATAAGCTGTGACTGTAGTTATATATACTGATGTATCTAGAGATAATATGACGGATCTAGAGATAATATGGCATATCTAGAAATAATATGAGAGCACCTGAAGTACTGAAGGAATAAGCTCCACAGTTGGTCACATAGACATGTAGAGTAAATAAAAATATGGGAAAAATCTCTTTCTTGGTGATCTAGGATGAGCAGGGAAATTTAGGTAATCCTCTGCTATTTGTGTTAAATTGACTACACCCTTTTTATCTATATGCTCGTAACTATGTCACTGCACTGCCAAAACCACTGTACCATGACTTCTTCCCTGTCTTACATTCATTAGCTAGGCTTTACTTGATTTCCTTTTAGCACAAATTGTTGTTCACATTTCCTGATTCTGATCTTCCCCCCCCTCTTTCCCCCCATTCACTTGCTCTTTTCTTGCCTCTCTCTGATCTTCTGCCTTTTGAGCTTCTCATATTGCTATTTTTTCCATGTCTTTTCCTATGCTCAGAAATATTTCTCATTCCTTGTTCATGAAAGTCCTGTCTCCTTTTTCTAGAAACCAATTTCTTTTATCAAAACTCCAATATTTATTTTTATACTAAAGCTATTTTTATTCTCAGATGATAAAATTTATTAATTTATACAAGCTAAAACTGTAATGAATGTATTTTATTTATTTTTCTAAAGAAGGAAGTGTCATAAGTCTTTATTGTATCTAAAAATAAAGGTTTACATACAAGACTTTCATAAAAAGATGGTGATTCATCTCAGTTCTTCTTCCCAGCGCACACCAGAGAAGTACACCGCTGTCTTTTAAATGGACAAAAAAGGGTACAGAGAGATACAGGTCTCTGATTCATTTGGAATAAAACTGATTGTCAGTTTCATTCTGCAACATCATATTTAAACCCAGCAAGATGGTTTCACATTTAGTGTTGCAGCAAAATATTTATGCTTTCATAGATGTTTACAAAGATACCTATATTGTCTGTTGCTGGTAAAGCACAAGAGGACAAAATGTACACATTAAGAGGAAGCACCAGAATAAGTAAAGGAAATATCAATGAGAAAGGATTGGAAAAAAGGTCAATTAAGCAAACAGACAGCTATGTGAATGGTGACTGTGCCAATATAAGCATCACAAATTGGTTCAGTATGACTGCACAGGAGCCCCACAAAGGAAAGAAGGAAAGAGAAGAAGAAAAGGCTGGAAAGGAATAGGAAGAAGTATGAAGGAAAGGCTAAAAAAATCAGGAAGACATGAGGAACATTCCATTGGGAAAAAATGTCAGGAAGATCTAATTCCTGGAAGACAGGCTTTTAAATGTTCCTTGGAACCAAGTTGCTTTGACTTTCAACTTAAAAACTGTATGGCTACTTCTTACTCCATATGAATTTAGGTTGGTAAGAAATACAGGAAAAAGATCATGGCTTCCTAGAATTATTCTGTGTTCACAGAGGAAGATGAACTAAAGGCCAGACAGTATCACCAGTTTTTGCTGCAAACAGATTTACATTTAAGTCATATGAAAAAGACAAAGTTACTTTTAGTGACTGTCAGAATCCCTGTATCTACCACCTGAATTTTTTTTTTCTTGAACTGAAGAATGCTATATTTTACTACTGTTCACATGGCTACTTTGGCAATACTGATAGTAATTTCAGTGGGGGACTGCAGATTGATGTTTGAGGTCAAAGCTATACCCAGGTTTCTGCAGAATGTCTGTCACATATAACCTTTTCTATCTATACATGCAGCTGAAACTCTGAAGCCGATGTTGCCATTTTACTCCATGCTTACTACAGCTGCCTTTTTTCTGGTATTAAGTATATGTGATCCTGTCGATACACGACTCTGCAGAATATGGCTGAACATATCAGCTCCCTTGATGTTTGGCTGGTCTCTTTGCATACCTCTGTTGGTTCCCTATCACAGCAAACATAAGAGTTTTGATTGTTGAAATTCTTCACACATTATCTCCATTTTACCATATAAAGATCAGTTTATGTCTCTGACTGACATATAAAACATGTCTTATTCATTAGTTTTCTGAGGGATTTCCTTTCTTGCATGATGTCTTATGGATATCTACAAATGCATGCCCATAGACCTCTTCCAAACCGTTCTTAAAACTTCCCTTTCTTATGATGTCTTCACAAGACCTGACAAAGATCATGCTGCTGGTATGCTGAGATTATAGCCAATGAAGTTGAAGAATCTTAAACCCTCTGGGGCCCATTTCCTATTTTCTCATGTTTTGTGCTAAACTAGTAATCTCTTTGTGATTTTTTTCTTTTTCCTTAGTCCTTGTTCTGCACCATGATGGGAGTGCACAAACACTACAAAGGATGGCAAATGAAGAAAAGGAGCCATGGTATCATGGATGTCATACATAGCCTGTCATAAGAAAGCCCACTTTTCTTCTCTATTAGAAACCATGTTTATGTGAAACATGAAGGAAACAATAGAATAGAAGAAAAAACCCAGACAAATTAAAGGTTTCAACCCAGATATTCCAAACAACACCTACTTTTAGATCACAAAAATAATATCCATGCCTTTTTGATGCTGCTACTGCAACCTTCTTGTACAAGAAAAATAAACCATAAAGGTAAGAATCTAATTTTTTATTTAGATTTTTCTTTGTTGAGTTTCAGTCTAGGAGTAGAGCAAAGATGCCACAGAAAAGTACAAAAGCCAATAACTATGTGTAAATACTTACATATCCTGTCTTGTTTGGAAAGTACCAACTATACAGTTAGTATTTCCAATGGATTATCCTAAACGATATTCCAAAGCTATATAAAGTTTGCAGCCTAGCCATTATTTCTGTTTCTGCAAAGAGAGCAACATTTGACAGCTTAGAATTATTTTATTAAATTGATCAGAAGAAAAATGAAAGTCCTGACTGACAAGGACAATACTTGTTGAATAAAATACCTCAACAAAATGAATTTTCCTAATACTCTGATCAAAGTGCTATTTCAGCTTTTCTTAATTTTCAGCACTTCCATCATCTATATGTGGATAGCTGAGCTAGAATTCATCTCAGTTTACTGTAGTCATGTAAAATCTAAGAATTGGATGTCAAAAGTGAGGCAGCCACCCATGCCCATTCTGCTGTAATTGACAGAATGACAGATGTATCTCTAGAGAATAATTTATTATATCCACCTTAGAATCAGATCAGTCATTCTCTAGACATGTTTATTTCTTTATACTGACTACTGAGAGACCTTAAGCTATTTTATGTGGCTAGAATTAGGGGAAATGATTAAAATCCTTTGTTTAAATACAAATTGTCAAACATTAGAAGCTCTCCAGCAGCATAAATAAGATCTGGCAAGGAGATGTGCTCAAAGAAGAATCTTAAGAATCTTGTGATATGCACAGTTCAACATTAAGTAATCATCACAATGTCTGGTAAACAGAAAATCCATGCATATATAGGTATCAATGTTTGCTTATAGAGTGTGTTTATACATGGAATGTCTACAGGCATGCAGTTTAAATAAATAGTGTAGAAAACCATTGATCAGAATTCTACAATCTAGACTCTTTTGTTAGATTAATACCCATTATGGAACCATGCAGACTGGAGGAACTGATTTAGACAAAACTCTCTGGGTGGGCTATATTTGTGCTGTTGACCACAGAGGATCTGTCTGCTTAGCACAGTAGGTTTGCCATCATGCTACATCTAAACAGGGGAGCAGGGAGGGTAGAATCACAGAATCAAAGAATAGTTGAGGTTGGAAAGGATCTCTGGAGCTCATCTTGTCCTTCCCTCTGTTCAAGCAAGACTACCCAAAGCTGGTTGCCCAGGACCATGTCCAGATGTCTATTGAGTATCTCCAAGGATGGAGACTCCACAATGTCTCTGGGCAACCTGTTCCAGTGCTCAATCACCCTTACAGTAAACAAGTGTTTCCTGATGTTCTGGTGGAATCTTCTGTGTTTCAGTTTGTGCCCATTGCCTCCTGTCATGTCACTGCAACTGGACACCACTGAAAAGAGCCTGACTGCATCTTCTTTGCACCCTCGCTTCCAGTATTTATATATATTTATAAGACCCCTCCTGAGTGTTCTTGTCTCTAGGCTAAATAGTCCCAGTTCTCTCAGCCTTTCCTCATAGAAGAGGCACTCCAGTTCCTTCATCGTCTTAGAGGCCCTTCATTGGACTCTCTCCATGTCTCCCTTGTACTGAGAAGCTCAGAACTGGACACGGTACTCCAGATGTGGCCTCAGCAGTGCTGAGCAGAGGGGAAGGATCACCTCCCTCGACCTGCTGGCAATACTTTGTCTAATGTAGCCCAGGGATGGGGCAACTACCACCTCTCTGGGCAACCTGTGCCAGTATTTCACCACCCTCATCATAAAAAATTTCTTCCTTATATCTAGTCTAAATCTACCCTCTTTTAGTTTAAAACCATTGCCCCTTGTCCTATCACACCAGGCCCTACTAAAAAGTCTGTCCCCATCTTTCTTATAGGCCCCCTTTAAGTACTGAAAGGCTGCAATAAGGTCTCCCCGAAGCCTTCTCTTCTCCAGGCTGAACAACCCCAACTCTCTCAGCCTGTCTTCACAGGAGAGGTGCTCCAGCCCTCTGATCATTTTTGTGGCCCTCCTCTGGACCCACTCCAACAGGTCGATGTCTTTCTTGTGCTGAGGACTCCAGAGCTGGATGCAGTACTGCAGGTGGAGGTCTCACCAGCGCGGAGTAGAGAGGCAGAATCAGCGGAGTAGAGAGGCAGAATCACCTCCCTCAACCTGCTGGCCACTCTTCTTTTAGTGCAGCTCAAGATACCTCATGAGATTCACATGGGCCCACTTCTCAAGCTTGTCCAGGTCCCTCTGGATGGCATCCTGTCCCTCAGGTGTGTCCACTGCACCACTCATCTTGGTGTCGTCTGCAAACTTGCTGAGGGTGCACTTGATCCCACTGTCTATGTCATTGATAAAGATACTAAAGAGTACTGGTCCCAATATGGACCCCTGGCATTCACAATGTTAAATTACAAAACGTGACTAGAAGTTGGCAGGCATTGGATCCATTTTGAAGACAGGTAAACTGAAATATGACGTAGTGAAGTTATTCATCAAAAGCCATATACTAATTGAACCTAAAAGGATCTTTAAAGTTCTCTTTTATATATGCACACAGATAGCTCTTCCTGTGACTAATCCTCCTAAACTCCCATTTCAATTTTTGTAGGACCAGTAAGGATGTAGTCAGCAAATTCTGCTAAGCTAGGCATCTGCAAGCTAGACATTTTTTTCAAATCTAGTTATGTAGTTATCTCAGTTCCTTCTAATGAAGAGAAACAGATATTTTCAGAGGGTACTTTTTTCTATGTAAAGACAGGTCTAGTAGTTGGGGTGGGTAGTAGGATTAATGACACTTAGTCCCTCACCACTGACTGAGGTGGGAATCTGCATTCCTAGATCACACTAGAACTATGGCTGTACTAGTAAACTAAATGTGCTAAGGACCATTCTCTGGCACTTGAGAGGAACCAGCTCAGGAGGGTCATGTCTGTAACGTTGACTTTTCTTATTCTCCAGACTAGAAACTTATATTCAGACTGACTTTTTGGGACAGTCCCTGGCTTGTGCTAAATCTCAAAGCACATGAGTTGTTTAGAAGAGTGCTAGCTGGTCCAGAACAAAACCATGCCAAGGATCATCCTATCAATTTAACCATATAGACAACTGCATTACAATGCACTGTTTAATTTTTTTTTCATACAGATACAGCTTAGATACTCAACTTTAAGAGAGAAGAAATTCCATTACACTAGTGCCACTTCAAATTTTTGCAAATTATGTGTAAAATGAGTTAAATAACAGCAACTGATGTTGCAAAGTGAAAACTTCTTTCAGAGATTGATTTACCAGACTATGCTGTAATAACATACTGAGGAACCCTATATAAGATACAAAAAATTTCCAACACCATTTCTTCATAGTAAAAAATGAGCCAAAGCAGTTTAACACGAAGATTGAAAGATTTTTGTTCCTGAAACTGTTTAAAACTCAAAGCAACAGGGAATACTAATGGGTGATTAATGAAGCCATTGATTATTTGAAAGATATGTTCTTTAGATCTCATTCAGTCAAACAAAATATGTAAACAAAATAAACTATAGAAAATGGAAATTGCAAAGGATTGAGTGGAAACATCATTACAATTTGTCCCAACTGAATAGATTTTTTCACAAGATATTCTTCTCAAAAGACATAGGAGACTGCTGAAGGGTGTCTTGATCATTCAGTGAACAAATGGAAACCACATCTTACTTCCTTCTAATTTTCTTACTTTGATGACACTAATTCATTGCTTATAAACTGGACCACACTGAGAGCCACAAAAAATTTGGAATGATCTGCATTTAAAGAGACAAGTGGTCTGAAATAATAAGAAACTGTAAACATATTTCCAGCTCCAGTCTCGTATGCATTTGAATGAATGATATTAAAAAGATCATCTACATAATTGACAAAAATTTGTAATTTAAGAAACATTACATTTTGTAACAGCCATATTTGAAAAATAGAGATTCAGTTTGTAATCACTCTGTCTCCCACAAATAAAAAAACTCTCCAAAGCTAAAAGTGTAAGTTAATGTTTTCAAGTTATCTTGGTACAACTACTCATGGTATGCTGAACGTATCTCTCAAAAAATATTTCAGTATATTAATAAAATGCTATGAGAACATTTGCAGTGATTCAACTCACTTTCAAAACCATCTTGATTTATGTACTGTTTAAAGGTAAAATAACATAACTCCTTTTCTTGCTTTTATATATTATATTAATAGGTTTTGAGTACAAAATAATAATAAATGTAAGTTCAATGAGAACCACCAAGCAGCTCTTCTTCATGAATTGGGCTCCTTCTTTTTCAATCTGATCTTTTAGGCAAATAAAACACATGGCATTTAAGGGTTTTCAATCAGAAAGAATCATAGAATCATAGAATTGTTCTGGTTGGAAGAGACCTCCAAGATCATCGGGTCCAACCATTAACCTAGCACTACCAAGTCCACCACTAAATCATATCCCTTAGGGCCACATCTAAATGTCTTTTGAATACAAGAACTACAAAGTACAAGCACATTAATGTTAAATATAAACATATCAATATTGACTTTTAGTAATGATCATAAAATCATAGAATAGTTTGGGTTGGAAGGGACCTTTTAAAGGTCATCTAGTCCAACCCCCTTGCAATGAGCAGGGACATCCTCAAGTAGATCAGGTTGCTCAGAGCCCCATCCAGCCTGACCTTGAACGTTTGTAGGGATGGGGCATCTACCACCTCTCTGGGCAACCTGTTCCAGTGTTTCACCACCCTCATTGTGAAAAACTTCTTCCTTATATCTAGTCTAAATGATCTGTTCTCAGACTTCCAACCTTCTGAGTAATATTTTTAAGTATCAAGCATCATGAGAAAAATGAATGTGTCACACTGCTTGACATTTTCCTTAGCAGGAACTAGGCTCAAAGAACACGTGTTAAGCCAGTCAGATTTGCAGATGATAGGAAAATAAGGAATCCTTTGAAACAATGTTATATTTCAAATATATTTTAATTGCATCATATGTTTTTGATTTGAAGGCTCTAAATACCCAGTGGTTTCCCCTAGCATTTTGGAACACGTTTAAATGCTCTAAATTATATGTAATTTTGCTATTTCCAAAGCTAACAACACAAAATGTTTCCTATTGCCCGATCATACAAAAATTGATAAAATATCAGTGTTCAGTTGTTACAGCTTCCTAGAGATAATGTTATCAGTGCAAAGTTCAGGTGAACTGCTAAAAAATTTCATCCAAATGGACCATGATAGCGAAGTACTAGTCTAATACTGTAAGTACATGATTCATTGTAGGCTTATGAGGAAAATATCATTTATAATAACTGAAATGTAGAAGTTGGACTCAGGATGGAAGTATATAGAAATAATTGGTAATTCTGAGTTTCTCAAAGTTATGATTCACATGGAAACTTGTTAAACAAACACCCTTAATTTGAATAATACCATGGCCATCGTCAAGTTGATTGCTTTTCCAACAAATACAACCTGCATTTGGTGCAAGTTTCTTTCTAACCTATGTTTAATGACTTCCTAGCTTTAGATAGCATGCAGATGTCATGAATGCTCAGTATTAATGACACATAGAGCAGTAAGCCTTATTCATGTTGCTGACTTCTTAGTTTGAGACATCATATGACTACCTTTTCTCTCTCTCTTTGGAGGCAAACTAGAGCCATGACTTAATGTGGGATTCTCTTCACAGAGAAGTTATTAATCTTTATAGTTTGCATGAATAGAGGCCATTTGGACTCAACTACATTGCATTCAGGTTCACTTCCTGAGGGATATCTAATGGCAGACCACACAAATGAGATCAATACCCAGTGACATGCCTTCTTCCCAAGAGTACTACTTCCTCATGGTTTCTCTTGTCCTCATTCTCATCCACCCTACAGTGCCCAAATTAAGTTCTATTTTAGCTATTACTTAACCAGCAGGCGCTGAAAAAAATCTGTTTGGTGCCAATTTAGTTTTCTCATTGGTCTAATTTTTGTCTGTCAGACCAAAACTGGTTTTCTGTATTTATTCATATACTTAAAAAAAGCTTTCTTCTATACAATGTTGTGAAAAATAAAAGTAAAAATATTGAAAGATCTTGAAACATTCAGGAATAATTGTTGTCACTAGATACTGCATGCTACACACATACATTTTATAATCATAGGCTTTTATATATTATTTCTCAAAAATAAACCTCAGGCATGTTTTGTACTCTCTACTGCAGAGTGCACTCTTCAAACACTGGCATTTATTCAGCATATGATTTAGATATAGCTAGCATGATTGTGTTATCATCAACTAGGAATATAGTCAGGAGGATAAAACTTCTTAGGGGTAAATTCTTCAGCAAGAATACAAGACATGCACGCATGTAGAAATCTTGTTAACAAAAAGAATTTATGTGTATAGAACCTAGGGTAACGGTCGGGAGAACTACTTTGATAATAGATTTTACTCCATGGTCACATGTTTTTATATTTAAAAGCATTCTAATGCCCTCCATCAGTAAACAAGATTTATTCAGTGCTTAAGGAGATCTTAGATGTGAGCTATTCTTTGTTTTAGAGATGATATGTTTTTGTAAGATTTAAATTCATATTTTAGATTCAGTTTTCTGACAGCTACATTAAATTACCACCACCAATGGCGTATTTGAACACTGATGGCTCTATGATGACTATTTGTTTGCATCAAATTAACCTGGCTCATAGAGGTCATTGCATCTATCTCAGTAAAATGAAACAGGGCTTTCTTTGCAGGAAGAGGTAGTATCTTTCAGTGTGCTTAGTAGTTTATTTTTTTGTGTATATGTTTTTATGTTTTTTTTTTTTAAATAATTTAATGCTGGCCTTCCAAGCTATGGAACTTGCTGTTTCATATAGGGCACTTATGTACTTATTTGCTGCAAAAGGAACTATTAGCTAATCAATTAGAGAGACAATGTTTAAATGCCTTACACCTTGCAGACCATATATGTTTACTTTAATCTGATTGCTAGAAATACTTTTTATAACTGTCTCTTCAAGTTTTTTTTCCCCCTACTCCAAGGTAATGTAACATAAGCAAAATAAGTGTGTTTTAACAAGATCTGCTTGACATGTTCACATTCCTGTTGTGTGTGAACTGAAAATATAAAAGGAGGACACGATCTGCAAAAACAGTCTGTACAGGTCGACCTGTTTTCAGTAAGGCAAGGGCAAGGGCTACCTTCGAAAAACCCATACAAAATTATCAAGTCTTTTGAAAGCCCTTCCATAAGAAGATAGCTACTCTACCTTGACTGAAGTTGAACACAACAATAAAATGAAAAGTTCATGGGTTTGTACTCGAATATTTAACCACATAGAACTATATACTGATAGCAGAATACTTTTATATTTGATGATATCCTTGAATCCTCCATTCCCATCTTTATAAAAATAAAGAAAATTTTCATCTTTTGTTTGAATAAAATAGCTCAGGTTAAATGACATTTGTCTAAATTTAGATGCCAAAATTGGGCTAACTCATGTAAAATAGATCTGTAGGTTCCTTCAGTAATTCATAGAGATTCCATAAGTATCTCGAGAGAGACAGTGACTCTAGTCTAGTCAAACCTAGCCTAATCAGTTTGGTCTAAATCTAAATGGCTTCAGTTAGGTGACTGGAGTTCTCTCTTACATTTTAGTCTTTCTAATTGCAGATGAGAGCCACTCATGTTACCTGAGGACATTCTGAAGCCATAGAGACAAAACAGGTGAGATAAAAAGACTGTTGAGTCTGAAATGTGTCTAACTGATGTCCCTCACTGCAGCTAAGGCTGCCAGGGTTTATTTTATGCCCAGTGAACACTGGCTATGATTATTGTGTGTCTCCTCCTCCTACGCCAAACAGAAAAGTTACCTGGCTTCTGCCTTTGGATGTGTCCCAACATGTGCCATATTTCTAGTTTAAATTGGTTCCAATGCACTGATAGTAAGTCTTGGGAAATATTAAGGAGAAAGCGAACAAAAAGAAAATTTCTACAAAAAAACTCTTGAGATCTTAATCAAATGCTTATTTTCTATAAAGCCAAAGCGAATGAAGTCAGAATGAAGCTAGTAAGATATACAATCGTCATATCTCATGAGTAAGCTACCATTTTTTTTATGGCATTTGCTATGATACATTTGACCTCATATGTATTGGTTTTGCTATACCGAGAAAAGGTGATTTATTGCAGCAGTTCACTTCTAGTATTCACTGAGGAAGGGTAAAAAAAAAGTATCTTCTACTGACCTGATAATATGATTATAGTCTACTAGTACTATATAATATCAGTAACTGAAGCCATACTTATTCCATTAAATTCCCATAGGATTTCACTCAACTGAGTGAAACAATATTCCTTTATTTCAAAAAAAGAAACAGAAATGAGAAAACCAGCAAAATCCCTGCAAGATAAATGGCTATGTATATATGGATTTTATTAAATTTGTCATTATAGCATAGTAGGTTTCTAGCTGCCACATTCTCAGATGTAGTTTCTTTTTTGTGCTCTTACTGCTATGTTTTCCATTTAAATAATATGAAAATTGGATAAAAAAAAATACATTTTTTTCACTGATGCTTTAAAGTCAGGGAATATGTTCATGTTTTGTACAAACATAAAATTCAAGCCTCTGCCTTTGAATTCTACATTGCCATCTTTGAGAACACTTATAAGAAACCATGATAGTTAATGTTTAAATGTTTACTATGAAGAAAATATTTTTTTTTCATAACTATTAGAAAGTTTTACATAATGCTTGTCTTAATTTTGTATATTGAAGTGATGAGAACTAAACACTTTTCTCAAGAGGAAGTTCCATAGTTTAGTATTTCTCTTTGAGCTAAGAAGGTTTTCAAGACATCTGGCCTACACTTTTTGGCTTTATCCCTTCCTACACGTTACAAATCTTTGTATGATGTTAGCAGTCATCACACTATTCTTCGTCCTTGTCCAGACAAACTATCCAGATAAAACTTTTTAAATTATTTCCTTAAATTGTTCCCTCCTGTTTTTTGTTTTTTGTGGGGTTTTTTTTGTAAATACTTGAGAAGTTTTCAAGTAGCATTTTGGAGAACAATTTTTATTTTAAACTGAATTGTAAAATAGGCCTTAAATTATCATATTAGTTTACCACCCAGTTTAACCTCAAAGCTTCTGTTACTATTTCTGATTTCAGAGTACTATTTCAGAGTAGATTTCAGAATACTAACAGTGTGTTTTTCAGATTATTTTTGCAGATGTTCTCTTATTATAATTAATTTTTTCACCATCTTTAGCTTGTTTACAAACTAATTTGAATTGATTTTTCTAGTTAAATATTTGCATAATAATAACAAAAAATTTATTAAAACCTTTTCTAAATTACTACAATTCCCTCCCTTATTTATATTCTTTAAATTTGAGTACATTTTGTCTACTCTGATTGCTCATTAAATCCATGATTTTATTAAACACAAAAAGCAAATTGCTGAGCACTAAAAAACCAAATTCCATTAAAATGAATAAAACTGATGAGTCTAACTCACATCTGTTTGGATCCGATGAGCTGTCTTTTAGCAGTTGTCTGACTTCAGTATTATAAACACAAAAAGGTAGTCGGGCAATGCAGAAGTGACGTGCTAGAAATTTTGCTTAACTTTGCTTTTCCATCTCTTAGGATTCAAATCTAAACAGCCTGGTTTTTTTCAATATTGTACCTTCATGAATTATTTAATGTAATTTACTGTATTTCTTTCTCAGCCTGTCTGTCTGTGTCTGTCTGTCTGCCTCTTTTTTGTGGGGAGAGGTGGAATAGTAGCGTGTAGCTTTCTACTATGCTGCCTTAAGTTTATTTTGACAGTTCTTTGCAGGTACACAAGTTGAATCTAAAAACTGTACAGGCACTGATAAAAATACTACTACCGTGGTTTTATTTTGGCATACTCTTCATGCCAACAACATGCAGCAATTACAACAAAGTGTTTAAAACATTGATATCTCATAATGTCGTCCACATCTTCAAATAGCTGTACACACAGGCATTATGTGTGCATTGTGAGTCACTCTGGGCAAACTAATTGCCAAAAGAACAAGAAAGTTACACTGGAGAAGGTTCATTTCATGTAACCTAGCTACCTTTTTAAGGGGAATTGTTTAGATTCCCTCTATAGTTGATGGAGAGAGCCAGGTAACCTCATATGGCAACTAATCCCACCTTAAAGTTTTCTGAAGTAAAAGTAGATGAGTTTTATTGGGAATGATCAATCAAATGCTGCATTCACTACAGAGAAAGCCTAGATAAACAGGTCAAACAAAACACCTGTTAACAACCAGAACTGGGTAATATAAAACTTACCTGCATGATTTCTTTCTTTCACAATGAAATTTTTGTGTTTGCTCTGCTAACAGTTGTGGGTTGGTGGGTTTTTTTTCCTCCCCAATGCTGTCTACATATTAATTTTATTAACTCTGCCATATTTTTGTTAGAGACAGAATTAAACAAGTACTTGAAACTAAAACTTGTATTTCTGGTATTAGAAATACAAATCTATATATTCGCATTTGTGTCCAATTTCTGCACCTTCTAAGTAAGTCCTTTAATAATTGCTGCTTTCTACTTAAAACACCGTCTAAAAGAGTGGTTTTTAGACCTAAGATAAGAAGGATTTTAACCCAGCAATCAATAGTTATGGCCAAGAAAAACAACAGACAAATGAAAAAATTTAGAACCACCACCCCAAGTACTGTCAGCAAATGTCAATTCCAATCAAACTTTAACTTTTAAATTTTTTAAATACGTATTTTAACATATGATCAGCTGACTTATGCTGACTTCTAAGGTTGTTGTTACAGTATGTCACCATATTAGATCATCCTGATAAATATATACTAGTCAACAGTAGGAGTATCCTTTTTGCTTTCATATGTTGTTCTGAAAGAAACCTTTGATAGCATTTGAAACAGATTCATCTCCTAAATCCACAAATTTTATCACGTTTATGAGAAATGGGAATATTTCTCACTATTTGTATGTTTGCTCTGGTGAAATTGTGTAAACAAACAGCTTCTTGACACAACATGGTTTGGAATGGAATGAAAAGTCTTGAATTATACTTTTGGACCTATTTTCTAGATTTTTAAAACTAAGTTTTTTCTAAATATAAAACCACAGAAAATTCTGAAAAGGCAGAGCTCTTGTGTTTCCTATTAAAGTCCACAGCAACTACATCTTTTCAATATCTCTTGGGATATTTTGCAAGATTACATGCAGCATAGGATGCATAAAGCACAAAGCTAAATAAGTCTAATTCTAAGTTCCTAGATATTTTTAATCTTCCTCTGTACAAGTACACACAAAACTACGCTGGGTAAAAATTGGGTAATAAACTTTGTGCATTAAATGTTTGCACAATCAATCAAATTTTCAAAACTATACATCTCTTCACAACTTGCAAGCTATGATCTACCATTTACAGATGGAGATACAGAAACTGTTTGTTTTTTCCGGATATACAGAGCAATATATATTGGCAGGGCTGGGATTTTACTGAGGCAGAATAAGGTCTCCTATAAAAAAGGAAGTGGAAAAGGAAAAGGAAAAGAAGAAAGGGAAAAGGGAAAAAGAAGAAAAAGAAAAAAGAAAAGAAAAAAGGAAGTAAAAAAAAAATTGAAAAGGAAAAAAAAAGTAAGGAAAAAAAACAGGACAGGAAACATCAACCAGTCAATTAATAAATAAAATTAAAAGGAAAAGAAAAAGAGGAACTATTGAATTCCAATGACTATTAAAATCTGAACTCAAACAATGTTTGATCCAAAGTCTATCAGTGTCAGCTTTTGAGCTAAGACTAGATGATGCTTTTAGTTTTTGAATGAGGGGTCCTCAATACCTTCAATAACAAATAATAAACTATAAAAAGAGTAACAGGACTTTGCTTTTCCTATTTAGGTGATACTCTCTTTGCTTTCTAAATGACTGTTCATGTACCCAAATTGTTGCTGCGATAATAATTTTTTTTCAAATACTAGAAAGTACGTCATGCAATCTCACATTTATTTTAAAATTTTAAATGCAGTTTCATGTTGTAAATGTTGGCCATTGATTTTAAAAAGCCGTGATATGTGCTTTTACATTGTCTCAAAGGTCTCTAAAACTGCCCATTTTATCAAAAATTTTGTGTTACATTCTCAAACATAGTAAAGCATCTTTTAGAAGTTATATCTTGTATAACATAGATTTTCTTATATGTCAATACGGCAAATGCTATGCAAATGATAAAATCAAATGTGTCATACTTTGTGTCAAAATCTTTATGGAAACGGAAATAAACCCACTTTCTTATTTGACTGCTTTATTTGCTAATCATTCCGTCCCATACCTTATTGTTACATGAAGGTACCCATGCTTAGGCAGCAGGACTTGAAAGGTTTCCATTAGATATAAAGACATTTTAGACAGGTTACAGTTCCATAAGCTGCAAATCTTTATTGATTATTGCTTAGGAAGATCTAAGTAGCTATTGAACACCACTTCCTAAGTCTCTTCTCAGAAGACTAAGCCAGTTTCCTTCTTTTACAGGCACCAAATGTAATTAACAAAACCCCACACAAATGACGACGCAAGATTTATCTTAATTCTCTTTCTTTTTTTCCTCATCCAGTTTCCTTTCCTACAGTAGCAATTTTTAAATAGACAAAGACAATAACAAGGTGTTGGGAGTTTTACAGATTCCGCATTGATAACAAAGGTGTCGTTTGTTGCCGACAGCCCATCTCTCTAGAGAGTGCTTCGAGGTAGATCTTCCTGGTCTCAGCTACCCAGAGCGGGGTGGCCTTTTTCATTCTCCTTCCTCTCTGATGGTGCTTTGCCTGCCAGACACGCTCAGGGACTTGCAGCCCTCAGCCTTTCTCACTTCAGAATAAAAAGGAGGCTGTTTTTTGAATAAGGCTGGCTAGGCTTGGTCAGGCCCTGAGGGAAACAAGTTGTTCTGTTGCAAACTTTACAGATTATCCTGCAGATATGGTGTAACTGAAATCAGATTTTCATGCCTTATAGTTGCTTACTATCTCTTACACAAGATACATAAATATTACATGCACAGTGACTAACAGAAGCGATCAGATTGAATCTGGAACAGTGTTGCATTAATACAGGATTCTGTTATCCTTAAGTATCTCAAATACTATTCTGGCATCAGTAGCACTCTCTGAGATAAAAGTTACTGCTCAAAGTGAACAGCAACTGGCAGTAGAGTCTGTCACTTACTGTCCATATAGCTTACGAACTTGAAGTACGTTGACTTTGCTTTTGATCTAGAAGTTCATTAGAGGAAGAGAACAAATCAGGGCTGCTTTATCACTTCACTCTTTCTTTTATAATGTTTTATCAATAAATGGACTCTCACATCATGTTATCCTAAGCTAACCTCCCAGATGATGTAGTTTCACGTAGTTCTGGTATTCCAGAAGGAGGTGGCAGCATACGTTACTCTGAACCGCTGTACTTACCTAGGAACTAACAGAAAATTAGTGTAAAACTGATGCCAATGCAAACTGAGGCAATTCCTCCACATCACTTCAATCTAATGCTGAGAAGAAGTAGCAGGAAAGTGCCATGGGAATTATGGAGACTGCTTCTTCCACGGCCCGAGTGAGACTGCCCCACGGCAGAGATAGTGGCCTTGAGTGACACTCTCATTCCTGCTTATGGCTTGTGCCAAAGCCAAAGTGTAGCCTCTCTGTTGTTTAACATTTCTGCCCTAGTCACAGTATTTCACTTATGTTTAGACTTCAGATACTCTAAAGAATCTCCTGAATATCATCTGCTATTGAATTTGCCTTTGTATTCAGCATTCAGCAATGGTATTACATGCTGAAACCTCCATCTCTGTCCAAATCAATTAAGAAAACAAACAAAGAAAAAATAAAACAAAACAAACCAAACGTCTCTGTAGCAACTTCTTTGAGAGAAAAATTCTCATTCTTCATAGCATGAGATTGTAGAGAGAATAAGCTATAATTAATCATAAATGTTGCACGTAGAGTTACTTTAGAATTTTCTGGCTTTGTGCTCTTTGAATTATGAATTAAGAGATATTTTTCAGTATAGAAGCAGGCTAGACAAAGTTAAAATTAGCGCAACATGCATAAACAGACAAGAATAACGGACAAAGTGTTGGAGGAAAAAGTAATCTAGCATTAGAAAAAAAAGGAAACAACTCAAGTCTTATATTTAAATTAATTTGAACCAAAAGTTTCTGAATCTTGCAACAATTAAGTGAATATGTTTCATGATCATTTTAATTTCAAACTTTTGGAGAAGAATAGAAATAAAAGTACTAAAATACCATAATCTCACCTATTTCAGTGGCTCTTACAAGTGCGTCAGAGAGTATTACTTAGATGTATTACCTTTTTCATAGCAATTAAGCACCCAAGATCCTTGGCTCATAGAAAGAAAAATTGCTTCAAAATTTGTGTATTGAACAAGTTTTGCTTTTTTTTTCCTAGAATGAGGTAAAGTCATATGTCAAAAACAGAGGTCCCAATGGAGTAAATTGGTTCCCAGATCAATATACTTTTGCCTGTATAATGCAGGGGTAAATCTACAGGTGAATTTAGGTGCCTAACTCCCACTGAAATCACTGAGAGTGAGGCACTAAAGTAGCTTTGTGTGCCTTATTTTATTTTAGAATTTCAACAGTATTTAGGGTTGTTTGTTCCCCTGATGCTGGCATAAATAGAAGAGAAACTTATGATTAGAAGATTGATTGTAATAGTTACAGAAGAATTGATAAGACTGGCTTCATTTAAATAACACGTAGATCATGAATCACATCAACTATAACATATTTAATCAAATTTCTGGACCTATATTATTTCATTGCTTCAAACAATCTTATTAATTATTTCACAACAAACAAGGGCTAAGGCTCAGTCATATAGACATACCATAAGAGTAATTTTTAAAAAGTTATTTATGTTCAGTGGTCTGAGCATTCTGTAAGGCTATTCTTGCTAAATCTATAGACAAACCAACACATAGTAGCAAATCTCTGGTTAAAACCGACATATTGATAGCGTAATTTGAAAACTGATGCACATATTTCTTGCTTTCCTTTACAGAAGTCTCTTAAAAAATCAATATCAAAATAATAAAAAATTCAAAAGAAAAGAAACTATGTATGCAATTATTGACCTCTGGGAACTAAATTTTGAATTTTGAAAGGATAACAGCTGAAAATTTTCTGTTGCAGTGGAACTATTTAAAAAATCTAGGAAATGCTTTTCTCATTCTGTGTGATCATGTTTGATTCTATATAGGTTACCGAACAAGGAAGCTGTATTTTGCAAAAGGGTTAAAAAGGGGAAAAGAACCTTAAAAAACCCTTATTTTTCTCAAAAAATAATTCAACACTGGAAATTGCATAAAGTGTAGCAATATCCAATTTCATGTTCTTCTTTTAAACATCAAGGGTATAGTTTAGAATTCAAGTAAGTCACTTTACTGAATGTCTTTTGTATAGAACCACTAATGCAGCAAAGTAGCTCAAGGAAAAAATCAGAAAATTTCCTGCCTCAAAGTTCACTGAAGGTATCTTTCACTATGAGGTAGACGTTGTCATTACAGATTAATAGGAACAGATTTGTCTTTAAAACTTGAATGCTCAGTGCTGCAAAGTACAAATCTTCCAACCAGTGTAACAAAAATATCTTGCTAATGCAGTATTTATTCTCTTCTTGCTCTGTAGATGTTTCCTCCCTGTCTATGGAAAACTGTTCCCTCCAGTACAAATAGTACCAAATGACACTATAAAGACATTTTTTTCTTAGCCTGACAATCTCGTTTTTAAAATTTTCTTCTTAATAACAGTAGTAGAAGATTTTTTGATGATTTTTTATATTTATTGTCTGCATCTTCATTCTATAAAGGTATAATATCCATTAATTACATTGTCATAAGACCTTATTTTCATTGTGCAGTAAATGCTTTTTCACTTCCATGAGTTCTGAGGTATGGTGGCTGTTCTGCTGAATGACCTGAGAGTTAAATGGCAATACGGTATTAATCATTATGAGAGGTAAGCTTGGAAATTCATGAATTCACAGGAGAAGACTGTTTTCAGGACAATTTACTATTCAGACCTCATGTTCACACTGTGAATGACTGTAATTACATGCTGTGACAATAACACATTCATAATACAGTACAGAAATGAACTCGTATTTTTAGTTCATTATTTAGGGCAGCAATTCACAACCAGTCGTAGAAATAGGACAATACATAGGAAGCAATTTTACCATTCACTACAAGTTAGTAAAGGTGAAAAGTAATTTCACAAAGTTTCTGGCCCTTGCTCTTGGAAAACCTGTTAGTTTAGTTAAAAGTCTTTTTAAGAAGTCTTCATCATCCCAATAGTATTATTGATGCTTGTAGAGTACTTGTAGACTACTAGTGTTCCAGAGTAATCTTCCAATAGTATAGCATTACAGTCAGGGACCTGGAAAATGTATGCCTCTTTTAATCCTGGCGTGTTTGAGAAATTTTTCCTCTTTCTTAACAGGATACATCTTCTATTTATTAGGACTTATTGCATGGATCCAGATTAATAAGCACAGACTCTCCTTTTGTGTTGTGGTAAATGGCATTGATTTGTCAGGCATATAGAAAAACAAGTGTTTGGATTTTAGGTGATGATCACCTTTTCCTTAATACAGGCTATTATTCTGAATGGTGTAAAGATTAATTACACCTGCTATGTTTTGTTTCTAAGGCTGACTCCTCTGCCAAGTTTTGCTGAGGTACAGAAAAAAATTCCTTACATTGTGAGATCTCTAACAGCACAGCTTACATGATTTCTAAGAGCACAGTTTTAATTGTTAAAATGCTATTTATAAAATGCAAATTATTTAATGGGCAGGTCATGGAATGTAGCAATGTCTAAGTGGACCAATGAAACCAAATGCTGCAGTCTAGATATTTTTACAGTAACAAAGCATCAGAATCTGGGATGAATGACCAGCAAAAGCATCTGTGGACTACAGCAGAAACTCAGTGTTAACTGAGAAAGGCCAAGGCAGACAGGAGTCCGTATGAGTATATGGGCTATCAAATGATAAATACGTGGGCCATAGTTATACAGTGAAGATATCATAACAGGACAATACGAAGGGAGCGACCTCTACTGCCACACTTCAGAGGTGTCCCAAATCTAACAGAGGCTACTAAGGGTTACAGAGGGTAGTAGTAGGCTCAAGATCATGTAGAGAATAAGGATTGAAAAGAATTGGATTCTCATGTAGATAACAGGGTTTGAAAAGAATTCCACAGCCACAGAGATGTCTCTCCTATTTAATTACAGCTTCATGGAAGGTGACCAGCATGGGTAGAACCAGAAAAAGTCAGAGAAGGTCCTACAGTTTTACGTTTTTTTTTTGACAAGTTAGAGCACACGTTTGGGAAGTGTACCAAGAACTCTGCGTGGGATGCTGGAAGAGCCAGAAGGACTGCAACCTGAAATGCTAAGAGTGACTGTCTGTTGGGATTGTTCTCTTACACTGGAAAGACAGTAAGTGCTACTGTAAGGAACGTAGAGGGAAAGGAGGATAAGGGCCTTTGCAGATGCAGACAACGTACCTCCAGTAAATCCCTTCCCACTCCAAACCTGTGAATATTTTCTTTGCTCCAGACATAGTATGCCGATGCCATAATAGAGATTAGTTGATCCATGTCAACTGGCAGTCTCCCAGATAATTCTCCGATATAGTTTGGGAGATAAAGCATTCAAGGGATCTATCCTTTCCCATAGATTGTTTGCCTCAGGCCCCAAATTTTGGAGGTTGAGGGATTAGCCTATATGTGGGCCATTTGATACCAGTTGACTTTAATTTCTGGGAATGTTCCCGGGAATGTTCCCAGGAATATTTAATTTGCCAAAATAGGCAGAAACTAAAATAACAAGTGAATACTCAAACTGGAGTGATAAAACTGGGAAATGGCAGTAAGAAGTTGCATTCATCAAAAGTCTAAATATTCATGCAAGTCCTACTGAAATTTTTCAGGGGAATACAGGCTGCTAAATTATCTTTCAGAAGCCAGTAAAAAATACTTGTCACTGTTCATCTGTTGCCTTGTTTTTCAGTTATGTAGGACAGGGACATTACTCTTGCATTTATTATTTATTGGTCTCAGCAAACTTTTGGAGCTTCATAGTAAACAATTATTTTTTTGTAGAATAGAAATCGAATGCTTGTTGCTGCTGTGGTCAACTTACACTCTATTAATTTTTTCCTGACTGAAGACCCCTCAATTTAGTAGAAAGAATTCAGATTCCTTCTGCTAGGTATACAGTAGGCCCCCTATAATATTTCTGAAAGAAAAATGAAGCAGGACAGGTACTGCTTTAGCAAAGACATGTTCATCTTTAACACAGTTCTCAGAAGACACTAAAAAACTTTCAAACATGGTATTCCAGTTCTTACCACCTTGATAGACAGTGCTGCAATATATCATATTACACTATCTTCTCTTTTGCTACTGCTCGGTTAATGTTCTGATTCGTATCACAACTCTGGCAGGTCAGTATGAATTCTTGAGCGTCTGTAGGAGGCCTCCATATCAGGAACTTTTTGTGCTGTCTCTGCTAGGCTGATGAGCCTTCTTTCCACAGGCTTTATGTTTAGATCCATTTCAAGAAGGTCATTGCAGTATAATAACATTATTTAGACTTCATGAATCAATGTTGATCTGTGGAAAGCCAGCTGGCCACCCAGAATTGGTTTCTCTTATCCAGCTGAAAAAATGAATTAAATGTCCCTAAATCTTCCTTTCCATATAAAATTGCTCCCTTTACTTCAGCCATGAACATTGAAAGGTTGTGAATTGGTGGAATATGTGATTTGTGGCATCAACAAGGCAATGTCTCTGTTCAGATGTGTTCTTTCTCATGAAAAATTTGAGGACTCTTATATTAAGGGAAAAAGTTACAAGCTTGTGTTAATGATTGGGGGAAAACAATTCAGAGGCAAAGCATGAGGATCGACACTAGAACACATTTGAATAACATGGAGCATAATAGATAGCCCTGGAGTAAACACAAGGCTGTATTTCACTCAAGAACTCAGCTGCAGTCATAAACTGTGAGAGGTTTATGAATGGCATCGGAGCCTCAGGAATTAATTTAGCCTTGTACTCACAGTGATGCCATATGTTGTTATTTATAATACCCACTTTATAATTACTACTCTTAAACAATTTAATATTTGTAGTTGTAATATTTCAAAGATTAAATCATTAACTTGAAGTGCCTCACTTCCTTTAGGTAACATCTCTAAAAACATAATTCCTTATCAAATAAGATTTTTAAGGGGACTATATTTAATAGAAACTGACTCCTGCTGACTAACTTTTAACACCACAAGCAACTATTCTCTTTAATAAGGCTGTGGAGTGCAATGTTACTATACATAAGTGCTATGGTCTCATTTTTTATTTGAGAAGCTGCAGATTTACATTGGGTCCAATTGATAGTTATACAGTGTAAGAAGGTAATTAAAGAAAAGGTATTCTGTAATGTATTGCTTTTGTGAAATTAAAGGTCTTGAGTAACTACCTATGGTCTGCATTTGAAATGGAGACAATCAAAATACTCCAAAGTAATAATTCAAATTTCAAATTCATATATTTGAACAATCACTTCCTGATTTCTACAGATTGTCTAAAACAATCCCTGAAGACCATAGTATTCTTGGAAGTTAACTGTGATTTTTCTGGCCATGATAATTTCCTTCCTCACACTTATTCTCGCCTCTTCCCATATATGTAATGTTTTAGCAGTACAGCCAGCACAAGAAATCAAACATGAGTAGGGGAAAAGCATTCCGGCTGTCTGAAGCAGCTTGCAGACAGGCTATTTGAGTGCAACGGAAAACCAACTGCATGGAATCAGAAAAATCTCACAGAAATCTTCCTGACATGTCCACCCGCATCTCTATCTTTTTTTTCTCCTTTCTATTTTCCTTTTTTTTTTCCTCTGCCTTCCTTTTTATTTTTTTCTCCTGTGCCTTGTACTCAGATAAAAATGAATGCAAACAAAGAGAGGCCTTCAATCAGTAGATATTATTTATGAAAGAGCTTCTTGTCACTCAAATTCAAGGTGTCTATTATTGGAACATATACAAAAATTCTTATAGAAGACCCCGCATAGCTTGCCTAAGTCATGTCCTCGTATCTCACAAGTTCCACTGTACTGGTGAAATCTTTATGCTAGAGAGTATTATGTATTCTTGTTATGCTTTGGTCCTTGTTAATATGGCATTCTGAGAATAAGAGATAGAATGAAGCAAGGTAAGGATTAAATGTAATTTAATCCAGTTCAGATCTGGGGCCACCTAAGTCATGATCTGAATATTCCCTAGTAGAGTCCTTTCAAACGTCTTTATGGAGAGATGAATCAAGATTCAGTCATCCAGGGTCACTAAGTCCTGCTCCAGTTTGCCAAGTTTTTGCAAAATATAACTATCTTCCTATGTATATTTACTGAGGCTGAAAGGATTTCTCTTTTCATCATGGTCATGCTGAAAAAAAATCAAGGAAGAAAAAATATTCCAGTCTTGATTGCACTGACCTTTTGATGAAAAGTGTTAAGTGATTATTGTTATTTGTTCTTTCAGAGCTCCAGCTTGACTCTTGTATTTATTGCAATTATTTTCAGTGAAACTTTCAATGTAAGGGAATTACTTGGAGAAAAATGCTGCAGCAAAATTGTCGAGATCTGAGCCTGATTTTCAGAACTTTTTCTCACTGTCATTTAATAGGTATTTATGTGGGTTTTACTGATAAGTAGTGTAGAATTTTGCTATGTATGAGCAAAAGCAAAGCTGAGCTCCCAAAGCCTATACATTATGATTGTAATCTGGGAAATACTGATTATCAGATAAGCTATATTAGTTATACAATTCCCACTTAAGAAAATGCCTTATTTTACTTTATTTTCCACATTTTAGGTTAAGTTCAACAGAGATATTCTCTTCCTGGTAAAGCATGCTAATCTTATGAAGCCAAATGCTTCTTAGACCATTCAAGGGGTCTCACTGTGATTCCTGTCTCCCCTCAGATCTCTGGTATTAATTAATGCAAGCAGGAACACAAATAGGTCTCCTTCCTTCTCTCCATTACACCATTGTTTGTCACTTCTCCTTTTGGAGATGCTCATGTTGCTCTGGTAAACCAGGTACTGTATGTTTGTCTACTCTAGTAGACTTCATTTATATGTAACATATATTACACATAAAGCTATGGAGATCTTCGTGCTGCTATCTTCATATTTTATACCATCAAGTAAAAGGGAAATGCACCTGAAGAAGCCATACAAATGAATTTTGATGTGGTGGGTTGACCCTGGCTGGACGCCAGGTGCCCACCAAAGCTGCTCTATCACTCCCCTCCTCAGCTGGACAGGGGAGAGAAAATATAATGAAAGGCTCACGGGTTGAGATAAGGACAGGGAGAGATCACTCGCCAATTACTGTCACGGGCAAAACAGACTCGACTTTAAACAAAATTAGTTTAATTTAGTATCAATCAAATCACAGTAGGGTAATGAGAAATAAAAACTAAATCTTAAAACACCTTCCTTCCACCCCTCCCTTCTTCCTGGGCTCAACTTCACTCCCAATTTTCTCTGCCTCCTCCCCCCTATAGGCACAGGGGGACGGGGAATGGGGGCTGAGGTCAGTTCATCACACGTTGTCTTTGCCGCTTCTTCCTTCTCAGGGGGAGGATTCCTCACACTCTTCCCCTGCTCCAGCGTGGGGTCCCTCCTGCAGGACACAGTTCTCCATGAACTTCTCCAAAATGAGTCCTTCCTGCAAGCTGCAGTTCTTCATGAACTGCTCCAGCTTGGGTCCCCCGCGGGGTCACAAGTCCTGCCAGCAAACCTGCTCCAGTGTGGGCTCCTCTCTCTCCACGGATCCACAGGTCCTGCCAGGAGCCTGCTCTCCAGTGTGGACTTCCCACAGGGTCACAGCCTCCTTCAGGCACATTCACCTGCCCTGGCATGGGGGCCTCTATGGGCTGCAGGTGGATATCTGCTCCACTGTGGACCTCCACGGGCTGCAGGGGGACAGCCTGCCTCACCATGGTCTTCACCACAGGCTGCAGGGGAATCTGCTCTGGCACCTGGAGCACCTCCTCCCCCCTCCTTCTTCATTGACCTTGGTGTCTGCAGAGTTGTTTCTCTCATATATTTTCACTCCTTTCTCCAGCTGCCATTGCTGTTGTGCAGTAACTTTTTCCCACTTTTAACTATGTTATCTCAGAGGCGCTACCACCATCGCTGATGGGCTCAGCCTTGGCCAGCAGTGGGTCCATCTTGGAGCCATCTGGCATTGGCTTTATTGGACATGGGGGAAGCTTCTAGCAGCTTCTCACAGAAGCCACCCCTGCAGCCCCCTTGCTACCAAAACCTTACCATGAAGACCCAATACAGTTAATTGAGATCTGACAAGATAATCAGTTACCTTTGTGACAGACAGATTTACAGGACCAAAAATCCAAGCCCCTTTTTAATGTATACAGCAATAATAACATGCTTCCTTTTAATTTAATAATTAGTCCATCTTTATAAGAAGGAAAACAATGCAATTCACAATTGGAATAACTTATACTGTAAATTTGACTTTAACCACTGGAGTTACGTACATAAAAGAAAGCCAAAAGGTGACAAATGAAAACTGGAGCTTAGTTGTAACTGAGGACAGCATATCAATTGACTGAAAACTAAAAGTGCAAATATAAAGCACTCCAACAATTCATGAAGGTCCTGCAGAGATTCTCAGGTCCTACAGGGCAGAAGCAATGTATTTTAATAGAGGAAACACAAACTTTTGCTAACTTTGTAAACTTTCTACTGTTGGGAAACACTGTCCTTTAGGCCTGCTTTTTAAGAACAGAGAAGTCCCATGAGAGTAGTGCCTTAGACAGAGATGGAGTAAAAATAATGCCCACTCTTTATTCCACAAAGGAAGAGGTTGATGGCTTTCATAACAAAGAGTAGGTAGAAAAGTTGTTGATCTGTAAACGATTCCATTGTTAAACTAGTATTATTTAATGTATCATGGAATCACAGAATGGTTGAGGGACCTCTAGAGGTCATCTAGATAAATGGTATAGTGCAGGGATACCTGAGATCATTCTAACCAAGGTAACTTGGACATCCAGAGTCAAGTATAACCGTGTCAATTTGACACATCAAGCGAGGCATGGGGTCTTGTGTGATTTCCAGTGACTAAGCTAGATTTTTCAAATAAAAGCTTGGGTTTTGCTAAAGGATTGCCAACATCTTTAGTCTGCTAGTCATGCAGATCTTCATTTAATAGTGTAATATGAGATTTAAAAACATGATCATTTCTGGAGCAAGGATGGTCAGGATAGTCCACGTAAAAAGTGCTGGAGAGAGGAAGCAGCCCTAAGGGGATTTAGACCTTCTTCAGCTTCAGTTCACATTGCCATGACGTGATACATTTGCAGCTACACAGCTCCAGCATTTGGACTGGAGAATGCTTGCCCCTAAATAAAAAAATCCAAGAGGAATCCCCAGCAGAAATCTATATCCTTACAAAACTACAGTGCACTGCAAGTAGCTCATTTATTGAAAATATGAAGCATGTGGGCACCATAGACCACTTGAAGGTGAATTATTTTATAGTTTTTATCCACTTTCTGGTGCTGTAGTTGTGAACACAAGAGCTGACACATCTACTAGTTGGTATCTTCTATCAGGTAGTTGTCAGTACTGGACACTTCAGAGTAAAAAGTTCCTCTTCTACCGCAAGCTGTGAGACAACCTTCTCCCTCCAAGATATCTCATCTTCCCATGTACCTCTGATGGGAGTTGGTTGAAGCCTGAAGGTCTAATGCTTCTCCCATAAAAAATTAATGTTTTGTTAAATTAATGAAGTGTGGATACCCAGATTAATGCCTTTCCTTTTCCTGAGACCTGCTAAATTCTTCACGTCAACATTATCTTTTGGCAGCGAGTTCTGCAAATTGGTTATACATTTTGGCACTAGATATTTCTTTTTATGCATTGCCAGGGAGCAGCAAGAGCGGAGCTGCTCCCTTTGGGAAGGGGAGCTGGGAGCCAAGTGCAGCCACCATGCAGGCCAGGAGGAGGAGAGGTGAGTTGGTCCTTGGAGGAGGCCCCTGAGCTCCCTCTAGTATCTCAGGTCCCTGAGAGCCAGTTTTAATTCCCCCTCATTTTAATTGAGCGGACTCTTGTCTTGTGCTCCAAGACATAGAAAAGAGTAATTTCCAATCACACCGCTCTGTCTTTTAGACACTTCTTGAAGTACTTCAGATACTTTGATCATGTCCTCTCTTCTTATTTCCAAAGTAAACAGTCCTAATCGTCTCAGTCTCTCTTAATCTCTGAGATGCCCTTGATGATTCATCACTCCTCTGTGAGCTGTCTCTGCCTCTGCCTCCACAATACGTTTTCTGAGACAAGGTGACCAGTACTGTAGCCAGGATGAGACTTCAGCATCCACTGATTTATAGAAAGACAATATAATGTTATTTATATATTCAATCTCTTATGTCTCCTGTAATGTAGTGCCTCGTTAGCTTTTCTGAATAGCTGCTGAGTGGCACAGGCACTGGCACTTTGAGCTCTGTTGTTAAACTGAGGTCCCTTTGCTGTGTTGGCATAGATGTTAGGTGCTACACTGTTGGTGTTAGATGTTGCTATACAGATGCTACAATTGCTGTGCTGCTGCAGATATTGTAAGATGTAGGAATAGTTTATTTCAAGTGCACATTTATCTGTATGTATTGACATTGAAAATTGCATTGACATTGCATTTACTATAACATTGTCCTTTCAGGGCCACTGCACAAATGTGCTGCCACAGCATATGTGAATGCATGTTGCAAGTTAGCTGATGTTGGTGTGGGGACCAGAGGCTCTCTGCCTTCCTTCTGGTAGTGTACCTGTGCCTGCTTTTCTTCTGGGATGCAGGTGTCTGCCTCAGAGAGAAGTCGTGATGCCTCTACCCACTTGGGATACAGAGCAGGAGTCATGGGGTAGTCACAGCAATATCCTTGGGAATAGCAGATGGAGCAGGACTCACCCTTTTTAAAACACAAGGACACTCTAACACACATCTAGGACAATTACCCCAGTTTATCTCAATCCTTTCAGATTGGAGCAAGTTGATCTCCTATGTTCCACTACCCACAAGCTATCCCCCAGGCCAGGGATGAAGAGAAGAAGAGGTTTTTCCATCTCATATTGAAGCTAGCTTCCTGCATAAAAAAAACCCCCAAAGTGCTAATTACATCAGAAGAAGATAGAGCAAGGATCAAGAAACTCGGATATTTTCTCAGGAGGTTCATATGAATTGCCACTTTCAGGGCAGATTCTTCACAGGTGTCTGAAAATTCACCTAGTATGTATTTGTAATATATAAAAGGAAATTTGGTTTTGGAATAGCCTGATTTTACTAGTGAATGATTGGTGTGCCCTGGATCCGCAAGTATCCTTAAATCAAAGGATTTTGGTAACACCTTACCCCAGCTTTTTTGGATCCAAAGAGAATTAGGAAGTAGTTGACATCTGCAGAAATGAAAACTGATAAGTTTTGAATTGTTTGTTGTCTGAACAGTAGTATTATTTTTTTAGAGTCTGAAAATTTAATGGCTTATGGAAAGTTGCTGTCATATAAAGCAGCCATTTCTCATCGTTACATCAAACTCAGATGGTCCAGGTGAACAAGGACCTGAGTATAAAAAAAAATTATGCATTTTGTGAAAGCCTCTCTGTTCATCTCAGATTCCATCTAGATACTCCGGATATGTTGAGAACTGCTGTAATTCCTGAGGCCTACCAGTGGAATTAGGCCCCTGGTTTCTTCATGAAGACACCAGTGTTTCCATTGTTCTTGAAAAATTTTGTCAGAATTTAATGAGATCCTTTCTGGTTGCTGCAAACTTCATACAGTGGGATACCACATCCTCCAGTTTTGTATCATTCACTGGAAAAGAATCTGAATGAGTCTTTCCAAACATGTGTGTGATTGCCTAAATTAAAACATTCCAGTATAATTATAGCAAATGATATTTTTTCCACAAATTCATTTTGTCATCCATTGCATTAATTTAATAATGTAATGATAAGCTTCAGACTTTGTATACTCATCTTGACAAAGTCCTGTGCTCTTACTTTTTTCAAATCAAAGATGTTGCAAATGAGAAAATTAGATCTTAAGTTTGAAAATGGATTGTTTTCATTACAAAGCTAGCATTAGTGCTTAATGAGATTGCATACACATGGCTACATATCAGAGCATAGCCATAAACAGCATAAAATGCAAAATAATTAGGTGACCTTTCCCCAGACTATTCTCAGTGGCAGAACTATGACCTTCTTAGATTGTGTTCTGAACTTCTGGCATAGCATTGATTGCAAAATCAGTGCATGTAATGAAAGCAAGTCTTAGGATGCCATAAACTGTTTCACCAGGCAGAGATGACAGCATTTGAAATGTGTTGAAAGCTCTAATGTAAATTATTTAGACTGCTTGCATGATGCAGACCTCTCTGCCTGAAGAGACTAATCAATTCTTTCATTTGATAGGAATTTTAATTGGATACAACAGCCAGGGGTGCAAATATTGTTCAGCTACCTAATTCATTGGCCATTTAATTGAGGCTAGCCTAATGTTTTCATTGTTGCTACATATATTAGAGCAAAAAGACAATATTAAGATGATTTAATTGTGGATCTTGCAATAGGAAAACCTTAAGCCTTAAGCAGCATGTTGAAAATATAGCGTGTATATTACAGAGATAATTATATAGTCTTGAAACAGTATGGCATGATGTACACTCCTATCCATCACCAGTGGTGGAACATACCATCCAATAACACAAACAAAAAAATAGGCACTTCAAATTGAAGGAAACATCTGCACAAGATGTACTTCATTGATTTGTCAATTGTCTGCTTCTTATTAGTTTCTTAAGCCTTTATATTTAACAAATGTAAGTGTAAATATGTCTTTATTTGGTTCATTTTAACTTCTGGAAACATTATTTTCTCTCATAAAAAGACTATAAAGGCCAATCATTTAAAAACCTATCTATACAAATATACAGCAAGCTGTGTTAAACACACATCAAGGTACAATTTTCTGCTGAACTGTATCCCAAAACAGTTTTGCAAACAGAGGGTTAGAAATAAGCATTTAAGATAAATTAGGAAAATGTTTCAGTTGTCATTGAAAAGGTGCATGTTTTGAGGTTAATGCATTTAGGAAAAGAAATGAAAAGAAATTGTTTGGGAAACAAGACACATGCTGTTGAGTCAAGGTCAGATTTGCCTGGTATGAAACACAGTTCCATGTCATAGAAGCTGAAGTCCTGTCCTTCCTTGCAGCTCAGGAAATTGGGAGTGGTGATTATTCTAACCTAGCTATTATCTCTAGAAATAATGTTTTTGCAGAAGCTAAGTTAATGAGGTAAGGGCTGGTGATCTGCTAATTAAAAATCTAAAAATAGGACTAGTGATAAATGGGGTGTCAAAATATCCTAGCTAAGGAAGAATCCTTAAGTTAGCAGTGATCAATGCACAGCTCTGATTTCATGACACTGCATATTCATTTAATGAACCTCCTCTTTTATCTGTTAATTACTACAACACTCTCTGGATTAAGACTATAGCACATTCTTGGGAGAACCTGTGCATTGTCTAGTTCAAGTTTATTTATGAATATTTATTAGTTTGCTAGCATACCAGAATCTTCTGAGTAGCTGACACATTACCGCACACTAATAAAGGCTTTTGTTTGACATGGAAAGCAGTTGCTTTACATTGGAAGGGCTGTTAAAGCTCAGTGTATGTGTTTCAGAAGAGCAAAGAAAATTGGGAGGCTAAATATACAGACTGGTATTTTCAAACAGGCCCAGCTGAATTATGCAACCTATCTGCATCGTACTACATTGAGAGTAGTACACAAACCCAACTTTAATCCTAAATAGAAACATCTGGCCAGTAGCGCTACAGTTAATGGTATATCATCTTTTCAGTTCATTTGTGAAAACAATATTTATTCCAAATTCAGTGCAGCGAAGCGTGCATTCAGATATCACAAAAAGATATTTCAAACTGAACATAATTTATCTGGGTAATATTGTTGATGTTATTAGCCATTTTACTGAAGTATGTTACGGCCTCTAGGTAAACCTGAGCACTCTATTTGACTTGAGTTGCAAATGTAAAAGTGTGATGAAAGATACTTTGTTGCAAACCAAGGCTTTTCAGAAAACCAAACACAGGACAAATGGTAAGAAGAATAGGAAAAAGTGCCATAGCTGCAAGAATGCAGTACAAATCCTGCAAGATTTCAGTATAAATAAAAAATCAGTACAAAGCTATCAGTCTCCGGAAAGCTTAACTGATTGTAACCACTGAAGCTTGTGCCATCAACAGTAAGGATCCAATAAGCAAACTCACCCACTCTCTGCTAACCCAAGATGTCCCTATAAAAGTTAACAATTTCACACCTATTGATTTCAGTCCTATTTAAGTTATTAATTATCAAGGCTTCAGAGATCTGAAAAAAAAAATTATTACTCTGGAATAAAGCAAGAGATATAGTTCTTATTTTTAGGCATTGACAGACCTTCTCTCGGAAGGATGAGGTTTCTCAATGCCTTTTTGAGACACCGCTAATCAGGAGTTACCACAATGCAGTCATAGTTTCACAGGTTGAATATGACATTAGATGCTAAAGTATCACACAGAGTCCTAATCCCCTAATTATTTAGATTAGGAATCTCATTAAAGTCCCTGTGATATTGTTCATTTCTGATGGGAGAAAGACACGGATGTGAACTGGGCATAAGGAGGACCTGGTGCACGTCAAATACAGCCACATCAGCTTTTGAGCATCACCATGTCCTTGCATCTGCTACTTCAGACATAACCACAGAGCTTCAGGTCAAAACGGACCTATAGACTGTTCAATCTGCTGTACAACACAGGGCATTAAATTTCATCCAGTTACTTTTGCACCAAGCCCAATAATTTACACTTGAGTAAAGTTTCATTTGTGTTCTGCTAAAGCATACTAATTAATACATAATGCAGTAGTGGAAAGAAGCCAGATCCTATAGCAAAGAAGACTTATGTAGAATAGAATATACAGAAGAGTAAAGCACACTGAAATGCTGTGGAGGAAGAAGCATCAACACAGTCTGGATATACAGCTGTGGAAGGAGAACTTGACTATTAGAAAAAATTGCAAGGACTGGTCCCTGTGAATTAATTCCCTAATTTCCAGACAAAATTCTAAGCAGAGAAACAGGGAAACAACTGGAACTTCCATGTTACCTCAACAGATTTGCACAGAACACTTTTGATCCAAATCAGCAGTTATTTAATACATTATTCTTAATGCCTGTCAGGGCTTTGCTAACAAGCATTTAATTTTCCACTCTCTGAATCATCTTGGCTGCAGTATGCTTGTCTTTCTAATTGTATCTTTTCTCTGACTTGACCCAAGAGTGAGATGATTTACCACCTGTACTCTTACCTTAAACTGTGCCAGCCTAATTGGCTCCAGATTTAATCAAGCGTTCACAATGTCAATGTTTCATTTTCACCTTTGCTTATTTTATGTGAAATGACATTGATCGCTGGTCAAGTGATTAGCTGAGATTGTGTGGCTTTGTCTGTACTGTCACAGACATTATCCGACTTTTGCTTTATTTTTCAGTGCTTACTCCAGTGTGCAACTATTGTCACAAGAGGTTTGGATTCATAACCTATGTATTTTTACGAGTGTCCCCAGACCATAATGAAATGCAAGCTCTTTCTTTTATATTCACATCCAACCATAACGTGTCTGCCATCTGTATGATGTGTAGGTATGCTGTTTGCATGCTTTGTGGGTTACTCGTACTTCAGGCATTTACCTTCTGAACTCTGAATCATCTCCTCAGTGGATTCTACCTCTTTCCATTGGCTGTACAGGAACACAGATTTTTAACTGTCATCTTCAAATGTGCACCTAAATTATAGAATCATAGAATCATAGAATTGTTCTGGTTGGAAGAGACCTCCAAGATCATCGGGTCCAACCATTAACCTATCACTACCAAGTCCCCCACTAAATCATATCCCTTAGGGCCTCATCTAAACGCCTTTTGAATACCCCCAGAGATGGGGACTCCACCACCTCCCTGGGCAGCCTGTTCCAATGCCTGACAACCCTTTCGGTAAAGAAGTTTTTACGAATGTCCAATCTAAACCTCCCCTGGCGCAACTTGAGGCCATTTCCTCTTGTTTTGTTGTCTGTTACTAGGGAGAAGAGACCAACCCCCGTCTCTCTACAACCTCCTTTCAGGTAGTTGTAGAGAGCAATAAGGTCTCCCCTCAGCCTCCTTTGCTCCAGGCTAAACATCCCCAGTTCCCTCAGCCGCTCCTCATAGGACTTGTGTTCCAGACCCTTCACCAGCCTCGTTGCCCGTCTCTGGACACGCTCCAGCACCTCAATGTCTTTCTTGGAGTGAGGGGCCCAAAACTGAACACAGTACTCGAGGTGCAGCCTCACCAGGGCCGAGTACAGGGGGACAATCACCTCCCTACTCCTGCTGGCCACACTATTTCTGATACAAGCCAGGATGCCGTTGGCCTTCTTGGCCACCTGGGCACACTGCTGGCTCATATTCAGCCGGCCGTCAACCAACACCCCCAGGTCCTTTTCCGCCGGGCAGCTTTCCAGCTCACAGAATCACAGCATGGTAGGGGTTGGAAGGGACCTCTGGAGATCATCTAGTCCAACCCCCCTGCCAGAGCAGGGTCACCTACAGCAGGTTGCACAGGACCACATCCAGGCGGGTTTTGAATATCTCCAGAGAAGGAGACTCCACACCCTCCCAGGGCAACCTGTGCCAGGGCTCTGTCACCCTCACAGTGAAGAAGTTTTTCCTCATGTTCAGGTGGAACTTCCTGCGCTCCAGTTTGTGCCCATTGTCCCTTGTCCTGTCTCTGGGCACCACTGAAAAGAGTCTGGCCCCATCCTCTTGACACCCACCCTTGAGATATTTATAAGCATTGATGAGGTCCCCTCTCAGTCTTCTCTTCCTCAGGCTGAACAGCCCCAGCTCCCTCAGCCTTTCCCCATGGGAGAGATGCTCCAGTCCCCTCATCATCTTTGTAGCCCTTTGCTGGACTCTCTCCAGTAGTTCCTCGTCTTTCTTGAACTGGGGAGCCCAGAAGTGGACACAGGACTCCAGATGGGTCCTCACTAGGGCAGAGTAGAGGGGGAGGAGAACCTCCCTCAACCTGCTGGCCACACTCTTCTTAATGCACCCCAGGATGCCGTTAGCTTTCCTGGCCGCAAGGGCACATTGCTGGCCCATGGTGAATTTGTTGTCTGCCAGGACTCCCAGGTCCTTCTCCGCAGAGCTGCTTTCCAGGAGGTCAACCCCCAACCTGTTCCGGTGCATGGGGTTGTTCCTCCCCAGGTGCAGGACCCTGCACTTGCCCACGTTGAACCTCATGAGGTTCCTCTCCGCCCAATGCTCCAGCCTGTCCAGGTCTCACTGAATGGCAGCGCACCCTTCTGGTGTATCAGCCACTCCTCCCAGTTTCGTGTCGTCAGCTACTTCTAGAGTAGATTGTGCGAATAACCTCATTGTGCATATTTCATAGGCTGATTGGAAGAAAACTTATGTCTAGCTTAAATCTCATTTTTTTTTCTGTCACAGTACAGCGATATTCTTTCAGCAATCATAAAGACTGCATTATTGAAAAAAATGAAATCTGTACACCAACTGTAATTATGCTCTTGGGACCTTAGATTTTCATTAATAGTCTAAGTGATTTTTGGTGGTATATGCCTAATTTAAATTAATTTCCTGTTACATTTACCCTCTGAAGTGTATGTACACTATATAGACACACAGAATGTAAAAATGAATATACTATGTATAATATACAGTTACTACCCATCTGACAGTCTGATATGAGTGAATTTTTGGAAGGTAGGGGGTATCAATCCTGGAATTCAGTAGTCAGTCTCCAGGAATTAGTGGAATTGTAATTTTACCAGTGGGACCAGGATTTTAGTTTTGGTTGGAATAGAGTTTTTCCAGCCTCTGGGCATTAAAACAGAGATGATGTCCCACAAGCACCAGCGTGTTAGTTACAAGATCTCATTGACTTATTTTCTGAGTAATTAACTTTTCAATTCAGTGACAGAAATTAGGAACAAAATTAATAAAAAGCATCCAGCTAGATAAATCCCAAATTAAAATGTGTAACTTCTCTCACCCAAATAAAACACTAAATTCTGTTCATGTGAGATGTATCAAAACATTTAATTTGGGGCACGTGCAATGAGAGGTGAACAAGCAAAAGAATGCTGAGGATGATACTTTTTCTTTTGCCCAGTGGTTAGGCAAATATTTAAAATGAAAATATTTGAACTCTCATCCCTGGCCAGCACCTTAGCCATCAGACTAACAGGTAAACTTGGTAATGTAAAAAAATGCTTTTCTCTCATGAAGTTGTTCTAGCGTAAATCTATTGGAACTCAGATAACCCCTCTCATATCAAGGTTTAACAACTAGATCAGAACAACACTTTCTTTCTCTCTGGGTCAACTGATATTTAATTGGGACACATATAGAAGAAGAAAACTCAAAAAAAAGCTAAGGTTTTAGACACAGCTGATCTGCAATAATTGTCCAAGTGAACTGGTTTATGCAGGTAAGTGCAAGTTAATTTGAATGAGTTTAGCCCTCTTTTCACTGTACTCTGAACTAACGCTGATTACTTTGTGTTTGCCATGTAGGTAGAGCATGCATGCGCACACATATATACACACTTACCACAGACAGGTACTGTTTTACACGGTACTGCATCTTTGTCCCCTTTCCTTCCTTATGTTATCCTGGCATTCAGTTCTGATACTCACACACGATGTTGAGAGAGAACTCTTATTCCGTCCCACTTCAGTTGCTTTGGTGATCTCAAATGTTCAAAATTATATTCAAATTTGAACCTGTTATTCCTTCAGTTTCAGAAGCTGTGAGCTATAGAAATATCATATATCAAATAGAAATGACTTTTGGAATATTCAGTTCAAAATGATACAGATACTAAAATTAGGACCTGAACCACAAGTTTGCTGATTTCTAGTTAACAGCTGTAGAGTAAAAAACTGAAGTTCAGCATGTGTCTTGAATTCAATGATACCATGATCTTTCTCCATTTTCTAACCAGAGAAGAACTGAATGCATTTCTTACAACATCACAAGGTATGCTGGTTTTGGCTGGGATAGAGTTAATTTTCTTCAGAGTAGCTAGTATGGGGACTATGTTTTGAATTTGTGCTGAAAACAGCATTGATAATGCAGAGATGTTTTCATTATTGCTGAGCAGTGCTTACACAGAGTCAAGGCCTTTTCTGCTTCTCACCCCACCCCACCAGCGAGGAGGCTGAGGGTGCACAAGGAGCTGGGAGGGGACACAGCTGGGACAGCTGACCCCAACTGACCAAAGGGATATTCCACACCATATGACGTCATGCTCAACTTATAAAGCTGGGGGAAGAAGAAGGAAGGGGGGGACATTAGGAGCGATGGCATTTTGTCTTCGCAAGTAACCATTACGCTTGATGGAGCCCTGCTTTCCTGGAGATGGCTGAACACCTGCCTGCCCATGGGAAGTAGTGAATGAATTCCTTGTCTTGCTTTGCTTGCGTGTGCGGCTTTTGCTTTACCTATTAAACTGTCTTTATCTCAACCCATGAGTTTTCTCACTTTTACCCTTCTGATTCTCTCCCCCATCCCACCAGGGAGGAGTGAGCGAGCAGCTGTGTGGTGCTTAGTTGCTGGCTGGGGTTAAACCATGACATAAGGTAATAGATTTTTAAATATTTACAAAATACAGAAGATGACTATAGGTAATTTGCAATATAGTAAAATTTGTCCTCTTATTAGTAGATACATTAATTTTGCAAAACTCCAGGCTCCCCAATGGAATACTTTTTGAAAGTAACAAATAGAAACAGTCCTTATTTTATACCGTTTATGTATATCTTTTATTCCCACTATATCCCTCTCTTCTTTATGTTCCATACTTTTCAGGTTGTAATAGAAAAAAAAATAGTATGAGAATATGAAAAGGAAATGTTCCGAATTGCTTACTGTGTTATCAGAAATTGTGTGAGTCATGATTTTGCTAAGTAAACTCCACAGGGGAAAAATATGTGAAAGGTGTATAATCCTGGCCTCCTGGAACATTTATTCATATTAATGCAGTGCACAGTTAGAATTTCCTTTGTGCATGTCTGTTTCAGACCAGTCATAACAAAAAAGAATGAGGAAGGTAATTATAAATAATTTAATGAAGCTCTGTCAATCGAAATAGGAAATTTTGTATGCATGTAAGCATGTTTAACTTTGCCAGGAGGGCTTCCCAGATACTCAAAGGAACTATGTAAACAAATATTCTGCATATGCTTGTGAATAATTAAACACATTTAAACAAGAAACAACTATTCTAATATATCTACACATAATGACCACCTACTACAGCTATAGAAACTGTAGTTTACTGTTCATTGATTGTGTGTGTACGACAAAGGGTTTATAGCATTCTCCAAAGTCACATATGTGATCTTGTAAGGTAAAGAAGACTTGCAGGAAAAGAAGTGGTAGGGATAATTAATGCGTTCTTTTCAGGTGATTATAAGCCCTAATTCATTATATTGGAGGGTAGTTCTAATAAGAAAGGTCACTGCCGATTTCCAAGGGTGATAACCAAGGGCAGTATTCATTATTATGGATGTGTCCATAGCTTCTGAATACACAGGTACTGAAGTGCTTGTCTAACTCCTCAGAATTTTTACAAAGAGTTTAAAGATAAGAGACAAGAAAAATTGGTATGTTGATGGTTCCTGTGCCAGCAGACTGCCTGACACAATTATCTACAGGATATAAATTGTACCACACATCTCAAAAGAATGCTGTTTGAAAGATCCACTGGTTGGGGTCATTCCCAATGCTACTACAAGGACAATCCATTTGTGGAAAAAATGGAGAGTGTGGCAGGCTCAGTCACATCCACCATGGTAAATATTACTTTTATACTTCCACTTCATAAGGAATGAACTATGAAAAGGAAGACTGAAAGCTGCAAAGTATCTGCTCTCTTTGCAGCAGATGTATAAACAGGACCAAAAAAGTGAATTTGAGAGATTTCCCATAGCACAGAATGCACAGAACATCAGCTTTCCTGAACATAGTGGCAACACAAAACATTCATAAAATGTGAGATGTGTTCTTAAAATTGCTTGGCTGCTTAAAATACATAACTTTTATTCCAAAGGTCAATTAACATTACTCTATTTATTTGCTTTCCAGTTCCATAAAAAACTACACCTTTACCAAGCTTTACTGTCAAAGAGAGTTTCTGCCAAGCTTCTGTTTTTGACACATCAGCATATGTTGCTGCAATAATTCAGGAAAGGAAATGTTTGAATCTTTTGTGGTCCACCAAAAAAGAAGATGGGAATGGTATACTGTACTGACAGCAAACAGACTTTCAAAGTTCAAAGGCAGCAGAAGTACTTGTGCAAGAAATCGTATTTTGACAGGAGCTTGCTTTTGCCATTAATATCTTCATCAACTAACAAGATAGGTACTCTGCCTGTGAGTGTGTGCTGCTTTCTCTGCTGTGCCTTGCCTTAACCTGGATTAGAGTTTTGCAGAAACTCAACAGGTATTTCTGTTCCCTGTATCTATTAATTTTTTGTCTTCAACAGACTTCATGAAAGATCTATGGTGATTCGTGAATGAGCTTTTGTGCAGTGAGAAATCCTTCACTAAGAAATTCACTAATTCACTAAGAATTGCGATCATTTCTCATACTGTAAGGAACTTTCAGTTGGTACAAAGCTGATCAGTTGTCCTGGAGCATTCTTGTGTGAATTATTCCAGTCGTTGAACACAGAAGTGTAGTGTAGACAAGAAAACACATCACCAACTTTGACTGGATTGAGCTGGTACTGGTTCTCACCCACCCTGCAAAACACTTTTTTTGAGTAATAAGTAACTAAACTATATTGCTCTTAAGTGGACTAGCTGGTTCAACACATATAAATAGATCAGATTTCTTCTTAATCAAATTCATGGAAGATTCAATAGAATACAGAAAAGCAGCATAAATGTTTTATAACTTTTCTTTGCTCCTACAGCAAGTTCTTTACTGTTTATCTGTATTTTAAGATCACTTTGCTGCACTGATTTAACATTCTTCTGTCAAAGTATTAAGATAGACACTTGTTTAATACCCCTATTCCTGGATTCTTAACACACACTGAAAGTAAGTCAGGGAGATAAGACTATAGTTACTGACATTTCAAACCACAGTGCTGTGCAGAAAATGTTATTTAATTTTAATCAGGAGTGGCTTGTCTCCCCAACATTTGGATTTTTTATATTTCAAACTATTTCAGTGGCAATACTTGCTGGTTTAGCACCTTTATTTTTAAATTATCTTGCCAGCTTTGAAAATCTATCCACATTTATATGGTTGGGGATGAGGTCTAAGGGGGTGTGTAAACTTCATAAAAGTATACGGAAAGTTCAGATAAGACTGTGAAACCTAGGCATGCCTAGAAACAAGGCACAGTCAGGCCAGAGGAAGAGACGAACACCAGAAATCATCTTGTGGAAGTTGATGGTAGACTATGTCAGGCAAAAGGAAGGAGTAGATCTACATAAAGGTTTCATCCAGCCTGGAGAGAGGTACTGCTTGATGTACTCCACTGAGGGAGAGAGGACTTCCAGAGATTGACAAGAGAGAATGAAAAGCAGATGGAAGGGTTTTACTGAGAGGTGTCAAGAATAAGCTTTCCTGACTGTAGTCTTTTGATGTGTCTCACTACCCCAGAGTTCTTCCTTGTGTATTTCTACTATTTGCCATTTCAGAGTAGTCCCTTTGGCATTACTTACCTCATGCAGGGGAGTATCTAACATTCAGTCAGATCTCTCTCAAGTCTATCCTTTCCCAGGCCTTCTGCCTTTCATCCTGAATAGAGTCCTACACCACTGAAGAGCACGTTGCCTCACATGTGGGCTTTCCCTCTGTTCCAGTCACTTCAAACAAAAGGTTAATGTTAGTTCTATCCCACTCACAGAGTTGTTCCTCTGCAGTTCATTTTTCCCCTTAAGGATCCACTCCTGGAGCTAATCACAGGTCCTGCCTTTTGTTCTTCTCATTTTCCCCAGTGACAGATCCTTTTCCAGCCTCTCATGATCCCTGTGAGGCCATCTTTCTCCCTATCCTCTCTTAGGATACTGAACAAAACACCACAACCCTAAGCATCTTCATAAACTGCTTTAGATTCTTCTTTTTAATCTCCTTTCCTCACCACGAACATGCCCTCTTCAAGTGTCACCAAGAGGGGCACATTTAAGCTTCTTTTTAGGTCTTGTTTCAGGATTACGCTCTCCAGTCAGCCCCAATGAGTTACCCTTGCCATAGAGCGACAGATGCAAATGGCGGGCTGCTATCCCGTAACAACCAACAGATGTCATTAATGCCATTAGCTTCTGGAAGGACTGTCTGTCTGGCAACATGAAAGGAAATAAAGGGTGCAAGAACATTAAAGGCTTATTAAGTTATCTGCATTTTGACATATTGTGCATGGGATGGAAACCATGCCTACAATGGTTGCAACCAGCAAACCGGGTGGGTCACAACCAGCAAACCAGGATTAAGGAAAAGCCAAGCTTTTAATGGCTTGACCTGCGTATCAGCCTTGAATGGAAAGGAAAATAATCAGGTTCTAAAATAGATCAGAACTGGAGGACCTTCCTGTTGGTACTGGAAAAAAAGAGGGAACGAGTCATTCCTATATTTGCTCCCAGGACACTGCAAGTGCATGCTGTCCTTACTCAGGACAGACTGTAATTATGGAGCTAACCCTCATGCTATTTTAATTGTGTGATCCCAGCAGACTGAGAATTTTGTTATTGTGCTATGAGTGACACAGTTGAGATAAGTGTTCCTTCACAATTACTCTTACTCTTGTTAGTCTTGTCAGTGAAACAGAGATGGAGTTGAGTTGAGTGGTCAAATTACATCAATAGGTTTACTTTGTAATGTTCTGCATATATTCATATTTAATTCAAATTGAGTCCAAAATGCATTCTAAATGCTTAATAACATTGGTTTGACCCCCAATTAGGTGATGCGTGTCCACAAGTAACGGTGAGATACAGCATGTTTTCAGTGTTTCATTATCTTCTCTTTTTTTTTAGTCACTCTCTCCACTACCTGCTCAACAGACAGATGAGTCTCTTATCAGAAGTAGCAGATGGCAGGGCCAGTCTGTTTGAATTTTCCGACATGCACTCATAGAACATTTCTGCGAATTTTGTTAAAGTGCATTATATTACAGCACAATCGGGGATATAAGCAGGGGGATAGCACAACTTCTGTTCAGGAGTGTATTTTTAAACCTTGTTACAGAGTTCTGTAAGGCAAAGGCTGTATTTTGTAGCTCAAAGCAAGCAGCCTGGATCTTAACTGACGCTGTCTTCAGTCCCCCTCATTTCAATGTCAAAGAGGAGTTTCAGAGGATGAACTGAGGAATTGTCTTTGCAGTTTGTGAACTGGGGGAAAATCTGCCTGTTGATTTACTGAGAACTTAATGTCAGTTAAATGAATCAGACCACTGCATAACACTGAATACTGCAGAATTTCAAACTACTCATGACCAAGAAATGGGCTAAATGGTTAATCTCTATAGCTAATCGAAATGTGCATCAGTTCCTTGGTGCTATATATATATATATATCTATTTGTTTATAGTTACACCAGCGCTGTCCTGTTTTCCAGGCTTTGGACAAAGTCAAGGTATTATCTTGTAGGTGCTTCATCTCACAGAGCAAGAGAGTGAGAACAGAAACAGAGAAGAGGAAGGAATAGGCAAAGCCCTTGCGTTTATTTGGCCAGAGTTAATATCAGAAATATGGCACATCTAGTTAGCTGTATGCTCAAGGTTCCCCAGAAAGCACTGAGGAGGAGCATATGATTCTCTTCTATATCCCTTTTACCTTCTGAAGTTGACAGACATGAAATCTGAGCATGCCTTCGAGATAAGAGACATAGGTTCCCAATAAACTATTCTGCTAGTAAAGACTCCCAAACGTCTTACAATATTCCCTGTTCCTTTCTGAACTTCAGCAATGGCTCTCCATATTGCAAGGGAGGGCAAATGGGTTTGAGATGAGTTATCCTAGCTGCTGGTCACAGCTTAAAGACAGATCATAAGCCTTCTTTGATTTTTAAGGACATATCACATGCACACAAAAAAGAGAAAAAAAAACAAAAAGGAAAACCTCTACACAGAAGCTGTGAATTTATGCTTTGTAAAATCTGGAAATCTTTCAGAATAAAATTGAAGTTGATGACATAAATGTTCTACTTTATTGCTTTTTATATTATTTCCATGTCCTATCACACTAGCTAGATGGGGATGAGTGAACCTTATTTTAATATTTATTTCGAAATGCTTTTGAGTCATGGTCTGAGATCAGGTGCATTTTAAATCTAGAGTAATTCAACTGGGGCTGCCACACTGGGCCTGAATCAGTATTCCAGACCCAGCTTCCCAGAACTTGGTGGTCTTTGGTATAGAAGTGAGATCCAATGTATTAGTGCCCCTGTGATGTTTTATAAGGCAGACAGACTCAAAACAGAAATAAAATAATATTTAATATTTTGGAACCTTCACTATAATGTGCAAAATTCTTTTAAGAGTTCAAACTTTTAAACCAATGCACCTATTAAGATTTGAAATGCAGTGTGTAAATATTACTGTGAGATAACTTAGAGAGTGTATGTGATCTGACATGGCCAGAAATTCTACAGAAACAAATAAACAAAGACAATAGAAGTCCAAGGACAGACAAGGGAGTAGAAATGAGTGAATTATTATTTTTTCTGCTTATTTGGTAAATCAACAAAAAGATTATGATTTGCAGTTGTTCCCTATGTTCTGTATCCATGAAGATATCGTCTGGATTCTGCCCTCTCAAACAAGGAATCGGTGAAGAACATATTGGTGTGTTCCTCTCTCATCTGGAGGAAATCTGAATGTATATTTCCAAACAACTGTTGCCACTCTTGTTGGGACAACATCCCCTTCTTCCGTAAAGTGAAAAATCAATTGCTTGTACAACCCTCAGAAAAGCAGCTGTGGTATGAACCTGGAAGTTAGGTAACGTGGGGAGGTGAGGTGAATTAGAAGAAGAAGATACTGAACAATGAAACTGCCTCAGTATTTAAATTCTTATTATATTCAGGCCAACAGGACATAACAGACATTTTTGGGAAGTAAAGAAAATTGTAGAATAGAAATGCTCATTTATTTCCTTAGCTTCTACTCCTAACAGTAACAACTGAGATATTTTAAAAATTGGTACATACTCAGTTTGGAAAAAAGCTCAATAGTTATTCCTAAAATAAAAGTGATTAACAACCAGCAATATGTATTTCTAGAACACCCTGGCATAAGACCTGATCATTTAATTGCAGGTTTAATAAAGGGCCAGATTTTCCTTTCAGAAATGAATATGTACCGTGTGTCTCACAGCAGAGACATGGAACTATGCGGTACACGTTAGGAGGAAGAATTTAGCTGTGGACATGTATAAATGAAATTGGCTCAGATTGCTGTATTTAGATCACATAGTCAGGGAGACTGCATAGTTCTTGTGCAAGTCAGGTACCTGCATATGTCCAATTATATACTACCTATGCTAACAAATTAGACACATTCAAGCACATTAGTTACTACATATCCATTTTTAAAGAAATCTGTCTGCAGGGATTTATATAAACTGAATTTTTTTAAAAAGATTAATTTCTATCCTAACCAAGAGAACAAAATTTTGTATCAATTCTCTTTTCAGTGTAAATGTGTACAGCTCTACTATATTTCTTAAGTGCAGATAGCTTGAAATAAAGCATACTCATATTTTTGAAAAAATACTCTTTTTACACATTCAGAATGTTTTCCAGATCTGTGACAGTTTTTCTTTTTTTTTTTTTTTTAAACTAAAAATGGTTCTGAAACTTGAACAAAATGGATAAAGATTTACAATTTTTTTCTCATTGTATATGTCTCACTTTATGATATGACAGACAGACATATGATTCAGAATAGTATTAGCTCTGTGACTAGGATGTTCACTTCAGAGAAAGTATTTATACTTTTATAATATTTATATAAGAATATTTATATATTTATAAATATCCTGGTTTTATGCTATATGTCTAGCATAAAGCAACATCTTAAATGTGTCTATTCCATATTTATTCCATATTCCATAATCGCTGGGCTATGGATGACAGCCTAGTCACGAGTCCATTTAGTTGTCTTCACTCTTGAATATATTAGATATATTATTATTTTTACAGATCATTATCAAAGAGGATTGAGAAGGGATTACACAGGAATTTATAAAAATCACCCAATTTAAAAGATCCTAGTATAATTTAACCAAGCCAAAAAAAAGAACGAGTCGTCATTGATGAATATGTTATTCTAGCATAGCATTCTCTTATTCTAATAACAAATTTTATTCTAAACTCATCTGTTAAGAATTCTTGAACAGAGTTTTGATTCACGTCAAAAAATGCACTACCAACCATCTAAACAATAGTCACCTGAAAAATATCTGTCTACATTATTTACTACTGATAATACATTTTTGTCTACGGAAAAGAAAAAGATAGTATTATTCAGAGTCTTTGAAATATTTTTGGTATTCTTATTACTTAACCGTACTTCCTGTCTTTGTAATGGGAGATGGCTTGAGTGCAGTGTGAGTTTAATATTAAAGAATAAACGAACATTTAAGTATTTCTACTCTTTACTAAGAAAACCGTATGGTTAGCCAACCTGACGTAAGTATGTTGTCAGACACAAAAATACAAATGAAACCATTTCAAAGCTTTTTGAACAAAGAAATCTGGGTTCATATATGATAACTTCCATCAATGTCCTGAAAAACTGTTGTGAAAGGGAAAGATGCCAATGAAATGGTCTAAAAAGGAAAAAAGCCACCACAGAATAGTTTCTTGCGCAAGATATTACTCAGCAAAAATATGCTCTAATACATTGTTGATGAGAATTAACATGGAATAGTCAATTTAGGTTTTAAAAAACAATTGTTAATACACAAACTACACATTGCATTATTATTGCTCTGAGATTTTCTAATGTTGTGTTAGTACCTACAGGGCCCAACTAATGGTCCACTTGAAATACGGAAAAATCACAAGTGACCTAGTCTCAGGACACACATACACACACACACACACACACAGAGGTGTTTTGGAGACATTTATGTTCATATTATTAAGTTTGTTTTACAAGGGAGAGAGCTAGTAATAAAAAATAAGCACTCATTCATATGTAGTTTTTTGAGATGGTAAACATTGCAAAAATATGTCAAAATAAAGGGATAGACAATATTGGTAAAGTGGATACTAGAATTGTAGCATCAAAAAAAAGACTAATCAGTAGTAAATTAGCACTCTCTCACTGTGGAGTCTTTTGAGGTTTTAGCTACAAACCCGTAACAAGCTTATAGTGACTCTATGCAAACTGGAAATTTGTACCTTGACTAAGCCTTTTCAGTAGATCAGAAAATAACATATTGCACTGGAAGACAGCCAAATTTCAGCCTCTTTTGATCCAGAACATGGTCCCATTCAGTGTTCTCTGCGGAAAAATTATTAGAAATAATTTAGACTATGAAGACGCCTGGCTTTCTTTAGCTTCACTCTCAGAGAAGGATCAGGTATTTTGTCTGAAGTCTGTTGAAAATTCAAACCTGAGGTGAACATAGATGGGAACAAATTTCCACCCAAGAGGTAAAAATCTAACAAAAAATAAATCTAATAAAATTAGGGATTTGATAAGACATTGACAGGGTATGGTTGGTCATTCTAGGCTTCAAAAGTTGTTCAAATGCTGTAATAAAATGAAACTTTCTAACTTCTAATAGTCTCTATGAGGTGTCTACTTAGCATGTGCAAAAGGTGAGGCTTTAAAGGCTGTAACTGTCTGATTTGACCTATGCTAATAATGGAACGTCTGTTTTAAAAAAAATAAGCTCCAAACTGAACAGCAAGGCAAAATGACAGTCTTAGCCCCTGGTGTGGCTGTCCATATTCATGAAGTGATCTTGGCAGTGCCATTTTCACAGTCTTATTACATACTAACAAGGTTTTGTTTTCATCAGCTCTTTTTGGCCTTTCCAATATGTATCTAAATCCCACTAAAATTGCTTTCTTTTCTTATCAACACAGGAAAAATAGTGAGGGAAGTGTTATCTGCGTGTATATGTTTTTAAGCTATGTGTTTCAGTGCTGATAAGCAGAGATACGGTGACTATGACAAAAGAAGAAATACAAGAAAAGATATTTCTTGCTCAAACATTTCTGAAAAACATCATAGCTTTCAGGGTAAGATCTTTAAAGATAATGTTTCATAGTAATTGAAGAACTTGAAATTATAACACTTCTTTCCTAGAAAGATGTGCAGTCGATTACATCAGGTTAAATAAAGCCACTGTGTCTACAGATGATGTTTGTAGCTAAAGTGAGACATAATTTATACAAGTTAGGTTTAACTAACTTGTTAGCAGTTAGAGATATGCCACCACAGCAGGTGATACACATTTATTTTTGTAGGCAAAAGACATGATTGGCTACGTTGCAAGTATTATTATCATGCTAAGAGATAGCAAACCCCACAATTTCTAACGTTGCTCGGGCTGTGAAATTTGAGTAATTTGAGAGCCCTCTGTAGCAGCATCTAAACACTGTGCGCCAAAGTCTGCTGTGAGATATTATCCCCTTAAAGCAGATGTTATTAGAATTTATATCTAGAGTTGCTACGATTATATGTTTAAATAATTGGAAAGCTACTATATTTACTGTCTTCTCAGGTGAGGTACCAAAGCTACCTCAATAAACACCTTGCTGAAATAAGCTGTAGGAATTTTGTACCCAGTCATTATTGATCAGAGAACTGAATTCATGGACTCACCTTGCAGCAATAAGTGTAGCATGAAACGTTTCAACGACTACTTGGTTATCTCAGAAAGACCTCAAAGGTTCTTGGGCATGAAAGTTTGGGCTTCTTTAAATGAAAGTTATCAGAATATTCAGCACAGTTTATAATGCATGACAATTCCGTGATGCAAACTTGATCAAAAGTTATTAGTGAGAAAATCCTGGTAAGAAAACAGTAATAAGGAAAAATATAGCCTGGTGATACTGGAGGCCATCAAAATATATACAGCTAAAGCTGTTGAAATCTCAGGGAAAACAGCGTACTTTATTCCACCATTCGACATACAGATTAAATATTCTGGTCCTTAGTCAAAATTTCAGTTTCAATTCACTGAGAGTTCTGCTGGAACAAAAGGAGTGAAATGTGACTGAAACAAGACAAGCTCCTGGTATGTGCCGCTCTGTGTCCAAAGACTTAATAGACTGGATTATTTAGCCTACTCTTTTTCACCTGCACACTAGGAGAAAAATACAGGTCTGCAGAATAGGCTTTAAATACACTTTGCATCAACAGGGGACAATAAAATTGTGCAAATCAAAAATTTGTTTCAACCCATACTTTACTAGATTTAGGCAAATCTCTCTCCAAGATCTGAGTGTGAGATGAAATTCTCTGTTAGTTTGCAAAATTAGGAAAAAGGATAGCAAATGACAGTGAAAACGCATTGCTATAGGTGTTGCCCAGATTTACTACTCTGTTATGATGGTTTGTGTTTTGCCTCATATGATGGGGAACTTTGCTTTGATCAACATTAGTTGTCTTCACCTCTTGTGGAAGGATACAATGGGCCATAGAAGAAATGCTGACACATGAAAGGTGGTCATCCTTTCCTGGCGTTTTCAGACGGTTCTGTTGCATTAGAGTTAATGCACTGTGTTGTCAGCAATGGCAGGTCCTAATATATAAATGCATTAACTTTGCTGAACAGTTCATTTTAGCCAGTTCAGGCTCTGGGTTACCACAGAATTGTACCTTCAAAATAATATCTGCAATTCATCATTAACTAAGGTTGACTATTATCTACTTTCTTCTTTTTAATACTAAACACTTGTCATAACAAAATATTATCAGTTTGAGGTCATTTGCTACTTTTTGAATGACTGAGCTCACAAATTCAAGAATTCAAAAGATGAAGAAAACTATTGCTGATTGTTAATTATCAGTATTTAGTTTCACCAATTACCTAGATCACCTGATAACATTTTTGCTAAAAGCTTTTTCTGAGTACCAAATACGGAAAAGTAATTGGAATATCTGGGGGTTCTGCAGAACTCTGAAAGTAGGGGTTTATTTTTAGCCGAAAACTTTGGCTTCTCTGAAGTCAGTTTTTGCCTCCAACATCTGAATGCCTTTTCTCTGTAGGTGAGGCTGGTGACACACAGATGGAACTCATTACCTGCAGTGCCACATGCTGCTCAAGAGAAAGTTTAATGAGGGTGAGAAAAGTGGCTCAGACTTTTACCCATTGTCTTCCATCACCAGTCATCACGACAGCTTCGGGAGGTGTGACAGCTAATACTGCTTCTGCAAGTGGATTTGCATATAGGGATTGCATTACATATTTCCCCCAAAAGGCTAAGCTATAAAAGCAAGTTCGCCTGTTGCATATATTAGATAGCCAAACATTCCAACAGAATTAGCAATTTCTTTAAAATAAAAGGCAACCAATCTTCTTAGGAATAATCTGTTAATAAGAATTTAAAGTGTATTTAAACATGGCCATCTGAATATAGATTAAGTATCTACAAAAAAATTCTAAACCCCTGTATTAGAAGGAAACAGAACAATATTTTTAAAAGTGAACGAGATGCAAAAAAAATCTATTTTCCCCAGCACTAACTTTAAAAACAATGCTCAGATATACTTTTGAAAAAATAATTTTCATTAGACAGAGGGAATACTTGTAGTAGTTGAAGACACTAACATCCAGCCATATAACTATGCTGAGCTGCTCCAGGTTAATTAATTACCTATAGGCATTCCTCAGCACTCTCCAGGTTTTGAACTTGAGGCAGTATTATTTGTTCTCTCATAACTGACAGCAATGACCTGGCAAGGCACCTTCTCCCATTGCTGCTGAGCTAACTTTCTTCCTACCTGCAAAACTCTCTTTCAGCAAACCCTCTTTAGGTGCTGAACAGGGTTGGGTGTCCTTAGATGGGCTGGCCTTAGGTTGCTTCGCTTTGATCCAGCACCTTTTTTCTTTTTTCTTTTTTTCTTTTTTTCTTTTCTCTTCTTTACCTGCAAAGAACACTGCACTGTTTTTATATTATCTTCAGTTTGATCTTGTAGGCACATTGTCCTTGGCTGAATCATTCGTAAGGACCTTTTTTTTCTAGTTATGGCTGAGAACTGATGGAACCAGGGGATGTCTGCCATAAATCAGAAATCAAAGAATTTAAGAGTGAGGAGCTGTGCCTGCTAGAAAGGCAGGTACCTGCCCAGTAAGAGGTACTACTGCGCTGTTGCCATTCCAGCAGGAGCTGGAAGCCAGAAGTCCTGGTCTTTCTCAGAGACAAGATATTACTGGTCAGCATTAGCGTGCAGCACCTTTCGTGTAAGCAATGGTTCCTCCAGCAGCCTGTTGCAGTGTAGACAGGCAGCCTGAGCATCCGTGGCTCTGCAATTACATCTGCCTGTAACCCCAGAGCACAAGGGCTTAGATGCAGAGCTCAGGTCCAGATTTCCAGGCAGGGTCTAGCTTCTACATTGCAGCTCTAATTAGATGAGTGTAACAGATTTCTGATCATAAGGCTTGAAAAGGCAGCTCATAGGACTTGAGGGTATGCTGTCTGTGTAGACATCTCTGTAATCTACTCTTAGTGTTGAGATAATTACTGAAAGTGAGAAAAGGAAAGGCAAATAAACACCTAATTAAGGAACTGAAACAAACATAAGGAAACTAATGACAAAATATTTGGTAGAAACTTTCAATTTGTACAGATGAACTACTTCTTGTGGAGTTTTAAATGTTTTGTGAAACAATAATCTCTGCAAACTTGGAACATATCCCATCAAAATCTCCTTAGAACTAGCTTGAATTAGATTATGTAGTAGCTATCTGTGTGCAAGTCCAACTCCAGGGGCTGGTAAGACACCAACTTCCTAAAAATAAAAGTGAACTGGAAGAGAGTCCACTAAAAAAAAAAAATCTATTATTAAAGCACAGTTTTTTATCTCGTTCTCTTTCTGTTCAACCTGCATGGAGCTACATTTCTTTTTACACTTGAGGTCCTTGACATAGCACAAGGTTTGACCTCAGCTGCCTTTGTTCAAATCTTTCCTTGTAGAATTCTATTTCCCATCATGCTGGCAAATAGGAATCTGGACCATGTCAAGATGCTGTCAAAGTAAAGAAGTTTTATCTCTTCACTCTTTTCTTTTATCCTGTAAGAGTTTGATGTATGCTTGATATACATCTAGGAAAATATGACTGTCTGATACATGCTCAGAAAAGCAGGGCTTTTACTGCCTTACTTGTGCATGCCAAAAGTGTTTCCCGGAACACCAATTTACTCCGTGTCGAGAAGTATAAATAAAACCTAATATCTCCTCACTTGGTTAACTGGCATAGATTTGATAATGTGGATGGGGAATAGCTGTGAATAACTAACAGGTCAATGTAAGAATGCAGCAGCCCATCCCTGGCTACAGATTCTTGGCTACAGGTTTTCAGAGCTAATAGAAGTGGGCATATGGCTATTACGCCAGTGACAGATCTGCTCCATTAAATACCTCTTATATGAATAAGAAGAGGGGAAGGGGTGATGAATATCTTGTGATTAGTATTACAGGGTCTCTTCAGTTTACCCAGGCAACCACAATTACATCTTTTGGGATAGACTTTTAAAATAGGATTTTCTAAATTTATGTAATCATTTCATGTGCTGTGATCAAATCGGTATGCCACTGAATGCTTTGAGGAATAGAAAAAACAGCTTGTCTGACAAGGCTCTTGTCATATTTTACTCATACTGTTGGAGAGGAGATAGAAAACAAAAGAAATTGCTACCATTAATGGCTGTGTTCAGCAGAACAGGCTACACTTAGGAGGACGCCTGAATGGACCTTCCACCAAGAACAGCACAATAGAAGAGAGGAGAAAAAAATGGGACTAGAGGGAAAAAAGGGCAGAGAAAGAAAGTTATGGAGGGATAAACAGTATTTCTGACTGCAGGACAGACACGAAAGTTTTTCAGTATGGAAAATTCTGTGTTGAACAGTTTTGCTGTTTAGGACAATGAGAAATTCTCAGCATCCACAGCCCTTCATTAGAAATGTAATTATTGACTTGGGCTTGGAAAAAATGTTCTTGTCTGTCTGTTCATATTCAATAGCTTTGTAGAACTTAGCCTAGAAAGTATAGCAGTAGTGCTTTGTTCTTGTTTTAAAAATGCGTTGGAAAAGGAAAATTATTAGTGCGATGAAGGATGCAGTTCAGCTGCAAGATTCCCAGTAACTCATGGCTTTGTCAGGACGTTCTGATGGGACATCATCATCGACGCTATTCAGCTCTGAGCCTTAGAGGAGAAATAAAGATGCTTTTTGCCAGTAAAACGAAAAATAAGGTGAACTGTGATCACTTTACACCCTAATTGCCTTGCAGTTGAGTCCCACAGGACCTACTGAACCCAGTGAAACCTTCAACCTTATGCACTGTAGTTCTTTCATTTCAATGTTAAGCTGTTCTTTCTTTCCCATCTCCTAATCCTTCAGGAAAAATTAAAAAAAAAAAATAACAAAGACTACGTATTGTCATTTTATACTGCCCATAAGCTTAGTTACACACATTCAGCAAACATTTAATGAGACCTTCTGTTTAAGTGAGTTGGACAGGAGTTTTCCCAGCTTTTTTATATTCAGACTGCTTTCAAGGTCTTTTGCTCTGCATATGTACCCTATTTCTAAATGCATTTTTGTTTTGATTGATACAACTTTAGAGAGTGCCTTGGAGAGAAACGCTGAATTATTAAGCCTTGAATATAGCTGGCTTTCATCCACTACAGTACCTTTGTCATAGCCCCATACTTCAAAGCTAATCTTTGATAATGAGCTTTTTCTTTCTTTCTGTCTATACTTAATGCAGTTTCTGCTGTTAAAATTATAACCCACATGTCTTTAAGAAATTATTTTCCAAATCCCTACATTTTTTCATGTTTGATGTCAACATCTACTGAGAACTTTTTTGTCTCTTTCTTTTTTTTCTTTTTTTTTTTTTTAACTGTTACTGATGTGCTTCACATTCCCCCCCCTTCCCTTTTTTTTTCCAGGCTCCAGCTGTACTATTTCCTATTTTTAATTTATCTCTTTTAATTAAGTAATCCTGTTCAAAATCTGATTTTGAAAATGACATCCTGCCTTTGAATCTCATTTTTACATTTTGGGGACTGGTTTTAAAAGCTTCTTTCTAAGTCACTACCATGGAAGATTTAGGCTGATTTTTTATTTTGCTAACATGAAGATCAAGCTTCAAACTTGTTCTGGAACTTGGTGTGACCTTTTCTGCTTTTGATGTTTTTTTATATTCCTTAGGTTAGCAGGCTTTATATCTCTATTTCCACAGGGAGCACAGATCTGTGAGAATTAACAGGGGATTGAAGAGGTTTATTCCTCTCTTATGATTATTCTTTTGGAAACAGTGATCATATTTTTCACCCCAACTGTTTTCTCTGTTAGATCCTAGATTTCTTAATTCGCTTCCTGCTTTTTGGGTATATCCTTTGTTTCACTCAACCCTTCCTTGTTATTTTTTTTTTATATAAGGCAGATCAATTCTTCTCATTGTTCACACTCATTCTATATTTGTTGCCTCTTTAGGATAAAGTAGTTCACAATTTGGGTTTTGCAATTGTGCTCCATTTATTGCAGCAGTCATGCAGAGAGTGATCCTCTTTTCTCATTTAAAAACTCAGACCTAAATCCACCACAATTCTCTGAATGCCCTAAAGCCTCTGTTGGACTCATACTCAGAGGCTTTGCTCTCATACAGCACAGTTAGTCTCACCCAAACTCTACATTTTTTAACAATGGCCTTTGCATGTGAAATGTCTGAAATGTCTGCAAATTTCAGGAAAAGTTATAAATCTGGGTCATGCTCTGGCATTCACTGGGTGAATAAAACATCTGCTGAGCTCAGCAGGAATGGAAGAGTGTGCAGAAGATGAAAGTACTTTGCTTTTCTGCCTATATTCCTAGTGAGTGTTAATTCCTTTACAAATTATATTTAAAATGTCAATTTGAATCAAAGTTTCCATAAGTTTTCTTGGACTGAAATGGGGACAGGTCCATCAGAAAAGCCTGAGCTGACAGCACAGCTTCCCCTTTTTGGGGACAGATACATCATACATCCCTCCTTTTGTGTTGGGGTTGTTTGTTTTGTTTTGTTTTGTTTTGTTTTTTAAATGGGAAAAAAGGGGGAGAAAAACCAAACTACTCTTTTGTCCAGACTGAAAATTTCTGTACTATGTGTGGTTACAGGACTTCCACTAACATTGGCAGTTGATTCTGGGTCACATGGATACTGCCTAGCCAGTTGACTTACCTTGGGGGGAACTGTTAGAGTAAAAAATGCTATTTAAGTATGGAGAATCTACTTTTTCTGTGGAAAAGGAAAGAGCAGCTGGTCTGAGCTAGTCTGATTTGCTCCACAGAGCAAAGTGAGCTAGCTGATTCTGACCAGCAATGCTGGCAATAGGGGTTGGAACCCAGTTTTCAACAAATATCCAGCGCTGATGCAAAATGTTGGTACAATGCCAGAGAGCCACTGGTGTACAGTGATAATCACTGTGGTGCAGCGCACGAAGTTGTGGAGCAGACTCTCTTGGGAAAAAATGCTTGTGTAACCCTCAGTAGACATGTCCATGATACACATCGAAGTCTCATTTCCTTAAGTAAAAGGATTGACAAGGATAAGAACAAGGTTGATGTAGGCCTGTGGTCTAAAGTCCCAGTTTTCCTCTGCCATAAAAGCAGTGACACAATTTTTGTTGTTAAATGCCTCAGTGAGCATCTTCCAGCTGAAATCCTAAAGAAAATATTAATAGATTAAGACTTACTATAACTCTGAGATAAAGAACTACTGTTATTACTATTTTACAGCTGAGAAAAGTACGGTACAGATGTGATGTACCCAAAAATGCAAGCACAGCATATGGCAAAGCAGGACTGAAATGTGAATCACTTGAGTCCCACTGTTTTAAGCAGACTTAAAATATAAACATACTCTGCTGATTATACTTGGTAGCATAGTTGTAACATTTCTTGCATTTCCTAATTTTCAAATGGTAACTCTTTGAAAAACTCATCTGGAATGTCTGATTTATGTTTATTATTTTTTATTAATTGCTAATGAAATAATAATTTTAGTAAATAATTAAATTATTATGTAGGAATGATGTTTCCTTTCCCTTGTCACACTATATTTTAATCTCTGCAATATTATGGGGAACTAAGAAGGAAAAAAAATCTAAATCCTTCCTGACTAAATTTGAAACATGGTTTTGCTGCAAGAAAAAACCTCTAGAAAACAACTGTTAGTTTAGAAAATTCAAAATAAATTATTTCACTGAGCTAATTAGGTGTCTGCAGTATTAGTTTCTTAGTTATAAAAAAATATAATCTATTAAATCTCCATGTTTTACACTGTTAAAAAAGTTCAGTTGTAAATTAATGTTTTCCTGTCTGGGTCACTAGTTCAAACCTGGCTGAAATCAACAGACACTAAACTCATTATTATAACTGTTAGAATCTCTATAAAACAAAAGTATACCATCAGTCTGCCTTCCAGTTTACACAGTTTTAAATTGTGAGATCTACAATTTACATAAGTGTTTGCTGGGATTATAGAAAAAAAAAAGGAGAATAGACTTAGAATCTTGATCTCTTCTTCCATCCACATTATTTTCCACCTCTCAGGGATGTAATTATAGGGAAGTTTATAACGCTGGTCCTCACACTGTGTTTGTTTCTTGGGTATAGAGGTTATACCAGTTCCCAGTACTGTCGGTTTGACAAATGTTCACTCTATGCCCACGGTCCTGACTAGTTCTTTGCTTTCAGCAGCTGCACAGATCCCTACCAATTCTCAGCTGCACTATATTCCTTCAAGAGTTCATCAGCCTTTTGAAAAACAAATCATGCCTGACCTTCTGTGCTTATCCAGATGTATTTACATAATGTTGAAATTCTGTATATAGTTATGACTATGTGTCTATATTTACCAAGATGACAGCTCTGTGTTGGTTACATAGATCTTAACTTTCCCCAGCTTTTATTTGTTTGCATTCCTCCCATCCTCCCATGCTGGGCTAAAATCCAAAAGTACATGAGTAGAGATATCACAATAGACAGAAATAATTCTCTATAGACTGAAATAATTCTCTATTCAAATACAGTTGCTCCAGACAAAGCCAAGCTGATCACGTAGTAAGTCCCAGACAGAAGACTGCTGGTGTTTTGCTGATTTAGGTCTGCTATATATATGTGTCATGGGTCCGCAGATATAGTTTCACACATCGCATATAACCTAGTGCCATGACATCTAAATGTTCTCCCTCTCCTCTTAAAAAGTATACCTTTGATCTCAGGTGCTCTCATTTTTTTTCCTCCCTATTTCTCTTTATCATTAAAACCTTTGGAAAAAACATCATTTACGTCATTAACTCACAATCTCTTCATCCTTTCCAATACAGAAAGTCTTCCCTCTAGCGCAGGTTTTCTCTCACTTTTAGTCTGGAATTTTTTCAGCAAGATTTCAGGCATTGCCTATATTCTGCCTTCATCCTGTAATTTCTCACTCTGGTAGCTGTATTTTTACATACTACACATCAAATATATTTTTTTTAAGTCTTATCTTCCTCTGGATTTTAATTCTTCATCCCTTTCTAAGTCTATTCCTGCATCTCTTATAGTTCCTCTAGTCTCTCATTAGGTAAGTACCTTTCTTCTTCTTTATCCATCTAACAGAAGGACTCCATACTTTGCTTCTTAATTTGTGTTTTCTGGGTACTCATATAGCACCTGGTATCTCTTCTGTGCCAACAGCTCACAAAGTTCTTTCCACTCTTGATCTCTCTTTCATCCACATTTGCATTTTAATATATGCTTTTCATATCCTCTGAGACAACCTATTTTGTGTAGAAATAAACACATTTCTAGGTGCAGGGTAATGCCATAGTAAGGGGTTGCTGCTGGAGAGCGGCATTCACAGACACCAACACACTCAACAGCAGTCTGGGTAAACATCCAACGCCAAAAGGAAACTCGAAGTGTCTGTCAAGTTTCCTTTCCCTTCCCTTCCCTTCCCTTCCCTTCCCTTCCCTTCCCTTCCCTTCCCTTCCCTTCCCTTCCCTTCCCTTCCCTTCCCTTCCCTTCCCTTCCCTTCCCTTCCCTTCCCTTCCCTTCCCTTCCCTTCCCTTCCCTTCCCTTCCCTTCCCTTCCCTTCCCTTCCCTTCCCTTCCTCAGAGGGCTGGTACCTCTCCCAGACAAAGGGAAAGATTTCTCTCCACCTGGGATCTGCAGCAGAATACTCTTTCTTGGAATTAGTTGTCTAAACAGGCATTTAGTCCTTCTAATGAATCTAGTCCTTTGTGTGTATTCTCTTTGTCTCTTACTTTACTTGAATGTAGAGGACTTAAGCATAAAAACTCTCGCATCAGCTACATTTTCCATTTTTGCTCTTCATTAGGCCGCATACGGTGGCTGAAGGAGTTTGAGCTCATTACTAGAGCTTCATTTGATAATTTGGGGCACATTTTTAATTGATCCCTAAGGGATTGTTCCAAAAGCACTTATTTACCCAAGTGCCAATAATATAGTGACAAATGATACTGTTCACTTGCTTGTTTCCATAGCTGACACAACATGTGCCTCATCATTTCTTTTATTTATCACCTCTGGTTGCTGACTTACAATTAACAATTATTTTTAAACTTCCAGATCATGAATGCAAATTGCTATTATGAACTGTTTCACTGGAAGATATGTTAGGACGCTTAATGAAACTTTGTATTATAATTGGGGAAAGGTTATATAAATGAAAAGCTCTGTGCTAGTTTACAGCTCCCGTTGAGTGAAAGTGTATCATGGGGAACGAGGTAGAAGAGAACAGGGAAACACACTGGAATGCAGTGGCTTACGAGTCAGAAGACTGGAGCTGTAATGCATTCCCTGCCATCTAACCTGGACCTTGAGAGGTCATCTAACCTTGAGAGGTCATTTTTCTCGTCTGTCCTTCAGATACATCCACCTCTGTAAAAAGGATATGCTGCTCTTCCTTTTTGAGATTGTCGAATGACAAGTTTGTATGAAACCTTCTTTGAATATGGTGGAAGAGTCATAGCTGGAGGGAAAAACCCCACATGTTCAACATCTAACGTGTCTCAAAGTACCTCCAAAGAGTAAATGCAAAGGAAGAAATGAAAACTGGGCTAATGAGTACCATGCAGGCAAATACGATTACACTTTGACACATGTAAATGCAAATGCTTTCCTCTAATGTGTTCAGTGCCTGTGTTTTATTATATTTCACTCCCATACTCCCCTCCAGACAGACACACTGGGATACAAGTGTAAGCATCCCCTTATCTAAGTCTTTGGATGCCATTTGCACCATGCTGCCTGGTGAGAAGCTCCCAGGTCACTGCCCGAGCAAACCTGCACGGAGGATAACGTGGGGTCCAAAGTAGCAGCCTTTTCATTTTGGCATGAGATAATGCTAATTAGCACTGACTCCCATGAAGGTTTGTTAGGTCGGACATAGAGTTATGGCTTCATGTTGATCCCTGTTGGCTTACATCACTGTACACTCCCCTGCATCCTTTTGTCCTCTGGCCTTTGCTGATAAACACAGCAAAAGTAATTCAGGGTATTTAATGCTTAATGTGGAATGAAAAGGGAGGGCCACAGTAGGAGTAAAATTTTAAAGGGGTAAAGGATAAGTAAGCAACTAAAACTACCTTGCGTATTCCAAAAGCTTCATCAAGCCATTCACTGTAATGCAATAACCTAAACTTTCTGCACACATTTCTGAAGTTGAGAATCGGACACAGCAAAAGCTGATTTCCAGTCTAACCCAGGCAAAACTGCTGCTGCACCCAGAGCCCTGAGTGTTATGAGGAAGGTCAGGAGACTGAGAACAGCCTCTCTATACTGCGCTCAGTTTTACTGCTTTCAGCCGATTTCAAAGTAGCGCAATGACGACTAAATGAGCAGTACTGGTTTTATCACTTAACCAATGTTATCTGTGCAAATAATTCCCATTCTGCTCCTAACAAAAGCTGAAAATTATGCCTATCAGTGCTGGTCAGCTTGAAAACTTGCAAAGCTACAGATCAAGCTCTGATAGGCCCTAGACTAGCATTGGGAGATGTTTTCTTCTCTTTCCAAGACTGAAGGAGCTGCACTGATAATATGAATAGAATATGTAAATTTACTCACCTAAAACCCTTGGTCTACACTGATGCCTTAAGATTTTACTGCTACATAAACTATTTCCTCGGACAACATTTTAAGAAGATACTGTTGAAAGGTGTAATGGCACGATTTCCACATTCTCTTTTGTTCCAGTGTTTTGAGGGTACACACACTGTGTTAGGTTAGGACTATCGAGAAAAGGAAGGAAAAAAACCCAAAACAAACACCCACAAAGAAACTGAGCCTTCATTCCATTCCATTCTGTTCACATTACACCATAAAAAATAGCCAGAATGCCTATTTAATTCCCTTACTTATTCTCAGTAGTGTCCTGAATCACACTGACACACTGGTGGAACTACTTTATATCCATTTAGTATTAAATTCAACATATTTCAGCTTTAAAAATAACCAAATACAGACATGAACTGCAAGCAGAAACCTAATCACAGGAGCACAATACCCACAGTTCACATTTTGTATATAAAACTGACTTTAGACAGATCAGAGAAATTAGCATTAGAAAGTAACATCTTACATATCAATTTATATCACAGAAGTCTGACTACAGCACATTTTCTGAGTCACATAATCATTCAGCCTCGCAATCTGTTATGCCTGTTGCTTTTTGATATGACCTACTGAGTGCTTGAGTTTTCTCCATGTCCTGCATTTTTTTTTTTAAAGATTACTAGAGTACTTCTATCACTAACAAAATCAAATTCAAAACCTGGTTTATCACTCCTCTAAGTGAGTAAGTTGGTTTTCAGCTGTTTGGAGGCATTTCATTTATTTCTGTCTCCAAGGACTGCATGGTCTCCAGTCAGTTTCTAGCTGATCAAAGATTTGGATTACCGAAAGCATCCTTTATGGTGCATGAAATACAAAATTTAATCAGACACTTTTTCTTTCTGTAAAAAAGTGAGATGGGATAGTTCTTTTCTGCCTTTCAATAAATCATTTACATGCTTTGCTTTAATTTATTTCCATAAAAAACTGTTTTCATCACATACACATTTTTTGTAGGAACTGCTGGAAAGCCAAACATTTTAAAGAAAGTCTTACCAAGGTCATAAACCCTAACATCTACAGAACATATTTTTGTGACTTTAATTTTAATGTGAACAGAATTCTTTGGATTTGAATATTGCCCTGCCTCATTTGTGATCAAAATTCTGCAGCACACTGTAAACACATACAAAAGAGAATTGAAAATGACTATATAGAAATATATATACAGTAAATATATATATTTATTGTATAGAGAGTATATTTTTCTTTTCACTGCTCGAACTAAGTAAATTGCAAAAAGTGACATTCATATTAAGTGGCTGCAAGCATTTAAGTTTTAATCGGAAATAAAAAAAAAGAAGGTACTTATTTGAAAACTGTGACTTTGGTTTTGTTTTTGTTTTTCTTCACAATGTGAGTTTAAAAATTTTTGAGTTTTTTTTTTCTTTTTGAGGGAAGATGATATGGTTTGTGGGGTTTTTTTTTTTTTTGGTGTGCTCTGTTGGCACTCTGAAGATAAACTGTGAAATGTATCAATCACTGGGCCTCATCGAAGAATTGTACTGTTAGGTTTGGATGTGATTTATAAGATTAAGAGATTCTTCAGATTCTTTTGCATTCAGGTGATCCCAAATCCGAAGAAATGATCTTGATTTTTTCACTGTGAAATATGCATCAGGAGGTTAGCCTTAGATTGTAGTTAAGACACGTGTAGAAGGAAAACACCACAATACAAGTGCACAAATATTCTTCTTCCACCTAACAATGCGAATAGGTTACAAAGGCATCACGGCAGAAGATAAACTAGTAATCCTTTACAGTTAATTTCAACGAGTTTTCGTATCAATCTATTGACCCTCAGCCTTGATTGTAGTCATAGTTCAGTACAGCTTGCAGAGGGCCACTCTGGTGTGTGCAACGGAAGGGAAAATATGAAGATGGGGGATAATGGTTTCATAAATTATTATTTCTCTATAATTTGCTCTTCACTGATTTTTTCATGGAACTAACAACACTTGAATCAGAAATATTTTCATGTTACAAAAAAATACTTGGTAGAAAACATGTTTCTAATCACTCTGGTGAGATAAATAGTCTTTACTTCAACACTAACGATTGGACTCAAATCACCAAGAAATACGGGAATTGCTTTGTTAGACTGTAACAGTGTTTGGCTCCTATAACCAAAGCAAGAGCATGAACATCAAAAATCTGTGAGGAAGTCGAATTGATCAGAAATTATTGTAAAGTGTCGCTTACTTTCAGGAACCATGAGGAAACTCCCTTTTAGAATCATAGAATCATTTATGTTGGAAGAGACCTTTAAGATCATCGGGTCCAACCTTTAACCTAGCACTGCCAAGTCCATCACTAAACCGTGTCCCTAAGTACATCTACATGATTTTGGTCTATACAGTCAGTGTTGTCAATGGCACTACTTTATTAATTTTCACTAAAGTGAAGATAGAATTGATTTTTGCATACATAGGCAGGAAAAGAAGGGATATACATGGTAGAGCAGTCTGCTAAAATTCATAGCTGAAGCGTAGATGGGCAGCGTGGCCTAATAGCACTGGACTGAAGCAACATAGACATAGGATTTAAAAAAAGAGATTTCTGAACAATTTGCTATAAGAAGAACAGAAATTTGCAGTTTGTTCCCAGGTGCCTGATTCCATACAATTGTTTCAGAAGAGAGCTTGCACGGGAGCTGCCTTCCTCTAGCGGCCAGTGCTCCTGGGAACCAGCAGCCTGGCGAGGCAGGGAGCGAAATACAGTAAGTGCACAGGCTGATTTCCATCAATGTTTCGATGGAAATGACTCTTTCTGCTACATCTAGGCTCTTTAAAAAGTCTGCCCAAACCATTATGAAGTAATGAGATTTTGCAGATTGCATTACCTATAAAAAACTGACCTTTCATTAGTTGCCTGAGCGGAAAGTAACACCTTCTCTAAAGCTGAGGTTTAAGTTCAGTTTTAACGACAAGTGAAATGGACGATCCTTTTATTTCACTTAGGCCCTCTTCTGACATTTGTTGCCCATTCAGTGTAAGCAATTCAAGAATTATGTTTAATGTGTCCTAAACTGGGAATTTTGAAAACAGAACACGGTATATTTGCTAAGAAGGATCTCTTTTCACGCTTCTCAGTGATTCTGCATAACTAGAATCTGACTTTTTCAGCCATTGCTTTCCTATTCAGGGTATTTACAGAAGTTCCTGTTCTATTGGACCATATTACATGTTAATCTATCTTACTTGAACTATAGCAGTTAACTATTTTACACAGCGGTAGCTAGTGATGTGTCGTTTTACCCATCACAAAAATGCCTATAGAAGAAACCAATATGTGAAAAGCAGAAAGGTATGGTTAACAAGTTTATGATTCAATATGTCATTATCACATATGATAGATGTTGGCTTGCACTATTCCAGTGTTGAATGTAAGCTTGCATTTTAAGATAACAACTTCAGAAAATTCCTAATTTCACGGTTTTCTTTCCCATCATTCAGAACTTCATCCATCCCTGCAAATAGTACACACGAGCAAACATGTTGAAGCATGTCTACTTTTCCCTTGTCAGTTGATATCTGGATTATGAATTTTTGACAGTTAGCATGCCCAATCTAGTCACACGTCATGTTTGTGCCAAGGTGTTGATCTGTGTATGCAAAACCTAATTATGCATAAAATAATTCTGACTAAGGCCATGCTGAGAAGGAGAAAAGCAACATGAAGTTATTTGTAGGCATAAATATAAGTTCTGATAAAAGATCATTTAGTTCAAAAAACTAGTGTGGCATTCTTTCTATTCTAACTGGAAATGAAGCTACTTAGTTTCAAAAGCAAAATACATCAGTAAATCAATTATTGATGTATGAATATTCTTATTTTTTTAAAAGCAGAATTATTTCCTATTCATTAGCATTTATCCAAAAGTCATTAATTTTAATATGCATTTGGGTGATGGTATTTGAATTGTAAATAATTCTGCATTCTCCACAATTTAACCACATTTTGCATATTCATGAGACAATTTAGTCAAAAGATGTAGCAAGGCATTCATTGCTTTGGGATATAGTCACATTAGGTAATTCTGTGGTACCGTGTTGCCTAAGGCTTCACCTACTTCATTTAGCACCCAATAATATGAAAGTACCCAATAATATGAAAGATCCCATGCACCAGTGTCTCATGTAATTGAGATGAAGAAGCCTCAGTGAAAGCACTTCACGAACATATTCAAGTTAATATTTTCACATATGTTAATACAATCTTTATGCAAAACAATCAGTCATGGAGAAACATAAGTAAAACCATGACTGAAAAAAAAAGTAGAACATCTTAGTTTCATGTTTTTAAATTTTTATACGGAAATAATAATGTCTGTATGCTAGACAACATATTTCATCATGCTACAGATAATTAGTCTTTGAAAAGGGAAAGCAATGATCTCTGCAGTCATCCGTGTGCTAGATTGTCGTTAGCCCTCCAGGATATTTTTTTCACTGTGAGGGTGGTGAGGCACTGGAACAGGTTGCTCAGAGAAGTTGTGGATGCCCCATCCCTGGAAGCATTCCTGGCCAGGTTGGATGGGGCTTTGAGCAACCTGGTCTAGTGGAAGGTGTCCCTGCCCATGGCAGGGGGGTTGGAACTAGGTGTTCTTTAAGGTCCCTTCTGACCTAAAACATTGTATGATTCTATGATATCACAGGTAATTAAATGCTGTAAGACACTGTTGTGTCCTATACTTGTACCACTTGCTTCAGACCTGAGTCTCTTAGAGAATGTTTTTAAAGATGAGACAAGTATGAAAGTGGCAGAGCAGGATCTTTTACATTCACTGACCAGTGGTACTGTGCTGGTATGCTTTATTTTCTCTCTGGTACATGCAAGTTCTGAATTTAATTCTGGCATGTAATCTATTCTGGCAACTCATTTTTGAGCTTATTATAGGTAGGTTGCAAGGTGATGACTTACCCCCAGAATGAGTAGACTGGTCTTTAAAAAACTATCTGACAACTGAAACGACACACATCTCAAGTCATCCCTACCAAAAAATAGTTCTGGGAAAAAAAAGGTGGGCAAATTGTTTCATGAAGTGTATCACTTGCTATCACAGAACAGTCCCACCATATCAAGAAACATGACATATAGAGAGCAAGACAACAACCATCCTTGAAAAATGTTTCCCAAAAAAGAGAAAAATAAGCTGGCTAGGCAAAGGAGACTAGCTAAGAAGGAAGTAAGTATATACAAAACAGTGTCAATACTCTGGAAAAAACCCATGTTTTGAATTTCTAGTGGATTTGGAAGGCAATTAAGACAGACAGGAGTCATAATGGTACATCAGTAAGTGTTTTTTGATATCACTGGGAAAAGATGTGGATGTTATTTACCTGGACTTTAGTAAAGCCTTTGACACCATTTCCCACAGCATCCTCCTGGAGAAACTGGCTGCTCAGGCTTTCCTCTTCACTGGGTAAAAATCTGGCTGGATGGCTGGGCCCAGAGAGTCGTGGTGAATGGAGTTAAATTCAGTTGGCAGCTGGTCACAAGTGGTGTTCCCCAGGGCTCAGTACTGGGGCCAGTTCTGTTCAATATCTTTATCAATCATCTGGATGAGGGGATTGAGGGCACCCTCAGTAAATTTGCAGATGACACCAAGTTGGGAGGGAGTGTTGATCTGCTTGAGGGTAGGAAGGCACTACAGAGGGATCTGGACAGGCTGGATCGATGGGCCAAGGCCAATTGTATGAGGTTCAACAAGGCCAAGTGCCGAGTCCTGCGCTTGGGTCACAACAACCCCAGGCAACGCTACAGGCTTGGGGAAGAGTGGCTGGAAAGCTGCCTGGCGGAAAAGGGCCTGGGGGTGTTGGTCGACAGCCGGCTGAATATGAGCCAGCAGTGTGCCCAGGTGGCCAAGAAGGCCAACAGCATCCTGGCCTGTATCAGAAATAGTGTGGCCAGTAGGAGTAGGGAAGTGATCATCCCTCTGGACTCGGCCCTGGTGAGGCCGCACCTCAAATGTTGTGTTCAGTCTTAGGCCCCTCACTCCAAGAAAGACACTGAGGTGCTGGAGTGTGTCCAAAAAAGAACAACAAAGCTGGTGAAGGATCTAGAACACAAGTCCTATGAGGAGCGGCTGAGGGAACTGGGGTTGTTTAGCCTGGAGAAAAGGAGGCTGAGGGGAGACCTTATTGCTCTCTACAACTACCTGAAAGAAGGCTGTAGCGAGGTGGGTGTCCGTCTCTTCTCCCAAGTAACAAGTGATAGGATGAGAAGAAATGGCCTCAAGTTGCACCAGGGGAGGTTTAGATTGGATATTCGGAAACATTTCTTCACTGAAAGGGTTGTTGGGCATTGGAACAGGCTGCCCGGGGTAGTGGTTGAGTCACCATCCCTGGAGGTATTTAAAAGATGTGCAGATGTGGTGCTTAGGGATATGGTTTAGTGGTGGACTTGGCAGTGTTAGGTTTATGGTTGGACTTGATGATCTTAAGTGTCTTTTCCAATGGAAATTATTCTATGATTCTATGATTCTGTGAAAGGTGAGCCCCACAATAACAAATATTTCCAGCCAAGTACAGTCTATGACAGATTAGGATTGCAAAGGTGGTAGTTAGCAATACTTCAGTACCAAACTCTAGTGACTAGCTAAACTTCATGATTCAAAGCTTCGAGAGGAAAGCAATTACTAGTTTCTTCATGTTCTTTCTTGCTCTGTCAATGCTATCTAGAGAAGTTATTGCTCCATGTTTATTACTATCACCTAATCTTAGCTAAATTTTCTAAAGCAACCTGAGATAACTCAAAAGAAACTTTACAGATCCTGTCTCTAACTATGGTCCATGACAGTGCACAAAGGCAGAAATAATACAGAGATATTTTACTTATTGCATGCTTTGCATTTATTCTCTGTAGGCTAGGTTAGAGTTAGCACTGTGTGCTTGTTATAATGCCTTTTTTATGCTACATTGGGAAAGAAAAAGAAAAGCAGTGGCGATGAAGAAATAAAATGGTAATGACATCACAGATACAAATTAGCATTTGACCATTCTGCAAAGCACATTTTTTTGGCAGTTTGTGCAGTACTCAGAAGCCCCAGAAAATCAGGTTCAGGAATATTCTCTTAAATATTGATGGCTTAGTCATTACTAACAGTACATAAATGCAGCCTCTTTTTGATTATCAAATTATTCATGACCCAGTCTTGTTTGCATGCAAAATGTCTCATCATCCGAAATAATTTTTTGAATAATCCCTGCCAGATACTGGATTGCTTACAAAATGTTCACTTTAAGATAGTTAAAGCTTTTTCATTGGAATGATTTCCCAGTGAAAATTTGCTTTCCATTAAATCGAACTTTATTTTATTTAATAACCTTATCCATTAAAATACAATTTAGCTCATTAAAAAAAACCCTCTATGTAAAGGAAACTTCACACTGAATCTCTTTTTTTGCGGAATTGACCCAAAACAAATTGCTCTGGATCACCTAAAGGAAAATAAAAAAGAACAACAAAAAACAACAAACCTTCACATACACCCCCCCCACACACCCCCACACACACCTCCACAAGAGATATTTCCCCTAAGCCTTTATATTCCCTTCCTCCATTGCCTTGCAGGACATATAATTTACAGGTCCCTTGTCTCCTTAAGAGACGGGTGTCCTTAAGGACTTGGAAACTCAGATGCAGCTAACACACTCAGGCTCTTGTCACCTCAGTTGTCTGATGATAAGCACAACTTTGTCCCACTCTTAATGCTGCTGTGAAGACCATTTTCTAAGCTTTGATACCATCTGCTCTCTTTTACTGCTCGCCCCTTTCCAGTGAATCAAGCACAAGCTTCTCTCCTCACTTTCAAAGCCCTTCACAGCTATGTCCCTCCCTACGTATTATCACCTTTCACTCATTACCGGCTCCCACTTCTGCTTATGCTTCTATTGCTCATGTGCTAAATTTCAAGTACTTACAGACACTCTTTCTCACTATTTGGGAGACTGTGCCTTGACCAGTAGAAGGACTAACCACGTTTCGTCTTTCAAAATTCTTTCCCTTCAATGCAAAACCTAATAAAAAGCTTGAAAATAAGTCACCTGCTGATATGTCAATGAAAGTTCCTAAAAAGCTTCATGTTGTCTTTGTCCCCCCTGGTCTGCACATGCCCCTTCAGCTTGCATTTAGGCTGTGCTCTCTTTGGGTAAGGTCTGTGTGCAGTTTTTACAACCTGCCTAACTAAGAAAAGTGCTAGTCCATGACTATGTCTCCTGTGCCCTATGATGATAAAAAGAGTAGTTTTAAGTGGGAAAACAATGAATAATCCATTTCAAATAAGAAGTTTAGCACAATTAATTACCCATTCTAAGTTCTTCTGAACTCTTGGAGATACACAGATATTTGCATAAATGACTCAACTGGTTCCTGAATAACTATAAACAACAAACAATATGAACACTTGGCTCACAGTTGGAGGAATTCATTGTTTTTAATCTAAAATCAATGTTTTCAATCAGCCATGTTTTTCCTCTTAATTACTGGTGTATAAAATGGCACATCAGTTAGGAAGCACAAAGATTCTAAGCAGGATAAAACAAAGCGGATGCAGGATTCCTTTTTTAAAGATTAAGCTACAAAACCTTTGCTACTTTAAAGAGTGAAGCTGTTTTCCTTTTTGTAATGTCATTAATGATGATGCTTTTACATGCAAATCAAGAAATAATTAAACTTCTGCCATCTTAACAATAGAGGTCTGGAAATATCCAATAAAATACAAGCTGGATTAAAAAGAAAAAGTCTAATTAAGTGAGACAACAGATTTAAGTTTACAGTTTCCAAGGAGTAATTAAACAAGACTAGAGTTGAGTAAATGCTGTAAGGTTATTCCCAGGGGTATTTATTCACATTATTAGTGAATTTGCTTTGAAGGTATATGCATCCCTTTGTGTTTTCTTTCTTCCCCTTTTCACTTGATAGAGTTCCAGCATCACGAATACGCATGAAAAATGAGTATAAGGGTGGCCTTTACATAACTAAGAAACAGCAACAGTGTCAACAGCAACTGAACAAAACAGTAATGAGACAACAATGCAGGAAAAGCAATACTAATGGAAAAAGCAACTGAAATAATTTTGAAATATTAACCAAAAGAAAAATGAAATTTTATCATTGTAATTTGCTGATTTAGATAAATATTATAGAAGGTACACCAAATAAAAGAATGCCATGAGCTATATGGAACATTTTATACCATATACTGCTTCTATATGTATTAAAAGATGAGTTTCCCCCACTCCCTAGAAACCTTTAGTCATTTCTTTTCTCAGACACTGAAACCATAATTTTTGTTAGTATATAAACACATTCTTTTTGTAAAAGAAGAGGAACTGGATTTTCTCAATTATTACCATTAAAGTACATTATCTCAACAAACAAGAAAAGAAGAAAGAGAAAACTGAAGTATATAACAAGCATTTCCAGCATCTTCCCAAAGTAATTTAATTAATTAAATAATCTCTTTGCATCTCATTGATGGAACTGTGGCTTCAAGATATGCTATAAAAGTGTATCTTGTAATCAACAAAAACAGTCCATTTTTTTTAATAGCCAGATACTTTCTGCCCTGCATATATACCATCATTACATTTTATTTCCTGTGGGATGATTAGCAAACCTTTTAATGAGATCAGGGTTTTCTTTAAAGGAAACATGGTTTGCCTCTAGCTCTTGAGGTATTTTCATTCACCCTCTCTGCAGCGGAGAATTCAGAGAAACAAAGATCACTTCAGATCCACAAATGTATAATGGTATGGAAACGGTTCTATTCTAAATGCACATCTGCAATTCTGTAGCATAAGCGTTTTTCTTCCCCACTGCACCCTCGTTCAGCTCCTAAGTTGTTGTGAAGTAAGCTTTTCCAAGTCCTGGAGAAATTATTCATCTCTAACCTTGACATTCAATGCATTCTGCGTGGTGCAGGTTTTCTGTGTAATAAAAGTCAAACTGGATTTTTTACAAATATGCAAAAAACTGTATGTTAATCTGAGAATGCTATTACATTCTGCAGGAGTTTCCATTCAAAATATTTACAGTTTATTAATAATAAGCATTAGTGAAAACAGTACTATGTATATATATAAGACCTTGATATATTAGGGAATAATCAAATGCCTTTTCAATACAAAAATCCACTTACATAGAAGTATTAATATTACATGTACTGCTTACAGATACAATTTACATCAAAGTATTTTACATCCTCCTAGAACTCAGAGATGGTGGAAAGTCTGACTTAAATATATGTAGAAAACTTATCTTAAATAATAATCATTTCAAAGTAATAACCTGTTGAAGAATGACAGCTTTGTGTTGCTACATTTGGTATTCAGCGAGCAGTCATCCTGTCACAGCTGCCAATGCTGACTGATAAATGTTCAAAAGAGCCTAGAAGAATATTGACAAACCCTCAACTTGTGTGTAATATGGAGATAAGGACACCAAAAATTATATTTACTTACGCTTCTAGTGTAGCATGAAGCTTCACAAAATTGTGAAGCTATTTTTTACTACCTCTGTGTGCATTTTTTTTATTTATTTACTGCTCTGCACTGTAAGGTTCAACTCCTGTTCAGTGATTCAGTGCTGGATAAAATTACTAATCTCCATGAGGGGAGAGAGAAAAAAGACAACCTACCAACAAACCTTTTCCCGAAACTCCAAGCCCCATCCTCTCCTGTAAAAAGGAAAAAAAAAAAGGTAAGGAATAGGTGTAATATATTCTCTGCCCAGCACTATTCTACGGGAATTCCAGGGTGAGCAAAGCCACTGAGTCTGTGAGCTGTAGCTGTTGTATTTAAAACATCAGCATAGATTAGAAACTTTGTTTTATTCTCTTGACATATGTGGAAAAAATCAAGTTAATGATTCCTTTAATAAATTATAGGAGCTTTTAAGTTGAAGACCACATCTAGCTTAGTAATGAATCACTCTGCAATTTGTTGGACTTGCAGTCTTGAACATATAAATTAAGATTTTTTTTTCTTCTCACCAGATGCATATTCTGGGGGCAATCAGAGTTCCATGTAATTTGAATGGAAATTGCGCAAGAAAGTCTTTATCTAATTTATTTCTATGTTAATATTTTGCCTCCTGGATATGGTTAAAGACAAAGACCCACAGCAGGAGTTTACAAATACCGAAGCCACATGTTACAAAACATTTATAGACAATCTTTTCAAGTCTTTCCATTGATTTCAATAAACTTTTTAGTTGTCTTTTGATATTTAAAGAAACAAGCACCATTTTTCCTTTCAGCGTTTGTCAATACAGCAAATCAGAAATGTACTCAGTTTCACCAAACTTTATAAGAAATCCTACAAGGTTTCAAAATCTCTTGTGAATTAATGTTTTACTGCCCAAGAGACTACTCAGGAACATGGGTTTCAAGGATATATCTTTCTTGAGGAGATCTGCTTGGGTTTTGGGTGCTGGACATACATGCCTTTTCCTACAGAGGTTTGAAATATTTGTGTTTTATTCCAAGCTGTGGTGAAAAAAAAAAGGGGAAAATCCTCTCAGAAATGGAATTTTCTTTCTCTGTTTAGCTGAATTGAGGTTTTTATATCAGATATAAAGCTATGGTGACTGAACTTTTTTGAATATCACAGATTATTTATGAAGTGTTAACTAGTTCACAGAACTAACTCAAACTTGTGAATCCTTTTAGGGGCAAGGACAGGCTGGAAACATAACCAGTGAAAACCCACTCTTTATTCTCTTCATCTTTCTCATAATTTGGGGTATAAATCTTCTCAGAGATGTATAATGTAACTTTTAAGGATGCAGATAAGAACCAAATTTTGTCTGAAAGCCATGTAACAGTGCCAGACGTACAACTCTCATATCTTGCCTATAGACGAAGATTATTAACGCAGCTGTGTTCGTAAAGTACAATTTTCAGAGCAAATCTCACTTTGGTCAACTTCCCTGTGGGAGAAGCAGGCTCTTGTCTGTCTGTACTCACCCTTACAGACAAGCCCATAGTTCACCTTGGTTACAGTAACAGGAGGGAACATTTTCCATTAGCCTATGATTGATGGAGTAAGTTATCTCAAATGTTTTCATCCCTCTACAGCATTTTCTCCACTAGAAGCTCTTGGCTATTCGAAGTCAAGCCTCCTTTCAGGAAGGAAAATAGGCTAATGAGCAATACACTGGAGAGGGCCCACTTGGTCTGTCTGGTTGCCCATCTAACACAAGGCACGGGAATCATTTAAAGTAATTCTTGTTTAAACTAAGCAACATGGGCAAAGCGTTCACTAACGATTTAAAAATTACCTGAGAAATACCCAACCATAATTATTGGCGAATCGCTTTCATTTGAAAGTGTGAAACTAAGTTACGTTTGAATTTATTATTCAACTTCCCCTTCAAATTCTTGGGTTTTGTTTTGCCTTCAACTGCTAGGCTGAGGATACCACGTTTACTGGTGTTTTTCCTTCATGTAGCTACCTCTAGACTAGGATTAAATTATCCTTAATTTACATTTTAATAGGCTGAAGTGACTGAGTAGCTGGGACTGAACCCACAGAACAGAGATGGCCACAGACCACCCAGGGTACCATAAGAGAAGCAGTTTCTATGCCCTGGCACTGCTATGTAGGGGGTCAGAGGGAAAAATCTTAGGGCAGGCTTTAGTCAAATACGTAAATATTGAGGCAGTCAAACTAAACCAAGCATACTTCACCATCGCTTCAATTATACCCGTCTATTTCCCCACTTAGCAATCTACATACAGGTGTTTTGTTTTCAGAGATAGTTAATAATAATTTGTTGGAAATTCTGTTCCGTTCCACTGAGGCAACATACCTCATCAGCCAGTAATACCATCCAACTCCAAATCAACATGCTTTGCGGTTTGAGACACGCACGCTCTTGTATCATGAAACACATCCAGGAGGTTTGCAAATAGAAGATGGGTGCAAAAAGAAAAGAGGAATGAGGAGCACGGGAACAAAAGGCGGGACGATCACTCTCTTACACAACATATTAAATAAAAAAATAACTAAAACATCCAAAACCCACAGTCACTTGTCATAATCTTGTCATAAGTGTTGTCACTCGTAGGCATCAGTTATCCCACATTCAGATTTTGATCTCTAACAAATGTGAGGACTATCTGCATATACGCCCTTCGCACTTCAGCTAACTTAATCCACACTCTGGTTTTGCTTGTTTTGCTTTCAGAATAATAAAAGAACAACAAGGACCCATCAAATAGTATCCAGAATCAGCGCAGCTTGAATAGCACTGCAATGTGTTACTTGTATATTTTGGCATTTGATGGAGAAACACTTCAGCCCTGATTTCCAATATCCATGTTTACACAGCTCGGTTACAATCACAACTGCACCAGTTTAGTTTCCACTGTCATAAACTGGATTAATGAATCGTTGAATCAGTGTGGATATTTTTCCAATACAACAATTTTAATGAAACTGTTAGTTGCAGAGTACATGCAATTCATGTTTTTGGGGTACCCTGAGTGTATTGAAAGTTATCAACTCCATAACTTCCTTTCACTCTTCTCAGGGGACAGGGCGTTTTTAAACTTTAAAGTTTTTAAGACTAAACTTTTTAAATTTAAGTTTTCAAAGTTCTTTTAATGTATCTGGATAAGTATTTATGGTTCTCTGGCACCCTCCTTTTTGGAAGAACCTTTTAACCTATTAGTCAGTTTCTTTCCCTTGAGTCTAAATAAATCTTGTAACAGTTCAGTCTATTATGGTCACAGTAGTCTCCAGGATTGCTGGAATATCACTGAATTCCCATCTCAAATTGTCAGCTAGTGTACCTTTTTAGACAATCTTAAAGTACTACAATTTTTATAACAAATGCAGTTCACATTGAACTGTCAAAGCTTAAAACAGTCTCAATGCTTAGACACAGGAATAGCTTTGTACTTTTACAAAGTTACATTTTTCTAACTGGTTAATAATGTCTATGGACTTGAATGTACTTTATCTTTTCAAAAATATAGTGGAGGAAATCTATTTGCAGATGGCAAGTTTTCCTTCACAGAATGGCTGCTGAGGAAGTTCCTGACCTACGGTATCTTTGTGGATACATGGTAGTCAGAAGCTGTCTTGTGAGAGTTACACACTGATTAAGGTTTGGGGCCCTAGGAGACTTGCATTCAGCTCGAGGATCCACTCCACCCATTTGTGTGGTCTGGGACATTAAACTGGATTAAATCTTTCTGACCTCCATGTACAAAATGGGACTTCTGTTCCTTTTTACAAAAGGTCCATCCCCATCCCCCAGGAGCCGCCTGATGCCCAGGGCTGGGACCGCCCTTGGTGCCTCCCAGCTGTTCTGCTCCTGGGCTGGGAGCATTTTTTGAGTGGAAATTATCTTCAGAAAAAAAACATGCAAAAGTGTACCATTATTATTTGGCCCTAACCTTTATTTTATGCAAATGAAAAGAAATGCAATAGAAGGAATGAGAAACTTGCCTACCTTAAAGATGTGTTTTCCAGGTACTTTGCTTTACATATGATTTCTTTTTTTTTCTGACTACTTCCCAAAATATTTCAAAGGATTAGTCTGTATAACTTGAAATACCATAGCCTAGGAATACATTAACATATATTTAATACTTTCAAGCAAGGGTGCTATTTTGCTGGCCCTTTAATTTCAATGCAGGTAGTTAAGCTGATTGTGCCGATGCTTCAGCTGACAGATGTTCCTCAGTACACGCTGCAGTGATTTCAAAAATTGTCCCAGATTTCTCAAAAGGATGGAGAAATGTGAACAGGAGACTTCTTCATTCCACTGCTGTTAGCAAGCAGAAGGCTTGTGTTGCTACAACAGCACAAAATTACTAAAGGCGGATTGCTTTTTTATTGTTCCCAAAATCTGGCACTTGAGTACCTTTTTTTCCCAAACAGTCTTCAAGTTTAAAAAATTATGTCAGACAATGTTAGCTGAAATGATAAAAAGCTCAAAAATTGCTGTCTCCATCTGTTACCCCACAAGATCTAATGCCACAGACAGAGTAAGTACACTGACTTGCCAAAATGCACATAACTCAAAATGGTAAATCCTACAGCTTTCTGAGCAGCGTGAAGGCTCATGGTGCTGTTGTTCACAAGTGAACTATGTGCCTGGCATAAGCTAAGGAGCAATTAGATTGAATCATCTGCTTCTTGTATTTTATTTTTTTTTAAATTGAAAGTTTGTATTTGGAGGCTTATTCCTTGGAGGTGCTCACTTACTTGAATGGGATTTTGCTGAAATCTTGTCAATATTGCAATAAATTATAACCATGTGAAGAGCTTAGCTTAAAGTTAATAAAAAGATAAGCATATGCTTAACAGAGTTAAGTTGTTCTTGAAATTAAATATGCATTTAAAGGCACAATATAATCTAGTGTGCTGGTTGAGAAAATAGTTGACTCTCACTTTATCCAGAAATTAAGACCTTTGCTATAAAAAATGTTGATGCAGGTAATGCATATGAGCAGGCCCATAATTACTTACTTCTGGAGCTAACCATGGCCTTGAAGATGATAATATATATTATTCTGGAAAACAAAATGACCCATAAATTTATTCACTGACATTTTGGGTATTTATACCCACAATATTTAGCATGCCCTGTAAAAAAAAAAAAAAGAAAAGAAAAAAAAAGAAAAAAAGAAAGAAAAGGAAAAAAAAAGACTTTAGCATAGAAACAGAAGAATAGATTCTGAACAGCCTTATTCTTGTACTCTGTGATACTAGAGACTCTAAAGTCTACTGTGGTCTCTGCATAAATCAGAACATCACCATCAGCTCTTCCAATTTATCTCAGCAGTTCTTCCTATTCATAACCTCTAGACTGCGGAATGCCTTAATCAGTCTCCTGCCAATATGGATTTCTCCTCTATAGAGCAATAGTACTGAGGAGCCCTTGAACAATTTTAAAATCCCTATAGGCTAACAAAGGAAGAGAAGACGCTATCAAAGAGGACAGAACAAGACTGTCATATCTACTTTCTCAGTGTCAGCTGATATTTTTTCTATATTTCTTGCATTTGCTCTGTAAATAAATGAATTATTAAATTAGATTAGAATAAAGAATTATGTATTTGTACTGTCATAATCAGCAACCATAATCAGCAAATGCCACGCAATAGCTCTATATAACCTGCCAAGCGCTCAGACACATGTACACACAATTATGTATGTTCCCTAATAGCTAATTATTCTCATTATGAACCATAATGAAGTATTTATATTGATTCCAATACAAGAACCATAATGTATCAAAAGCATAAGTATTCAAGGTAACTTTTAATTACACAGCTTTATGCTAATCGACGCATATTTATTTTTCTGCGTCTACTCTATAAAGTACTATCTTAACATGCTTGTATCACCCACAAGTATTTCCAGTTGTTATAAAAGCTAAGCTGTCTCTAAACAGGCAAAATGGGGGGCAGCAGGAGTGAAAATTATTTCAGAAGCCAGCAAATCATTCCAGTTGCTCAAGAAAGTAAATCTTGCCAAGAAAAAGACTTATTCACTAGAACAATCCCACAGGGGTGTAAGTACTACATTAAAAGCACATAATTTTCTTATAAATCCATCAAGCTCCAGCAGGTTTATAATAATTAATTAAATGACTTAAACATCAGAGGAGAAGCCTGACTACAGTTTGTGCTCTGTGCACCTCCAAAGGTTCAGAGGTTGCTTGTGGTTCAATTAAGCATCTCAAAGTACTAATGCTTATTATAAACTTATGTAAATTATGAAAATCTTTCGAGAGTGCCTGCATTTATTTTTCCTTTCCAACAAGTCTGTATTGCTCATTTCTCAAAATGAATGCCTTCTCTAAATTAAGCAATCAGCATCTCTCTCTATGTATACATAACTACAACTCTTTCTATATCATTTATTTTTCTAAAAAGAGAAGCCCAGCCAATAGCCTGCTGGTTTTATTCAGACCCGAGACATATTCTAAAAAAGCTACAAGGATCCATGGCAAGGTCAAAGCCAGTCAGTTTATCTAAAACCAGTATGATGGAGTGGCTGTAGGTCTGCATTTTGCCATTGCTGTTCACGTAAAAGTGATGACCAACAACCCAAGAGCAATCATCACCTCTTCATGGTTCAGAAAGAGGGTCTGTCGGTCCAAGAGTCTGTTTTACTCGACTAGACCCATTTAGCCCCGCTATGGATCGCATGATCGGTATGTTTCTCATCATATAGTTAGTCTTCTTCTTTAAGTCTTTCAGGAGATGATAGATGGTGCCAGGGTGGCGAATGAAAGTTTCATTGCGAATTTGATTTCCAGCAGAAGTTCACAAAGAGAGAGGGAGGCACAGGTCTATTTTGTCTTTTTTTGTCGTTCTAGATACTTTCTGAGGAAAGAGCGGAGGTTTCAGTACAGCAGACTCACTGCTCCTTCATTAGCTGGACTTCAAACTTGTATATTTTAAACAGAGAGACTGAAGAAATGGGATTCCAAACTGCTCTCTGCTTTGGGTCTTGGGCTACCTTTATTATTTCCAAAAAGAGCGGGAGTGTCTCTTGGCAAGGATTCTCTCTGCATTGGGATTGATTTGTAACGTGTCTTTGTCTCTTTACTCTGGTTAAGACAGCAGGATAATTTACATAATCTGAAAATAAAATATGTTCGAAATCAAAAAGCATAATACTGCATGAACATTGGCAATTTACCAAAAATGTGTATGAAACATAATGGAGAAAAATGGAAATGGAGAAAAAAGTTAAAAGATATTTCCAACCAGAGACTTTTCTTAGAATTGTATCTTACATTTCTTATTCTGTCCCACTGCAAAGGATTTATACAAAATGAATTTTGGTGTGATTTAAACATTTACAGAATTTAAAAAATACATTTGCACTCTTAGTGAAACAGTAACAAAATCTTAACTGTTCTTCTTTTTGGTTCATCTTTGTGATTGCAGAGCCTGAAAGATAAAGGGTTTACCTAGTCCACACAGGCAGATCAAAACCAACATCCTTGTTTCCATCATTTCTTTGACTCCGAAGTAGAGATAAGGGGAAAAAGGTTGGCAAAGGACACGCATCTGTCCTCCTTGTCTGTCCATAAGAAACATAACCAGTAAACTCAGATAACTTTTATTGCAACTTATTGCCTGGCAAGTTACGTCAAACCTGAACCTTAAATAATGGTTGTTGCAAAATATAATATTGTGTGTGAAAGATGTAAAATAGGTCTGTTCTAAAAAAAAAAAGGCAAAACACCCCCCCTCCATATCAGTACAGTATCCTTATGTAACACACATTTCATAAATATTAAAAGATAAAAAGTTTTGATCGGAGGGAAGTGGAGGAGAACAGTCTCTTAGGACAGAATAACTTTTTGAGAGAGATATCATAGGAAGAATAATAATATTTTTATCTTCTTATGTATAGGCTTTGTGCTGAACTGAGAAATGAATCTCACTTTATCCATATACATTTGGATAAGCAGAGCTGTATTCACCAGATGATCTGACAAATACAAACACATTGAATAATTGCACTTTTCTAACTTAACAGAGAAAAGACAGTCATACAAGGATTAATTATTTAATGCTTATATCCAGCTTGAAAACGTAAAGTGTTGCTCCTTTATCATTGTTAGCTACTCCAGATGCTTGGAAGATTTCCTTCAGAAAAGGCGGGTGTGGGGAAGAAAGAAACAAAATGAAATAAATAATTCAGCAAATATGATTGTGATATAATTATTTTTCTTTTTGTGGTAATTCTGTATGCTTTTTATGCCTTTTTTTTTTAAATTAAAAATAAGTATAGTCCCACTATTAAGAAGTATGGAACTGTTACCTCATTTATTTAAAGTGTATCACAAATGCCTCTTCATGCACAGATTCGATCCCAACACCTATGTTCTTCCTCCGCCCCTGAACAGACAGAAGGAATATGAGGAAAGAGAGGAAAAGAACTGCACATAATCTGTATGTGAAAAGCTTAACAAAGAATCATATTTTTAAATACTTAAGCCCCTTCAGAAAAGGCAGTTTCTCATTTTTTTTCCTCAAGGTGAACATAGGTTTCTTTGTACATTATTCAACTGAGTCTTGAAAATACAAGGTCTTTTTGTTCATTGGAGCAATAGAAATTTGCTTTAGGGTCAGTTTATGCATTTTTCCATCTTTTCACTGATGTGCACTCAGATATATATCTTGGCTATATGCTGTCTAGTCTTAAATATAGTACATGTTTCTAATTTGTATCAGCATGAGAGGTTCTATGTAAATATGTTATCACAATATACACTGTTTAATTGGGGCATGCTATGTCACTGTAGCTGCTTTATTGAGGTGTCTCTTGGGAAACTGATTTAGGCTACTGATAGTGAATGGTAATATGGTAATAACCACTGCTTAATCAGGACAGTAATTAGCATAAATTCTGTTTAATTGAACTAAATTTAACTGGAGTCAAGAAGTAAAGTACTGATTAACCTCAAAACTATTGATCAGTGCTCACTAATTCTCCAAAGATGCAGAATAATTATATCAATAAATGACATAAATGTTTAACTTTACAAATCAAACAGTATCTGGAAATACAAGACAGCATAAATAGTATCCCTACATGGGCAAAATCAGTCTGAATACATTATCTCTGTACTCACGATTGCTTTTCAAATTTAAATTGTTCAACTAAAATTTACATAGTTGATGGCATTTAGCTGATTCTGGCTATATCTGCAGTGGTTTTTTTAGTACCTGCGTATCAAGCACCACTCAATTCCACAACAACTTTGGGTGACTACTGAACTGTAGAAGTATGGCATAGATTTTGCAATGTCTGACAGTAATGATACACTAGGGCAGAAAACTGTTTGACACTTGGTCTCTTACTGTTCACATCCCTATACCTGTAGAAATATGCCAGAGACAAAGGGTTTCATTTCTTCCTCACAAGAGGTTATGGCAGTATATTCTTGTCTCCAAATGTTGCAGATTTTCCCAAGAGCGGCACTTGAGAGAGAGTTAAGCACCCCTGGTGATTGTGTCATTCGGTATTGGATTCCAAGAGCTCAGCATACTTCATTGCATCTTTGCACTGAGTTGCAACCATTTTTATTTTGTACTTTCACATACCTTTAGACTTGATTGTTATGTTTCTGCTATTCTTTTCCTGAAATTCCTGTGCAATGTCCACTCAGGGCAACATCACCAATCAAGAAAGGATGGCTATTCTTTCCATCTAATAATGATAACATTCTTCTTTTTTTTGAGTTTCCATCTGTGCTTTTCTTAAGATTTCTTCTTCATAACAGTTAAAGAGGGTCAGCGGAATTGACAACCTTGTCTTATACCTACTCTCAAGTTAAACCAATTACTTTGCTTATGGTTTTTTCATGAGAATTTCCACAGAGGTTTTGTATCAATTTTAGGATATTTTCAGCAAATCCATCCAGCTGCAGTTTTCCAAAAAAGCAATGCGATATCAAATGTGTAAGTACTATCCATGACAAAATAACTTTCCTTCCTTTTGTACTTCAGTGGTTTCATACACAGGCTATAGCTCTAACAATATTTTTCCTTTTCTGCCTATATTGAAATTCTGTAGCAATTTTCAGAAGTGATTATTTCTGTAATAATTTCCAAATGTAACAAGGTCCCTTTGTTACAAATAAGGACAAAAAGGAACTACAGCCAACTTTTCTACATAGCTAGGATGAATGTATGTACTATGCATTGAAATCGGTGTTGTCACATTTTTTTCATTAATTCTGCTTATGGTTTGTATTAGGCATGTCAGGAACTTATTCATTTTCCATTGTGTATCTTATGGTCTGTTCATTCAGCTACTGGAAGAAGTTCCTTTTAACAAATGTAGCTTCTCCTATACTGCATGTACGTATGAAGGTTCTCCTTCATTTCCAGGAGAGAATTAATTTAACTGGTGTTTCACAGCTCCCAGAAATACTTTCTGCAAAGAGCTGATGATCCTTTTTTATTTTCCTGTTAGAACAACCTTCCCAAAATTCTGACAAAAGCTTTAAGAAACAATTGGTTACCTAGTAGATCTTTCTGAGAATATTTACTATCTAAACACCAAAAGCAACTGTATATTGATACTCTGCTGCCTACAATTTATTTCACCATCACTGCTGTGTCTTTTGTCACATCGTATGTAGATATCTCCTTCTTATAAGTTCATCCCAGTTCCTTTGACTTCCTAGTTTTCCCTGTCAGTCACAAAATTTGATCAGCTTCTCCATAGTCCACTCTTTCTTGTTTGGAATCTGCTGCCCAGGAGACTATCTGTCATCTTTGTAAAGCAGAGAGAAATGTTGTTGCCAGTCTAATCTATGCTGCAAGTATGAAAGACAAAAGTCCACTGCTTTCCCCTGTTCTCTTCCTGAATGCATGTTATTTGTTGCTTTCTTTGCAGATTAATCTTTATTTTGGTTATTACTGACATAGGATGCCACAACAGCCAAATGAATCATCTTTCCATCACACCAGTAGACAGTTTTTTTTGGTTGCTGGTTTTGGATTTGCTTTTTTGTTTGTTTGTTTTGTTTTGTTTTCCCCCATATCCTGGTTTAGTTGATTAGGCTGTAAATCTATGCAAGTGTTTCACTTTGATGGCTGAAAAATTGTGGACTTCCACCAGAAAATTGGGGTTTTGCTGTTTGATTTGCCATACCTAAGCTTTCCAAAACAACCCAGTTAGTGTGTATAAGCTCAGGACTTGTTCAAATCGTCTTGTACAAGATATTGTTTGGACAATTCTGAACTACCTAGCTTTTGTGTAGTAGCCTAATTTTGCATGGGTTTAGACTAGACGATCAGAATACTCATAACCAGAGGACAATCAAACAGCATCTGGCCTGGGCAGCCAGCTGTCTTGACAGGTAGTGATTTCCAATCTTTTTTAAAGAAAAATTTCCTTGGGAAGAAATTGGTCATGTTATCACTCATTCAGTGTCACTTATTTTTGTGACAACCACCGCTGACTTACCAACACTGAGCCAAAGCCAGTTAGGTTGGCCAGGTCTGCTTACAAACATTCACACCTCTCTCTTTATCATCCTCCTGTTCCTAGGACGAAGGCATAGGTGTAACCCTGGTGGCTCTTTAGGGAGCCCAAACTGGCCTGGCAACAGCTTTCTCTTGGGCTTCATTCTGTGTTTGACTTCCAGGGAATGAATAAGAGGAATGAATAATCAATCTCTCTCCTTGAATACAGGGCTAAAGTTGCCTTTAAATCAGAAGCGTAACAAAATATTTAATGTTGTTACCTTAACTCCAGATTATTGCAATCCCTTTTTGGATAACCATCATTCTACTCTCAAACACACATGGGCAGAGCAGTTGTGCTTTCCCACACTTCCCATCATGAGATCTTGCTGTCCTTTAGTTGGAGTTAACCACTTCCATTGTATGAACATTCTTTGCATCAATAGAGGATAGCGCAGGCCCAGTACAATCCATCTGCAATCCTGTAAATCATGCCAAAAAGTTATGGTTCAAAATACCTCTTACAAAATATCCTTCCCTGAAATAATACTCTCTTAAACTGACTATGTCTGGAAAAAATCACAGTTTCACTGTGAATGAATATGGCCAAAACAATTGTAAAAGCATTTTCAATGTTTTAATTTTTTACTCTGTTTAATTATGGGTGTTAGTTATAACTCTCAGTTCTCCACCTGGAGATTTTTGAATCAATGACTATTGCTAATATACACTATACAACCACACAGAATGTTGCAAAGTGAAAAGTACAGGGAAAACTGGTGTTAGACTCTGCTTTTAACAGCACCTGACTGTGACTGCAACTGCGTGTGTAGACGGGTGGATGACCTGAGAAAATCTTTAAAAATATTCCAGCTCAGATGAATGCATCCACAGACAGCGAGTACATGGCTTTTGGCCAGTTAAAAAAGTTATTGTAATTCTAAGTGCACGTTGTCTGTCACATTTTGATCTTTTGTCTTTCAGTTTCTTTCCTTAAATTTGTTCCATACACATTGTTCTTTCCCTTATCCTTCTGTCCATTCTTATTCCCTTTCCTTTCACTTTCCATTTTTTTTGTGCTTTACTCCACCAAGTAAACATGTACTATTCATCCAAGATGGTATTCGTTGTACGTCCAACCCTTCTTCCGCTCATTACATATCTCATTTGTTTATATTTCTCATTCCTATAAGCTCTTTGAGTCAGGAATCTTTCATGCTGAATCTCAGACGCTTCCTCAATAAGCATGAACAACAAACCTGTCATAGCAAAGGTGAAAAATATGTTTAAATGGATTTCTTCCTAAACCTAATTCTGGTGTTAACTGAAACATTTAGCTTGAAATTAACTTTCTAAATTTCACTTAAGTGTGGAATTTTCATATAAAATATGTGTTCTGCAGAATATGGCATTTTTGTTTAAAAAAATAACTGTTATTTATTTTCACTCATATATCTTAACCTGTTTCACTACATATGAGCCTTTCAGATATGTATATTGGCTGGATAGAAGTCTTAAACTTAGAGTTACTTGTACAGAGACAAAATAAGTGTGTGGTTTTTTTTTTTCTTCTCAGCATTTAGAGTGTCAGTGGATACATCTTTGAAACATTCACTTTATGTATTTATGCAACTCCCTCTGGTTTTAGTAAACTGGGTATAAAACCCCCTGGAAACAGTGCAAAAAACTATCACGGGATTTGTTTGTGTGCTTACCCAATGCAAACTATATACCAAATATAAAGTCCCCAAATGGCGATATTTAAACATCTATTCTACTTTGGCCAAATAGTATTACACTCTATTGATATCAGTAGAGATTGCTGCAAAAGGAAGATTTCCTTTCTAAGAAAAAGTCATTAATACCTTTTATCTGATTTTTATTTTTCAGATGAGAAGTAAAAAATGAAATGTGCTTGCATACACATAAATTTAGAGAAACCCTATTTCAAGGGAGTGGAAGTAGTTTCGAGTTTCTTCCTGGCTACACTATTATTCAGGCTTGCTCTCTGGAGAGCTATGTAGTCTGTAGAGACAGCAGTCTTTGGGGAGTCAGGGATTAATTGGTAGGAATCACAGTGTTTCCTCAGAATTATTAAGTTATTTAAAATCAGAAATTTATGACAGAACATTGCTCCTCTGAGAAATTTTCATCCACTGCCAGAAAGCCACTATATAGGGTATGTATCATCAGATATTCAAATTAAATATTTATAATTAAAAAGTATTTGCCCATATTAAATAAAAGAAAGTGTTAATAATTCTGGGATAAAATCGTACTGTCCCGTCAGAATATTTAAAGAGATCTTCAAGAGCTACAGCTCAGTGTTTCTTAATGGATTATTGAATAGATGTTACATTTTTCTCCCAGTTAAATTCAGAATTGCCTTTCATGTGTAACTAATATGTGAACAAACATCCAGGTTTATTCTACTCTCTCTGTCTTTGTGTGAACACTTTAGAGAGTGACCTTTGCAAACAGTAGCTCAGAATATAAATGGATACTGACTTTCAAAGCTTTTGACAAAGTTAGCACACATAGAGAATAAGCTGCTATGAAATTAACAGTTCTGCCAGATGGTTTGTACCTGCAAGCTCTGCAATAATTACAATAACCTCATCATATTCCTGGTCTTTCATCACCTTGAATATTTTTATTGCAGTTGTGCAGACATCTTTAAACATTTCACCTCAAAGAATGAAACTTTCATTTGGGTGAGAAATTCCATCATAAAACTGCAAATTAAGGAAATGAATAATCTCGTATTAGTTCTAAGTTTAAGTACGTCACCACCAGTTATTCCTTGCTAGGGAGATTGGTAATGTGCTTAATGGCTCAACAGAAACTTTGAGATGCCCTGAACATGGAACTTTCGTCAAGCATGCCATACTTTAGGGCTTTTGGAAGCTATTCATTCTCTCATCACAGTTGGCACAAAAAAAATCCCACCGCTCTAATGGAAGCGTGATCGAGTTTTTCCTCTTTATAACATATTTTATTATCCTATAGCAGTGGAAAGGCAGGGGAGATCACTCATTGTCATTCTCCATCAATACTGCTCAGATTAGAAGAACCATTATAATTCTCATAGATCTGTCCCAAATGCATTTATAATCAAGTTTGTTTAAAAGAGTTCTCACTGGGGATCCATTTTAATTCAGACTGTAGTGAATGTCTGCATAAGAGTGTCATTAACTAGACAGCCACCCTATATACAAATAAGCGTTCATCCAATTTGTGAATGTTACAAAGCAAAGTATGTGTCTGAAAGAAGATGCTAACTAATCAAGTGTTGCCAGTGTCACAGAAGTTGATTTGGGGTCAGAAACATTGGGTGCTGATGACCAGTGTCCATCTGTGCTACATTTCAGGGTTTGGACTAGCTCTATAATAGTCCTGTGAGGGGCTGCAGAGTATTGAAGAAGACTCCTTAAGCCCATCTTCCAGACAGTTACATCCTAAAGGAATTCAATTCAGTTCAGATATCTCCACAATGTGAATTGAAGCACAATAAGGTAGAGTAGGATAAGTCTCTCCTGTGGCACATTCCTGATTCGAACTCAAATGGTGCTACAGAGACATTCAGAGATGATGGATCTATGCACCCAGAGAACTACATAGTGGAAGCAGACACATGAGTGACGGTTGACATTACACACCAACTCATTGCAACTCTAGGGTTCCTCTGAAAGGGGTGATCCTGTTCCCGATACCGCCACTGGACACAGGTCAACATCTCAAATTGCATCTAGCAGTTGTCCATGTACAGTGTTAATTTGTCACTTACAGTAAAAAAAGATAACCATCCGGTGAGGAGAGGGGTTCATTTCGCATCAATGAATTGATGTGCTCTGGACCACATGAGTGTTTGACCTGAAACAAAAGGAGAGTGAAGCTGTGAAACCTGGAGCCCTCTGTAATGGCAGTGAAACCACACACTCCAGGTTTGTATACATCTTTGGACCAAGGAGGTTTGATTCAGTTTTCTCTGTTCTGCAATACATGTCCTAACACTGAGGAAGTCACTTATTTTCTTTGCGCCACATTTCTCTACTTATAGAACGAATAAAATACTTTTCTGTGCACAGTAGTCGTAAGGATAAATAAATTAAAGACTGTGAAGTACGCATACACTACTCCAATGGGCTTGTATAAGAGTTATAGACAGACACAAAGCAGTGAATGAAAAGACAATAGTGGACTTGAAGTGTAGTAAATACAATTTGTAGCAAATACTATTTGAAAAGAAAATCAGAGCAAAACCCAGAATGATTCCTACTCCTAAACCTTGACAATTTTTAAGTTTTCTGACTAGAACTTTCTTATTTCTACCTTATTGCTGTGTGGAAGAACTAGAAAAGTGACTAATGACACTGGAAAAGGGTATTTCCATCTCTTTCCTAGGTCAACAAAACTTAGTCCTTCAACTAGAGCTTTAGAGGGCAAATGGTGTAATTCATTGTTTTCAGAATGTTGACAGGCTAAATAAACAGAAAGACTGCAGAAAATATTTTCCTTTTAATGTTTTCCATTGCCACTACTCCTAGTTCTTGATTGTCACAAGAATAGGTAGAAAAAAGTATCAGGAAGAACTGTGATTATATGGATTGTACGTGGATTATATCCTTTTAAATATCAATACATCATATGCACTGAATAAGGCTTGCCAGCCAGCTGCCAAGTTGTTTAAAGTCATGCTAACAACCCATCAATTAACAAGCAGAATTGCTGCCTTCTGGTATGGAATATTTTGTCTCACTCCCACCTGAATTCACTCCACATCAGATCATTTCAGCCTAGTTGTAATTTGCTAGATGGCAAAGTAATATCCATTGTATTGATTTGATTTAATACATCAGTCTCAATAAGTTATATGAGGAAAGTTCAAGTCAACCCATACTAACTGTCGAATTTGAGGATCCAGAGCACTGTGTTTCTTACATAAATCTATAGAAAATCTTTTTATTGAATAATCTTGGAAAAGGGGTTCTCACCTCTGTCTAAGCAGCTTGCAGGGGTGGCCAGAGGGGAGACACATGATCATACAAAGTGACAGTATTAGAGATAATGAGTTATAAGAGAGACAGGAACTTCTCAGAGGTTTCTAGTTGCATTTACATTATCCGTGGCACTTATGCTCCAGGATGGTGTTGAACCCTTCACTGTCAGTAAAGGTGAACAAGAAAGGCTTAGCATTTGCCATGGCTGTGGATAAAACTCACTTGAGAGGAATCATGGGACCAGCTAAATCTCTGCAGTTTATTGATGCTGGGAATACCGCTGTGAATGGACCTGATGCTCTGCGGGATACAGGGCTCATGAAAAGCTAGTTATGACCTTCCTCCATATTAACATTTTAGGACTCGGTGCATATGGCAGGTATAATCTCTCATCACACATCAAGCAAGTGTGAGTGTATGCTTGACTTTCTTTCTGAAGAAGCAAATAGAACAGAGTCTGCCTCTTTTTCTCCCTATTTTGTAAAGGCTTTTATACAAACTGTGATAAAATGTTTTACAGGAAGAGAGGCAGAATAAAGAGCAAACGTTTTATAGAACTATACTCTCACACAGATAGCTAGGGGAAAATGACATACAGGATGGTGAAACAGAAAAGTAAAAGAACAAACACACTGAAACTCTAAAGCGCTGAGATGCAAGTGTTCTCCTTCAGCCTGAAGCGAGCACAGAACGGAGGTGTGCTGTGCTGAGCAGAGGGAGGATTCAGTTGCAGGATAAAGTGAAAAAGGAGGGTTATGGGGTGAAATATGAAGAGAGGAAGTAACTCAGTAGGAGGACGATTTCTGGAGCATGGGGCAACGTAAGTAAAAGATGTCCTCCATTTGCAGAGATTCCCAGAGAAAAGGCAAGACTGGAAGTGCATGCTGAGAGTTGGTTCTGTGCAAGGGCTAAATTCCGATTTCATTTATTCAAAGTGTGAATCCACTGAGTCTGATTCTCATCTTTCTCTGTTATTATACTGATACAATTTCTTGAATTTCTTCTGGTATAAGCATCCAAGTGCTTCTGGATGTAACTTAGGACATTTACTCAATGTGCATAACTTTAAATTTAAGATGTTTTGGCTGGACACAGGTACCACTGCCCATTTTTACTCTGTGAGTGGATGTATACCAAGCTGTTTCAGGTTTCCAGTGCCAGTACTCGGAACTATTATTCAGAAACTCACATTCTGAAAGTGAACTCACTCTGTAAACACTATAATCAGCAATGCCATGCCAAAATACTCATGGGGAGAAAAAAACCACAAACCCTAAGGAAATGTTTTCATTTTACAGAAAATACATCCTGAGAGAATTTAACAACTTGAACACAAGAATTTTTTTGAGGTTACTAAATATATATAGCCTTTCCATGTTTGTTCACAAGAGAAATCTAACACCAGAAAATCGATCTCCCTATCAGTGATTAGGCTCAGTCATTTTGCCTTTCCGTTTGCAAATGCAAGCTACAAAGCACCCTATAATTTATCAGTTTGTCAGACTAGTTAGGTGGCTTTTTCTACAAGAGCTACTTCCAGTGGCTCCTAAGTCAAAACTAATGAGTTATTCTGTTGAGATTTTTTGCCCAGAATAGCTGACACTTCTGGGGATTGTCTTTAAGATTACTGCCGTCTTTGAGATATGACAGCACCTGCAAATGCAGGCATGAGTGCAGATTTTGTGGCTATATCCAAACTTGCTTTCAGCTGGGTAGCTTTGCAGGTGAGAGTAGACTGCACTGGTCTCAGATGGATTTATCTGCCTGAATATTATCCCAGGATGCTAGTGAATTTAGGTGCCTGGATTGACCTTTATGCTATAGCAGCAACAACATTTGAGCTCACTGTGTTAAAGCTGGACGGTGTTTGTCTCTGTAAGCTGCTTATTCCATTGAAGTGTAACCTTAGGATCAAAGCGCCGAAAGAAACAAAGAGGTGACTGCATGCAATGCAAGAAACAAGAGCAGGTCTTGATATAGAGAGTCCTTAGAAGATTCTTTCAAATTTCAAAAGTGTTTGGATTCAAGATTCTTCCTTCCTAAGTATACAATAGCGAAGATGTTTATGTAACCAAAACCAGTTCAGCTTTCAAAATGCTTTATTTGCAATACACTTACGTACTGACACTGATTTTAGTAAACATCTGGGTCAAGATTTTAATGGCTTTTCAGGAATAGAATGGTAGTTTCTTGAAAGTTAGTGATACCTACTCCTACATTACTTGGCAGCTGTGGAAAAACTTGTTCTCTGTTGCCCCCCTTCCCCTTTATTATTATTGTGCAATGATCACTGTTTCAAAGGATTATTTTATAGCTAAAATAATCTCATAATTTGCATTGGATATAATCACACTTCTTCTAGTTGCGCAAGATGACTGCTGATGTCTATCCACCTAGATTCTTATATGGTCCCACTGGGTAATACCATTTATTTCTGTGTAAAAATAGAAACCATTAACAACTTTCACTTTCTTTCTGCGTTCTCACCCTGCAGCAGTAATTAGTTATGTTCTTTAGGGGTGGGTGAGAGGCAGAGAGGTGAGGGAAATGAAGTGAAAGTTTTTGTTTCATAAAGAGCTTCAATATTTTTTTAAATTTGGCTTCATTGTAATTCAAAATGAAGAATAGACATGTTTACAGTCTCCATGAAAAGGCCTGAGGTCTCAGTTCTCATGGTTTCTATATAGAGATTGCTGAATTCCCTGGGCATTTGCTGTTCTTCTGGGGAACAGCTTTGCATCTGAAAGTCCAGCAGTCCAGTCTAACAAACAACTACGATTATAAGATTTTTTAGCTTTGGAGGAGAAGCTAAATTGAAGATATAAGATCTGAATTTAAATCTGAGACCTGTGGTCATTTTTCTTTCTTCTGATATTTTAAGGAAGTTTTTATGAAAATTCTCCTGACCCATATGTTTTCCCTACATTTTCGGTAAACAATATAATAGCTTCAGCAGAATTAAGGTTTTATAATAAACTATGACTGCAGAGCAAGAATCATAGAATCACAGAATGTTTTGGGTTGGAAGGGACCTTTTAAAGGTCATCTAGTCCAAGCCCCCTGCAACAAGCAGGGACATCCTCAACTAGATCAGGTTGCTCAGAGCCCCATCCAGCCTGACCTTGAATATTTCCAGGGATGGGGCTTCTGCCACCTCTCTGGGCAACCTGTTCTAGTGTTTCACCACCCTCACTGTGAAAAACTTCTTCCTTATGTCTAGTCTATATCTCCCCTCCTTTAGTTTAAAACCATTACCCCTCATCCTATCACAGCAGGCCCTGCTAAAAAGTTTTTCCCCATCTTTCCTATAAGCCCCCTTTAGGTACTGGAAGGCTGCAATAAGGTCTCCCCAGAGCCTTCTTTTTTCCAGGCTGAACGAGCCCAACTCTCTCAGCCTGTCTTCATAGGAGAGGTGCTCCAGCCCTCTGATCATTTTTGTGGCCCTCCTCTGGATGCACTCCAACAGGTCCATGTCCTTCTTGTGTTGGGGGCTCCAGAGCTGGATGCAGGACTCCAGGTGGGGTCTCACCAGAGCAGAGCAGAGGGGCAGAATCCCCTCCCTTGACCTGCTGGCCACGCTGCTTTGATGCAGCCCAGGATACGGTTGGCTTTCTGGGCTGAGAGCAATCCTGTATTTTAGTAGGAGTCAGTATCATGGAAAGTTCTCAGTATCAGTGAAAATAAGTGAATAAAATTTTATATAATGCAAGATTTACTATGAACAAAATGTGATGACAAGAAACAACAGTGAGCTATTGATCCAGCAGATCTACATCACCTGTTCTGAGTCTGAGGTAAGATCAAATTCTGTCTAAGCATATACTTCAGATGTTGGCCCATCATCATGACTTCAAAATACCTCTCTTATAAAATAAAACTTATATATATATACACACATATATATAAAGATTTTGTTTGCAATTAAATGAAGTGGAAAAAATGTGGGAAAAAACCCAGAAAATTGGTTTGAAATCTGAACATATGAAAATATTACATTACTTGTGCTTATATGACTTTCAGAAGTTATAAGTTTTTGTAGATTTCCAGAGTTTTTGTTGACAGAATGAAGATGTATATTCATGTTTATTGGGAAAAAGTGATTTCAATACAAACATATAATCTCTACTTTATTTACTGTTATGGGAAGACAGTGGTGACATCTCCTGGCACAAAGTACAGGGATAGAGGAAAAAAAGAAAAAGCATTTCAAGGGTTTCTTGTGCACTCTGATAAAAGTCTGCAGCCTATGACAAGAGCATTTTTCCCCCAGTATCATGAACTTGCTTTGATGGATACTATTCTGTGACAGACCATTTGGTTCACTATGATATGTGGATTTATATCCTCCTTCAAATGTGCCCTTTTGTCCTTTGATATTATTTATTTATCACAGCAGTAACCCTGTTTCATTTTTAATAAAATACCACTTCCTCAAAAGTGAGACTGATGAAACTATTTACTGTAAATTGTGTACCTTTGTAATCCTTGTTTTCTCTTTGTCAAATCATTTATAAACTGATTTCTGTCAGGCGATTAACCTTTTGCAGATGCTGAGAGCTATCCAGGTGAATTATCTCACTGGCTGTAATGGGGCTTCCTATGTGTGTGAGTGTTCACAAATGTGAACAGGGAATATACAAACTGACCTTGTGACTGTATTTATTTGTCAGTTTGCATAAATGCAATCTCTGTATATATTTTTGCAAAACTGTCCCTTTTACTATCTACCATCTGTGATATGTTGTCATCATAATGACTGCATTTTAAATAGCAAATACATTACAGGTTTTAAAATGTACATGAACCTTTGTGTCTGTGAGACAGCAAGAGAAAACAAAATGAAATCTTTGTTGTAACACATAAAATTTGCATGGAAAAGAAACATTAACATTTTTCTACCTTCTTTGACATGAGGTCACTGGCAAACGTGATAATGTGGGTCACATCTTCCCTTTCTACTTATGCTATTATAAAATTGAAAAAGCTTGGCTGGATGTAATGAAAAATTGAAACTGGAAATTTGTAATCAATGTTGGATACCCATGCTCCATACTAGAACTTCACAGTTGCTTTGCCTTTTCTCCGGGTTATCTTTAAAACTTGGGAAATTAGATATATATTAAAGTCCAGCTATTAGTTTAAAATATGCAAACTCCCATGACAACGCTACATTTAGTTGAATCTTCCACTCTGATGCACCCTCCAGCTCTTCTCATCTCATCAGAATAAGTATTAAACCAGAAGAATTGTTGAACAGAATGACTGTAACCGAATATTTTGGAATTTAGGTTAGTCTTCAAAGAACAAATTATTTTTGACCACTGACTGCTATTACAAATTATACCTGTCACTTTAAACTATGCACCACTCTAGCTTCCTTATTTATTCTAGAGTTTTCTATTCTGATACAGCATGAAGGTAAAATAATATCTGAATCGGGTATAATGTAAAAACTGGGTCTCAAGAATTTCCTCTGTCCAACTTACCTCCAATGAAACCTCTGTTTTTTCCCCCCATCTTGGCATGCATTAAAAACTTCTCTTGAAGTTAGACAAGAGGAGACAAAATCCAAGCTAAGAGGTAAAAAAAAAAAAAATCTATAGGACAAGTTTATACACTTTTTGAACACCGCCCTCCACCCCCCTCACCCCACCTGCCCTGAGACTGAATTCTGTTAAGCAGCTTACCAGGGCACCCTAAATAATGAAACCTCATTGATATTTTTTTGGTCCTAAGGCACACTATATTAAGTGAAAGAGGTAGGTAGAATTAGTAGACTGGTCACAGAAGCTGAGCTGGCATAAAGCTCATATATAGTATGTGTTACAGTCTCCTTGTAAAATTAGAGTTTGCTTCATGTCCAATATTTCCCAACATCTGGCCAAATAACTAAAAATAAGACCCTGCAAAAAGGAGGCTTTTTCTCTGCTGGTGGCATAAGCATCGTTGAAGCTGCTTAACTAGCTACATGGAGATTTTGCTGTGAAGCAGGATTCCTACACTCATCTTACACCATCCACCCACGTGCAAGCGCATGGCATGATGGGTGTGAAGGAGACATACTACATGGAGTAAACATCAGCCTTTATATAAACCTGCCTTCTTGAATGAACTGATTATTTTTTTGAAAGGGATAAAGAAAAATATAATGCACTATATCAGCTATGCAACACGAAATCTATTATCATTTTAATCTATTTACCTTTAATGTTTCATAGGTTGAAATGTTACAGACAGTTTAAAAGTGTAATTCAGTTCAGAGTTCTGAAGTTCTGAGACAAAGGAGAATGGGAGGGTTGCCTAAACAGCTTGGATTTGTAAACTGGAATAGCAGCTGAGAACTAACTTTAATTCACCATATTATTTAGCATCTATTTTAATTCCAGACAAGAGTACTGCAGCATACTGTATCTTAGTATTTGGGCATTTTTGTCAGAAGTAAGGAAATGCAAAAGTATACAAACACATTTCTATGTTTTGTGATCTATTATTTATAATACCAATTTCAAGTGTAATTACTTTCAGTATGGTTAATTCTTTTAATTCTCCTCATTGTATTCAAAGGAGTTCTTTCATCATTTAAAATATTTTTGGTGGGGGGAAGGAGAAAGGAAGGGAGGAAAGGAATAAAAGAACTGGGACTAAAGAAAGTTGGAAAAAAACCATTTTCTTTTTCTATGCACAGAACACGTAAATACAGATTGCAAATGTTACCAAGATTGTCCCTCTCAACTAAAGAAAATGATTAGAAAGTTTTCTGCTGTTGTTTTTCTTCAGAAGAAAATTTTCCTTACCGTTTTCTATTATCTTCAAAAACTGGACAAAAATTTCAAGATTTACATTTAAAATATTTTTTTTTCTGCAAGCTTTTGTGATATCAGCTTTGACCAAGAAACACTATTACAAGACATGAAAGAAGAGCTAAGCTTTACTGCCTGTTTAATCCTTGCTCCTCTGTCAAGCCATCGGGTAGATACCTGATATAACTCCTCGGTAGTCAATGGCTTCTTTTCTGAGGTCCATGGGAGCTGGCAGGCACCACTTTATTAAAATATGAACTTCTTTCCACAGGTTCAACTTTAAGCATGTTGGTCGACCAAATATTACTTACAAGCTTACGTGATGAGACACTACTGGATTTGAATTCAGTGTCATTTTCAGCCGGTTCAAAGCAGGCTCAGAGCCCCCTGCATTCCTGCCTGAGCTTGAACATTGGTAACACACGTATATTGTGCAAATTAATTGATTTACTATAATGCAGTTGTAAGAAATCTGCATTTTTATTTTTTCATATTATGTTTACGAAATTGCCAAGAAACCTGTTTACTTCCCTTAAGATCAAAATATTTCTGCCTGCCAACATGACAAGCAATTAGCAGTTGGAGAGGATATACATATATGTATATAAAGGCCTAGTCAAGGCAGATTTCCTTTCAGAATAGCAGGCTTTCCGCTGAAATAGTATAAAAGACGTATCAGAAAGCCGATTGCTACTTAAAAACTTCCAGATACAAAGATACACAGCTCAATGAAAAGCTAGGACTAACCTTGCCTGACTGCGTAATACTTTCTTATTATATTGATTTATTCTTTCACTATTAAAATAAGCCATTTACCAGTTATGACAAGTGCCAGTCCTCAGCTGAGTGAATGGCAGAATCACAGAATAATACAATCACATAGACTATTTCAGAAGTCAGCAGTATGTATCTAATATTAATCATAACTTCTTCTCAGCCTCTTCAGATCTAACAGTTAAGCACAGCAGAAAATGTCTTTAAGATCTGACTGAGAACCTTCCTTTTTCTTTGGGACAAAGTATCAAGACGAGTAGCAGATAGCACCATTACTGCAAATGATGGACATTTTTAAATGCTTGGTTATTTCCTAACATTAAAACACTTATGCAGAGCGGATGCCACTTTAGCTGTTATTTTTTCCTTTCTTGAAACAAGAAAAAAAGAAAAGAAAGCTTAACATCATCTTTTAAAAATTAATGTCTTTGCTTAAGGAAAAGAGTGGTTTCTGAAAGTTTTTCATTAAAGCATTATGTGGTACTGCATCAGTCAATCACATCCGAACAACGAGACGTGACAGTCGCTGTGCTCCAGCAGGTCCTTCAGCCGTATCCCCTCAGGTACAGGCAGTGCAGCCAAGTGCTCATTGCGCGTGGCCTTGAGTGTCTGCATGACTATGATTAAAACATGATCTAAATTGATGAGGATGTTTTCTAATGGTAGGAAGAAAAGATAGAAATGCCATGAAACAGTACGACACCTCTGCTCTGAAAAGCCCAAGACTGGAAAAAACCCAGTTCCATAAAACAGTTCCTCCGAATTAGCATTTTGCTGTGATCAATTAATAATAATTACAACATCCATAATTGCAACGATGATTCACTTGGATGAGCGACTGCTGCATGGCCATGTTCTCTATAGCTTAATGGAGTGGGAGAGCAACTGGGCCGTGACCACTGGATTCGTTTGCCACTGATTGTAGGTCAGGACAGTATGAATAAAAGACACAAAAAGGATGGATTTGACACAAAAGAAAGTGCAGTGAAATCAGAAGTTCCATTTTTTTAAGACTTTTACGTGAGAGGAAAGATGTTAAGCAATTTACATAGATAAGCACAGTAACATATTCTTAGATCTTCATTTTATGTTCCATTTTTTATGTAAAACACTTTTGAATTAATTCAAAGTACTCATAGCTTGTGCTTTATCTGTTAGGAAAAGTTGGAAGTATTTATCCATTTTGTTTAACTAGTTTTCTATCTTTAAAAAGTTCTGTTAGATATCTCTTTGTAGCTTTATTTTTAAACATATCATTAATGGAGCCTGAAGCTAGGAGAAATTTAATTATCCTTCTTTCTTTCCTTCCTAATTTGTAATAATAAAATAAACTTAGTGATTAAGGCCACAGAAGAGTTGCTGAAATTCATAGCCAACCCCATCCTATCTAAATTGGAGAAAACATGCTTTCTACAATCCTTATCAATGCAAAGCCTGAACAGTCCTACGTTTCTGGCTATACTGAATATCTGGTATAATTAGGAAACAACAGAGAAAGATGATAGAACACACAAAATCTACAACACCCGTCACTTTGTCACTTGGCAATTGGGCATGCGGGTGCTGGCGCTAAAGAACCTATTCTCAGAACAGGATTGACACCTCAGGCTTGGATGCCTGAGCTCCTCGCATAACAGCGGTAGAGTTAAGCACACCAGCTTGGAGTTTAACACAGTGAGCAGGGTATTTATTGCCTCAGGTAGACATGCAAAGACTTTCCCCGGTATCTCAACTTCTCCAGACCTTTGAATCTTAATTCTGGGTTTCAAAGAAACATCTTTTCCACAGCTCCATAACCCTCCAGAGAATGGCCACTTGCATTTTCCTTTACATGAGAGTAGAAGTAATTCGTTTATATTAATATATGGCTGGTAAAATATCTTAGGAGGATGGCTCTGTTGCCCTTCCTGTTGAAACTTTGCCACTTGGTAGCCAGGTGTTTACATTTTTTGGGGCCAAGGAGAGGATATGGAAAAAGAAACATGAATTTGTAAGTAGTAATACAGTCATTCAGTTACAATGAGGCCAGATTGTGGTTTCTATTCTAAAATATGCAGAGAAGTAAACTGTATGTATCAGCACGTACGCTTATTTGCAGAGAACTAGAAGGTGAATGCCTTTGTGAGTTTGCTGCTGTTTTCCATCACATCCCAAGCATGTCAGTGCCATAAATTCCCTGTTTGATAGATGTATATGAGCCACTACAGCAATGAAATATATATAGAAAGAGCAAAATAGTGGCATTAAGAAAGTTTCTTATACTATAATGCAAAAGCACGCTACCTTAGCAGAGCCAATAACCTTTGAAGAGGAACAGGAATGTTCTGTTTCCATCCACCTTGCCTGGAGAGAATACCATCAGTTCACACCATCAGTTTTCAGTCTATAATTGGTCTTTGTGTTTCTGAACAGTGTATCAGAGATTGCTACAGCTATCACATGCAGTCACAGGAGGATAAAACAAAAACATTCTCAGTTTCCTAAGCATCCTCTATTTTCTTCCTACAAAGTCTCAGGAAAATGGAGTTCCAAAGAAATGAAATTAAAACTGTCAAAGAAAATCAACCTCTACATTTACTTTACATTTCCCTAGTGCTATTGTTTCTTAAGCTCTCCCTAGTGAATGCTACATTAACATTGATTTACTATTAATATGAAATACATCATATAAAACTGGATACAAAGTTTGTAACAAAACCTTTTTGTTTGTGGTATACTTATTCTCAGATGTCCTTGCCTCCAGTAATATATTTAGATGGCTTTGCTAATATAGTCCAAAGGGTACCTTAAAAGTTGAACCAACAGAAATCAGGAAAAAATTGTATCTCAAAACATGAAACACATTCTTCCTATATAAAGCTGGGCTGGTTAAAATAATAATAAAAAAGATATTATAAATTCGTTGTGGTTTAACCCCAGCCGGCAACTAAGTACCACACAGCTTCTCGCTTACTCCCCGCTGGTGGGATGGGGGAGAGAATGGGAAGGGTAAAAGCGAGAAAACTCATGGATTGAGATAATGGAAGTTTAATAGGTAAAGCAAAAGCCATGCACGCAGCAAAGCAAAACGAGGAATTCATTCACTGCTTCCCATGGGCAGGCAGGTGTTCAGCCATCTCCAGGAAAGCAGGGCTCCATCACGCGTAACGGTTACTTGCGAAGACAAAATGCCATCGCTCCTAATGTCCCCCCCTTCCTTCTTATTCCCCCAGCTTTATATGCTGAGCATGACGTCATATGGGATGGAATATCCCTTTGGTCAGTTGGGGTCAGCTGTCCTGGCTGTGTCCCCTCCCGACTTCTTGTGCACCCCCAGCCTCCTCGCTGGTGGGGTGGGGTGAGAAGCAGAAAAGGCCTTGGCTCTGTGTAAGCCCTGCTCAGCAGTAACGAAAACATCCCTGTATTATCTACACTGTTTTAAGCACAAATCCAAAACACAGCCCCGTAGTAGCTACTGGGAAGAACATTAACTCCATCCCAGCCAAAATCAGCACAAAAATCAATTTTCATTTGATAAAGAAAAAAATCCAAATTACAGTACCTATTGAGTGGCTTTAAGTTCCATGTCAAGTAATTATCTAGTAAAGGTATACCAAATAACCAAGACTTTGGCAAGATTTTCAGTTATTACCTAAGAATCAAATTTATCACGCAGTTTCTTTGATATATCATCATAAAATGATGGACTTGATGATCTTAAAGGTCTCTTCCAACCTTAACGATTCTATGATTCTAAAAGATCTTCAGCTTAAAGCACATGTCCTTGTATATCCTAATGATAGCTTTGCTTCACAAACAACAGACTTGAAAGATTTGGCATATTACAATGCAGGATTTGTTAGTGTCACATTTACTCTGGTTTTCACATAAATAAACACCCTTTTAACATGAAAGTTAATGTTAGCTGGTAATCATAGAATCATGGAATAGTTTGGGTTGGAAGGAACCTTTAAAGGTCATCTAGTCCAAGCCCCCTGCAATGAGCAGGGACATCCTCAACTAGATCAGGTTGCCCAGAGCCCCATCCAACCTGGCCTTGAATGTTTCCAGGGATGGGGCATCTACCCCCTCTCTGGGCAACCTGTTCCAGTGTTTCACCACCCTCATTGTGAAAAATTTCTTCCTTATATCTAGCCTATATCTCCCCGCTTTTAGTTTAACACCATTACCCCCTGTCCTACCACAGCAGGCCCTGCTAAAAAGTTTTTCTCCATCTTTCTTATAGGCCCCCTTTAAGTACTGAAAAGCCGCAATAAGATCTCCGCAGAGCCTTCTCTTCTCATTACTACTTCTTTATTACTACTTCTTAGTAATGTTAGTGCTAAGTAGGCAGATTTTTAATAAACTCAAGTTCATATACACTGACGTGTTAGCAAAAGGGGTTTCAACCTCCTGAACCTACAATGCAATCCAAAATCAAAAAAGTTTGTATATAAAATCTGTAGTGACGCCCCAAAGCTCTGTTCTTTTGGCTTTTTGGTTTTGCTTTTCTGGTTTTTTATCTGGCACAATTGAGACTACGTGTTAAACTGTGATATCAAAGAGCAACTATTTTACATAAAAGTGATTGAAAACAACTCTTGTCAGGCGTCAAGAAATCTTTGTCTTATCAAGCTTATTTCAGACAGACAGGAGCCAAAAAAGCTATATTTTAATCACTAAGTGCTACAAATCAGCTAATCAAAAAGTGCACCAACAATGTTTGTAGTGATTTATAACCAATTCATGTCTCCAAAAGCCTTTGACTGGGACAGATAATTACTGCAAGAGTTGGTGAAGGCCAAAGACTTAGTACAGTTCATGGCATCATTTTAAATTTTCCTAAAAGTAATTATGTCATGTCATATACAAGAGAATTTGATTGTCTTATGAATTACTTAGGCTTCAAGGGCCTCTGAGCCTGGGAAAATAAAACTTTAGTATTTTAAATTAAACTCTAAGCCTTCAAGGCTTGGTGGGAACAAAGAGAGAAATTCTGAATGTCTTTTAACAGGTTTGGAAAGAAGCTTCTAGCTATTGAAACAAAGTTTTTATTAGCTTTAAAAGATGTTCTTAATTTTTTGCCACATAAGCTTCTAGATGCCTTTTTAAGACCTCTGCTCTAAATCTTCTACTTTAATAGTTTTGCTCTTTTCAGAAAGACAAATGGGACAATTGTCAGAAAAGTTTTTGTGCTGCAAATCACAAGGTTTGCACCTTGCTATAACTATACAAATAATCATAGAGTAGCTGCGTTTTTAAATTGAGTATTTCAAGATGCCTTTAGTCAGTAGTTAGGGAACTTGGTATCAATAACATTTTTAGCAATATCAGCATGAAGTGATTCTCACTGCCCTATAAAGTACACTATGTGTGTTCTGATCTTTTCTCTTTCTCAAGTGCTATTGGCAGTAATTTCTGGTTCTTTTTTTTTTTTTTTTTTTTTTTTTTTTGCCACAGAGCAATCAAAACCATACTTAATTGAAACAAAAAATCTATGAAAGGCTGCCTGCCACCCTTACATAAAAGCTTTCAAATAAGACTAGTTCTTCCAAAGGTGTTCTTATTTTTCTGCTTCTATGAAAAATGTTTTTAGATGGCCCTTGTGTTTACCTAACAGTGCAACTGTTGTACTTTTGTGGTAGAGTTATTAGCCTTTTATTTTCCATATTTCTGAACACTTATGTGAACTGAAGTGTTTGCACACAGCAGTCAAAGGCATCATAAGCTGATATTGTGCATAGGAGCGCATACCATAATATATAATATGAATCTTGGTCCCTGGGATTTAGATTTAGAATTTGTGGGAATGCATGTGTATTCCCCAAGGTTCAGTATCGCCTGTCATGAGAACTGTAAATGCATCATGGCATTTATCCTCTGATCTCATATCACATCACGTCATAATGACCTAATTCATTGTTATCACACATGTGATTAATGCAGGTGTAACTGAGAGGCTAGTGAAAGCCACAGTTTGTAGTCATTTGACCTTGTAACACTTCAAGACAGTACCATAAAAGCTGATGTTTAGGAATACAGATAACATTGCAAAGCCCCGTTTAAGTCTTTACTATTGGGATATATACTCTGTAGCATTTCCAGTATCCCATCGCAGTGATTCGTACCCAATTCAGGGACTCGTTCTTCGGTTTCTCCTTTGCCAACTGCAGCTGACAGCTTCAACAGCTCTTTAAAAGTAGCGATCAAGTCTGTGAATTTTGGCCCTGTAACAAAAAGCTATTCCCCTTTATAACTCTGGAGTGGTGTCATACAAATAGGAACGGGAAATAAAGGTCAATCTATCATCAGTAATCAAATGAATCACACATTTATTACAATTTTAAGGTACAGGTCCCTAAGTCCTCATTCTGTATTTGTGTTGAGCCACAAGTTCAGAGGCAGCCCTCAGAGGGCTGTAGAAGGAAACAGCATCACTTTTCACTGTCTCTTTCCTGTGCAGAGTACTCAAGTGTTATACTTTCAGAAAACATCTAGAAAAATGGATTCCAGAGTTTTGCGATGGGTTTGTCCACTGTCTCTGTCCCAGAAAGGCTCTCCAAATTGGAGCACAAATTTTTACAGGAACTTAACTCTTTACATGAAATTTAATAATTAAAAGCTTTTAGGACTTATGCTTCACTTGAACTCTGTTTTTCTTTTGTCATCAAAAGAAAACTTTCTTCATGATAAAATTCTAATATATCACATTTTTATTTAATCTTGGTACTGTGTAGATATTTTGTAGCATTATGAATTTTAGAGAGCTGTGAAATCAAAAGAATTATAACTTTGGTTTTGACCCTATGCTGTTTATATTTGCCGGACCTTCTTAAAGAAAAACCTGTCAAAAATCATCTTTTCTGCTACAATCTGCAGACTCAGCTGAATTTTACTAGAAGCTCAGTATGCTCAACAAAAGAAGAAAACACTCAATATATTTCAAAATCAGGCCCTGGGTATGTATGCTTAAGTTCTTAATGCACTTCTGTGAAAATCAGTGTTTTTCTCTTTCTCTTTCATTTTCAAAAGATTCTCTCTTCACCATTCACCAGAGCTAAATTATGCACTAGCAATTTCAGCATAATCAAAAGGAGTCTGAAGAAAGAAAAGAGCCCCCTTCTAAACCGTCATTGTTACCGACAATGGGGTACTCAGACTGCAAAAGTTAAGATTGCAGCACTTCAAAATGATCACCTGTTCTTTTCCAAAAGTACATCAGAGAAGAAACGATGGGACAAGCAAATCTGAATGCAGATTTTGAATAACCTGAAGAGTGATAGAGTTCATATGTAAAGTTAAGGCTCAAACTTACGGAAAATGGAATTGGTTGCAAAATTCACATCTGACTTTAGATGGCACTTTTCAGGGACATTTAGATTCCTCTAAAGTTTAATCTTGGCATCAGATTGACACTATTACGAGAACTATAAGCTGGTAATCTAATGTTGTATGAACACTACTTACTTCCTAGCAGAAACAGAAACTTCCTTAAGGCATAAATCAAAAATCAGTCAAACCGCGCTCCCTCCCTCCACCCCAAACAAACATAAATTAAAAATTTTTTAAAGAAAAACTGAAGTATAATAGGAAACACTCAGAATACTTTAAAATTATTGCTAGTCTCTGCCTACATTCACACAATTTTGTAAAAATGTTACTGCAGTTCAAAGATTTGTTTGATGGTAAATATTTTCATGTCCCACACAATTCGCTTTAGTGGAGCAGAGAGTGTAAGAGATCTGATGCCTGCGTACATACAATAGTTAGGGAGTAATGACCTCCTTTGCTTCTGTTTAACCTGGTGGCGTTCAGGCAGTTATACTTTTATGAGCTCTATCTGCAGTCCCTGTTGGGCACTTTCAGTTAGGGAATACTGTTCTCAAAAACAGAGAAGGGGAAATGGAGATCTGCACAATTCTTTTTTCAGAGAATATGATTTTTCAAAAATGTTTAAATTTTCATTGTCTGAAATTAATATATAGTATTTTTATCTAGAGAAGCAAGCAAAATAAGCATTATGTGACCCTCCCATGCTTTGAGTATAAAAGTGACTTATGTAAGTTAATTAACATTTCCTCTAATTTTCAGACTTCATTTCCCCTTTTTTAAGCCCAAGTTCCAGATACCAGCATAAGTAAGAGACTTTCTCTGAGTTATCACACGTGCTTTCCTGAAGGGTTAATTTCAATAGGCAAAAAATATTAAGACACTTAAGAAAAGAAAAAAAAATCCCCCAAATCCTGTCTTCTGATAAAAGACTAATTTAGGAAAGGTTAGGTTTTGGATATTAGGAAAAATTTCTTCACTGAAAGGGTTGTCAAGCACTGGAACAGGCTGCCCAGGGAAGTGGTTGAGTCACCATCCCTGGAAGTGTTTAAAAGACGTGTAGATGTGGCACTTAGGGACATGGCTTAGCGGTGGACTTGGCAGTGATAGGTTAACGGTTGGACTCACTGATCTTAAGGGTCTTTTCCAACAGAAATGATTCTATGCGTCTATGACTCTCTTAACAATTACACAGAAGTGTATCATCTGCTTCATTAATGAGAGATAAGAATGGATTGTTGGGTTCCTGAGGATGGTGAATCTGATACGTGGTTTAAAAGGCTAAACTCTAACTCCAGTGCCAGTAAGAGGGGGCTTGCTTTGTTTGCTTGTTTGCTTGTTTGGGTTTTTTTATTGTGGTTGTTGTTGGTTGTTTTTTTAATGATGGAAGAGTACTATCAACACAGTGCTGTTAATACAGGAGCTATAACCGGTTCTCTTTGGAATTTGTTGTTATCCAATAAGTTTCCCTGGGACTACGAGAGGTATTAAGGAAAGTAAAAATGACGCCAGAGTCTTTTACAACCCAACTGCAAATGACTTGATCATAGAATTATGAAAGATGAATTAACCAGTTTGAAATAAAAACATTTCAGTGCTCATCTGTGGACTGATGTTGCTGTTACAAGTAGTTCCTAGAAAATTTTTAATGGCAACATAGTAGTTTTATGAAGCCAATTGCAGAACAATTTATACATGATATATAGCTCAATTTTTGCAAAACATTTGTCAGAAGACATGTCAATCACGGCATGTCAGTGTTCAGAAGGAGGAACTCAATCTTCATATCTCAAAATACCACAAAGAAAGAACAAAGGAAGATGGATGGGGAAAAATAAAAGAATAGGAATGAAATTACACAATGAATTATTTTTCTTTGCTTCATTCTCTGTCTCCTTTGTTTCTTCTTTTTTCATGTTCCTTTCTTTGTCCCTTGATTTTTTTCCTTCATCTTGCTGTTGTATTTTTTATTAATAGCATACTATTATTGTGCCTGAATCTTTCCAAGTTCTTTCTGAGGGCTGTTTCTCATAGCAAATAAAAGATAAAAGATAGCTCTGTCGCACATTTCTTCTCTGATTTCTTTCATGTTTGGACTTCCTTTAGAAAATATTAATAATAATGCTAGACTAACATCTCCATCTTGTCTATTCTTTGTCTAATTGTCATCTTTTTTCTCTGACTTCAGAGATCCAGAAGTCCAAATTGATGTCTTTGCTTTTTAAAGACTGTATTTAGTTCTCTGGCCATGAATCAATTTTAAACTAAAACAATGAGTTTTGTAATATTGCTTTCAACTGCAAAATGTTAAAAGACTTTGAAGACTTAGGGTGGCAAAACATGACCCCGCAGAGCACAGGTCCTCATCTATTGCATGTTAAACAGAATTCTTTGAAAATGTCACATAGTACCAAATCATTATCACAAAAACTGTTGTTGATACTGAAACCAGTTAGGAGAAAAAAGTGAGAGCCTCTGAGATTTCTGACTCAAGCTTTAAAAGGAAAGGAAGTAAGTTAGATATAAAATCATAGACATGAAAACAATTTACATTAGAGCAGTAAATTTTAGAAAAGCTCTATACCCAGTAACTGTGACCAAAGCTAGATAAAGTGACTAGTGGAGTTTTACAGGAAAACAAAACTCAGTGGCAGAGGAGGTGATGCACTTGACGTAATGAAGCACCATCCCTGGAGGTATTTAAAAGACGTGTAGAGTGGTGCTTAGGGACATGGTTTAGTGGTGGACTTGGCAGTGCTAGGTTAATGGTTGGACTCAATGATCTTAAAGGTCTCTTCCAACCTAAACGATTCTATGATTCTATGATATGATAATAGATTCATTTCTTATTAATATGCAGCTGCATGATGTATGTGAACTTACAGAATATCTCAAGCGTTAAATTCAGAAGCCTTGAGCTCCCAATTTTATCCTGTGCCCAATTTCTGTTGTGATTCTCGGTGTATGCAGTGAAGTTTCAAGGCAGAGTTTTGCTTTAGTATCGCCTCTCAATAGTTAATCACCTTATGTATTGAGAAGGCAGAAATTCTTTTGAATGCATAGATTATAAAGAATACAGCTTATGAGAATGCATTCTGACATGGATTTAATATGCACTTGTATCAGTTCATTCTGAAATGAAGGACTCTCAGTTTGCTTGCAACCTTTTACCTGTATTGGTGCCATAGCAAAATGCTACGCACTAGGATGCCCTGTCCATAAAAACCAAGGCGCTGTGATAGAAAGTCTTGGCATCTGGTATCAATCACGAGGGAGTTTTTAATTGGTAAAATATACAGTAATACTATGCTCTTTTGATTGCTTAAGCCTAGATTCGCAGATCTGTTTGTGTCAGGAGACACATTTGTTTTTCTCCTGTGTGCTTTTGTTTCCCAATTTCTATCCTACATCTCTGTCACTCCCATCTCTGTTATCTCTGAAAACCTTTCTGACATTTTTGAAATCTGTCATCACTAAATATGTCAGACTCAGCACTTCTTCTTTTAACATTCCTGATGTCTCTCTTTATTTTTTCTAGTGTGGCCCAGTATTCCCTAAAATATTTTCTCATATGTATTCATTCATTTTTGATGGCTTCCTTTTCTCCCTTCCTATTGTAAATGTTTCAGAGTGAGTACGTGTAGCTACTTCAGATAGTCACAGAACTGTACAAGCTTCATAATTATGAGTTTCTAAACTGGAATTATATACCAGACCACAGTCACTTGGTCTTACTGTATTACTACATTGTTCCAGATGCAAACATGATCATTTGGCCATTTCTTTTAAAGCAGAATTTTGTAACTTTGTAACACCCACAACTGCATAACACCAATGGTTTTAATGACTTCTGGAAGTTGCTTTTCCAGAGCTGTGCCGTGAATGCTCTTTCCCAGTACTTGTTTTTGTGTGTTGTACGACAGCTTCTGAGGTCCCAAACCCACTCACTCACTGTAACCCACTGCAGCAGCCCCTTCTAGTACTTCTCCTTCATAAACTCTGAAGAGTCCATGACAGTAACCAAAACACTCACTCATTTCTACGGCTTTGCTTTCTTTAGCCTAGACTCTGTTGTAGTCCCTCTTACTGCAGCTGGCTGCCTTCCCCTCGCCACCGTGCCATGTTCTCTACTGACAATGCCTCCATGCACTGCATTATTTTCCTCAGTTAAAAACAACAAACCCCCGTTTTGCTAATATCCAAATATGGATGGTTTTATTGTCCTTTCACCAATGCTACATCGTGCATTAATTGTGCTTGTTGGTGTTGGCTGAGGTCTCCGTGTTAATAACAGCTGGAGAGAAATCTGGACCTTTCTTTGCAACAGGTGACAAACAACCATTTTCCTGGAAACCTACGTTCTGAAAAACTCCAGTCACTCAAAGTACAATTCACAGTCTCTGTGCACAGGTAAAGAAAACTGATCCATAAAGCTAAAAGCCTCTGTTTCCGTATAATAAATGGAGGTAGATGCCTCGTAATTGAGGTGCTCTGAGGTGCCCTTTGGAGATGCCTACTTTTATTCTTTAGATATATAATAAGCTTAGACAATTAACTGAGGCTCCCAAATTAGGTGTCTAATGTAGAACGTCATGAAAAAAATCCTTTTCTGCTAGTTACAACAGAATATTAGGCATTGCAATCTGTAGGTGTAATGAAAGCCTTTGGAAAAGGCCCCAGCTGTAAAGAAAAATAATATCTTTAAACAACTTCAATTTTGTATTCATGCAACTTTTTTTTTTTCTTTCTTAAAAATACATCAAGCAGTGAATTTCCAGCTAATTTGGAATTCTGCATACTTGACTACCTATGAATCACTAGTATATACATATTCTATAAGATACAATTTATATCTGTACAGAAATTCATCTTTTTGAAGGTCATCTTTTCTTCTTCTCTGATAGTCTAAATGATTCCTATTTCCACATAAAAGGGTCCTTGTATTTGTATCTGGGGGCTAAATTATGTCTAATATGCTTATTCATTCTTGACCTAGATTTAGACAAAAAAATCCCACATCTTTTCCCATTAACAATGCCAATTATGGAACAATCCTATTATAATGCAGCATGAAGCACTACAGGTTTTTTTCTGTATGATCACTGTAATTCATGCATCTTCCACGTTAAATACATGGAAAAGGCATAGACTACTGCAATTCACAGAAGAGGTTTGCCAGGCTGCTGTGTGGAGGATACCGTAGGTCAGTGACACATTGGTTGAGAGGGCAGTCATTTACTACACTCACCACTTCTGCCACCATCTAACCGCGTCTTAGATGCGTAATAAACACAGCTTCTGTCTGGGCTTGATCACCATACTTTAAAGGCTGGAAATAGTTTTCTTTTAGCTTGTTTTAAATCATAAGCAAGAAGTAATGACAGGAATTTTGGAGATGGTAAATAAATAGTAAAAATAGGAATTTAGCCTAATAAGACATAAAAATCAAGCTAATTTTCATTCCTTAGGAACATTTATATTTTGGTTAGTAGCAAGTGCTAATGAAATCCAAGAAATCAAAATTGACCTGTAGATATATTTTATACTTCATGTATATATATACCTGTTAAAAACCTCGCAATATTATGCTACCATAGTCAGCTTTGCACACTGTCTATATTTAAGCCCAATAAGACCTGCTTTCTTAATGAATTAATGCTCTTAAAAATCTGTTTTGGCCTTTTAAGCCACGAAAACAGAGAAAAAGAATGTGGGATTCTATTGTTTTGCTTTTACTTAGTGTTTTGCCTGTCATAGTAAGTAAATTTAATCTGCATTATTAGTAACTGTCAACAGCATACTCTGAGCAGAAGGCAAATACAGCAGGTGGCAAAAAAAGAAGAGATGGCTGAAAGCAGAAAAGCAAAACAAATGATTGCCAGGAACTGCTAATCTAGTTATGCATAAATTTAAGACAAATTAAAATGCATGCAAAGCTTTCACTGAAGGTGAATATTTGACAGAAAAGGAGATAAACCGACCGATTGTTGTTATACGACCATTTGTCAGAAAGCTCAAGTGCTAAAAACCCTTTATAATCTTCTAATTGCTTTAATGCAACTTCTGTAAACTTAACCCGTCAGACATTTTGAACCTCCTAAGTGACGGCTCATCAGACAACGAACTTATGGCAGAGAGGACTGTTGTTTTGTTTACTAATATGTAAGATAGGTGAACCTTTCAGTTTACTGTGGTCAGTGGTCAACATTTCAACTTTTAAAATGTTTTTTTCAGGTAATTAGCATCCTCATGGTATTTCTTGTGACAGTTAAAAGTACTAGAGAAAACACTCTCAAAAAGACTTACAAAGAGTGATAAAATCATGCTGACTATTTTATAACTCATAATCATCTGTTCTTCAGTAACATATCAAAAAGGGGTGTGCAGACAAGTAGGACTTAGTCAAAGCAGCAACGTCTGTCAGCTTCTTTGTTTTTTTAATTCCATTTCTGATGATGTGTGTGGTTTGGGAGAAACGTGCCAAGCCCTTTGACAGCTCTCCAGAGCCTGGAGGGCAGTCTGCCTGGAGCTCGATGCAGAATTTAACTTTTCCCAAATCATATTCAACTTTTAGCACTCAACCAAAATGCCTTTAAAATAATGTGTTAGAGTGAGGGTTGAAGACAGCTTGACCTTAAAGCATTAGGTGGCTGCTGCTAAACAGTTCTTAAAATTCTTCTAATCCCAGTGGGAAAATTATCTTCGTCCTTCATAAAACTCTGGAATGACTTGGCCCAACTTTGTTAAAAATTCAAAACAACAACAAAAAATCCTCTTGATTTGAAATTCAAGAATATACTAACAGAAGCTGAAGAAACAAGAGGGTTTTGATTCCCAAACGTTCTCTCAGATGTGTATCTTACCTGCTTACCAGGCAACTAAGTGTACCCTCAATGCTCAATGAGACCTGGATGGTCTACAGGGTGACTTTTCTGTCCTATTCACATGGTATGTATCCCCTTTGCTCACGTATTTCTTTACTGAGGTCTTCATAAATGTAACACATGAAAATAACAGAGAAAAAGAGGGTTGGACAAACAGGAATGCCAGCCCTTCATGACCCATCGGGCTCCACACAGATAAAATGTGTCCTGAGTGGAAACTCCGTCTTCACAGAGCTAAGGAACATTACAGCCAAAACCCCATATTTATTCTTTGCTTTCACCTGACTGGTGTGACAAGGGTGTCAAGTGGCCCTTGGTAATGCCAGGCAGTAAGGCTCATTTCAGAAAGGCTCCGGTTGCAAATGCCAGTTGCATCGGGTCTCTAACACCAGTTGCTCGACCCGCCACTGGTGCCAGTGGGAGCCAGGGCAGCCATTAGCAGCATAGCGGAGATAACGCCAGGATCCTTTGGAGTTGCTAAACTTCTAAGGAAAGGAGTTACAGAAGAGCTCCGCAGGAGCTCGGCAACACGCAGGGAAGTCAGTGTTCAGATACTGCAGTGTAATTAAGGCAACTGGGGCACAACGTTTCACGTTGTTTAGAACAAAATCCTAGATAAAGTCAGTCTTTGGTTATGCTTTGCATAGAATTTTTTCCCTTTTGACAGTTCGACAGGACAGATGGTCTCAGAGCTCTGTCACCACTACACAGAACTCTGTAGAGAACTCCTTTTTTTTTCAGTTATGATGTCTAAATTACTTACATTTTTGAATTTCCAATGTCATAATTAATAATTACGTTTAAGTAAGCTGAGTAGCTTTATTTGAGGATTGAAAAAGAAAAGCTTTCATCCTACTAGACTTCTAAAATCACCTTAAAGCTTACCCTCAGGAGTCTTAATTATGTTGAAGGGACAGTTACCTTCCTGCTTTTTCAACATGAATGTTGCTGTATTTCTTGTGAAAAAGTGCTTTTTACTTTACCGATGTAAACTATTCATGAATGCATAGGTGAGCATGGGGATAGACAACAGTCACACAAGAGATATGTCTCCATTCCCAGCTGCATCTGAGTCACGAGTAAGAAAATGCTCTTATTCATATGTTCCTCCACATTTTAAAGTCTAATTATTTTGGGTCTATATGACTGAAAAAAAATTAAAGAATCATACTTACATAGCTTCCTAACACTGTCAGTCCTGTTAAGGCTGTTGTGCCTTGCAGCACAAATTTTATGGGATAGTATCAATCTCTTGTATTAAAGAAAAACAAAAAGGAACACTCCCTTCCTGCAATTTAAAGCTAGAGAACTTGAAAGGAGAATAAAGAGAAATAAACTGCCACATTTCCTTTTGTTTTTAATAATAAAAAAGTACTTCTATTTGGTGACCTAGATACATATGTGTTTCCCTATGCAGTTTACAGTTAAATCATAAGATTCACAACTGCAAGTGGACACTGAAGATAAAAAAAAGAACTTGATTTTTTAAAAGAATTAACAGTTTTGTGACTGTTAGCAATGCTTTAACCTTAGCAAAAAAGACCCCTGATAAAACAGAGTCTAATCTTACAGTTTAAAGTGTAAATTCTCCTTGTTGCTATAGAGAACAGCTCTTATGCAAGCAGGTCTGATAATAATTACGCATGATAGTGTGTAATGGAATGGGAAGGATTCATCTTTCTTTAAAGCAGCAGGTATGTCTTCTTCCTCTCATAGTGTCAAACCTAGATGGAGATAGTGATCAAACATGGTGTGACAATTTCCACAATGTCTCCCTGTGGGAGCTATTAAAATTCAACTTATGCACAAAAAAAGTCTTGAGTGCCTAGCCTGGTAAAAATTGTATGTCATCATCTAGGAAATGTGGAATTAAATCTTGCCAAAAAATAGAAAACATATTTCATAAGCAATTTTGTGATTTTTTTCTTCACTGAAATAATTTTTTTTGTCAACAGCTTTCTATTAGCTAGTTGAAAGTGATGGGTAAATCAGCTCTCCAGGGTCTCAGCCTGGAGCTTCCTCTTTGTACCAGCATCATATAGACATGTTCAGTTCTAAAACCATCAAGATCAATTCATTTCCAGGAAGCAGAAGACAAAGTTAAACGGTTGGAGAGTGACTAAAAGAAGAAATGTGACATTGCCCAGGACTCCCAGGACCAACTTGCTGGAACAATAAAAATTATTGCAACTCAGATTCCAGACCTGCTGTAGTCAGCTGGAGTCTTTAGTGCCTTTATAAGGTTGTATCAACCTGCTTTGAATCTGTGTAATACTAAGAGAGTATTCTTCATGAAATGTTTTTAATAAAGAGCAGTTATTGAGAGCCTACTTCTGAAAGGTCTTTTCTTAATTCTTATTAATAAAGAAAGAGCTATGTCATACTCTACAAAGAACATTATGTTATAACACCATAAATACATTTAAGCCATCAAGGGTTACCTACATCAAACAACAAGAGGAGCTCAACAGGAAGCAGAATATCCGGGAACATGAGCAGGAGATCGATACATGATATTGTGCACTGTCCCAGGCTGAGTGACAGCCCTGCCTTAAGGCTGTGAAGGGGAAGGTAAGCCTGAATTTAAACTGGAGCTGACTGACACAAGTATCTCATGAGATGAAGGAAACTGGACCCTCGTCTCTGCTGAGGATAGAAGGAAGAACCTTCCCCCATCCTCTGAACTGTCCCTACATAATGCTCTGGTGTTGGAGAATGAAGAGCATGTGAGTAACAGACAGGGTACAGGAGAAGCCAACGATGCAAAGCTGATCCAACCGCCCACCCATCTTAGAACAAGTGCCACCAGAGAAGCACATAAGGTATTAGTAATTGGAGATTCCTTGTTGAGAAGTACCAAAGCATCCATTTGCCATCCAGACAATTTTGCTACAGAAGTTTGCTGCCTACCAGGAGCTCATATTCACGATGTTACTGAGAGGCTGCCAAGCCTGGTGATCCCTATAGAATATCATCCGCTTCTACTATTCCATGTATTTTCTAATGATATTGCGATGAGGTAGCTTAGAAACATCAAAAGAGACTATACGTCCCTTGGAGCAATGTTGAAAGGATCTGGAGCACAGGTGGTGGTCTCCCCTATCCTCCCAGTCAGAGGAAGTGAGTTCAGGAAGAAGAAGACAAATTGAACAGGTGAATGCCTGACTGTATGGCTGGTGCCATACTCCATGGTGTTGTCTTCTACGATCATGGATCGACCTTTGAGAAGCCAGGTAAGTTGGGAGCTGATGAGATTCACCTGGCCAAGTGGGGCAAGAGAGTCTTTGCCAACAAGTTGGACAGACTTATAAGGAGACCCTTAAACTAGACCTAACGGGGGAAGAGAATGGAGTTTTGAGTAACAGAGAAGAGTCAGGAGTTGCTGATGTATTTAGGAACCAACAGGGAAACACCTGTGAAATGCCCCAAAGGAATTAGAGCTTGTTCCTTTAAAAAGACGGCATGGTTGATAGCTCAACTGAAGTGTCTCTGTACCAACACATGTAACATGGGTTACAAACAGGAGGAGTTGGAAGCCAGTGTGTGCCTAGAAAGCTATGATCTAATCACTATCACTTAAATGTGGTGGGACAAATCACATAACCGGAGCATTGCAATCAATGGCTCTAAACTGTTCAGGAGGGACAGGCAAGGAAGGAGGGGCAGGAGGGATGTTGCCCTGTATATGAAAAAAATTGATTGATCTCACAGAGTTGCCTTTGAAAAACATGTTGAGAACTTATGGGTAAAAATTAGGAGCCAGGCCTTGCGGTTGGTGTTTACTACAGACCATTCGATCAAGGGGAGCCTGTTGACGAAGTGTTCTTATTTCACCTACAGAAAGCATCATGCTCACAAGCTCTGATCCTGCTGGGGGACTTCATTCACTCTGACATCTGTTGGAACAGCAGAACAGCAATCTGTAAGCAGTCCAGGAGATTCTTGGAGTGCGTTGAAGATAATTTCTTAATCCAGGAGATAGAAAGCCTGACCGGAGAAGAAGCGTTATTGAACCTGTTTCTTATCAACACAGATGAACTAATTAGAGAGGTTAGGATTGATGGTAGCCTGGGCTGCAGTGATCTTGCCCTGGTGGAATTCACAATCTCAAGGGGTATAGGCCAGGCAATGAGTAAAGTCAAGATCTTGAATGTTAGGAGAGTGAACTTTCAGTTGTTTAAGGAATTAGTGGATGGGACTCCCTAGGAAACTCAGGGACAAAGGAGCAGAACAGAGCTAGTGCTTCTTTAAGGACATTTTTCTAAGAGCACAAGAGCTCATTTCCCATATGCAAGAAATCAGGAACGGAAGGGAGGAGACCAGCATGGCTGAATAAGGGCCTCCTGGTCTGAGGAGTGTGCCCAAGGTCCTGCACCTGGGTTGGGGCAACCCCCAATATCAATACAGGCTGGGGGATGAATGGGTTGAGAGCAGCCCTGCGAAGAAGAACTTGGGGATACTGGTGGATGAAAAATTGGATCTGGGCCAGCAATGTGCACTTGCAGCCCCAGGAAGCCAACCATATCCTGGGTTGCATACAAAGAAGTATGACCAGCAGGTCGAGGGAGGTGATTCTGCCCCTCTATTTTGTTATTGTGAGACTCCACCTGGAGTACTGCATCCAGCTCCAGGGTCCCCAGTACAATAAAGACATGGACCTGTTAGAGTGGGTCTAGAGGAAGGTCAGGAAAATGGTCAGAGGGATGGAACACCTTTCATATGACGAAAGGCTGAGAGAGTTGGGGTTATTCAGCCTGGAGAAGAGAAGGCTCTGGGGAGACCTTTCAGTATATAAAGGGGGCTTACAAGAGAGATGGAGAGAGACTTTTTAATAGGGTCTGTAGTGACAGGTCAAGGGGCAGTGGTTTTAAACTGTAAAAAGGTAGATTTAAATTAGATATAAGGAAGAAATTTTTTGTGGTGAGGATGGTGACACCCTGGAACAGGTTGCCCAGAGACATTGTGGATGCCTCATCATTGGAAGTGTTCAAGGTCAGGTTGGATGGGGCTTTGAGCAACCTGATCTAGTTGAGGATGTCCCTGCCCATGGCAGAGGGGTTGGAATTAGGTCATCTTTGAAGATCCCTTCCAACCCAAACCATTCTACATTCCATTGTAAGACTCATGATGATTATGCTGATGTATTATATATTTTATCATCATATTGATACACGAAGAACTTTCAAAGCTGCAGCATTTAACTTCATGCGTTTTACTTTTGCATTTAATGTGATTTAGAAAAACAAATAGTAAAAATTAATTGTGTCAGCATGGTTTACTGAAATGACAGCTGCCTGTCAACAGCATGGTACTTTTTAGCAAGAAGTGATTCCAAGACCATCATATATTTGTTAGAACATAAATAAAGCAATTCATTTTCAATGTTTACTTGTTAGATTAGTGGAATATATACATAAACGTTAAAATGCAAAACTGTACTTGACACTTTGATCCCGAACATGGCACTCTACTGTAGTGAAACAAGTCTTTCTCAACACTACATGCAACTGCAAGTATTTTTTTTCCAGATGATTCCTTATAGAAGACTTTTCTGGGTGAAAAATAGTAGTGGTACTCAATGTAATTGCAAAAGTATTGGAAACATTGTTATGCTCCTGACAAGACTATAAGAAGTGAAGGCTTCTTTTATTTTATTGGTGCTCTCAAAACCAACTACAAAATAGATTTATACATATAAAATATATTAACCACTATAAAAGAATGATTTCTCATAGGCAACCTCTAATCAGTGTGGCTAGTTTAGAAATATTATTTAAAATCTCTCCATTAAAAATACTATCTGCAGTTATTACTGTGGTCTTTCCATTTTCTCTGACTCTTTGCAATCCTGGAAAATACTGTAATGTCTTTAATTTTTAGTATACATTTTTATAAAGTGTTTTTTTCTCATAAATTCGATTGTAAATTTGATCTTACAATTATTTTTGTCTTGGAATTTTATTATTTTTAATTAAGCTGTATAAGGCAAAAACTTGTAAACTCATCATGCACACTATTTATTCTTGAAGATGTATAAATAAATCATCTTACATCCCACTGCACAGAACTTTTTTTTAGTCTTCTATTTGTTAGACCACACATGGCTTTTTCAGCAGCACAGCTTTTCTCATCCTTCTTCCTTTTAGTGAGACCAGTCAAGGACCTTCAGAATTCACCTAAATCTCCCCTGCAGGACTCATAAGAACTTTTTGAATTTTAGTATGAATTGTCAAACCATTCAAGGATTGAGAAATCTATTTTGTATAAATCTACACTTAATCAACTTATAATTAAGTTGAAGATACTATGTCTTACAGGAGCGATCTTAATGCTACAATAGTTTAATGCCTAAAGCATTTAAAAACAGGTGAGTTTATATATATCTCAAGTTCATTTGCCAAACTTACAGATTTCCCCAAATCCTAGTCCAATTAACCTATAAAAAAGCAAAATACCACATGAAACTACTATTAGAGAGAAGATTTTTATTAGACAGAAGATTTTTATTTTGATTCAAAAAAATGAAAGTTAGTTAGGATTTATTAGAGGAAAGTGAATTATAGCCCTGAGTATAAATGTGCTATCTCCCGTCCATAGCGATTGCCACAGAAGCCTAAACGCCGTATCAGTGGTCAAACAACATTTCTGAAGTTAAGATTTCAACTATCATATTTAGACCTTTTATCATGCATTCATCATGCTATTTAACTAAGGCTTAGCAATCAAATAATCTCATTGTTCTAAAGGAACAATTTGCTGTAAATGTTTATCAACAGAAACCAGATTGTGCATCCAGGTATTCTGGAACAAATGTTGTGTATTTAAAAAGTGTGTCATTATCAGCGTTCTCTAAAGTGCTCTAAATATTGCTGTGGCCATTTCTTCAGTCATGCCGCAATTGAAATCAAAATAGGCATCTAGTTTCATTTCTGTTCATTTGTCTGTAGCTTGAGATGATTATGGAGCATTACTAATTTACAAAATTTTCATATAGCTTCTGACTGAAATACCACAAGGAATATAATATATCTAAGGATTCTGTAATTTTAATTGAAAGGGAACTTATTTTGGAGACAATCTAATGTTAGCTTTTTAATGTAAGTTCTGTATAGCTAGGTAACATTTACATCTATTTGGCATTTTCTACTTTAAAATAGCTTTTTATACCTTCTAACTACCCACAAATATTCAACTCACCTCCAATAATTCCTTCCTCTTTCTCGTTGTTGTAGATCAACTTTAAACATGCATGACTTTCTACTTTTCTCTCTCTTGCATCTAAGAACTCTTTAGAAATTTTGAAAGAATTAAAGAAGTAAGCTAATGTCACTTAATGTTATGTTAAGTCCTTTTAATAGTAGAGAAATCAATGTATACATAAGATGACTTTCCCAAGATCTATTCAGGAGAACATTAACAAAATATAGATTAAAGTCAACAGCTTTTTATCTTATATTGTGTAACTTAATCATAGATTGCCTTCACAAACAGTTTTCTTTAGCTATCTTTTAATAAAGATAATCACTTTATTCAGAGCTTTTAATAAGCATTCTGTTACACTTGGCTCTGGAAATGTGTTAAGATGTTGAAGCTGTTGGTTCATTTCGTTGGCTCATCATTTGCCTTTACCGAACCTTTGCTTTAAATTGCAGGAACCATTAATTTTGATCACATCATTTGCTTATTTCCTTCTTGATGATTAAATTAATAACATTTTCCAAAATTGTTAAAAAGAAAAACTTTAGTGACAAGTACAATGCATCATTCACTAGTTTTAGCTGCCTGAAAGATTAATTGAATTATTATTCTACACCAATTTCTGAGAAGCAAGCAACACAAAAAGGCATGCCATTTCTTGCATTTAAAAAACTGCAAAGAAGCCTCTCTCTGCTGTACACAAGAAGTCAGAAGAACCCAGAAGGAAAATCCAATCCTTATAACAAATTTACTATTTGTGTGAGCAATAAAGCTATGGGAAAAATAAGTTTTATACAGACAACTTTAATCAGGGATATGAATGGCCATTATAAGTTGTGATCACCAAAATTAAGCTGTGGGTTTTTTTAATTGAAGATATCATGTAAAAATGCAGTGGATTCAAAACATATATGATCACATACAAAATAATACACACAATTATAGTTACAATCAAGCTAGCTTCAAGGAGCATGTCTGGGTGTAGCTTACCAATCAAGGCAGAAGGAGGACCAAGGAAGGAACCACAGACCTGAAACTTTTTCCCCCTTTTCTCAGGTGAATAATGTAAAGGATTCTTAGTCTAGTTCATCATTAGTTTTTCTCGTTGTCTTCTACAGTTGGCCACTGGCCTGCCTATCTCTTTTGCTAGGTCACATCTAGAGAATCCCCAAAGCATCAAAGAAGTTAGGGGAGACGGTCAGGAGGTCTACAGATATCAGTTAACAAGGACAGGCTGTTCTTCACCTTAATCCTAACTGGAGTGTGTACGACTTTTTACCTTGGGACAGGTATGAACGAAGGACATATGACGGAATTTCCTCAGTGTTTTGCTTCTACTTGGTGCAGACATAGATTACGAAAACAGTGGAAAGGGTGAGAATATAGATCACTGATCATTTACTACTGCACAGGCTTTCCGACACTGATCACAGCGAGATCATTAGGAAAACACAAGAAAATAGACTACTAGTCTATTTAAGAAAAGATTATTCCTGAAGTCTGAGGGGAAAAAAAAAAAAACAGCAAAAACCACCCCAAAACAAAAGAAAACCCCCACTAAATTTAGTGGTTGGCTGATGACCTGAATAATGAAGTTTGCATTATCATTTTCCAATATTTTCTAATGTCACTACTTAAGGCAAATGTTGTCATAACTGAAATCAAAATGAACAAGTTTTTTCATTTTTCGTGAGTGTGAGATCATTGTGGAGGGTAACTGATAGCAATATTGCCTTATAAATTCTGCATTCATTGCATGAAATATCTGAAGTTCCTTGATTCAGATGACATATAGTGTTCACTGATTCCACAAGTTTGGTGTTTATAAAATTAGAAGGTATTTAGATGTCTCTGTTTTAAATTTGTGGCAATTCAATATCAATTTCTATTTCTTCTTTAAATTGAAACATTTAAAATGAGAAAAAGTAAATATATAGATCAGTTTTAATATTTTTGTTCTTTTCATTATTTCTTATATCATGTCATTTTGCACAGTGATATCCTCAGCTTTCAGGCTATCTTTATGAAAGAGTATTTCCAAATTGCTAATATCTGTCATCCATAAGATATTTGAAAGATGGGTCTCAGCTGTCCTTTTCAGTTTTTTCTTCATCTTCTAACATGTTGAAATTTCTTTTTATTTCAAGACAAAATGAAGAACTGACATTTTTCCCTGCATAAGGTGAAAATTCCATATTTTCGTTAGGACATAGATATTGTTTTAATAAGACAAACACTTTGTAGTGTAGAAATATTCAATATAATATAGATAAATATATTCATACAACTGGTGCTGATATATTTCAAAAGTTAAGTAAACAAACTCAAATTAATATTCATCTGATGTGAAAATACTGCATTTATTTTTAAAGGAATCTCTCTGAAATAATTTTGTGGAGATTGAAATCTCCTCTTAAAACATAATGATTTTCATAAACCTAGAATTTTTTATTATCTGTGAAATATTTTCAACTACCTCTGAAAAGCACTTCCTCTTGTTCTAGTGGATATACCCTTCCCATGCTATTTGTTTTCCAGACTCCAAGGAAGCACTGGGGAACGCTCTCCCAGCTCCCTACAAGACCAGCTTCCATGCCTAGAAAATACAATCTTCATTCCTTTTGAAGAAACATATTTTCCAGTCTAGCAATCTGAGGCTTTTTAAAATATTTTTTTCACTGCCTACTGGGAGTCTGTCAGTGGAAGAAAGTTGTGATTAAGATATTTTCAACACAATTACACGAAGCAGATATATTCATATTCGTATTAAAAAAACATCATCCACAAAACTTTAAAAATTTAGGGTTTGCTTAGAATAAAGAATATCACTATATGTAAAATCCAGCCGCATGGAGTATGCAATGTACTGGGTTTTAATTGTATTTTTTCAGCATTCTCAATAGCAATCCAATTTGTTTCATAAAAGAACAATGATTATTTTTATATCCCAGTCAGTGTAGCCTTTTAAACTCATCTCTATCAATATCTAAGACTCAAGAATTCAGGTAAAAGTCCCATAGGCAGCCCCACTTTTCCTGCTAACCTGGGGTGAACCTTTTAGAATTCGTTGCCCTCTAGGACAAAACAATTATTTCTTGCTGACATAAATTCCTAACAAGCCCCTTCTGTCCTCATCCGTATGTAACAGGGTTGTGTTTATGCTAATTTGATGCTGTGAGATTGTAACCCCCTACTGATGCGACAAATTTTAAAGTGTTAACAAAATTACTGTAAGCATTGCAGAAAACGTAAAATAAAAGGTTGCTGTTTTCCAAATATACCATTCTTGAAAGTACGCTGTGGAATTCTCAGTGTGTGCATTCATCTAATATCAACTTATTTTCAAGATAATTATACAATTTAATAAAAGGAACTCTGCAGGAATATAAAAATTACCGCTCCTCCTCTTATATGGAAACAGAAGTTGCTTTTGTTTTCTTACACAACTGAGGTTTACAGAGATTTTCCTACTTAAACTTTGCAATGCTTGTGTTCACCCCTAAGGGGACTTACAGACAGCTTAATGCTCACATTGTTAGAAAATAAAGATACTCCAGGGACAAGACAATAAAATAAAACCAGTCTTTCCTCCACTCCAAATAATTTCTTCCCCATAATTCACCGATACACCCCCAAATCAGTTTATAATACTTTGGACTTTTTTAAATCACAAACTTCACACTTGCCTTGATTTAAATTGAAATAATGTAATAAATCAGTGTAATTATTTTTACCCCTTTTGCCCTTATAATGAAATATATATAGTCGTAAAAGAATAGAATACCGTCTACTATAAACTGAAGGATGGTGAAGCCATGCTCCATCTGATCCAGAAATAGGTTATCTTTATGTAAAAACAGACAACGAAAAACCTACGAATTTTGACGAACGTATTTTTTCTTCTTTTCTTAAAAACTGCACAGAGAAGTAGTTTTAAGTGACGAGCACGGTGTTTCATTTTCTTCAGCAAATTGTACATTTGGTTTTTTTCCCCATCTATTCTGGTACATGCTCTTAGGGAAGAAGTAAACAGATAAATGGAGGTGCAATCCAAAGGGAATTGCAAGAGGAGCAATTTTATTTTGTCTGCATGGTTCTGTTAGCTTCATTATTGCCTTGATGTTGTTCATTACTGGCATTCTCCTGGCTCTTATCTTCTAATAGTAATCAAGACCTCTTCATACTGTCTCTTAAAGCTTATTAGAGTAATAGATCAACAAAAGGGATTTATATACATGGTTTTCACAAAGGTAACCTTTCATGATTCTCTAACAAAAATTAAAGTAATTTTGTTATTTAATTATGAAATATGTAACCTCATTTTAGCCTTCTGTAGCATGAAACTATTGAAGCTGACACTTCAATTGCACTTACCCATGGGTTTATGAGCTCTGAGAGTCAAGCACAGGCAACTATCAAAGCATAGGCATCTTCCCAGGTTCTTCATACCTAATTACTACAAGTAGGAAGTTTCCTCCAGAGAGGGACCACTTTCATTCTGTATCTGACAGGTAGAAATTAGTTGCCTAATGGAATGGAATAGTTCTGCAAATTGAAGGAGTTAAGCAAGCTTTTTTAATTTAAGCTCCTTTTAAATTAGATTTTAATTTGGATTCAAATGTGAGGTTGGTGGCATAAATCAGTTTATTTTGGATGATTTCCAACAACTTTATATTGCCCTTTGCCCATATATCACGTGTCTGTTGTCTTTTAGCTAATATTGACCAATACCGTGACTGATGATGAAGTACTCAAATAGCTGGATATGACATTATGGATTAAGTACTACTAAAGTGACAGAGGCATTATAGATAAAAAAGAAAAAAGAATAAGCCTAATTCTTCCTATATTCATGAGCTTTTCTTTGGAAGGTTATAGTAACATATAACTTGAACATGTATAATATGATCATCTAAAAAATAAATTCCTGCACAAGTAATGTCATTTTTAATTCCCTTTGCTTTTGAGGCAGATCCCTGAGTTATATATGATGCTTGAAAAGCTCATGATTCTACTGAGATACCACCTCTTTAAAATGAGATGTTAAAGCATAACTGGTATTATTAATTTAATATCAAATAATTAGAAAGCAAAACTGTTAATTTGTTTTTATCTATGGTTTTCTCTCTTATGTACTTGTCTTTATTTTTCTTGTCTTTCTGGTGATTTTCCCATTTATCTATCCTGATAAACAAAGTTTCTGAATTTATTCCAGTGCTTTTGCTTTAATATGTTAGCTTCTGAAAAAAAAAAACCTTTAATAGAAAGAGAACTTGCATGTTACCTAAAAAGTTTCTTTCTTTCTTTCTTTTCTTTTGGACATTTATTCTCATATCTGAAGGAGGAACTGACAGGAATAATATTTTTAGTATGCAGTTCTGTCATAATGCTCTATTCAGCGTTGACTATAGTAACATGTTGTTTGTGCTTTCCTGTCCTATTATAGAATCATAGAATTGCTTAGGTTGGAAGAGACCTTTAAGATCATCAAGTCCAACCGTTAACCTAACACTGCCAAGTCCACCACTGAACCCTGTCCCTAAGTGCCATATCTTTTAAATACCTCCAGGGATGGTGACTCAACCACTTCCCTGGGCAGCCTGTGCCAATGCTTGAAAATCCTTTTGGGTAAAGAAATTTTTCTGAATATCCAGTCTAAACCTCCCCTGGCACAACTTGAGGCGTTTCCTCTTGTCCTATCACTGGTTACTTGGGAGGAGAGACCAACCCCCACCTCGCTACAACCTCCTTTCAGGTAGTTGTAGAAATCAACAAGGTCTCCCTTCAGCCTCTTTTTCTCCAGGCTAAACAACCCCAGTTCCCTCAGCCGCTCCTCATAGGACTTGTGTTCCAGACCCTTCCCCAGCTTCATTGCCCTTCTTTGGACATGCTCCAGCACCTCAGTGTCTTTCTTGGAGTGAGGGGCCTAAGACTGAACACAACATTTGAGGTGCGGCCTCACCAGGGCCGAGTACAGGGGGAAAATCACTTCCCTACTCCTACTGGCCACACTATTTCTGATACAAGCCAGGATGCCGTTGGCCTTCTTGGCCACCTGGGCACACTGCTGGCTCATATTCAGCCGGCTGTCGACCAACACCCCCAGGTCCTTTTCCACCAGGCAGCTTTCCAGCCACTCCTCCCCAAGCCTGTAGCATTGCACGGGGTTGCTGTGACCCAAGTCTAAGACCCGGCACCTGGCCTTGTTGAATCTCATGCCATTGGCCTTGGCCCATCGATCCAGCCTGTCCCAATCCCTCTGTAGATCCTTCCTACCCTCAAGTAGATCAACACTCCCACCCAACTTGGTGTTGTCTCTAAACTTACTGAGGGTGCCCTCAATCCCCTCGTCCAGATCATTGATAAAGATATTAAAGAGAACTGGCCCCAATACTGAGCCCTGGGGAACACCACTTGTGACCATCCACCAGCTGGATTTAACTCCATTCACCACAACACTTTGGGCGCAGCCATCCAGCCAGTTTTTTTACACAGCAAAGAGTACACCCATCCAAGCCATGAGCAGCCAGTTTCTCCAGGAGCATGCTGTGGGAAATGGTGTCAAAGGCTTCACTAAATTCTAGGTAGACAACATTCACAGCCTTTCCCTCATGCACTAAGCAGGTCACCTTGTCATAGAAGGAGATCGGGTTGGTCAAGCAGGACCTGCCTTTCATAAATCCATGATGACTGAGCCTGATCACCTGGTTGTCCTGTACATGTCGTGTGATGGCACTCAAGACGACCTGCTCCACAACCTTCCCTGGCACCAAGGTCTCACTGACAGGCCTGTAGTTCCCTGGATCCTCCTTTTGGCCCTTTTTGTAGATGGGCATCATATTTGCTAACTTCCAGTTAGCTGGAACCTCCTTGGTTAGCCAGGACTGCTGATAAATGATTAAAAGTGGCCTGGTGAGCACATCTGCTAGCTCCATTAGTACCCTTGGGTGGATCCCATCCGGCCCCGTAGACTTGTGTGTGTCTAAGCGGTGCTGCTGGTTGTTAACCATTTCCCCTTGGATTATGGGGGCTTCATTCTGCTCCCCATCCCTGTCATCCAGCTCAGGGAGCTGGATACCCGGAGAACAACTGGTCTTACTGGTAAAGACTGAAGCAAAGAAGGCATTAAGTACCTCAGCCTTTTCCTCATCCTTTGTCACTATGTTTCCCCCTGCATCCAATAAAGAAGGGAGATTCTCCTTAGCCCTCATTTTGTTGTTACTGTATTTATAGAAACATTTTTTTATTGTCTTTTACTGCAGTAGCCAGATTAAGTTCTAGCTGGACTTTGGCCCTTCTAAGTTTCTCCCCGCATAACCTCACGGCATCCTTTTAATCCTCCTGAGTTGCCTCCCCTTCTTCCAAAGGTCATAAACTCTTCTTTTTTTCCTGATTTCCAGCCAAAGCTCTCTGTTCAGCCAGGTCAGGCTTCTTCCCCACTGGCTCATCTTTCAGCACATGGGGATGGCCTGCTCCTGTGCCTTTAAGATTTCCTTCTTGAAGAATGTCCAGCCTTCCTGGACTCCTTTGCCCTTCAGGACTGCCTCCCAAGGGACTCTGTCAACCAGGATCCTAAACAGGCCAAAGTCTGCCCTCCAGAAGTCCAAGGTGGCAGTTCTGGTGACCCCCCTCCTTACTTCTCTGAGAATGGAAAACTCTATTGTTTTGTGATTTCTATCCCCAAGATGGCCTCCAACCATCACATCACCCACAAGTCCCTCTCTGTTTACAAACAACAGGTCCAATGAGGTGCCTTCCCTAGTTGGCTCCCTCACCAGCTGTGTCAGGAAGTTATCATCTTCCACACACTCCAGGAACCTCCTAGACTGTTTCCTCTCCACTGTATTCTATTTCCAGCAGACATCTGGTAAGTTGAAGTCTCTCACGACAACAAGGGGTAGTGATTGTGAGACTTCTCCCAGCTGCTTATAGAATATTTCATCTGCCTCTCCATCCTGGTTGGGTGGTCTGTAACAGACTCCCACCATGATATCTGCCTTGTTGGCCTTTCCCATGATTCTTACCCATAAACACTCAATGGTATCATCACCATCATTAAACTCTAGACAATCAAAACACTCCCTAACACACAGGGCTATCCCATCGCCTCTCCTTCCTTGCCTAACCCTTCTAAGAGTTTATAGCCATCCATTGCAGCACTCCAGTTGTGTGAGTCATCCCAACGTGTTTCCGTGATGGCAGCTATGTCATAGTTTTCCTGCTACACAATGGCTTCCAGCTCCTCCTGTTTGTTGCTCATGCTGCGTGCATTGGTGTAGATGCACTTCAGTTGGGCTATTGATCCTGCCACCTTTTTGAGGGGAGAAGCCCTAATTCCTACGTGACCATTCTAAGGCACTTCCGTGGTTTCTAACACATCAGTAACCCTTGTGTCTTTGCTGCCGCATGGTTCTCCATCCCCTACCTCCACTGAGAAGTCAGACCAAAGGACCTCACTAGCACATCATCCCTCAAACATTGGCGTGCCGCCCCCAGGCTTATCTGTAGTGAGCCTGGTTTTATCCCTTTCCTCCCCTATGTATCTTTTCTAACCTCGTCAATATATTTAAAGAAACTTTTCTCATCTGTGAGATATGAAAATGAAAGGAGGCAGTATTACACCCAGCATGGCCAGAGGAGGAACTTCTTTCAATGATAATTTGTTACACAGACTTTGTGGAAACACTTGGCAACATTTCTGACCAACTCAGTTGGCAATATTTAGGGAATTAAAAGGTCTGGATTGTTCCTGAAAACAACTGTTTAACTTGGTTAGGAAATAACCCACTGCTTGCTGCACCAGTAAACCAGCAGAGACTATACTATAAAGGTAACTTCTCACACTGTAAAGCACCTTGACTTTCCGCTAATGTATTTTCTGATGGTCAGAATATAGAGAAAAGAATCACCTTCACATTATTAAAAGCAACAACACTGTCTTTGCTCCAGTCTTCTAAGCTTCTAAGCTATGTCATCTAAAGGGCTATTTCATAAAAATTCAGGCTAAAAAGTATACTTAGGTTTGGTTTGGTTTTATAGACACTATAGACCAAGGAAATGAAATGATCAGGACAATTGCATTTGCACACAAACTCAGAATTGTCATTCAGTCGCTGTAATGATACCAGATATCCCAGGAAACTTGGAATATACAGATATCACTACCTGTGCATTTCTGTTTATAACTATATATTTTTGGACACAGAGTTCAGAATAGGAAAAGTCAAAAGAAAACTTTGTAAGCTCCCCCAAGACTTTAATCATTAAATGAGACTCTTCCTGGACAGTACTAATTTTCAGAAATTTATTTTGTGAAGTAGCCTGCTAAATAAGCACAAAATACAGGAATATATCTGCCTATGTTTCTCTGGGAATGCAGGAATCTGTTGAGAGCAGAAAGTGAAAAATAAAAAAGGAAAAGAAAACAGAATAAAAAATTAGATCTGGTGGAATATTTTCAAACACAGAATCTAATATGAATTTGTGCCAAGACTGATAGACTGTGTGTCCTTGAGACAGGGAAAAGAGAAATCCTTGGTTTTCCAAACATCACAAAGCAAACAGAAAGGTGTCTTCAGAATCCTTAATGAGAAAAAATTAACCAGCTTAAGTGCTGAATGAGAATGAACCACCCAAAAATTATTTTGCAAAAAGTAAATAAATGTTTAACTGTGGCAGCTCCTGGTGGCAGAGAAAGAGGAAGCACATACTCTGTGAAAGAAAAAGTACAGTTTCATGACTTAAGCAGGCAGAAGTAGAGGAGGAGGGTGTGAAAAGAAAATCTTTGTCTGAAGTCATAAGGATAAAACACTTGGGGGTAAGCAAAGAGAGGAAATAACATGCCTTAAGGATGTTTACACTTATTGAAAAAACATTCATGAAATGAGAAAATGAGGACAGGCAATGGGATATAAGATCTTATGGTTCGTGATTTAAGGTTCACTGACACAAGAGAATAGACGTGAGAGGGACATTGCCATCAGAAGGGTGTTTAATTCCAACTCAACACCAGAGACAGAAAATACCCCAAATTCTCCCAACAACTCACAAATCTCTTAATAACTTATTGGCAGGTCTGTAATTCACTGTACAACATCAAATGCAATATATAATCTTCCGTACTAACTGGGGATGGTCTAAAACAATAAAACAAGTGAATCATCTGTCACCCAGCCCAGTCATCGCTTAGTCCTTCAACTTTCCTCCAGACTCAGAAATATCTAATAGCTGTTAGAAAGGAAAGCGAAGAATAATGATTTTGCCAGAGGGGAAACAGGAGATTGGCTTTTGGAGTGATAATGTGTAAAGAGATTTAACCCTTTAATCTACTTTTCTTACCTAGTACTTCTTTAAAATTTCTTTTCAAGGAATTCAGTAGATGCAACCCTACATTATAAAAGAGCTGTTAATTTATTTAATGTTAGGCTTCTGTATACAAAGGTGACATTTAAAGGATTTGTGAATTTTCCAAAAAGCTGAGCTCAAATGACAGCATTTCAATGTGTACTTTGCATTAAAGTTATTTCAATATAGCCTTGGAGTAATCAAAAGGAAAGACAGCCTTGTTGCTCCAGACCTTCTGCTCCTTCTGCTGGGAAAGCACAGCACAGTTTGTCACAGAAATTATGACATCAAAGCATTCCAGAGTAACTGAAATGCTTTTGAAAAATGAAGTGTTTTGGATGTGATATCTCTCATATATTTTTTTCTCAGCAAGGACATTGCCAACAAACTGCCCTAACAAAACAAAATTGTGCAGTTTGAAATGCAGAAATCTTCATCTCCTTTCAGTTTCCCTATCTGTGCTACAGATGTTGAGGTTTGTGTGCAGAGGGGAGAAACATGGGAGGTATCTGACTACATACTATATATGCTGTACATACACTGCAGATTCCTTCAGGTGTCTTCAAGCTCTGACAGAAGCAGTGATGTGCTATATGGCTTGTGGCACACCGCACTCTCCTGCACACAATTACACCAACTTATTTTCTGAACTAGTAATGATGTGGGATTTTAATTTTAACCACGTGGGCTGTGCTTAGGAAGGTACGGGTTGCTTTCTTTGAGTACCATTTTCTCAATTGTTCTTGCATAAATTTCAGCTCAAAAAAAGAACACAGAAAACAGATATCAGTTCTATCCTAACGGAGCGATGGATTCAGTATCTTGGAACCTCAAAGGACTCTGTAGATCCCTGGAAAAGAAACACAGAAAGCTTCTGTTTCTAGTCTGTAGCCTCATGGGTGCTGTGGCTGCTGAACCAGGTCAGCATCTGCCCATCTCTGGGTTTCCCCAGGATAAGTGTAAAGACGAACTGGTGAGAAACAATGTTTTTATCTTTTTTTTTTTTTTTTCCATTTCTTTGTAACTATCAGGTATCTTACAAGCTCCAAATCACACTATAGTTTTTTCTTCTCAAGTCTCCTCAATTTCCGTTTAATGTTTCTAAATTTTAAATTTCTAAATTTTGTTTCTAAATAAGGGGACTTACTAAAGCAGAAAGACTACACCACAACTTTTAACTAATACAATATCAGAATGCAGTGCAAATAACATTATTTGCATAAAAGCATATATTTCTGTTTTTTTTTTTTTTTTAACTAGTAAAAGAGGGAGCTAGAGATGATCTAATGATAATAGCACATAACCTAAACATTGAAATATTCTGCAGCCATCAAAATATGTAATTTCTGCTTCTGCTGCTTTTATTTTAACAAATTTCTTTCTTCAAAAACCTACTGAGGTTAGGACAAAAGTATATTTACAAATATACAAAAGTATACTTACAAATATGTTATATTTATATATATATACAAACTTTTAAAATTGCAATATTGTGTTGATCATATTATTTTCTTTTGGCTTATTTTAATATATTTATTTATATCTTTTTATTTTGTAAAAGTAAAGAGGAATTGGGGTCCTTTAGGCATTCTTGGTTAGGAACAATGTTATCAACTGTAATAGACATGAAAATGGTAAGAATAATTTTCTTTGGAGATAGAAGGCAACATTTTTGAGAGGTTGCTTTTTCTTTGTTCTTTTTACTGATTAGGGAACTTTTTCATTTTCTCAATTCAGATTGGGCAATGAGAGCATTTTTATATTAGGTGATGGGTCATTTACAACATTGGACTACTTTAACACCAAAGATTTTGATATAGTATTTGTGAAGTTATTGTGATGTTACAATATTTTGATAAAACGTAACAGGATCACTGGGAACCTAAGGAAAATAAATTGATATCTAGCTAATAAATTGATCTCTTACAAATGATATGACTCACAGCCATAAGTAGCTTTATATGAAAATGGGAAGTGTTAAAAGGCATGGTGAAGACAAGGTTCCCTGCAACATCCCCAGGTGATACCTACTGCTCCTTATAATCTGTCAAGTAACAAGGTTCTAAGATCTACTGGTAACTAACTACTAGGAATATTCAAATTTTATGACTTTTTTTTTGTTTTTTGGTAACGACGTAAGAACATTGACTTTGCTTTCAGCAACCTGGTCTAGTGAAAGCTGTCCCTGCCTGTGGCAGGGGGATTGGACTAGATGATCTTTGAAGGTCCCTTCCAACACCAACCATTCTGTGATTCTATGTTCAGTTCTACCCCAGTAACAAAAACATGTTCAATGAGATCTATTTAATCTCAGTCTGATCCAATGGCCAACTGCAGTACAATTTAAATGCATAAAACACAATACAGAAAAACTGTGCCTAAAGTCACACATTTTAATTGTTCTCAAATAATCCATGACTAGATTTAAATGTTATTTTTATAACATCTATAGAATATTACTACTATGCATATTATTATTATCTGGTACTAATAACACTATATCCCCCAAAACCCAAAGCATTCAGATCAATTGTATCTCAATGATTATTTTGTGTCATGTCATATAATGTCCTTTTTTTTTTTTTTTTTTCCAGAGGGCTTCCAAAACTTGATTATGTGCTGTTTCTTCTCACTCTCTCTACAGTTGTATTTAGGAATAGTTACTTTGCCTTATCTCCTTTTCAGTTACTCATTAATGAATGATATACTACTCCTCCCTTGGGGTCCTGCAAGATACAAAGCAATACTGAGTTCTGATCCATTTTAAACACAGACTCCAGCCTCTTTACCATATGAAGTCACTGAATTACTCATCTGATCAAATGGAGATCTATATGTTGTGAATTGTAAGTGGTGGTCACTGGAGACATACTCTATTGCTAGAATTTGCAAGGTGTCGTCATGAATTGACCTCAAGAATAAACTGCATCTTATTTCCAGGCTATACCAGGACACTATGAAGTAATGAGATATTTAAAAATGACATTCAAAAGGGAAAAAATGCAAAATCCCTCACTGGAAAGGAAAAATACTTTAAAGTTCTCCTGAGGCAGACAAGTTTCTTGTCTGCGCTGCTGCTGGTTTGAAGAATGCAAACCTGTACAATGTGAAAAAGGCAAAGGACAGTAGAAGTTGGATCTAAAATCCAGCCTTTTAGAGACAGCTTTTCTTATCCATTTATTCAAAGCATTTTGGTTCTTTTGAATACTTTTACTGCACCTGACTGAATAGCTTTAGACATGAGGCTTTAAATAACTGTGCATTTTATTTTATTTAGTCTCCTGTACTTCCTTCATCCTATGGAGTTTGAAACCCTGAATGTTCTCCTGCTAACACTTGTGCATGACAAATGAAGGAGTACAAATGAAGCTGCAGAAATCTGACCCTTGGCAAAGTACAGCTTGTCCCACAATACCAAATAGATTAAAAAGTCCTAAAAGAAATGATTACTGCATGATCTTCTAACAAGAGATTCTTCATTGCCAACGGATGTCTATCAACGAGCATCTCAGATGCCTGGCTGTCCTGAGCTGGGTGTTCCTGGACTTTTCAGTGGAAACTAAGAAAAAAGAATAAATAGAAAAGAGTCTCACTTCACATTTCTTCATGTTTGCTGATGTTATTAAATTTTTCCTCATAATCCAAACAAAGCTTTATGATTAGTTTGGCCTTATGAAAGAATTATCTATATAATTTTCAGTCTAGTAATTATAATTTAAACAAGATTTAAAAATTCATATTACATGCTCTTAAAATAATTTTCTTTAAATGTATATATTTACTTCTAGGTATATATGCAGTTCTTATCGATTCTAAATTTCTGAGATGCTGTTTTAAATTACTTTTCTAGTAATCATGGTCTCTTCTGCAACTTGCTTAAGAAGTGAGCATTTGCTTTTCTTATGGAAATTCATAGGCTATGCTTATAGAGCACGGAAAAGATTTTTGAGTGACTGAGCTTCAGTTGACTTTATCTTTGAACATTTAAACAGTAGAAATAAATAGTACGTTTTTAATGAAAAAAAGTGTCTGAAATCCTATGATTTAAATTCAGATTTACAACTAAAAATTAAAGTAATTAGTAATTATTTTTGCCGAAAAGCCTACATTCTTGGGTAAGATTTTTAGCTTACAAGGATGAAATGGAATCTTAAGATTAAATATTTGATTTATTGCATTAATTTAAAATCTACCAGTTTAATTAATAAACTTCTATGTTAGCAAAGACAGAAGTAAGTTTAGATTTTCATCTAAACTTCAGGCTTAAATATATCAAGAAAACTTGATCAAGCCTGGGTATTTCACAATATATCATCTGAATCCATCCTTACTGCAAATGAAAAGTGATTTCATTCCAAGGGAAAAAGACCACCAACTTTCAAAACATTTGGAATCAAAATGGTTTTCATTCACATGGAAAAATTAACTGACTATTTTAGCATCTACCATGGACTTAGCTAGTAAGCTTAAATACAAAAAAATTGGGCAAATGCCATCTTCTGAATCAACTGGCCTTTCTGCACAGTATGTCTAAATGTTTTAGAGAAGTAGACTATTTACAAATGCTTACAAAAGCAAACTGCACTATTTTAAGTAAAATAGTGGAACTTAAATTATTATTTCTAATTCTTGTTTGTTTGAGAATGTTTGAGTCAAAGCACGGCAATGCTACATAAAAGGGCTGGTGAACTGTGTAAGTTTTCAAGACTATCTTGAAAATCTAATTTTTTAATGCCTCTAATAGATTGCATTTTTTAATTTAAATCACTTTAAAACACTTATCCAATGCGTACATTCAATGATGAAACTAAAGCATCTGCACCAATAAGTGCAAAAATAAACAGTTTTAACAGATAATAAAAATGAAATGTACGAAAGAAAACAGCAGCTTTGAAACTGTAGTACAGACTGAGCATCAAAACACTCAGCAATTTATTATAGGCCATGACCTTTATATGATTTCTGAAATGAAAAACAAGCCTTGTTGGAAAGTATTTGTAAAAAATAGTTTTATCAAGTATATTTTTGACATTGCTAGTCAAGTTTCTGCCCAAAGCAAAGTTTCATGGCTATATTAAACACCTGAAAATAGAGGGTTTATAAAAGATAGTGTTATCTGAGCTTCCACTCCAGTACTGCAAGGAGCCTTACTACGATACATTTTATGGATTTTAAGTGAAACCTGTACTGTACCACATGGCATTATGTCACCAGACTCCTGTTCATGGAACTATGTTAAAATAACTAGATCATGAGAAATCATAATTCTATGTCCTGCAATAAAGCTTGCTTACCCAGTCCCTTCCCACCGCAAGAAAAATGCAAGCACACTTTTCTTCTCACATATCGTACACATGATTCATATAAAAATTCAATCATGCTCAATTAACACTCAAAATTTTCTAATAATTATGCTGAAGGCAGCACCGGCACACACAAAGTGGTAAGGGAGTCAGGGACTAAGCTGTGCATAAATTCACTAATAAGAGAAAAGGTCACGGGCTGATATTCCTGAAATTTGATTAGATTTCAGATCTCTGTGCTAGAAATCAATGTTTTTTTGGCTTCGGCATTTCTGCTCTGGAGTCAGACACTCTCTGGGGCCCTGCCTCTAATCAGAGGCTGTACCCCTGTTACATCCTCTCCCGGGCACACAGACAGCAAGAAACGAGAGCGGCTTTACGGGTCGGAGCAGACTGGCTTTGCCATTCCTCCCGCCGAGTGGTTTGGGGAGCTGAAAGGGAAAAGCTGCAGCTGCAGCTGTGAAGTAAAGTGACTGTCAGGTTGGTCAATGCCCACAGGAAAGGAAAAGCCAGTGCTGGGGATTTTACAGCTCTTTGATAGCTTCCAGTAGCAATCTAGTCAAACCAGGATGAGTCCTCAAAGGGCTCTTCACATAAACACTGCTGCAGAGTGGTTATAAATATGGGAGCTACAACCTGAATTTAATCCCACAACTGAAAAACACAAAAGGTCCCCGAAACAGGCTTTAGACGTATGGTGTTCCTATAACATGAAAACAGACAGATAACAAGAAACAATGAAAGCTTCCTAACTCTCTACTGATCCATATGTTGTTCTGGGCATGAGTGGAAATCTGTCAACTCCTGCTGCACCACTTCTGTTTGCCTCTGCATGTTCAACCAAACGATTAAACAGATGTAATTGTCAGATGTACGGCACTGAAGTAACAGCTTTCATGGAAGAAGAAAGCAAATGATCTGATGAGAAAAATGTAAATATGAAAAAAAATCAGTTTCCAATTGGAATTACTTCTGACTTGCACCATCAAAAGAATGTATTATATCAATACAAAATTGATGAGGCAGAAGAGAGGATTAGGCCTATAAAAATCAGAAAAAAATCATCAATTACAGAACAAAAATGAAGGAGAAAATTTTTCCTCACAGTCAAAGCGTCACCTGCTTTGCCAAGACTGCCTTACGTTGTTGAGTGATCATAACTGACTAATCCAAGTGTAAGCCCCAAAGCAGAGAGGCTCGGAGGTAAGAGGTGAACTGCAGTTCCCATTCTGGCAGATGGAAAGAGCAGCTATCACAGACAGGATGCAAAACATAAAGTATATATTTATTACCTGATCTAGTTGAGGATGTCCCTGCTTATTGGAGGAGGGTTGGACTAAATGACCTTTAAAAGGTCCCTTCCAACCCAAACTATTCTATGGTTCTATGATTCTATGATAATTGCATGCATAAAAGAAATAAAGAAAACTGCAAAAGCCAGTATAGAAAAACAGTCTTTTCTTTTGGTTAGAATTTAAAGGTGAAGCAGGCTTTGGTCAGATAGGTTCTTCTCCCTGGGGCTGACTTTCTTACAGGGAGAACTGGTTTTTGTTCAGATATTGCAGAAGTGGATGAAACTCTTGAATTGATTGATACAGCCTTTGGAACCTAAAGTGCAACTAAACTAAGAGGCTATGTTGTAGAAATAAGTAGCTGTGGTGTTTGTCCAACTCGAACAAGCATGATAAAGTCTTTTTTGACAGATACTACCTTTATTTTTATTGGGTTTATGAAGGAGATGATAGGAGAAAGTATATTTTTGTAGAAATTTTCTGGGATTTACTACTGAACCGCTAGCAGCTTGGACTCTGGGTTTGACTATATGAAGGTGATAAAGAAAACAAATCAAGTTAAACAGTAAAGTTGCAACCATTAGACAACACTACCTGATTGATTAAGGATAGTCCTTGCTTTTTTTCAAAAGGCACTGCTTTTGCTCCCTGCATTATCTACTGAATTACATCAGACACTTAATTTTCTCTCTTCTTCTTAAGGCAACATTGCATCAGCAGCCTCAGAATGTTTGTAGAATAAATGGATAGGAAAGAGTCAAGCTACTTGGAGACATGCTTCAGATAAAGACATCTGTGCATATTATAATGTCTGTATCATACAAGGAATACTCTTATTTTAGTTATTCTATGAGATTTTGCAGACCGAGGTTCTACTTTAGTCATCTAATGTTAACATTAAGCTAGTGGTGCCATCTGGGCCTCATGACTTAACAAAACACTTTTAAAATTTTACACACTTTAGCTTGGTAACATGATTAAAAAAAGAAAAAAAAAAAAAAGAAAAGAAAAAAGAGAAATAGAGGGGGAAATAAGGTTTATATTTACAGTAAAGAATTAACCTCAAATGCAATAACATTAAAACTTTCAATGTTGAAAGTGCTTCAATGTTGAAAGAATTTTCAGCTCCTTCTGTAAAAGCTTTAAAGCCTCACTGCAGTTCTTTAATCCTCCATACTGTACAGAATAAACTGCTGGAACTCAAACATCTACTAAATGATTTCTGACTTGGCTAATTTTTTCTGACTACAGTCAACTCCTTGTAGAGCCAGCATTACAGTTCCTCAGTCAATACCAGGCCAGAACTTATCAATATTCTTCAATTGATGCATAACTGATTATTAATGTAAACAACTATTTTAATGCTTTTCAAAGCCAGTCTCCTTAGATTTACCTTTTTGTGTGTGTGTGGACTACTCCATTATATTATTTCTATTACGGATTTTTTTTTATCAGACACTTGCCTGAGGAGAGATTAAGTAGCACAGATAATAGAGCTGGTATGATTTTAGAAGAGTGCGAGATTTTTGCTTTGTTTTTTGGTGACAGACAGGAAGACAAAACCATCACTTGTCTTGCTGGGTCATTACCTGTCATCTCGCTTAAATTTCTGACCATACAATTCACTGACATGTATTATGTTCAGTGGGAGAACCTCATCAAACCATGCCTTCTATTTTGTTTTTAAAACTCTGATGTCAAAGAACAGAGACAATAAATGATCCATCAGTGAAATTGTGATATTTGTTTGTTATGTCTACCTGATACGTTGGTCGAACAAGTACATATTTACTATTGTCTTTTTTATGCATCCACAATATGTATTAGCCCAATAAAATCATAGAATCATAGAATAGTTTGAGTTGGAAGCGACCTTAAAGATCATCTCAATCCCACTGTCCGTGTTGCCAACAAAGATGTTAAACAGCACCGGTCACAATACTGACTCCTGAGGAATGCCACTCGTCACTCATCTCCACTTAGACATCAAGCTGTTGACTAACTCTTTGAGTGCGGCCATCCAGCCAATTCCTTATCCACTGAGTGGTCCATCCATCAGATCCATGTCTCTCCAATTTAGAGACAAGGATGTTGTGTGGGACAGTGTCAACTCAATAGAGTTATGGAGTATTCGCTGTGACATTCAGTTTTTGGAAAGCTTTTCTGGATGTTCAGAATCAGGACTTGAAGCAGCACCCCTGTTCTTGTACTCAAGTGCACCTGGAGCACAACAGAAAAATCTCTTGGTTCTTTGATGGTGATTTGGCATGTATTTGGTTGGCAAAACTAAAGCTAAAAGTTTTAGTACAGGGACACCTCAGAGGAATTCAAGCAGCAGGCTGCTGGATTTCCTGGCAGGCTGGAGAAGCTGTGGAAACGTTTATCTCCTACAAGATAATTCATTGCAACCTATGTAATCATCCTAGAAAAGGATAAGATATTTTCATTTAAAACACAGACATTTCCCCATATCTATTTTAAATAAAGTAATCAAAGGTAGAAGAGCAACCGCATTTCTTTCTCACAATTTACATACTATTTTGACTTTGTTATTTTAAGGTTGCTTTCAAACCCTAAGCTGCTGGGGTGGACTTTTAAAAAACATCTTTACACAGGAAAGATACATTGTTAAATCTATTTCTCCCTTGACTTATAAAAAAATCCGATGTTGCTCCTCCAGTTGCAGACTCTGATTAGTAGGAGAGTTCAAGGATGGCTATAGCTACTCATTGAAAGCCCAAAAGTTAGAATATGTGGTCAAAGTAGATGTAAAACTCCCTGGCTGAGACTTGTCGCAGGGCAGCCTGCACTGAATCTTCTGGAGCTTTAAGTATCGGCCGAACCCACCAGAGTATAAGTCCAAAGGAAAATGCTCTTCACTCTTTCAGGATGACTCCTGATTGTGATGGAAAATCCTGCTGGTTCAGACATGCGACCTGCTTGCATGTACCTAAAATGAGCAGAAAAATATCCACTAGAAAGCATGCTGTCACCACCTTCAAACTACACTTTTTCTACTTTGTTTCAATATCTGAGTACAGAGAGTCCATGCCAGGTCCTCACCTTTAAGCAAAGTGTGATCTGTGCAAACAGGGCTTTGCTTGGTAGGTGATGCTATTCCAAGTCATGTTTGTGTTTTCTCCTCTGGTGTCTGCCTGCCCAGGTACCCACAGGAGATTCCTAAAGCCATAGGGATTCCTTGAAAATGCTTCCAGGTTAGTTCTCCAAATTGCTGCAGAAGACAAGGTATTTCTACTCCAGGTTCCTAAGCTGATGGCAATTCAGATGTACTTTATTTCAAGGTAAACTTCACAGAGCTGATTAAAGCTTGTTATGTAGCTCCTTTTGGCCGCTAGAAAGGTATAATCAGGGTGAACATAAGAATTTGAACACTGGTAGCTTTCTTCTTTTCAAATACTCCTAACATCAAAGCTGTTAGCAAACGCTGTAATCATTTCCTTCATGTTTGCTTCCTGAGAGCTTTCATGTGTTTCTGACTTTCACCAATGTTTCCTTTATCAATACTGCATGTTTTTTAAAAGCTCACTTACTGCTTAAAGCACAGAGGTGAAAAAATAGCAAAACCATGTATCAGTACTATTTTAAGCACTAATTAGCTTTAAGATATTTTTTCCCAAACTCAGATTGACTTTTCTCACTCACGTGTCCTCCTGTCATACATGCCATTCACTTCCTCACGTTATACTGTCCCTGGATAGATTGCACAAAAGGTTGGCACAGGGAACATTATAAATCAGGATTAATTGTAACCATTTTCAGCACTGAACAAGCCTTCTGCTGTTTATGGACCAGATGTGAACTCTACGCAGAGAATACTACCTGAAATCAGGTAGTGTCGAAATACTGACTTAAGTACTATCCTAAGGACTGCTGGAAACCTTATACCTCCATCTGTGAAAATGGAAAAAGATGCAATGTATGTACATAAAATTAACCTTTAAACAAAACTAAAATGTATTCTGGAGTAAAAGAAAAAAAGTGTTATATTTTTCATCCCTTATGTTCCCAAGAACCATAATGGTATTAAGCCAAGGGTAAATTTGGTCCATTATTTTTTACCCACACTATCTATTCAGTATTAGACTTTAAGGATAGTTGCATATTCCTTTCTAAGTATGCAATCTAATGCAAAATCCTAGAAAACCATGAAGTATTCTACATAATTCAGCATCATCCTAAAGTAATATGTATTGCAGTTTTAAGTGTGGCAACTAAAAGAAACAGAATGAAAGTTTTACAGGTACGGTTTTGTAAGACAGCTGCCATGTACTTGGCCATAAACAGAAATCAGTTATAATGAACAATTAATAAGGCAGAGCCATGTTTACGTTAATACAGACCATCAGCTATTACAAAGGTTGTATATTATAAAGGGAGTAAAGGTTGAGAGTACAGTAAGCATAAGACCTAAGTTCACTTATAAAGACTGTCTTTAAAGTACACACATGCTTTGGGTTGTTGAACTTGTACTTTGGCTATATTGACTCTGCATCTGTCCTCTGTCTCCTCCTTTTTTCCCTTTGACGCTCCCCTGGACTCTGCGCTGGTGCTGTGGAACCACAACGTGGCACAGTGACAGATGGTGATGCTACTTTAGTTTATTCTCAACATATAAATATGGAGCTCTTAAGGAAGAATATTTTGTTATTTACAATCCAGCACTTTTCATATGCTAAGGGTAACAGCAGTTAACTCTTCGATCTTCTGACCGAGCTAGTTGCTTGAGGACAGAGATGGTCTCTGCAAAAAGCAGATGGCTATGCAAATAAAACATTTGATACTGCTGAATAAGTTTGGGGTTTTTTTGTTGTTTTGTTGTTGTTGTTGTTGTTGTTGGTTTGGTTTTGTTCGTTTCTTTGTTGCTTTTTTTTTTAACCTTCAGTAGCCTATCTCCTTCCTATTCAGGAAGTTTATCCTGTTCTTTACAGGCAGCAGCTACTTCCATGACTTCCAAACACAACCTGGAATTACAGCATCCAGTGGCTATACAAGCCCTCATAACAGTTTAGTCTAGCTCTAGGAGGTGGTGCTGGTTTCCATAAACTCAGAGTTGTATTGTTCACCGTAACTAAACATTGCTTCTCACAGGACAAATCATTTCCCACAAACCTGTCATCAGACTGTCAATTACAGTAATTTCAACAACGGGAATTGGAACAACCTGCCTCCATTGCATCCCTAAATAAGGATCTAAAAATTAGCTGTTACTTCCATAATTTCCACCCACTTGGTTTGAGAGCATCGGTATGATATTGCATTTAAACTGTAACTTCACCCACTCTGCAAAAGATCCTTGCTTGAGGTAATTCGGCTCACCTCAGTTGACAATAATGTTTCTCTGCTGATTTACTGGAGGTTCTGTCCCAAAGTCACATTAATTTAAACTGTGGAGAAAATTACTATATTATCCCAGAGGAAACCAGGGGACAGGCCTCAGCTCTGGAATTTATTGAAAAATAAAATGTAAAGCAGTTTAACAGGAGCATAAACTCTTTATCATTTCCTTCAAGTAATATTAAAAAAAAAATCCCTTTGTTAGTTGTTTTCCACACAGAGGCTTCCAGTGTGCAGACATAGGATGCTAAAGACTGAGCTGTTGATGGGTAAGAGCATACGCACTTAATTCCACCTTGCCTAGATGTGGTAAATCTTAGCTTGAACCAGACACAGCACTGCAGACAAAGCATTCTGCTCTTGAGACTTGTTCAGACATAATTCATACCTGTTTAACTTCTTCATATTTGTTTTAGATGAACTTTAATCACACACCACTGTTATAATACGTATTGAAAGTCTTGTTAGAAACATTCAGTAGAATGCTCCCATTGTTACAAACGTTTTGCTTCCTCATACAAAAGGATTATTTCATTCAGTCAGTCCCTTGGTATTTCTACTTTTGTGTGGTCTCCATATAAGAAAAAACACATACAATTACATATGTAATAAGCTATATATTCCTAAGCAATCAAGTGTATTTTACTCTTTTAATAGTCGCTACACAGAAGAACAATATGTTTCTATAACTTCTGTCCTTTAAATAGTTCCATTTACCACTCCACAGATACTATTAGTTTGCTGAGAAAGAAGCAAAGTAGAGTGTTTTTGCAGACACCTTAAGCAAACAGCAACCTGAAAATACTGATTTAGAAGGGGCCATAACAATACAAATAATTCAAAATCTAGAACTTACAAATAATTCAAAATCTAGAACTATTTATATTCATGTTTGTCTCCCATCTTTAAACTTTATTTCCCAGTAGCAGTACATTTTCATGACACATATGTGGTCTGAACCATTAAGTCCTCGTTATTTTCATCAGACGTGTATGTATTGATGAATGACCAAGTGTTTGGTGTTTTGTGGGTTTTTTTATTTCCATTCTCTCTAAGAATGAAATTCCAATGACAACTTTCAAGAAGAACCTCAAATGCCCTTGATAGATTGTTTGGCATTACAGACGATTGGCTGTTAAAACCTCATGATAAATATCCTGTGGTATAAGAAAATAATACCAATAGATATGACAGAAAAAAACCCCTAGATCACAGACTACAACAATTTTGCAATTTCCATGAGAACTGAAGTCTTGGGAACTTGGTTGAGAGAGGTTCATTCCTTAATAGCCAATACCCAGTGGTTTGAGGAACGAGAAATACAGATTCAATCCACTGTTCTTCTAAGGCAAAGCAAGAGCTTGAACCTAGACATATACTCTGGTATCCTCTTGCGGTAAGAGAACAGGTCTAGCTCTCTGTCCTTTCTCCCCCTTACTATTATTTATTCATAAACAAATATTGATTCATTCAAAAACAGACTCAGGCATGAGACTGAACAAGAAACCTGAACTCAACGTTGTTTCACTCGGTGCCACCATCTTTACCATCTGCTCTTTCTGTTCTCCCTTTCCCATTCCCTGTTCCCCCGAAAGGGTCTATCCTGGATCTGACAGCTTCTCCTTGAAATCAGCCTGTTTCTAGAGAAAGTGATCATTAGAGCAAAGTAGTCACCTGGGAGAAGGAAGGCATTGCCTGTAGTGTCGGCGGAACTGTAATAAATTACTGCCGAATGACTCAGTAAATGAAAAGTGATGTATTTTGCTGAAAAACTGTTTCACCAGCTTTGCTCACAAATCTAAGAATTAAGGTAGGAATTCTTTTTTCTAATTGTCTGTACATTTACCATGCTAAATACACACACTGTATTAAACATCTGGATCCAAAACTGTATGCTTGTGACTTCAAAGGCTACTTAATTTGTTCTAAAATATCTTTTCTGAGCAGAACTTGAATCTATTATTAAAACAATCTTTTACACTCAAAGAGAACAGCTCCTCTGAGGATATTATTCCTGTATAAGCAAGCATGCCTTCACAGTTCAAAGTCGGTTTCTAGCCACTCACGAGCTAAGACAGAGAACAGCTTCCATTACGAGACTCCATGAGGGCACTTCTCACCCTGGGTCATTACGATTCACAAACCACTTGCTTGCACAAACTCGGTGTAATGCACACTAAGGGCTTGAAGCAACTGCCAGCGTTTGAGAAGGAACGCGTGGAAGGGTAAAGCACTGAGCGTTGGTACCAGCCCCACGAATGCCGGATCAGCTGCCTCCTCCAGCACCGCTCAGCATGTGCTCCTTCACATAGCGAGCTATTCCATCATTTCGGTAAAGGGGAGGGGTAGTCCATAACTGCCCACAACTGGATTTCTTTTTTTTTTCTTTTTTTTTTTACATAAAGAACACATTCCATGGGAAACGAGTGCCTTTGCCAAAGTCAGTTCTCTGCAGGGAAAGAAATCTCATCATTTTTGACTTTTCTGGCAAGGGTATCCTAAGCTAGTAGAATTTGATTTGATTTGATTTGTTTCAGTGTTTTCTGTGGTAAAACCTACTTATTTATTTATTTTTTAGACAGAACTGTCTGGCTCTATTTCTTGTCAAAGTTGATCATCAAATTCTTACACCCTCTGAAATATTCCACAGTGCTACTGCGTGCTAAGCCCTTCCTTCTTTGTAACAAAGTAAGTCCTTAAAGCACATCTTATCTCTGCTAAATTTTCTTGTACCTCAGTCCCTTTTTTCTAGTTCATAATTGCACCATGCCATAGACCTCTGTGTGAAGAGGTAAGGAACATGAATAAATATCAAACGCTAGGAAAGCTAATGAACATTCCCAAATCTCTTAAAAAAAAACCCAAACCCACAAGAAAACAAGCCCCCTAAACTTGCCAGTTTTTATTTATTTTCAGCTGTTTCCTGATAAATTTTCATAGAGATTATTTTCCTATGGCAGAAGAGGAATCATGTATTTTCTGAATTGTAAGATGATTTAGTTCTGATGGCTTTAAAGAGAAATACAGTCTTCCAGTTTGAATCTTACCTTTTTTCCTCTTTAGTAGCTGGTGACCAGAGTGTCTAAAACATTTGGACAGAAACTCCTATTTATTATTGTTGAACTTCAAAGAAATCAATACATATTTTTACATCATCACCTAGAAAACTTCATCGGAAGGACCAGGAATGTCCAAAAGTGACTTACTTTGATGCCTATCCAGAAAGTAGGAACCTAAAAGTTTTCAATTCAATGCTTTTCCCTACTGCTAGTATTTTACAAGCAATGAGCAGTGAAAAGGAAGGTAATAAATCTTTTGGCTTTTTGCGTGTTTTTTTTGTAAGCTCTAATTATTCTAGTACTAGAGTTAAATCTCTAATAATACATATATGCCCTAATGAATCAGCTAAGCTCTTAGAAACTGGCTTTTAGGGAAGCAGAACACTGTAAATCTGACATTTACCATATGTACAATAAAAATAAACCATAAAAAGCTTCTGTTTAGTGCTACTAACAGCAGCAACCCTAAAAGGGGCGCGGATGAAATGGGGTCACGGTCTCCACTCAATAGTCATGAGAAGCAGCCTGCTATGGAAGCGAGCACGTGAGCAGCGATTAGGGGAGGCGGCAGCAGGAGAGCTCCCACCACGCACTAGTAGTTGTGCAGAGCCCAACTACTAACTACTTGGGACTACCCCTCCCAAGTTTTGCACCTGCACGTTAGCAGAACCTGGAAAACAGCAAAATGTCCTTGGTGGTTCAGCAGCAACCAGCAACATCAGTGTGCTATCACCGTTCTTCTCACACTAAAGCCAAAACACAGGAGCTGCTGAAAACAAAACTAACTCCATCCTGGCCTAAACCAGGACAATGGTGCTCACCTGAGGTAAAATGCCTTCCCGGGCGCCTGCCGGCGTACTGCAAATCCACACCGTTCCCAGCACGGACCAGTACCTTAAAGGCTCAGTGGAACCTTTACTGATTTCTAGAGGTGCAAAATTGAAAAGGGAGTTAAAAATAAAGTCCCAAATTTTTCTTTCGGTGTTGACTTGCTTAAAAATGAAATGTTTTCAAAAAAAACCCTAGGGAGAGGCAGGCTTCAAAGACAGAGAAGATACTTTCCAAAAAAGTATGACGAACAAAACCACAGATACCCTGGCTAGATCTCTCTATGTGCACTAGAAAAGCTACAGATCTGTTAAATGACAAAGTTTGTTCACCTCAAGTCTTACATGATAAGAAATAAACTATTGGAGTGACAATCTCCAGGGTAAGGAAAGAAAAAATAAAAAAAAAAAAAAGGAAAAGAAGAAAAACGAAGACTTTTCTGTGAACCAAAGACTACGCAAATATTTTTCACAAGTGAAGATTTAAAGGGACTTGAAGCAAACAGGTGGAGCTTTTTCTTTATGGAAAAAGAGTTGGCAGAAGTTGATATGCAAAATATGACCTTACAGTGATGATAGAATGCCTCCCCTAAAAACAGAGTTCTGGTTTTAAATAAATCACTGGTAGTTAATTTTGCTTTTTGGTCCAGTTGGGCAAACAAAGACTGTGTCTTCATTGCATATTATGAATAATTTAACATAATCTGTTGCTAATCTGTTGCTACCTCTTAAACTATAAAAGATCACTGATCCTATCATATATTTTTTTCTAATGTGTAACACACATGAACTATTTAACAGATGCTGAAGTTACCCTTTCCTAACTCTCATGAATAATTTTACTATATTTAGAAGTTCAGGTTAGGTTCTTTATAACCTGAAACTAAACCCTTAATGCATTCAATTAAAATCTTTGCAAAAAACCAAAAAAAATCCTATTTGAAACTGTTCTCTATCATTTAAAAATTCTGAACACACTTTGACACAAAAGATTATTGTTTTCACCATAGGAAACATGGTTTACAGAACCAGAAAAGACAATGTACTGAATACCACAGGTATCACTACTGAACAAAACATAGTTATTACATAGGTATTTCTACAGTTTAGTAAACTATTCCATGAACTGCAGTCTTCTACTAAGCAAAACAGTTTTTCAACATGTACCACTCACAGCAAGAAACTCTTGCCTACTACTACCTTATAATACAAGAATTACTGCACAGGAATGGCCACATTCTTCACACAGGATACATTCACATAATTATGGTTTGCAAGTAAATATTACTGATATAATTCACATATGACAGAAATATTGGTGGTATGATAAATGAGGAATGCAAAATGATTGAGCATACTTGGTAAACAAAGCCTTTCCAACAAAGACTGTTTTAATTTAACAAAATGCAAACTGATATGGACAGGAAAGACAAGTGCCAGCCCTGAATCCAGATTGATGTCTAAGGGAAGGGCTTCCCAACAGGAAAGCAAAACCTCTAAAGATTAGTGGGGATCTGAGAAGAAATTAATGTGCTAACCTAATGACAATTAGTGGTGGGGAAGTCTAACATAATCCTCGGTAGGATAAATGGAAATCCTAAATAATAGTGTGAGAGTGACCACGAAGATGATTTAACTGACACTCAAATACAAAGTATAGTGTCAATATGCTGGAAAAAATGCAAGAATGGAAATCCTCTCTCCATGGTCTTAAAAGCAGGGCAGAGCTTTTGCATTAGTGTGGATATGGTTGTTGCGAGGGGACTTTTATCTGCTGTACGTCGTCCTCATGTGCCAAGTTAGGTTTGCCTTAACCAGGAAACACCCAAAGTGCTATTTCTTTTGTGTGCCTGGACACCAACCGAATTTCCATGATTTGAGCTATGGCTTTCTGCTAGTGACCATTCTGCTGCAGCATGAGCTCCAGTATCCTCCTCCAAAGCTATCTTAGATTTATGATCGGACTGCACGCCTAATCATAGAATCTTAATTATCTCCTCAGTCTCTCAGGACCAGAGTGAGAATGATGAAATAAGTGAAGTTTCTCCAAAACTAGAGAGCTGTAGCTTTCTGCCCTTGGATGCTGATTCAAGCAACCTAATCACAAATTTTCCTATGCAGTCTGTCATTAAAAAAAAAAAAAGAAAAAAAGAAAAAAAGAAAAAAAGAAAAAAAAAAAGAAAAAAAGAAAAACCCATTCTTTGTTGAGGCCGGCCTGATAAGTGATAACCTCAGACTTAATGTGACCTACCAGATTTGGCTAACTTTCGCCTTGAGTATCTTGTTTGCTGTGCAGAGGGAATGCATGTGCCAGCCTGCCCAGTTCTCTGCTAAACCTGCCTTTGCTCCTCCCTCGCCCTGGGGCCAGTGTGGACCCCAGGGCCACCTCTGTACGCTCGGACCAAGTGGGGAACGGATAGTTGAGCCGAGACTCAAACTTGATCCTTTCATATTGAAAAAAATTGATCTTTCAAGTGGGGCAAAAGGTGTGTGGAGAATATATTATTCTCAAATGTATGGGTGATATATTTGCATACAATTTTGGCAGTCAAAGCTTTTTTGGCAGGCATTGGGAAAAGACATTATTTAATCTTAATAAAAGATTGGCACAGACTTTTTGATTGTTTGTTTTAGGGTTTCTCTTAAGGGGCACCAGTTTTTGGCAACTCATTATCTCTTACTGAGAGACTGGAGACTTTGAAGAAAGTTAGGGGATATCTGTACAGAGTTGCTGTGACTTCTGATCATTTTAATTCTCAGTTTTTCACAAATCAAAACCCCAGGACCCAGCAAGAACGCACCTCTTCAGAACTGTTTCCACATTATGAATTCAGATGGCAAAACTCTCTAAACTGAAGTGTGTTCCTCTCAATTTAAAAATAAATTTTCAGGAGCACTCCATTTCCTTGAGACAAGAGAATGTTTACCTCTCAGTAGCATTACATCAAGTAAACAACCAGACACTGCTTCCATTTTCCTCACCCGCCCAGACTCAGATGCACTTGATTTTTATTATTCACACCATGCTATTTGCAAACCTGAGGACTGAGTAGAATTCTCCGTGTATTGCATCCAGACAGTTTTAAATGTGTGTTTTACCAGTGCTTTCCCTGCGCTTCATAATTACTTCTGTTGCCTCCAAATCTCTCTACACAAAACAAATAATGATTTTTGAAATCTATCTTCATAAACAGAGTATCTTGTGTTCATTTAATATTAAAATACCAATAAGATTTGGCATATGCAGCAGAAGACAGAAGGACAAACACTAATAAAGGAGCAAAAAATATGATAAACTGTTACTTAAGAGGAAAAATGTTCTTCATGGTTATTTAAGTGGTGACATGATCTAGTGGCCATCTCTATTTGATTGGAATGAACTTTCACTGAAGAGCTCTATTCTGGAAGATAAAAGCATCTCCAGGTGTCAGTGACAGAAGCAGCTTAAGATCATTCAGCTATCTCAAAATGAAAATGTATATTTTACACTATTTATGAATAGTGTCAAATCAGCTGTGCATTTATCACTTCTTCCATCAATACGGTATTTTTAGAAAGATGCCTAAATAGATTTCAGAAGCTAATCACAATCTATTTTTATTACTCAGCCCACAAATATTACATTGCCAAGTGTATATCTCCAGCTTAGCCTTTTTTTAGAAGACACAGTCATACAATTTATTCCTTTTAAATAATTTTTATCAGCAGAAGAGCTAAATAGCAACAGCTCATGTTGGAATAGCATTGGAAAATAAATTTTCCTTGGATTTCAACTACCTTCACTCTCTCCTACTATATGAGTCTCTTTCCAATACTGAAGTTAGATTAGCCACTTTATTTCAGCAGTTCATATCACTGTGCTTCAGTATTCAACTCTACTTCAATTTAAATATATGGATCCTCTTTGTAATCTCAGTCTGGAGTCTGTGAAAAGATTACAATGTATTGCTCCAAAATGGTCAAGGTGAGTCTGGGGGAATCTATAACAAATGTAGTCATCATAATTCAGTTTTTCTAGTTAAAACAGCATTCTTTCATCTGTTTCACATTTTTTCTTGTATTTCCTTCTGTAAATTTTGTTTAACTGAACTCAAAGGTAACAGATCAACCGAAATAAATAAATTGCTTCCCTAGTTGTAATTGCACGGAAGTCTGATGATAGTATATTAATAATATTTCATTTTTCACTCAGACAAAGATTAACATCAGGCGTATATCTGATGTGTGTTGTTACACTTAAGGCAATGCTGAGCACCAAAGCACAGCAGCTGGAATTTCTGATTTTAGCCTTTTTCAAACACTTCAAAATTGTTTAAAAGACTCCTTTCCCTATTTTTTTCCAGTTTCAAATGGCTCAGTTAAAAACTGTATTGAAAGTAAAAATCTTAGACATACATTTCAAGGAGGTGTACACATCTTTTTTTTACATTTGATTTCAGCCTGCATTAAACAGTTTAACATTACAACTACAATGACTGTTGGCTATGTACTATTATATTCCCTCATGAAAAGAAGGTCAGTGCAACTTTTTCATTATCTTTCCTCAGAACTAGCACACACACTAAGATTACCAGAAAACAGTAATTTTATTTAAGAAGTTTAGCCAATATATTTTTTCAATTTGTGGGAAGAGACTTATCTCTCTTTTGAGAGACAAATCCCAGAAAAGCCATTAGTTCATTTATTCTGGATGGCTTTTAAACTAGACAGTAGTCCCTATGTTTATCTCTGTCTGTATCTGTATCTGCGTTTCCCACATTCAGACCTTGTGGAAGGGATAAGTACATTAAGCTACAGGTTCACTGGATATTCTTCGGCAAGTGAAAATCTCTTACTCTTTCTTTATTTCAACAGTAAGTCCAACTTGAAGGTACAAGATTTCTGCAGAAAGATTATTTGAAGCAAATACTTCCACAAAACAGGTTCTCCACAGTGAAAATGACAGTTTTTGAGCAAAACAAAGAGTCTACTTTAACATGAGCTGCTTTACTGTACTGCAACATAATATGACAATAATGAAGCAACCTAATATTTCTTGGAAGTTTCCTTGTGGATTAATAATTTAATTTCAGGAAAGGACTTTGAAACATTGATGGGGAGCCATCCTTTGCAGACCTGTCAGCGACAGCGCCTACAGAATACAGAAATAGCAGGCTTCACACTAAAATGGGAATAATCCTGCTCAGCTCAAAACAGGAGACAGGTCTCTTCCAGCAGTTCCTGTGTGGCAGTTTGTAGGATGTTGGCTGCTAGAAGAGTAAAACTGCACGCTTAAAAAATGATGGCATATCTGACACAGATTGGATAGAAATTTAAATCTATGTTTAATAATATGGTGTCATTTCGTATTTTTTTAAAGCAGTGATTCTAAACCTGCAAGATGCAGTAGCCATGAAATTCAGAGCATTATCTGTGGCTCACAGAATTGACTGTTTTATCTATGTCAACTCAGCAGTGGAAGAAGATTTTTTTGGTGCTGATAACCAGGTAGCTTCTGAGGCCAGAATCAAGTGATGAGCAAGAACAACTCCTGCAGTACCATTATGGAAACAAATGTGTAGTCATGGTATAAAAATAAAGCCCTGTGATTTAGGGATTCAATTTATTTTTAATTAGTATCAATGTATAAGTACAGCTATTCTGTTGGGCTATAAAGCTGCATACTGTCCTCTCTGTAGATGAAAAGAGAGTGAGGCTATTGAAAGAGAAAGAAATCTTGTTTCTCTAGGTTTTATACTACAAATCATTGTCCAATCAAGTATTCCACTTTATTTCTTCCCTACGTTTTTTCCTTTACTTGCTCCTCCTCCATTGAGGTACAAGCAATTCTCAGGGTTAAGCTAGAGTAGATGAACACGGTTTTCCCATGCAGCTTGCACAGAGATCAGCCTTAGGCATGTTGTAAATAATTAGTGAATAGATGACCTGGTACTATAACAAACATTTTGATTAATGTGTCTCATTTCCAGAGTGCCATTCATAAAGTTTAATGAGAATAAGAATTTCAATACATGGCAAAATGACAGAAATGCTGCCTTAAAAAATGTTTACAGTGGAAGCTGTGGAATTTCACAGACTGAACCTCTAAAAATATCAGTCAGATCTTTATAATACCATCCCTACAATGCACAACAAAATGATTCAGAGTTAGCAAACACTATGTTTTCTCCTCTTGAACCAAATATAATAACCCAATCTGATGGTATTGTAACGATCTCAAAAGCTGTACCCCTCCCGATCTCCATTAAAAAAAAAAAATAGTGCGCTGAGTACCATACAGCAAAACACTTCTTCATTCATTCGTCAGGGCTTCTCAGTATTTCATGAAATGGAAGGATGAGTTCAGAGGGTTTCTTGGGCAAGGAGGGGAGGGAGAGGGGGGCTAAGTCAGACATGCCAGGGATCGTCACCTAGTCTTGAGTGATGAGCAAAGGACATACCAAGAGTGAGCAGTATGAATCTGACAAAACTTCTGTACATGCTGTTCTCAACATTATTGTTGTTTTCAAAATATTACTAGTCTTTTAAGTAAAAAAACGAACCAAACCAACCAAACTGAAAACAACCCCATGACTCTTGCATCTGTGCCAGAAACAGCCACATCAGGACAGAAGAAAGGCCTCACTCCCCTTTTCATGTGTCTGCAAGTGACCCCAAACAGACCTCTAGGGAAGAGTATAGGATTTGAGCAAGCCTCTAGTGCTACCTTCCCAAAATGTTCTTTGGACCTCCATCCTCTTGTGTCTTAGGGACTGTGGAGGCTAAGGTGGCAGAATATGCCAGGTGAATTTAAGAGCTGGCTGAAGGCAGCAGGGGGGTTGGCCAAGGCAGGGGAGGTGGTCGCACAGGGGAACGGTGCTGGTGAGACTGTGTTGTCCCAGGAGTCACCTGAACAAAAACTGCTGCGATGCGCTGAAGGCTGAACGGCACACGTCAAATTTGTTGCTCATTCTTGGAATGTTTAACCTGTTTTGGTAAAGGATGTGGACAGATAAAGTTAAAGAGGCAGGAGTTCAGTGCAGTTACAGTCACATGTCCTGCGTAATCCTGAATAACCATTCACCTTGTGCTCTGCTGCCTGCAGGACAAAAGGGATTTTATACGCTGTGCAATGTGCAGCCTTATGTTTCTGCAGTGGTATTGTGGCTGAGCAGCCCTCAGCCCAAACAGCCACAGCAACTGCCTTTAATATACCTTTCAGATTTAAAAGACTATTCAGGGGATGATGTTCTCATCCATACCACAGTTTACACACATTCACTGAATGGTGTGCAACTGCACAGGGCTCTTCTCTTCCTCCAAATGTAATAAGTGAACTGAATCATAACAGTTTGCATCTGACATCAGGTTTTTTATGTACACTGATCTTTTGACCAACATAACTCTGAAAAATATTAAATGTCTTAGGAAGAATACTGCAGTTACCTCCAGTGGATGCTCATGGCAGAAGAGGCATAGAATATAAAAACATTCGGAAGCTGGTAGTTCAAATGGCAAGTTATGACCGTATTTTGCGGAGTAATGTAAAAAAAAGTTCCCATTCTGTGTTCCTATTGACTGGCAACATGTACCTTGATAATTAGAAGTATATCTTTCCTCTTACTCAGTACAGATCGAAAAGGGCTTAATCTCTGTGTTTGTTGTAAATCAAGGCATAAACATTTTTTTATTAGTATTTGTTTTAGTGGGACACATTTTTTTGTAAGCCCTATCCTTGGGAGTAGGTAAATTCTGAGATTATATTTATTTTTTACTGAATGGTTATAAAAGCTTTAAAAAACCTGTCTTGAAAATAAACACCTCACAACAGCTACATACATTAAATACTTTTCACTTTTAACAGCACATTAATTATTAAAGAACTCTGGAATTTCTATGGCAACAGCATGCTTAATAAGATCACATTATTCCCAGTTGCATGTGTTAAGATGAGCTGCTGTTGCTGTCTCATACAATAACCAGTAAGAACTGGTCACCTAAATCAGAATTTCCAGTATAATTGTTAAGACAGACATTTTCTGGAAGAAAGTGAAACAAAACACATAACATATCTTCTCAGCCTTCACTTCACTGGCTTCTAGTCTCTGAAGACTAAGCACCCTTAACAACCACAAATTCAGATTTTGTTCCTTTTACTGGATACTCCGTTCCAACTGCTATTAGCGCAGAGGTCTCAAAGGAATCACTACTCTGAAGAAAGACATGAGGCTTTTGAAACCACTCCTTCTCTGTTGCAAAGGAAGTTTTATTCTATAATGAACAATTTTAAACATTAGTAATACAAGTATCATTAAGTAACTCGAGAGAGGAAGGATCGTAATACTTTTCAGAACAGATGCTACAAAAATATTTAGAAAGTAATCGAAAATCAGGGATCAGGAAGTAAGTAATCAGGAATTAAAATTAACTATGCTCTTAGTGTGTATTTATTGATGAAACTGGCTTTTCAAAGAAGTTTAGCAAGAAAGACTAAAATATAGACCCTTGGATTTCCATGAAACTACTTTGAGCTATATTTCTTTGATACTCTATCACCTTTAAGTGAGGCAATATTCTCAACTAGAGCCACAAAATGCTGTATTGTTCTCAGTTTCCTGCGTTTTAGAATACTTGAAACTTGTTTATTAGAATAACCTCAGTAAAAGATCAGACTTGTTTGACACGGTATGACTGCCTCTTGGTGGCACTTCATGCATCCCCATGTTATTCCCTATAACTACTGTTGAGCTCAAAGTAATATTTTTGTTTGTTCTGTGTTAGATAATGAAAAAGAAAGAAAGAAAGGAAAAAAAAAAAACCCCTCAGGATAAAAATCTGTTTCTCTCTCTCTTTAAAGCCACTCCTGAGAGTTAATCTAAAAGGTACTGAAGCTGATAAAAAGACCCACCCTTTCATTTGCTGCACTTAATCCAGAGGCTATAAATAGGCACAGGAAGTTAAGCGTACTTTTGGAGACAAAACCCCCAAATTTCTGATTTCATCTGGATAGTCTGAGTGGAAATGTCATCCAGGCACCACTTTAAATGAGATTTCTGAGATTACAGTTTAAACCGCGGTGACCATTCAAAGAAAGGAGATACTACTAGTTTAAGAGGCGGTATAAAACCCCTTATGTCCTAGGAAGGAACGAGTTCACTGCTGTAATAAGAAAAAACCACCAAACAAAACCATTTCTTCTGTAAAAAATACACAGAATTCCCAATAGAAAACAGAGACAAATAAGTTCAAAGTCAGTCTAAACCATAAAAAAAATAAATTAATATCGCACCAAAATGGAAGGCATGGAAGAAAATTCTTCTTGGTAGTGCTGAGAAATAACATGCCAAGCCCATCTTCACAAAGCATAGATGCAAGAGTCTTCATTTTGCCCAAAATCAGACTTGGGGTTTAAAATACAGCAAATCATTACTGTCATCAGAATTACACAAGCACAAAAGGTAAATAAAGACTAAGTTACAGAGTGCAGTGGAGGGAGTTCTTCTAAATGAACTGGTGAATACTGTCTGCTTAACTAATCAGTTTTCTAGGTTATCCCCCCCCCCCCCGCAAAAAAGAAGTAAAAAAATCAGACCTGTAGCACCTGTTGCCAAAACATAACACCACACACACACAAACCTGTGCTATTCTTTAAGTCTCCTGCTGGTTTATAGTACATTATTATTTGTGGTGATTATAGCAAGTTTGCTGATGACACGAAACTGGGAGGACTGGCTGATACACCAGAAGGCTGTGCGGCCATTCAGCGAGACCTGGACAGGCTGGAGTGTTGGGTGGAGAGGAACCTCATGAGGTTCAACATGGGCAAGTGCAGGGCCCTGCACCTAGGGGAGGAACAACCCCATGCACCGGTACAGGTTGGGGCTTGACCTCCTGGAAAGCAGCTCTGCAGAGAAGGACCTGGGAGTCCTGGTAGATGACAAATTCACCATGGGCCAGCAATGTGCCCTTGCGGCCAGGAAGGCCAACAGCATCCTGGGGTGCATTAAGAAGAGTGTGGCCAGCAGGTCAAGGGAGGTTATCCTCCCCCTCTACTCTGCCCTAGTGAGGCCCCATCTGGAGTCCTGTGTCCACTTCTGGGCTCCCCAGTTCAAGGAAGACGAGGAACTACTGGAGAGAGTCCAGCGGAGGGCTACAAAGATGATGAGGGGACTGGAGCATCTCTGCTATGGGGAAAGGCTGAGGGAGCTGGGGCTGTTTAGCCTGAGGAAGAGAAGACTGAGAGGGGACCTCATCAATGCTTATAAATATCTCAAGGGTGGGTGTCAAGAGGATGGGGCCAGACTCTTCTCAGTGGTGCCCAGCGACAGAACAAGGGGCAACAGGCACAAACTGGAACACGGGAAGTTCCACCTGAACATGAGGAAAAACTTCTTTACTGTGAGGGTGACAGAGCCCTGGCACAGGCTGCCCAGGGAGGGTGTGGAGTCTCCTTCTCTGGAGATATTCAAAACCCTCCTGGACACAGTCCTGTGCAGCCTTCTCTAGGTGACCCTGCTCTGGCCCGGGGTTTGGGCTAGATGATCTCCAGAGATCCCTTCAAACCCCTACCATGCCGTGATTCTGTGATAGTTCCATAACAAAATGTGGCTAAAAAATGTCACTCAGCTTTATCTCAAATAATGAACTACTGCCCTTGTTCGTTTGCACTTTAAAGTGAGGAGGAAGGAAGGAGTCTATCTCCCTGAAGCAGATGAAATAGAAATTCTGCCTTTTCTTTACAATTAATATTATTTACCTCAGAAAGTTCCCAGTTTTGGCTTGTCCCAGCCTGCCACATCAGCATATTTCATTCAATTGCCAGCTGTGTTGTCATTGCTGGGAAGAAAGAGGTTCACATGAATGTGGAGCCAGTCCAAAGTCCTGACTGTAGATAATGCTCCTAATTAGCCATTCCCAGGGGGGCGATGTGCAAAGAGGCACCAGTTTAACACTGTTAAAATGATTTCCGAAGAGTTCCTAGCATCTTTACCAAAGGAATCAATCAAAAATGGCTTCAGAAGAAAATGTAATTGCTTTCAAGGACTAAAATTTTAATCAGGAGTATTCAATTAGCAGTTAATGTTGAGATCCACAGTTTAGATTTTTATGCAAATGTACCATTCTTACATTCATTCTTGAAGATAAAGGCAGTTCATAGCAAATGCAGTTCTGTCTCTCAGCTCATCAAGTCAGTGATAATTTACTTTGAAGAATATTTTACACTTGCTACATTTGGAAGTGTGGAAATCAGTTCACTTTTGCCCCTTCTACTGTAATTAATCTTTGCATTAGTTATGTGAAGCAGCTCATAGTGTTTTCCTTCATGTGTATCTGGCCGTTTCAAAGAGATCCAACCAACATAAGATGAATAATATATATTAACTGTGCAGCCAGAACTGAGATTTGCAATAGCTTGTTTATACTTACTTCTTTAAGAGCAACAGTTCTGGAATGGAAGATGCAGAACTAAAAACTGCACAGTTGCTAAGAATCAGATCTTGAGAACTACTGATAAAAATGTTAGAACCCCTTTTTTAAACTCTTCCTCTAAAATATTACGTGTTCTGAGAGCAGGGGTCAGTATAACTTGCACATAAGTAGATGTAGAGATATTCTATTGGTTATTCCAGAATTATGTCACTTTACTTGATCAAAATTCAGTTTTAGTTCTATGAAGTAGAATTTTGAATTCACGATTAGAGATAAATTTCGTTATCACATATTTTTAAAAATGAGAAAATACTACATTTACATTTGCTTGCTTGGGATCTGACAATATATCAAATATCTATTAATTAAAAACTTCCCGTAGGGCATGGAAATGTATGAGACTATTTCTTAGCTTCCATAAAGCTCTTTGATTTTCTGATATATATCATACAATAGGCTATTTTATCCTTGCAGAGTAGGCAGTACATATCAGAAAATAAGAGAAATAGTTAAATATTTTAATTTCTCTTCTAAAACTGCAGGCAGTGACTGTTATAAATGGCACAATCTATTCTTATGTAGAATCTAAGACAAACAGATTTGTTCAAAGGCCTGAACAAGTGAGAATTCCATTGGAATTGAAAAGCTTTAGATCCAATCCTTCTTAGCTATCTAAATTACATTTCAGTGTTGTTTATGCCTTAATGTTCCCATTTTTATTTGGAAATCTGACATGAATATGTGACCAAAGGCATCAATGTATACAAGTTAGCTTAAGTTGATTTTTATCTGCTGAGAATTTGACCTTACAAATCTCATTGTCTAAGAGGCTGTAACATTACTCCTCTAGAATCAAAACGAAACAAACAAGCAAACAAGACATTTCCCTAACCATTACTTGAATCAAATCTCTAATTAAATACACATCAAAAAGTTTATAGAGTGATTGGCATTTTGATTACTGCCTTTTAGCTAAGAAGGTAAGCCCTTATAAGCACTGAGTAAGGCTGATCAGGCATAAGGCTGATCTGCTCCTGGGATACTTTTGCTTTATGTACATCAGATCTGATATAACAACAATAAAGGCTTGTCATTGCTTTAACTTTTTTTTTTCCCCTCAATATGGACTGTTGATGATATTACTGACAACATATTTTTGTATCACTATTTTGGAAAGGCAAGGTCATAAATAATCTCTCCCCTGATTTCTTGAGGATCCCATGAAAATCACATGAATGTATATCAATACACATCTATCAATGAACACACAATCTGATGCTTCAACATCAGAAGCTGAATAGAAATAATATTTCATCTGATTTTCATACTACTTTTGACACAGACCATTACTGATGCAACTCTGTAGTATGTTGACAACACAAAACTGAGGCACACCACAGGTTATGGTGATCTCAGTGCATACAATGAGATATAATACACTGAGGTTTGAAAAAAGGAACATTTTACCTAGTTTTTAGGATGCATGTCTTAACCTTCTATTAGATTATTAAATAGTCTCTAAAGGGAAATATGGCTGCTCAGTTTCTCATGTCATTTAAAATACCTATGAACAAAACCCATAAGAGGCTGCTCTGGAGGAAATATTCTTTGCCATGATATAGCTACATACCTTTTTATGAAGATTGGTTTCCATAAGGCCAATGTTTGAAGAATACTAGGCAAAACTATAAGACCTCCAGTCCTGCTGAAGCCATAAAGATGTTTGCAGAAACAATTACAAGAATCAAGGAACACATTAAACTTTGCAAACTGTGCAAAAATTATTTTGACTCTGTAACATTAAAGTATACAATGACCTTTGCTTAATGGTAACAAGTAACTTGGTAAGATATTACAAAATATCTTATACTTAAGATAAATATGTGTATATATACATATATATAGTATACATATATGCATATACCCTATGTGAATAATTGCATGTGCTGTACTGTAACAAGAAAACATGAGTTTACATTCTACTATCAAAATTTTCTTCCTGTGGAATCATTATTTTGTTTTAGAATTCAATAATATTGAAATATAGACAATTATATGTTTCAGATATAATTTCAGAGGAGTCTGAGCCATTTTATTGAAACCGTACATGTGTAATAAAATATTATATTCAAAGTCAGGATTAATATATTGGAATTCTAACTGACAGTTCATTAAACAGTTAAAGTATAGTGCCCCTATTCTTACTTTGTAGATTATTTTTAGGAGAAAAAAATGTTTCTTTTATATTTCCTCTTAGAAGTATTGGTCATTTATAATCTACATACAAGGCAGCACTGGCTCAAATGATCACTTAGTGCAAGATAAATTTTACATTAAAGGAACATTCTGCTGTTCGTTCTTATTTTCTTCTTTATACAAAAAAGTAAAACAAGGAAAGTAAAATCCAAAACCACTTGAGATTTAGGACAAACAGCGGAATTCAGGGAACTAGGATTTAAAATCTGTAATGACTATATCCTAAAGCAGCATAGAAGACTCACTTTTTGAAGGTGAACTGTAGTAACACATGACACAGGCAGGTTGAACCACGGTAGTACCATTGCTGCAGCACCTGAAGCCCTCTCATCATAATACAACCACCAGAATAAAGAAAATGGTCTTCACTGTGGATTACAAACAATATAAGTATATGTTTATGATCTATCGATGGTAGGCATATGGGTAAGAGAATAGAGGTGTAGGGGCTTTATTTGGGCAGGGTCAGGTTGGTTTGTTGATCCTCTGATGTTAATCAGCCAAGAGGCTTCTGCTAAATTTACACTCCAGGGCTTCCATTCCCCAGCACCCATCATTCACTGCGTAGTCTTTAACAGTCCATTACATTGTTCAATCTTTCTAGGGGCTGATGGGAGATAGGGTGATACACCCCATGCTGTATTTCCTGGCCCAGGTGTCTATGAGGTTATTTTGGACATGAGTCCCATCATCTGACTCAATTCTTTCTGGAGTGCCATGTTGCCACAGGACTTGCCCGGAGTGGTGTTTCAGGCAGTGGCGTGGATTGCAGGGTATGTTTTCAACCACCCAGTAGGTGTCTCCGCCATGGCAAGCGTATAGTGATCGCCTTGGTAGGTCGTGGCAGTGGTCCAATATAATTATCTGCCAGGCCTCCTCAGAACCAATCCCATTCACCACCCTCTATTCCAGAAAAACTTTACTTGCTTAATTATGGTTTACGTTTCACATTCACAGGTAACCTGCACAATGGCTTCAGTAGTCAGGCCGACCCATTGATCAGGAGCCCATCTGTATGTTGCACATACAGATGTCCACATACAGATGCCCTGTTCCACTACTCCAAGAGGCACAATGGTGGGGTTGGGGCTTATGGTCAATACATAACAGTTTTTCATTGTTGCTGCTTCCTTCTCACGCTTTTCCTCTCCTTCAGTGTGAGTTCTCCATGGGCTGCAGTCCTTCAGGAAAAGTCTACTCCATTGTGGGTCTCCCCTATACCACCATGAATATCTGCTCTGCCATCCTCCTCCTCCTTCTCTGTCCTTGGTGTTCTCTCCATTGTTTCTCACTCTTTTTTCCCCTTCCTCCTCTCTCTGAGCACGATGTCATATGGCATGGAATATCCCTGAGGTCTATTTGGATCAGCTATCCTGGCTATGCTACCTCCCAGCCTCCTGTGCCAGCCTACTCATTGAGATGGGAACATGGCAGAGTGGGAAAGAGAGAAAGCCTTGCTGCTGTGCAAGCACTACTTAGCAATAGCTAAAACACTGGTGTGTTATCAACACTGTTTTAGCCACAGACACAAAGCGCAGCACCATACAGATTGCTATGAAGAAAGTTAACTCCATCCCAGTCAGACTCTGTACAATCTCTACCCCTTGTACCATACCATTTGCTTTATGTTCAGGTCCCACATTAACGGATACATCTATATATCCCCTGACCTCTCATTCACAAATTGTTTCATTTCTGTTCCATACTCAGACCTTCCAGCTTACTTACCTAACCCACACTGCATTTCAACATCTGATCCTTCTATCCCATGCCTTTCCTTTTCCTTTTCATTCCGTCTAGCTCTTATTCCCCAAGTTCCCTCTTACCAATACTTACAACAGCAGCTGGGTCTATACACCTTCATGAACCACCATCCACTGATCCTTGATATATACACAGATACCATTGCACATTCTGTGCCACCCCCTCCAAATGTCCATAAGAACAGACGATGAGTTGGGCCCCACCAAAAAGTTAGCACACTCCCCTGAAAAGACTGAAGTCAAACAGGCACCGATATCTGCCAAGCAGCAGCTTACCCCACAGCATGTGGTCATTATGAGCCAAGTAGATGAAGAACTCGGTACTCTGACAGCACAAGAGATGGTATTACTGCATAGCCATGACATTTGAAAGTGAAAGCAAACAACCTACATTGAAGGGATTTAGAAACTCTAGGCACTCTACGGATCCACAGAAAATGTAAAGCAATTTGCCAGTTAAAAATTTTACTATCACATGTAGTATATCACTTTATATTTTTATTTTTTGGCCAACATTTTAAGCCATCAAATTTTCCAGACCATTATCTGAAGTCTTATACACCTTAAGGAGAGAACTTAATTGCTGGCTGTTGTTAGTTACTGGTATTTGTCCTGGTTCAGTAGTCTAATAGATAGATCACATTCTGCATTGCAAACTCATATACCCTGACTTGCAGAAGTAAACCAGTTCAGCTAAAGGCAGAACGACTTAGATTTCCTTAAATGGTTGTTTGGATGGGGTTTGGATGGAGAGCAAAACCACAAATGATATACTGGCTGTTGACCTGACTTCTCTTTCCCAGTCTATCATCTGCTGTGCAGGCTCTTGGAGCGCACAACACATGGTGTCCTGAGAGAGGGAGAGGACTTGCTCTCAGTTATAGAAATAATTGTATAGACAAAAACTATATTGCCACATTTAGTGTTATAAAGATGTCTCATACTTATCCTGTTAATTGAAAAATTCTAACTCACAAATCTTTGCTGGCCAGTATTTACAAATATTTGGAAAGTTATTTCTGTAGGTTGTCTCTGGGTGGTTGTTTTTTGAACAGTGCATTCTATATATCCAATTTATATAGCTTCACAACTCCACAGTTTCTTCTAACCTATGGAAGGAATTCGGGCATACCGATTTGAGTTGCTTAAGAATATGCTGAGCAGTGTCTTCTACTTAACACTTAGTAGACCTAGGATAACATGTATTTTAATTTACTAAAGTGCATTAATAAAGGTTGACAAGAGTATTAACATGTAAGTATTGATTTCAATGTTTAAGTTGATATATAGCTGAATCTACATTGCCAACGCTAGAGAAGTTCGATTGCCTAAGTGATACTTCAAGTTAATACTCAAACCATAATTTTGCATTTTTTATATATGGTACACATATATCAAACCTATTTCACACAGTATAAATATATTCAGATACTCAGATCAAGTTGTTTTTTATCTGATGTTTGAATAAAGGAATAAGCTACTTAATAAATTAATATGTTTATTTTGTTAAAAAATAAATTCCAAACAACTGAGACTCTTCAAATACACTTTTTTTCCCCTATGATGGCCGCCTTAGTTTTGCACAACAGACATTTTGCCCCCACCCCCCACTAAAGCATGCAAGTCAAAAGTTAGCCTACTTTACTGTACCAGTACAGAATCCATGTAGCACAGTGCTAGACTAGATAATGAAATCCAATGGGTGTTAACTCAATCGCTCCATCCCTCCTCAAGGCTTCAGTATTACTATCCAGTTGCATTGTCAAGCAAATTAGAAGCAGATCCTAATTCAATAATGACCAGAGGACAATGCTACCCAAAGCAACACTAACCCTTGAGATTTAAAATATAGAATATTCCTGGTTGGAGCAATGCTTTTTAGACATTTCTGAAGAATGCACAAAAACTATGCTTCTCAGGGAGGCCATAAGTGGCAACGCTCTGATGAATTGTTTCTAACTTTGTTTAGTAAAAATAACCCTAGTCTTAATCTTATGATTTTGCATGATTTATGTAAGCAATTCTCTGAATGGACATCACCTTGTTTTTCATTCAGTTAGAAACTGCTAGAAATATTTTGATATAATTCCCTAACAACAGAAATATTCCTGTTAGAGTAATATGAAAGAATCTGATGTTCGGTAACACTCAACACTTGGACCTCATCCTTCCTAGAAGACAGCTTTCTTTGGGAAACAAAGTAAAAACTAAGAGATGAATCAGCTGACTGAAATTCTTAGGAAGGCAGCTGTAATGTACCAAGTGATACCAAGCAACTGTAAAGGTCAAGGGATGAAGTTCCTCTCATGATGCAATCATTTAAGATCAACCAGCTATGAGAATATGAGTCATTTCATTTTTTTAGCAGCTGAAAGGATCATTGCTGGCCTGCTTGATAGGGAGGGGAGGAGAATAAGTTCATATGAACTTAGAAATTTTTTTCTACTTATGAAAAACACTTTATTCTAGGGTTTAGATTGACTAATGTGGCTAAAGTTACCCTTATGTATCATCTTTTTTTGAAACAGAAGACTGCCAACAACAACAGTAACAGTTGCTCCTAAGGGAGACTGGAAGAGTGCATAGAATCATAGAATGATAGAATGGTTTGGGTTGGAAGGGACCTTTAAAGGTCATCTAGTCCAACCCCCTGCAATGAGCAGGGACATCTTCAACTAGATCAGGTTACTCAGAGCCCTGTTGAATCTGACCTTAAATGTTTCCAGGAAGGGAGCATCCACAAATTCTCTGGGCAACCTGTTCCAGTGTTTCACCACCATCATCGTAAAAATTTCTTCATTATATCTAGTCTAAATCTACCCTCTTTTAGTTTAAAACCATTATCCCTTGTCCTACCACTACAGGCCCTATTAAAAATTCTCTCTCCATCTTTCTTGTAAGTCCCCTTTATATACTGAAAGGTTGCAATAAGGTCTCCCCAGAGCCTTCTTTTCTCCAGGCTGAACAACCCCAACTCTCTCAGCCTGTCTTCACAGGAGAGGTGCTCCATCACTTTGATAATTTTTGAGGCCCTCCTCTGCACCCGCTCCAACAGGTCTTTGTTGTGCTGAGGACTCCAGAGCTGGACGCAGTACTCCAGCTCACCAGAGAGGAGTAGAGGGGCAGAATCACCTCCCTCGACCTGCTGGCCACACTGCTTTTGATGCAGCCCAGGATGCGGTTGGCCTTCTGGGCTGCGAGCGCACATTGCTGGCTCATGTCCAGCTTTTAATCCATCAGTCCCCCCAAGTCCTTCTCTGCAGTCCATTCATCCCCCAGCCTGTATTGATACCAGGGGTTGCCCCGACACGGGTGCAGGACCTTGTTGAACGTCATGAGGGAACCTCATGACCTTGTCTAGGTCCCTCTGGATGGCATCCCGTCCCTCAGGCTGTGTCCACCGCACCACTCAGCTTGGTGTCATCTGCAAATTTGCTAAGGGTGCACTCGATCCCACTGTCTATGTTGTTGATGAAGATATTAAAGAGTACTGGTCCCAATACAGACCCCTGAGGGATGCCACTTGTCACTGATCTCCAGCTGGACATCAAGCCAGGCAAGGCAAGGCAAGGCGAGGCGAGGCGAGGCGAGGCGAGGCGAGGCAAGGCAAGGCAAGGCAGGGCAAGGCAAGGCAAGGCAGGGCAAGGCAAGGCAAGGCAAGTTAAGTTTGATGTTAAGGAGCTTTTTCAAGACTGATATTTTATAGGTGTCTACTTGCACCTATTTTTTGACTCGTAACTATCATGCACACCAATTTGATAGCGTCTACAAACTGCATTGCTAGATACAGCCTCTTTATAAAACACAGTACTACTTCAAGATCCTCAAACAGAAACAACGTCCAGCGCTTAATTAAGAGTCAGATAATAAGACTAATATATTCCAGGATAAATAAGTATGGAAACTTGCTAACTGCATTTTACCAAGCTATCCGCAAGGTGTCAATATGGATTCATAATAATTTCTATGGTTATAAACAAATAATTGACTTGTTAAAAATTGAAATTTGGAAATGACAATTTACAGGTGCTGGGGGCACCTCTTCTGTTCCAAGTATTTAAAGAAACGTACTTTCTCAATCTTTTTTCATCAGCAATTTAATAACTGTAGAACTTCCATATTTCTTCTTTTGAAGGCACTAAAGGGTATTTTAGTAATGTGTTTATCCACAGCTAACAACCATAATTAGCTTAAGTTATGGAATGCCCCAAATAAATGAAGAGCAGTTTATAGTTGTTCAGAACCACAGTTTGCGCTGCTACTGTTTTGTTAAATATTTGCAGAAAACATGATTTGCATCTTTTGCAAGTTACATAAACCTTTATAATTATGGCCTAAGGTATTATACAAAAGTTATTTAAGTAATTCCCAAAGATTGCTGCTCAATGCACCAAGCATTAATCATCTGTTGTGTCTATTATAAATGCAGAAGCAATTAAGTAGACCTGTGGTGAGAACAGGTTATTGCCAGGTTTATAAAGAAGCATTTTTCAATGGTGTCATTACTGATGAAGACTGTTGTGTTTTTTTTTTTCTCATTTAGTGAAGAACAAAAGTATTACTTTGTGCCAGAACTTCTTGAGGTGTTTTAAAATTAAGTGTGGAATAACAGAAATTTGATAAATTATATATCAATAAATGTATGTGAACAATTATATTAATGGCTAAAAATTTAGGGCTCAAATTTTAGTTTTATTTACAGCAATATATGTCTGGAGTGACTCCAACAGCATTAAGAAAATTATTCCAGATATAGTCATATTAGATTAAAAATGCACAGAAAAAATAAATCCCCCCCCTTCAAAGAAGTAGCAAAAATTAATTTATATGTTAAAAAATTGATATAAATCAGTGCCTTAAACTCTGCACAGGATTTGTTCAGAAAGCATACATAAGAATCAGTCTCATGTGCAATTACTTTTTGGGTCTAACGTTTAAATGCAAAACCTGTTGTCCTTGCCCTGTGGATTCACTGGAGGCAATGAAAATATTTCTTGAGCGAAATATAATAAAAGACTGGCTATCAGGCAAGCAAAAAGCTATTACATGAGGAAACAAAGAGACTGGAGCAGAAGTATGGTAGGCTAACATGCTTGCATGCATACTTTAACAGGCTACTGCCTCTCTAATAGAAGTTTTCCTTTGCTGAGCTTGGGTAACTGATAATAATCTACTCCTGCTCTATGAAATATGGTTTAACTGCCATATGAGGGTTCTGGCACCTTGAAACATACTCAAATTGCTTTTGCTTCTATAAGCATATCCATTTTCTTGGATTATTTAAAAGGTTGGTGTTGCAAAGAACTGAGAATCACCGACTGAATATATTGTACAAGATACTCAAAAGTCAAAACTGGGCAAATCCTAAAAGTTGTAAGTCAAATTGGAGTTTTCCTTAAGCGCTCTGTAGCTTAAGCATGCTCTGATTTACAGTTCTAGTTACCTAAGGGAAAAAGCCCCCTCATAAATGCAGCTATGGGACTGTCTCGTTTAGGAGCTCAGAAACTTCACACAAACCTACATGTTCAAATCTGTCAATTATCCAAGATTATTTTGTGTCTTTTAAGTTTTGGATGCAATGTGTAATTATGTTTTGATCGCACCGTTGCCTACCCAGCTCCAGCTGGGCACTGTGTTGTTTCATTGCCACCTTTCAAGCGACTGAAAAGCACCTCCTTCTCTGACTAGCTACGTCTGCTGCTCAGCAGCAAGGAATTTAGTTGGGTCTTTTCTTTTTACTTTGCTGTTCTTTGGTGAGAATGTGCAGCTCAGTAATCTCTAATGAACATAGCTATTTAATATGCTTAATCTTGTCCAAAAAGCTCACCTATTTAGACACCTATGCACAGGTAGGTATCTTACAGTCTAGTCTTTTACGATGTCCTCTGAAAGTCTGTCCAAATACTCAGCAGGAAAAGCAAAACTGAGCATAGCAGTAAAATAAGGGCTCTCTACATATAAACTTGATTAAAATGATACTATCCGTGTTGTCTTCAAAGAATAAGTAAGAAAAACTTCAAATTAATTTAACCAGTAATTATGTGTAATCATGATCCGGTCACATTAACAGTACTGTAAGGAAAAAGAAATCATTAAGAGACTCTAGGAAACACAGTCTTTGAAGACATAACATGATAGAGTCAATTGTCTCTCTACTGGCTCCAGGAAGCCAACATATTGGAGGAATCTCTCTCAAAATGCTCACTAAACATGGGACCGAACTCCTCGCCTACAGTTGTATCATAGTTATCTCCTAACTACAAAAGCAATTAGTTGCTTTTTGGTTGCTTCACAGGGCTTTATTAGAAGAAATATCATATAAAAGAAATAATGAAAGAAGTTTCCCTTCTAAAGAAATTCTTTGTGAGTAGTGGGAATTTGCTGTAAGTTTTGCCCTAAAAACTCAAAGGGAATAAATATTATTTTAAATATTTACTTTTCACAAAGTGAAAAATTTGTGAAGACAATCTGTTCCCTGTGTTCCAAGTGAACAGGAGAAGTTGCAAGGATCTTAATTGCCACATGGGATCTTCAGGTTAGAAATTAGGGGAAAACTGTAAAAGCTAGCAGATGTGCTAGAGGTCTATGCACACCCTGTCACCAGGAGGTCTTTAAGGACAAGTTAAACAAGGCATCTCCCAGGAATAACCCATGAGTAGGAGATGCCACCCTGAAGCAGAGGAATGGACTAGGTGACCTCAAGGCCCCTTCTAACTCTCCAAGTCTATGTATTGGCAGAAGTAAATTTATTTAAAAGGGCAGATTGACTATTCCTCTATACTGTGGTGCTTTACCTCCATGCATTGCTCTTCTTTTCTTTCAGGACTGTAAGCAACAAAGAGCTAAGAGTAAACAGAGGTTGTTTATTTCAATTACTTTTTTCTCTTGTCCAGCAAACACACGGAGCAGATGATATATCTAGATCTAGAGACTGCATGCACAGGCTAGAAAGCAACCTCAGGGGAGCGGACTGAGATTTTAAAGAGATGATATTACATTACTCACTGTTCTTGTGACAGAAAAAAGAAAACATCCTTCTTGTAATAACATAGATTCAATGGATAAACACCCACAACCCCCAAATGGAAAACTATAATGAGATAAAGAAAATAAAGGCAGTTCCAAAGACACATGGCTCAGACCTTTAGCTAGTATCACGGATCGTGAAATACAGTCAGCTTGAACAATGCTGTAGCAATCTTCAGATGTTGGAAAATTAGTATTCACTTTTCAGTCTTCCATTTGAAAGCTTCACTAGAACAAACTGGTGATGTTTCCTGTTCCTTTAGCAAGTGATTCCGTATCAAGTGAAGCCAAAGATGGATATTCTGCCACCAATGGTAGTTTGATTATATCCCTCTTTCTTTTACTACTGCACAGCAATGAATTGCAGCTTTTATTGTTTGAAAAAAACAAAACAAAACCCAAAACTGAACAAACATTAAAAAACCACTAGAGTGAAGACAATGGGAAGATCTGGAAGATGAAGTACCGCTGGCAGTCATACAAAACTAAGAAAAGACAAAAATAAAAATGGTGAATAAAGGAAGCTTTCAACAACAACAGTAAAAAAAGTGGAACATGCAGTTTAGAAAATGGTTTTGTATATGGTTGATTACTGTGTTTTTGTTAGTAGGATAAAAACTCTGCCTACCTTTCCATACATGGAAAACAGGTGAACACATGCTGTATAGGCAGGGAAGGATTAAAGCCGTTTTACTGAGTCTAAGAATTCCCAAGTTACTTGAAAGCCACCTGTGGGTTTTTCCAATGTATGGGGAAGGTACTACCCAAGTGCCAAATTAGAGCACTATTTAAAACTAGCTTACAGTACCTTTCACAGTATTACCACATTTTAGTCCTAGCCTCCAGCTATATAACTATTTCCTTCTTATATGAGCTATATCTTAGTTTTCCGATAGTCTCGCAGATTTGCTGATATATTTATCCTGATTTTTTCTTGAATAAGTAAGTAACACCTTACTGAACCCACATCACAATTTAATCTTTCATATGAGTTACTCAGATTTCCCAGAAGACAATTTATGTTCTTGAAAGTATTCACCGGCATTGACAGGCTGAAAGAATTCACTTTTGCTTAGGCCGCTGCAACTTGTGCATTGTCAGTAAAAATAATTTGTAGTGAGGTTTCAGGGTTCTTGCCATGGTAGAAAAGACCGAAGCATCTCAGTAAGAGAAAGTTTAGCAGGAGTCCTGAGGAAAAGAACTCTGCAGTTATAAAGACTGCTCTAAGTTTAAACAGATATAAACATCCAAACAACAGGATTTAAATATCTTACTTGCCTCTTGTTATAATCAAAGTAACGGTGAAAATCACTACTTCACTTAAAAAAGGAAGGGAAAATGTTGAAGTACAGCTGATAGCTAAACATCTTGGAACATCTCCCTCAAATCCTATTCCTTTAGGTAATGTTTGATGTCTCAAAGGAATTTGCAGGATTAAAGGTATCATATTTAAAATAAATTCATGAAATAAAGTTTTACACAGTGGGCCTTGTTTCTCACCTTACTTATATCAGTAAAATATCAGAAAAAGCTTCATTAATTTTTTTTGTTATGCAAATATAAAATTCAAGACAGTCAAGACATGGTTGGAAAAAGAACAGTTTATCTCTACATAATGACAACTATGAAATAATAAGAAATACACTAAATGTCAGCACCCTAAAATACTGAAATTAGCATTACTTAAAGTGATGCCTATTGTAGAACATAAGATTTGGACACTCAAAACACAGAAAGTACCAGGATCAAGACACAACTATAATGCCTCCCTTTACATTGCTGTTATGGCACTGTATTTAATTGTACGAACACACAGCATACAACTTTCATACGACTTTCATCCTGTTTAGCACAGCAGATTGACAGAGGATACTAAAAAAGTACCTTTCTTTTTAATATATATTTTATCTGTGTTTTGTGTGTGGCCCCGCTGTTGCTTACATTTCTGAAACCCTGCTCAGAATATGAGTATCCATTTCTTATGGATGTCACTCATCATTCATCACAGGACTGTCAGTTTTTTTATTAATCCACCAAAATTGATCTTCAGTCTAAGCTGTAAAGTAGGGTTGTTGCATTTAAAGATGTAGAAGGAGGACACAGAACTGTCACTAATTTTTTTAAAAGGAATTTATTGCTTTTGTTTTCATAAGATACACAAAGGTCTGATTTTTATTCTCCCACTTCATATTTCTCCTACCCTTTCACATGTGCAATTCATAGCTTTAGTCAGCTTTCTTTGCACTTGCAAATGTTAGAAAAATCTGATGCTAGTGTCCCCCATTCTGTACCTACAAAGTCAGTCTCACAAGTCATGGCAATTTGTGAAAAATAAGACCAAAAAACCATCTCAACCTTTAAAGGACTTCTATAGAGAAATGGGGTAGATTCTCAATCACAATGATATATTTCTTTCTAAAATTCATTTGTAAGCAATAGTGTTGCAGGAATATTTTACATCGGTGAAAATTACAGACATCAAATGAGTAGATAGAGCTCAACAAGATATAGGGTATTTCTGGGCGTGAAGAACCCAGGGCTCTACAAAAGGCTTGAGTGGAAACCTTAAAAAAACAGTAAAATATTTCAATATTGGCAACACAACAGAGTCTCAGCTTCTATTGTTTTCAAAATGGATGAACTTCTTTTTCCTCTGAAATTTTCTGAATATAATACCGTGTAAAGTGTGACAAATTTATAAGTGACTGTGAATTCAACTGCTGAAACAAATCTATGCATTGGCAACTTGGTATGAAATGCAGGTGAGCAGGAGTCAACAAGAGCTCTTCTTGGATCCTGATGATTTTCCATTTTATTAGGCTTTGTAAAATTATATGCCCATTTGTTCCAAAGAGATCATAAGTTAAAGTGATAAGACAAAGTCTGTGTAGAGGCAGGGAGCAGAGGAAAGCTTACACGGAGAAGAAAAGCCACTCTGGAGGCATGGCCTATGCAAGTCAATTTTACCTATGGCAAAAGTGACATACTTTGCAAAACCAGTTCTCTGTCTCTTCATTGGAAAAGTCTGGTGATTTTCCTGGGCTGTTCAATGAAATCAGCAATACAGAGAGGAGAAGTGGCCATCTCAGGCTCACAGCAGACAAATGGCCAAGATAGCATTAGAATCTGTGTTTCTTGCCCCATGGCCGAGTGCTCTAGACTATCTGAAAAAGAAAAACCCCTGTGAAAATAATTTAAGATTTTGGATCTTAACAGTAGCACATTTGACATATGGTACCAGAGATTTGAAGTTTTATTTGAACATTAGATGATTATATTGCATGATATGAAATTCCAACAAATCATTTCTTTCCAGCAGGAGAGGCAGAATTGTAAAGTTCTAAGAGTTTCTGATAAGCAGACTTTGTACTGAATCAAATACAGATCAGCTCATGCCATGGAAAATAAAACAGAAGTATCACTGAACATTTTTTTTAAGGTTAAAATCCCCTTTTTTCCTACCTCTAATTCTGTTCTGCAGCATTCTTTGCATTTTTTTTTAATACAATTTGCTTGTGCATTTTATTCTTGTTAGTTATTTCTTGCAGATTATGCTTTTATAATTAGTAATGGCAATATTTCTACCTAAGATAAGTGTTTTACAGAATTATGTGTGTTGATGTGTATGCCATAGTTAATTGCATTCTCTAAATTTAGGTAATGTTGTGAGGAATAATTTCAATTAGTTTGCTTTTCGTCATGGTTATTAAATTCATTTTTAAAAAAAAAAGAGGGGAAAAAAATCTAACAGGAGAGTGGTAGGAGTTTGGAAATAACAGGCTATAGCTTAGCAAATCTGCTGGAAGCCATTTGCAGGTATAACCATGTGCTAACCTTTTATCTCTTTCATTTAGAGGAAAACACACAAAAATAGAAAGACAAACAGTCCCATAATAACTGTAGAGATTTAATCTAAATTCTCGTGGCTCAAAGACAATAGGATAAGAAGAACTCCAAATTCAGTGTTATTTTTCACATCGGCCCTCAATACAACATTATCTAACAACTAATAATAATCTTATTAGTTGACTAAGAATAAACAATTAAAATAATTCATTTTCATCACACTGCAACGGCTCCAACCCCGGCCCCTGCACAGACCAAACCAAGAGGACTGGTCAATGGGATAAACAAAACAACACTCTGATGTCATTGACAATCTTAGGATAGTAAGCCTCGTTTCATACCAGAGGTCTTCAGTGCAAAAAGGGTAAATGTAGATGAAATTAAAAATTTAGGATAGCCAAGTGAGGCAGGAAAGACATTTTAGACTGGCTGTCATTTAATGTAATGGGATTTGATACCCAGTGAGAATCTGTTCCACTCAGAAAAGTAATTCTGTTAAATTCTGTGCAGAAGCCTGCAAGAGCTCGTCATGCACAGATAAGGGAAGCCGTGTAAAGCAGTTGTAAAGACTCCTAGTCAGAGACAGGGCCATGGTGTCACAAGGTCCTCTGGGCAGCCTCCCGACGTATTGACTCACCTATTGCTCCTCATCACTGATGGAAGGGATATTGCTTGAACAAAGTCGCTGGGACCCTCGCTCTCCTCTCGCTTGCAGACTCACCTCCAGGGGTTGAAACAACTCTCTAACAGCGTTACGTGGTAACTGGGCAAGCTCTGCCACAATATTTTAGTAAATTGATCAAGCTGGGGTGGGTCCATAAGCCTGAAAAGTAATTAACATAGCCAATATCTACTACTGGCAGCCGTGACGGGCTAACAGCCATTCTAGTGACATTAACACTGCTCAAAACTTCAGAGAAAATTCTGCGGGAGATTAAGGAAGTGGAACGGAAAGCAAGGTAAAAAGCCAAATGTCTGCAAAATTAAAATTGTCTTTTTCTGATAAGCAATATTTTATTAACAACTGTCATAAAGAGTACGAACATGCCAATGTCATCACACAAAGCTGTCATCACGTCATGATGCCAAGCAAAATCAGAAAGTGATACAAAAACAGTGGAGTGAGAGAAGCACAGGCACATCTTAGAAAGATTGAAGAACTGCAAAGACTAACCTCCTATTCCATTTTTAGCTGCATGATTTGTTCAAATTACAACAGATGTTCTGGGCTTTGTCTCAGGAGCTGATCAAATACTGCAGGAACTGACAACTGATCAGTCATTTCAGCCTCCAGCAGGCATGGGAGTTGAACATGTTGCTCCTTACTGAGGCAGTACACGACCAAACCTCCCTACTTGCTTTATGACTCTTGCAGAGTGGGAACAGGACCAGGCAGCGACACAAATCCTCTCTTCTGTTGCTGGAATAAGCTACACATGGTGGGAAAATGCCAAAACCACAGTTTCTGAATTCTGGAATGGTGGGATTCCTGACTTCCTCTATAAACCAAGTCTATAAACCAAGTTCTAATTTCAGGATGAAAATTAGAGCTCCCATCTTTGAGAAATGTTCCTACCACTCTTATATCTTTGATATTTACTTAACCCTCTATAGAATTAAATCTCCACTCAGTGTCTTTGACTCCTACCTCACTCAAGCTGCAGCTATACTCAGTATTTCTGATTCTCAAGAACAGTAACCAGCTTTGCACAAATAATCTCCCATCCTGCCCTTCATTTTCCTTTGCAAGTGTCTCCAAACGCAGTGGAGTTGGAGTGCAAGGAGATGTAACTGCACCTTGTTCCTCATAAGGAGGGTACCAGTTGCTGCACATCTTTGCACAACCTGGAGCACTGAGGGTTACACTGGGCTGTTTGGCCTGCAAACTTTGATAATCAGACTTATGAACGTTATACCAGACCTAGGCAAAAAGAATTTGTCCTGTTGTAATATAAGATGGAGTTTTAAATTTATGCTTTCCTTAAAATTAGATTTCTAGGTACCTGATTAATATCAGTATCATAGATGTTTCTGCTTGAGGATGATCTCTTGCTAATTGCAAGCTTATGAGAAGGTCACACTTTCCTGCTACTTAAAAAAAGAAAATGTCTGGCTGGGTACCCTACAAAAGCACTGTACTTTTTTGCAGGACGTTAGAAAGAGGATAAAGACATCCGCAGCAGTGTAAGCCCACACCTCCTGTGGAATCCTTCTGACTGCACAATGGTCTAACTTTTGATTAAAGTTATCTCTGTCTTTACAGAACAGAAAGGGAGAAGTCGAAAAACATTTTCTCAAACCAGGTTTGAGAGCTATCACACGCAGAGAAAACGAGGGTTATCTCAACCTCACATCAGAAGGGGGCAGTACTTATCACGGTAAAAAGCTAGAAAACTAATGCCTGAGTAAGAGCCTGAAACAAATCTCACATACTTTACTCTTACAGTTTTCATTTCCTTGTCACTGTTTATTTTATGCATCTTGAGGATCCATCCACTATTAAATTGTCAGTAACAGAAATCTATTCGCAAATAGTTTTAGTAATCCTTCCATAAAAACATTTTTCTCAAAGAAACTTCATCACATGGAAAGATTTAATGTTGTTAATAATGTCAGTTGAAAGAGTATGCTTTTACATATGATAACTTTAACTACATTTTAAAACAGTTGTTATTTGTGTCTTTTAGTATCTCTCTAAACAGTCAGAAGTAAGGTTACACAGTTATGGACTTCCCACACTTTGACCCAATACATAAATTTAATGAGAACTATACCAAGTTGCAAGAAGTAAAAGACTTTTTGGAATGAATACTACTGCCCTAATAAAGAGAAAAGGTAGAATATTTTAGATAACTGTCTGCACTTTCTGATGCTAGTTTTAGAATCATAGAATCATAGAATCATAGAATTGTTCTGGTTGGAAGAGACCTCCAAGATCATCGGGTCCAACCATTAACCTATCACTACCAAGTCCCCCACTAAATCATATCCCTTAGGGCCTCATCTAAACGCCTTTTGAATACCCCCAGAGATGGGGACTCCACCACCTCCCCGGGCAGCCTGTTCCAATGCCTGACAACCCTTTCGGTAAAGAAATTTTTACGAATGTCCAATCTAAACCTCCCCTGGTGCAACTTGAGGCCATTTACTCTTGTTTTGTTGTCTGTTACTAGGGAGAAGAGACCGACCCCCATCTCTCTACAACCTCCTTTCAGGTTGTAGCTTTACTGAAAATGATTTTGTCCTTATTCTGGGCCCTAATGATTCATTTCTATATCTTTGCAGCATCTAATTGAGACTCTCTTCTCATTTAACAAGAAGATAAAGGAAGCAAGGCTTTGAACTGCTGGGAACAATTTGTGGCTGTCCAGCTAAGAATCCATAGTCTACGTTTTTTAAGTTTTTCAACAGTAGATCACGCTTTTCTTTCTTGTTTAGGAAGCAGTTTTATTTTTAAATTAGTTTTCTATGGATGTCTGCACTTCACTAAAGCTTCTGTTCTGCAGAAGTGCTGAATACCAAGTTTGCTTGCTGATTTTCACTGACAAGCAAGGGAGGATTTTATGATCGGAGATTGAATGCTCCGTGCTGTCAGAACACATGATTATCTCATGATCATTGATATATGGACTCGGACAAAGGAAGAGACAATTCTCGAATGCCAAAACGTTTTCTGAATCACTGTACGGATGGATTGTTATTATACTAATCTCATTCTAAAGTAGTTCAAAGACAGGAGAAATTGTCTTCCAGACATTCACAGAAAGGGATATTTTGGCTAACTGTTGTTCTTTATGTGCCAATCAACTTAATGGATTTTTAAAAAGGAACTGAGTGGGATCAATAATCCACTTGAAATTTTAAAATGGAACAGTCCCAAGTCTTATTTCCCTTGAACCAAATTCAAAATTTACATGCAGAGAAAACATACACCAAAAGTCAACCTCAATTTGTAATTTCAAAATTTCATTAGCTTCTGTTTTCCTTTCCTAACTCTACAACATGATTTATCTTCCCTGTGCTTTGTCTCCTTTCGTCTTTTTGATGACACTCACTTTTCATGAAAACTTTGTTAGTATCAGCAAATTTCCGGTTAATTTAGTTTTATTTATTCAACTTGAAAGCCTTGCAGGTCAGCTTTCCAAACTGAAGTAAATATGGGTTTCCTTACATTTTTTATGCACAAAACAAAAATACCGTACCAGAAGAACTGGCAAGTTCGTATCAAACTAATGACAAAAGGAGACCAAGCTGCTGTGTGGCAAATGAAAAGAAAGAAGAAAAGGTATGTAGTCTTCTTTCCCAAGCCACCGCAAACTGATGTTCAGGGATTTCAATCAGAATTGTCACCCTTGTATTTAATAATGCCCAGAGGACTTTTTCCCGATGATTTCTTCAATCATTTTTTGAACATTTATCATCTGTAGCTTCCTGTAACAAGTTAATGCTTCAGAAAGAAATTTGTGATTTGAGGCTCTAAATCTCACATTAATGTAATTTTAGGGCTGGAACAAATTCAGATAAATATAGAGCTGTTTTCCCTTAAACCCAAGTTCTCACCTTCACTATTTTTTTGCAAAAGTGTATAAAATCTAACAATCTATGCAAGTTTGTTATTGTTCAACAGCCTTAAAAATCTACCCAGCGTACAAGGGGTTACAAGCCCATATACTAGGAACTACTACAGTATATAGGATCTCCCTGAATCTAACTCATGATCTCAAAAGCAACTTTGTGGCTTTCAAAGGCAAACGGAAAGTACATCATTCATTTTGTATATTCTATTATCATTATATTTTATATTATTATCATTATTAATATATAATATAATTATTATTATTACTTTTTTCATTCCTGTCCTAGTGAACTGTCTTTATCTCAACCCCTGAGTTTCCCTTTCTTTCCGATTCTCCTCCCCACCCCACTGGGGGATGGCAGGGGAGTGAGCGAGCGGCTACATGGTATTTGATTACCGGCTAGGGTTAAACCACAACAGGTACCTGGACACAGTAAAAGACAGAAGTTATTTTGACACGTCCCATTTCACAAAAATTTTATTCAAGGATAGAAGAGTGAAAAGGGAGCAGAAGAAAGCAAACAGAAAAAGATATCACAAAAGGACTATAGGGGCCTAAATGTATTCTTTGCTCTGGAGTCCAGAATGGTTCTCAGCAGACCTTGCTGGTCTTGTGCCAAATGCTTCAGATGAAGATGTAAGGAGGGTAACAACTTATAGGCAGATAAAGGACAATTCTTTCCGCACATGAGGGTTTTGCCCTCAAGCCTGTACCTAAATATTAATTTATTCCCTGAAACAAGAGCTTTTACATCTCTTTCAATATAATAGTTAACATTAAATATCACTTTAAAATAAAAATTGTTCTCTCTCTGGTCTAATGCAGTGATCTGTAGCAGTAAGTGTAGCATAATTCCTCTGGAATGAAAAAGATTTCTTCTACAGGTTTGTGATATGTCACTCTTCAACACTGTAAGGCAACTCTTCAATTCTTTTGGTAAGCCAGAGAAAATAAATATTTTTGCATGTCTTTGTCATTTTCCTACTTACTTATAGAAAGTACATTTAAAGTAAGCTTAAGAAAACTAGGTAGCTTAAGATAACCATAATATTTTTAAAGCATAATATAATCAAAGTTTTTATGGTTTTCTTACTTTTTCATCATAAGGATGAATTATGCATAAAAGTTAAGATCTAATTATGAATCCATTAAACACTCCAGTTTTCATTTTTCTGTTGTAATTAAGTATTTATTTCTAATCTTTATTTGTTGTCTTTTAAGTTTATTATAGGGTATTATTTTGTACTTAATTTCAATCTTCTAAGGAAAAATCTTCTCAAAACATTATCAGACTTCTCTCTTACACACTTAATGATATATTCAAACAGTTTAAGTTACTAAAGCGGTTTTCCTTGGTAGGAGCCATTACTTACAATTAAGTATAATCCCTTTAAAATTCTCCCTTGATATTTATGACACAAAAAAGTCGATGTAAACCAAGATTAGTACATGCCTTTTTCTCTAATGGTATGCATTTAAGAAATTCTTGATCTTTACATGTGTCATGTTCAGTTTAGATCATGTAGGTTTTAAGCAGGTTTTTACTTTTTTTTTCTATACCTACAACATTTAACTGTGATAATAATGTTTAACCTAAGAACTACAGTATCTATGCTTAAGAAAGTACATAGTCATGAGAGAAACAGCCACACCAAACCTCAGTGTATATCCTAAAAAGGCAATTGACTTCTGCTTTAGAAATCACCAACTGAAACATCGAGTCTTCCGCTTGATGGAAAAGAGACTAGACATTGATGAAGACAACCAAATTCCAGTTTCAGCATCAGTAAGGTGCACTAAAAATTAGGAAGCCTTCTTCCTGTGCATAAAAGAGCCAATCAGTTTGGAAAGACTTGAATAAAAATAAGAGTCTAGGCCAAAGTTCATTTTCTTGTGATTTCCTGATTCTCAAAGTCAATCTGATTTCTTATTGAGAAGTCTCTATTCCATAATAGATGAGAATGTTGCTACTAAGGTCAGATAGACTCAGATTTAAAAGAAAAAAAAAAAGAAAAATTGAATATATGTGTTTGAATAACCACCATTCCTTGCTTTCATTTTTCCCTGTGCCTGCTTTGATTTAATGTGAAGAATAAAGAAAAATATTATATCATAGGTATACATGCATATGCACACTGAAGATTCAAAAAACAGGTGAATTGTGTATTAATTTTAGTATACAAAAAAGCACATATTATCTTTTAGAATAAATACATGTTATAAATATATTGCATTTGCGTTCCAAAAAATCCTTAAAAGTTCCTCATGTATTTTGAATTACTGTATTCATGTAAACAGTGCAGACTTAATTAAAAAGTCAAATTTAAATGTTATATTAGAGTAAAAGTACACAGCATTTTTTTCAAGTAGTTATTTTCAATCTCTTGCCCATGTAAAGAATTGCTTAAAAAGGAAAGCTTCACGGAAACTTTCTATTAAAATGCGTAATGAAGAAAAAATGCAGAGAAGAAGAAATATATGACAATAATTATCGAAAAGGAATTTTTATCTAAACTTTTTACCTGGCTATTGTCCAGCTGCTAAACTAACTGAGCCAATGAACCCAATGCTTTCTTAGTCTCCATATTACAGTGTTTTGTGTAATGATCTCATTTACTTGAGAGAGATACACTGAGGGATATTTATTAAATATTATGTTTCCGTTTCACATTGATCATTTTTCCTTGGCTTATCTACGACTTAAAGAAATCCTATGATCCAGGAATATCCAGTGACTCAGTACGCTAATACGGAACTTTTTTGAACCAGCATCTGTCAGTATGATGGGGCTAAATGCTGATGTCACCCATCAAGTCTCTCCTTTAACCCTGAAACTTCAGTATAATAGGTCTGGGGTTTTGTCACTTTCACCTGTTCAGCTCTTCAAACAAGGTGACCTAAAACATTGAAATTGAATAACGCAGATTCAGAAGTACCAGAAAGGTTGCATAATTGTCTCCAGTTATCTTGAGGCATTGGTGACCCACTAATGAAAGCTTCTACAAGAACTAAGGTGAGGAAAAAAGCTGAGTTATTGGCATAAGCGCAACCCCAGTTTAGAGACACAGTTCTGGAGGAAGCTGTAAGTTTTTCTACTGTTACTTTACAACAATTAACACATTAAGTAGTAAAGTGATCATTTTGCAGCCCATTGCTCTTGAAAGAGAGAAAGAGAAAAAAATCAGGAATATGAATCAATTCTTCAGCTTTTAAAATCAAAGTAAATAGGATTTGGTACCACAAAGTTTTCCAATAATGTCTGGGTTATTACATGATCCAGTAAGACATCAACTCTATGGAAAAAAACCCTCTGAAGTCTGTATTTAAGTGCACTGCCAAATCTGAGGGTGTTCTTAGGAGCAATATCTACTACTAAATACAAGTAATAGGAGTAGTATCTAGTATGAGATATTAGACCACAGTAGAGTGGACACCTCGGTCACAACAGTGCAGCTGGAACATGGAGAAAGTTTCAGACACTTGGTCTGGTCTGCATAGAGCTTTCTTTTGCCTGGCTGTGCAAACAGGCAATAGGAGGAATTGGCTAGTCTTTCCTTTGTGTTTCAGCAGAGAGGCTTGGCGACTTTGGTCTCCACTGACACTGCTGTTAAGATTAACTGACCCAGAAACAGGGTAAACTGAGAATGGACGTCATCTTGCCCATGGCTCCTCTGGTCTATCCCAGCCAGATGAGTTGATCGTGTTTACAGAGAAAACTGTACTTCCCAGAAGTGTTGAAATGCACATTATCCTCCCAAGTTGCAGCTCTTGCCGTAGCTCTTACTTCTGGTCCGGGAATGAAATCTTCCCTGCTCTTTCCATCTTGCCTAAGGGCTGGGAAATCAAGCCAATCTCTCTGAAGTCCTGAGGAGTCACTCCACCAGGTTCCAGCAGTTTTTTAAGGGCCAATGTGGATGACTCTTTGGCTAGCAGGTGCTTCTTTTTTAATGTCTTCCCTCAAATTCTCGGGGAGCTGAGTTGCCGCTTACTTCTATGAAGCTGAAAAAGCATTTGACCACCTAGCTCTAAAAGCACTCTAGAAGAGAACCTCAAAAGGAAGCACACCAGAAGGAGTCGTTTTTCCTTACTTTGCCTTTATGTATAACACTTCTGTAACATTACAGATGATGTCTATATATAATTAATTCAGTATTTTTTTTCTGCTTCTTTAATAAACACTGAAAATGCATTATGACCCGTGCCTTTCAGAATAACAGGAAGAAGACAGTGAACTCAAGAATCAGAATATAAATTTGTTAGTCATGATCCTTTCTATCTGAATGACTCTAAATCCAAGACATTAGAAATGAATTTGTTATTTACACAACGTTCTGCAATGCTCTAAGCTTTAATGTATGTAACAAACTGTCAAACCTACAGCCAGACTACTACATGGTAGAAGCTTTAATTATGGAGTGCTTCAAACATTTCTTATATTATACCATCTGGTGCACAGGGACTTTAATGAATTTATAAATTTAATGGAATATGTTCTGCATTCAAAATGCCTGAAAATTGGTTTCTAACCACAAATAAATGACAGATTTATCAACATATCAAAAAAAGCACAGTCCTTTCAATTGGGCCATTAAATAACCAGCCAATTGCTAAATGCTGGTAATTATTACTTAAATAATTCTCTGCTATTATTTTTATTCATTTTGAATCCTCAAACATGTCCCAGTCTAGAGATTTTCCTACATTTTCAAATGTAGGGATTATTTATCATATAATTTATGAATGTTACTAATGTCTTTTTGAATGAAAAAAACCCCAAACATCGGAGTTGAATTTGTTTCCTGATCTATTTACTCTTTATCTAAAAAGTTCATGTAATTAGCTCCAGCAGTAATGTACTCCTACTTACAGGATATAAACAATTTTTTAATAAAACCCATATTTTTTATTGTTTGAAATAATTCAATAAACTCAAGTACAGTCATCTATTTCTGGCCAAGACCATAAGAATAAATACTCAAACAAGTCATACATTCATGATAATTTACTTAGCTGTAGTATGAACTGGAAAGCATGAGAGAAATCTTGATATCACACTGATGTGAAATGTTGAAATAGGGTTCTCCCCACGGTTGAACAGAAGCCTAATCAGGTAAATATAAGCAATAACATCTCATTGGAACTCACTGCCTCTTCCGTTAGCCATTTTTCTTAAACTCTTCCATAAATTTCTCAAGTGAATGCAACATTTAAAATGTTTTAGGACAACTAGTAATGAGAAGTCTTCATCTCTAGTTGATTTATCAACTTTGAATTAAGTGGCAGTTAGAAGATATTTTTAGCCAATCCATTACATGGATGATATATTTCTATTCTTTGGCTGTCTTTACTCTCTTTTTAGTACAAGTTTTAGTCCTAAAAATTATGTCTACAATATTAAAGTTATTTTCCTGAAAATATCCTATAAGGAGCATTAATTATATTACTTACTTAACAGAAGTGTTGATGAAATATTATTCAAGCCACTGCACCTCCACATATACTCGTATTTATCTCCTCCTAGAGCATCACATGCTTCCCATGTGGCATGAACAAACTCTGTATTCCAGAAGAGATGGGTAAATTTCAAGTACTTAAAGGGAGCCTGTAAGAAAGATGGAGAAAAACTTTTTAGCAGGGCCTGCTGTGATAGGATAAGGGGTAATGGTGTTAAACTAAAAGAGGGGAGATACAGACTAGATATAAGGAAGAAATTTTTTACAATGAGGGTGGTGAAGCACTGGAACAGGTTGCCCAGAGAGGTGGCAGAAGCCCCATCCCTGGAAACATTCAAGGTCAGGCTGGATGGGGCTCTGGGCAACCTGATCTAGTTGAGGATGTCCCTGCTTATTGCAGGGGGGTGGACTAGGTGACCTTTAATGGTCCCTTCCAACCCAAACTATTCTATGATCCTATGATTCTATGAAATACCAGTCCCATTTATCTGAAGAGAAACCAAACATGGTTAAAAGTTGGATATAAGAGTACAGGGCAAGGAAATGAGTTAGTATTTACTCATCCCAACACTGAAGAAAATTTTTACTATTCATGTTATATAGAGCATACAATGTTAAACTGAGAGGGGAAATGCATTAAAAGATATTTAAAAAGAGAATAAAGAACTCCGATGGATGATCTAAGTGAAAACAATAGTCATGTATAAGGCACAATGTATAACGTACTAAGAAAGCCAGTATTTGAGTCAGTAAGTATTGGACCACAATAAAGATGAACATTAGAGGCGGTTTTTGGATTCTTGGAGGAGAGGAAGATTTTATTACACTCTTTGGGAATACATAAACATATAAAACCATTATGCATTAGCCCAATCATAGGAATATAAACGTACAACAAGCAAAAAAGTGAGTAACAAGCTGAAGGAGGGGAAGAAAGGATTTTCAGCTGATTTTGCTTTCACATATATTTGGATAGCTTCCCCTGAGGATGAGAGACATACACATATCCGAGTGAAGATTTTAGATCAGTACCAGGTCATCTGAGAATTGACATTCGGATTAGAGGAAATAAAGACACATTAGAGTACTGAGAAAGATGTACAAGTACAAAGTGAAAATGAACATCGGTCATGCAGGAGTAACAAAAACAGACTGTTACTGAATTAAAAAAGAGAAAACAGGTTTACTTGTACAGAACTCAGGTCAGAGAAAAGAAAAGACTGAGCAAGGTAAAATAGAAAGCTCATTACGCTGTAAAAACCAAGAGGAAATACAAGACACCATATCTTTTAATGAGAGCTATTTATACAAAAACCTCGTTCGTAGCTGAAGTAAATTCATTGACTTCAGAGAAGTTATAGCAGACTAAAATCTTGCATGCATCTGTTTCAACAAAATAAATTTCATATTACATATAATTTTATAGGAAACAACGTTTACCCTTCTAACAATAGTTCATACCCTATTACATTGTTGCCTTCAATAGCAATGGATTCAACAAGATGAGGAAATAAATTCTTAATTTCTTTAACTATATGGGAATCTTTGTTCTCTTATGTATTTGGAGATGTCAGGATGGAACCCTATTTGCACCCGTAATTTTCAATGAGGTATGACACTACTTCTAGCCAAAACATTGCAGTTTTTTCTTTATTTTCTTTCAGTTTGTCTTTAAATGCAACTTAGAATAAATCAATTCCATTCTTCTACGTCTTCTATTTTCCCCTCAGAAAAATTAACTTCAGGGAAAGTAAATCCCCAAGACCTTGAAAATAACCAGAAGTATCAATATACCTCAATAGTGTCATTTAATGTATTAATGAAGAATGCTGGTTTTACCAAAACTGAAGTCCTAGTTGCCAGCTTCCAGCCACTAAAGAAGTATCTGAGGACCAGGAATTCTTCAGTTTGCAGGAATAAGTGCATGGACTTGGTGGGAAATTTTAAAACCAAGACACCTCAAATGAATCACACTAGTGTCAAGTAAAAGAGCAATTCTTAATGAGAAATATCAGACAATAACAATCAATGGTAATTGGTGTTAATTTGCCTGAATGAATACTCTGGACTTTACCTTCCAGGAACTGGAAAGCAGGTCTGGAAAAGTACAAGACTCTGGGGAAAAAACAGTCAGTTCTTAGATGAATCTGAAGTTAATGTTCTACTCTGCCACTTCCAAAGACTTAGGAGACTCCTTTAAAATACTTGTGTGTAAATAATCATGTCTCCAACCAAGGAGGTTAAGGATTCTGGAGCATTTGTATTTGTGGGAACACAGGCATAAACAGTGTCTCATTAAAAAAAACAAACAAACAAACAAACAAAAAACCACCCAACATATTTATATCAAAATGAGCTATTGCTTTGGTTTGTGGCAAACCATCCAGCTAGAGGTTTCTCTACGCTTGCCTCTTAAATCCTTAACAGTTTTAAAAGCCAAGCATCGCATAATGTAAATGACCACAAAATATAGTCTAAACTTCAGAGGACTGTACTTGACAGTCTTATTTAGCTATCCTATTATTCTCTGCAATCTGGGTGTACACTCTGACTCAGGAGGTCAGAATATTTTTCTTATTAGAACAGCTAGATGGTATCAAGTAATCTTCTGAAACCATACAGTTTAAGATATCCTGCAGATTTTCCTTTTGAGTGCTGGGCCATTACTACCTTCAGTGGAGCAATTTTTTTCTGGAAGATAAATACTTGTTTATGATGCTACAGCTGTGCATCACAACAGTCAGGCAACAAGGCATAACAGCTTCAGTACTTCAGCATCTTTTTATTGTAGTGGTAAAAAGAGGTGTTTTGGATCAAGAAAGTTTAAGAAACATTCGTCAAGGGACCAACATGTCCCTGCGATCCTTTGACAGTTCCTTGCAGTCACTTTTGTTGAAATAATTCAAGTTCTTTTGTTACTTCTCATTTACTCCCTTGTGTTTATTGAGACAAAAATAGGTCAGTGTATGTAAGTGTTTATTGAGAGGAACCTAATCCCAAAGTTTCAAAATCATTTGCCAATTTTTTCCCCCAACTTAAAACTTCCAGTAATCCCTGCCACCTCTCTAACCCCCTAAGTAAGTATAGTATAACCCTGCAAGTATAATATAACCTCCCTTGCAGTGCTCTTTTTGCTAGCATTACCTTTCGTCTCTGCTGCCCGTGTGAGGTAATAAGTGATAGCACACAGATAGCATATTTCTGCTGTTCTTATAAGCAGCCTTTCATCACCTTCTGATGCCAGGACCAAGAGGATTATAACACTGATGTTTCTAATTCATTTGTATTTTCCAAAGCTTTTATGTATCTAAGTCATGTTTAAATGAACTTCAAAGGAGGCCTATATAAAAAGAAATAGAATCAAAACAGCTAACAAACTTCTGCTAGTGCTATTTTGGCATTAAAGGTGTACTGGAAAACCAGACAGATCACTTGTCATACTTCTCAATCCTAGTAGAAAAGCTAAACTGAGAAAACTATCAAAGTACAAGAAAGTGTTGAAGTGAAGCAGTTCACCAAATGATACAAGAAAAGGTCTAGACAAGTTTCAGGTTCTAGAAAGCAAAAGTAATGTTCTCCTGGTACTATATCATAATGTCAGTTAGTCCAAACTGAAAAAAATAGAATAAACCCTTTGATCTTTCAAAGATAGTGAAAGCAACATAATATGTACTAGCTGTCTCCTGTGATCAGCTAATATTGGCAAATATTTCCTTTGAAACCAAAAGACTGATGAAAAGACATTTTTTGCAGTTGATGGATGGCATGGGTTTTTTTGTAGTAAGGGAATGACCTCTTTCCCTTAGGGTGAAGCAAAAAGTATGTTCTTAGAAGTTGTGTAATTTCTCATACGTTTTCTTATTGCATCGCAACAATAATTCTGGTTCTAGAACCGATTATACTAGTCGTTATTTCAACACTTTATGCAAAACTATCAAATAGTTTTTCAAATAATTTTTCAAAAAGTATTTCAAATAATTTTTCCTCTCTTACTTTTTCAAGTTATTTTGAACACTTGAAAGACGATATCTCCACGTAGGACATATGTTTATTTCAGAGAACAGAAAATAAATTAGAAACCATAACTTAATTATAAGTATCCTTAAGATGTCCACAAAACACCACTATTGGGAATTTTAGTCATTAACATTGGCCAGAAAATAAAAATGTAGTAAGAAAAGTATTGATTTTTGGGTGTTTAGTTTTGATATGGAACAAACCCAGTAGCTTTCAAGATTTAAGAAGCAAAGGCTACGTAGTTGACATGTGAAAAATCCAGGCTTAAATTCCCACATCTCCTGATTCTGTCTGTTTCTATCTAAATTTTTCATTCTGTTTCTAAGAAGCTTCCCTATTTTTTTTTTAATCTTCTTTCACCTGGCCTGTTGCTACGAAGAGTCTCAATCTTCTCAAAAAACAAATCCAATGGGATTTTTTTACTCATTTAATGTGTAGCAATTTTTCAGAGAATGAATTTCTGAGTAGCCTATTAAAAATATTTTTTACTGAAACTCTTCCTATGAAGTCTATTCCAGAAAATTTAGTCAAAACAGTTCTTCCCAGGATTTACTATAGCTGTTATTTTCCTTACAAACAGCAAAACCATTCCTAAGTCTGCAAACAACACATAATGAGGCAGATTCTCAGAAATGGCCTCAAGTTTTGCAAGGTCTGTCTTGGGAGTACAAGTAATTGTGTTATAGCTTTCGGTGGGTTCTTATGGAAACATTCTGGAATTGCTGCTTCAGATGTTCATTAATTCCCCAATGGTTTCCAACTTCAGATGACTTTGCTTCTCTAATGGGGTAATCCTTGTTTCAGTTTTCCTTCTGAAAAATGTTTCACCTTTTGATGGGCTTTTTGGTCAGAACATACATTCAGCCCCTCTCTAGGATTAAAAGAGGAAGAAAAGACTCCAATACAATTCATGTAAAAATACTTCACCCCTCATCTGGATCACTGAAGCCTGCTACTATCCACCTGAAGCACTGTGTTTGTCTCCAACAAGGTAAAGAATTGCTCCCTCAGATTACAACAGTCCTTATTATTGCTGTTACAGCTGTCAACATATTTCAATCTTCTCAGCTTAAACCAATCTTTAATTCTCTTCACTTGGCAGCTTTAGGACACATTCATTCAAAAGTTACTTTGAAATAATTCAAAAGTAGTTGGCTTTTCTGAAAGTAAGTTTATTGTTGCGTGGGATAAAAGTACCAACAAAGATGCTCTACCACCCCTTCTGGAGAGAACAAACAAAGGATCTCACACAAGAAAATATCATCTTTACACTGAAATGCACACAGCTACTTTATTTACCCAAGTCATTTCTTGTGCACACTCAGTTCCTGACCAGGTCTCCTATAACTTTCTCACATTCCCTTACAAAAATCCTTACAACCCAATCCAATCCAACCTCCTTCTCAACTCAAGTCAAGTCAACGCTTAGTCACCCACACTCACACAAGCCTTTTATAGCCCTATGGTCACAAGACTTCTAAAGCCTGTCATTCTTACACTACATTTCCCGAAATGCCTTTAACTTGTAGTCTGGCCTTCAGTAGTAGTAAAGGAGTACCATTTATGCCTTCAGTTTTGCAGGACCTTCCTCATAGCACCACCATTTTGGAGATACATTATGGAGTGCATATCTGAGTCATCAGTTTATTTCAAAAAGAAAAGTGATTTGGGATTTTTGATACTTCACCTGTTCTTCTATATCATTTATGGCAATGAATGCTACTTCTAATACCAGGTGAAGAAAGCAAGGTGAGTCTCTCTTCTCTCATAAAAAGGTTCCCTTTTTTAACCTAAAATGCTGTTCACTCATGCCTGTCAGTCACCCATCCATTCATTCTGCTTTCTCACATCTGCTTTTCCAACACTTGCGACAGATCTTTAGCCCCAAACAAATATCTGCCTGTTCTTTCAATCTATCAATTAATTCTGCTCCTGGAACTTTATATTATTTCAATCTTTAAGCTTTCACATTAATTTTCTTCCAGCAGACCCACCTAAAGAATCACATGAGCAAGTTCCCAAATGCAAGTGGATTTTATTTTAAGTTACGCAAGGTTATCAGAATCCAACTCGTCCTGGTGCTTAATATAATTCTTTTAAAAATGCAAAGTTTGAAACAAACAGAATTTGATACTTTTTTTTTTTTTTTAGGGTTGCACTATTGTAACAAGATATTTTCATCTTGTTTCAAAATCATCACTTGATAAGAAAATAAACTGGGACTTCCTAGAAATCGGGGTGGGGAAAACAACACCTGAAGTTACGGGAATATACCTTGATTAATAAAAAAGAAGCTTTTTGCTGGAGGTGGTGGAGATGGATTAAAAGTAATGAATATCATTACTTCTATCACATGTTTGCAGGAATAGATTACAGCAGCTGTGAGATTGCATAACTCATCCTAAAAAAGTCTCTTGGCCAGAGCAGTAAATCAGATGCCACTAAAACTAGTTGAAAAATTCTCTATGACTTGTTGTTGTTGTTGGAAAGGGATAATTCACTGAAATCAGAATATTTTATGAAAATTCACCTCTAAGTTCAGAAAGAAAGATTTGTTAGGTTTATTTGCTTAAAATGGCAGAGAAAATGCTTTGTGAGCTCCAGAATGGTCAATGTTCTGAAAGATGCCAACCTGGGAAATAGGAGGCCAAGTTTAATAGTCCATTCTCCCTTTGAAACCAGCTATTTTACATTCCCAGGGAGTAATGATGTCATTACAAGTCTGCAGAATCAGACTTTTACACTTTACCTTTACAGTTTTCTGTCATTTCCATTAAGTATCATCTCTTGAGCCAGAAGAAAGAGACAGATAGGGTAGCTCAGCGGACAGGTAGCGGACAGATAGTGTGGGCCACTTAATTAGGATATGAGAGTTCAAGATTCCCTATATCAGTGAGTATTCATTTATCAAAAAAGAAAAACTCTGACAGGAGACACTCAGAGAAAACTTACATCTGTTGTCAAATATGAAGGACTTATCTATGATGCAGGGTTGGTAAAATCAAGACTTTTGCTTAGATCAGGTAAAATAAAAGCTTGAATGTGTAAGCCCTGTTCTTCCAGGGGATGTGCTTAATCTGGTAGTTGAATCCGTCAAATAACAGACCCTTTTGGGTTTGAGATGAAATTTTTTAAGGCAAAGCAACTATTTCTGCACTTTAATTGCTACCTACAAGCTAAAGCCAAATCCTGAACACAACGTTAATGTAAGGCACTGATTCTTGCTGTCACTCTCCTTTGTGTATCTATTCCCTTCCCCCTCTTATTTCACCTCCCTTCTTTTTTTTTTTCCTTTTCTCTTGTGCTTAATAAGGCTTAGCCAGGCAAGATTTCAACTCTTATAACATTGCTGTGAATCTGTGACCATAATGACAGCTAAAAGCTATTTAAAAAAACCCCACAAAACAAAACAAAAAACCCCAGCAAACCCAAACATTATGCTGGTTCAAGTTTGCAGATTTTGACAGGCTAAAAAAGCTATACAGTTGTGGGTTTTTCTCTTTTTTTCTTTTTTTTTTTTTTTTTTAACAGAGAAGCTGCAAGCGAAGTAAGCACCATGAAAAGCATATTTCTTCTCCCTTTTGGGTAATTTTTGTCTTGATCTGTTTTCAGTGAACCAGGACTGAAAAAGGAATGACTGCTTCAGAAATCTCCCATAAATTTCTGTTCTTTTCTTTTAGAAGGACAGCTATTATCATATTTTAACACTGTAAGAAAGACTATTAAATTGATGCTTCTTTTCTATAAGTCTTTGTAGAGATAAAGTAAAAAGAAATAAGTTAAATATGTGTCTTAATATTTTATGTTGCAAAGGATCTTTCTCTTGTATTGAAAAAGGTAGAGGGGACTCTATATAATGTAATTTCTACCCATTTAAATGGATGCTTGCAAACTGATGTCTGAATTGAGGAATCTAATGGAAAAAACACTGTGACTTGATTCTTTTGCAAAAGACATTTAACAAATGAACAAATAAAACTAACACAAAATAGAAGAAAAAAAACCCAAAGCTAGTTTCTCAACTGCTACAAATTCATGGCTGGTACTTGATTATTCAGTTCACTAGTTTGCCAATCATGGTTTTGTGGTCTTAATACAAGAGAAAGGATTTTTTAAAAAAAAAATTTACTGTTCTCAAACCATCTGTAATAGTTCATTAGTCACATATGGTGGTCTTAGCATGAGGCTTGGCATGTGTAGGGCTTGGCTCAAAGATTTCCATGTTTGCACCCCTCAGGTGATTTTAATTTTCTGCACAGAAATCAGTGTGTGCCTTTTCAAATGGATGGTTCACCTTTGTTACGACCTTTAAAAATAACAATTAAAAGCTGTGGGCGAAACAACTTTTCTAAGCTGTTGCAATGGTGGAGCAGAGGTAGATGAAATACTACACAAAACTTAATTTTCCCTTTGAGAAGGAGAGGAGGAAACAGGATATTCCCCTGGCCTCTTCCCCTCCCACTAAGTAACTTTTTACTCATCTGGCTGGAAAATGACAGCCAACATCCTCAATTTTCCCTGTAGGTGTGGAGAGCCGTGGAAAGCATCGTGCAGTTTTGTTATTGTATCTGAAATCAGGATACTGGATGGCACAGCCATTAGTCAGTTATGCTCTGAGGCTCAAGATGGCTAACCACAGCACAGGAATAGTAATGAAGAGTCTTCTTTTCTCTTATTAAACTGCTGAGAAAACAAGCTGAATATGTTCAACCTACCATATACCTGCACATTGGCCTGATGAGGTCAGGGAATAGTACTCCTAGGAGTACATATGGGACTATTGATCCTGAATCACATCGCAATGGCTCTGCAAAATTGAGTTCTTACAGAGCGAGTACTCAGGCGTGGCTTCAGGGCCGTCACCGAGGCTCCATCTCGTAGCAGGAGACGTATGCTAGTTTTAAGCTAACTAGGTTGGGTATTGCTATCAAATGTAGCCATAGCAACACACAGCTTAGCCTGCGCTCATCTCTGATCTGCAGCAGAGACATGCTCGCAGCCAGAGCGCTTGCTAGTTAGTCTAAAGCTACCTTGGGTATGCCTGCTTGATCTGAAATGCCTGCACTAAACATCTACTCTGAGGCTGCTAGGAGACAGCTAACTCCGCTTTGACAATCTTTATCCATACTGGCTATCTGCTGGAAGATTGGACGTTCAGATTGGGCAGCATTAGCAAGAGCAATGTTTTAGAAACAGGTTGTTTCAGTTATGTGAAGGGTATGATGGGTGTTTTTCTAGAATTGGATTGCTTGAACATTTTATTGCTCTTACTGTTATTAGTTGCTGTTGCTTTTGACGTTGTTGAATACAGAAGAGCTCTAGCTTATGTTTACTCTCTTCCAGATACACTTGCACACATATATGTGTATACATCAACAAATAAAAATTTGCCCAAAGGAATATATAATTTGGAAGACAAATTAGAAAACTTCAGCATTTCACGGGAGTTTCCTGATGGTAATGTATTTGAGGTTTTGAAGCTGTTAAATATTATAGTACAAAAGACCTCATAATTATCCAAAGAGAAATATGCAATGGATGTGGGAAAGGTTTATATGTAAGGAAACTGAAAAAGGAACACATTTTGTTATATGGTTGTTTCATCCACAAATTTAATGTCTATTCTGTTTCCTGGATAATTAATGAAAGATAAATAAAACATGATTTTGATGGAACAAATCGCTTGCTTTCCTTTTGTTTGTGGTTCTTCAGCCTATACAATCCATTGGGGATGGAGTTCATAATTTAATACAACTTAAATAAATTTTAAAGTAAGATTTTTGAGGATGTTGCAAAATATTGCTCACTTTTACTTTACTTTAATTACACATCTGTTTCTCTGAATATGGTCAGACCTTTTCCAGTGGATCATTATTGACAAAGACTATAGCTCAAAGAGAGATATTTGTGAAAATGTGCTGTTTTATGCAAACTGCATTTAAAAATATAGAAAGTATTTTGTGACTGATGAAATATTCTGTTTGACATTTTTGGAACAGATCTTTTCATTTTTTTTTTATTTTATTTGTAAAATATTAATATTAAGACTCTTCTTAACTGAAAGAATATGTTTTGATTTCATCAACATGAAACAACAGGATGCAACTAGATTATTTCTTATATTCATTTATTTAGAAACAACTTTTTTCCCATTTTTTTCTTTGGAATAGAAAATGCAATATCTGGAAAAAATTATGGAAAATGAAATAATCTACAAACCTTTCCTCCACACTTAACATCGTCATTTTTAAACAAAGAAGTTGTTCATTAACATGTCATTTTCGTAATATTTTGCTAATATCTATAGTAGCAACCTTATTCTCAAGTCTATTAGCAAGATTAATTGTGAGAAGGCAATATCAACTTTAAGTAGGAATATTCCTCTCATCTTTCCTTAGTGTTTTTTATTTCTCACACATGCAAAACCTTCTCCAAAAGGAATGGAAGCTTGTTTAATTAAGGATGACTGTACTGCAAAGATGAAACATTGACAAGTACTTTTCAATTAGAGATTTGTTATTATATATGGATTTTGAGGGCAAATTTGGGTCAAGTTTTCAAGTTTTTCTATACAAACCTTTACTGCAGAGGTTTCCAAATTAGATGTAATTCCCGCAGGTAGTAATCCTGGTAGGTGCGGGTAAAAATAGTGAACTTGACAGAAATTCAATAGTTTCTCTATATACTCAAAGTTATGAGTTCACTGGAAGCAAAGCTGGAAACTCAAAATAGGGTCTTGCACTGCACTTCACTATTCCAGAAGGCCCTGCCTATTTCTTTCTGTCTTCCTGATTAACTCATGTTCATCACTACATTTTCCAGAAAAACATTACATTTTTCAGCTAGAAAACAACTGTAACTATTCAGTGAATGGGAAGATAAGCTCAGAAGCATTGCTTCCTGTTGTGAGAGCACTGAGAGAGACAGACAATGTCCAGGGAGAAGTGGCTGGCTATGGTCCTACACAAAGTCTTAAAATTAACCTTATCGCTCTCCCAACAGCTTTCATCTCACAGCAGTATAAAACTTCACTGTGGTTTTTCAAATAAAGATGGGGAGATCCCTGCTCCTGCACGCCAAGAATTCTGCTGTGAAGAAAACAGTAGCTCTCAAGTGACAATCTCATATCATAGAATCATAGAATCATAGAATAGTTTAGGCTGGAAGAGACCTTTAAAGGTCATCTAGTCCAACCTCCCTGCAATGAGCAGGGACATCCTCAACTAGATCAGGTTGCCCACAGCCCCGTCCAGCCTCACCTTGAATGTTTCCAGGGATGGGGCATCTACCACCTCTCTGGGCAACCTGTTCCATTGTCTCACCATCCTCACTGTAAAAAATTTCTTCCTTATATCTAGTCTAAATCTCCCCTCTTTTCATTTAAAACCATTACCCCTTGTCCTATCGCAACAAGCGCTACTAAAAAGTTTGTCCCCATCTTTCTTATAAGCCCCTTTAAGTATTGAAAGGCTGTGATAAATAAACCATGATGTCCAAATGCTCACCCATGAGGCCTACCGCTGATTCCGTCTTGCCAAGAAGCTATTCCAAAGTCACTCGTGGAATGTTGTCCTCTGCTGAAGCTGGATTTTCAGATGGTCCAAGGCAACTGTTGAGAAAACCTTTCTCAGACATGTGAAAATTCATTTCATTCAGTGACAGATTTTTTAATCTGAGTGATGTTAGGCAGAAAGTGTATACATCCCAGACTTTTTTGATGGTCAAAATCTTTTCAAATTCACTTGGAAGGTGGAAGTAAGGGTAGCATTCTCTCTTTCAGTAGGATGGTTGGTCAACCATTGACCCTAGCAGGTGGCCTGGGTGCTTCATAATGAAGAAATTGTGCTGCAGGACAAAATGAGCTAATTGCAGAGAATGGATTTTCATGGAGGTCTCTTCTCATCCTTTGGATGAAGAAATGTCACTTGCTAATTATAAGAAAGACTTGAAGAAAAAAAGAAGGTGACTTGTAACAAGTTTAGCAGCTACTTTTACAGTCCTTCTTCTGTTGGAGCTGCTAATTCAGGAATGGTTCCCATCCATGCAGACAAACTTAATTTTTGATGGAGTCCACAGGATGTTATTTTCTCCTGAATGTCAAGTCTCTGTTAAGGAATTTTTTGTGACAATTATGATGATATCCCAACATACAAGCCATAAAACATCTTGCAAATCTCATCACCATGTTAATTAAAGTCACTCTCTTTAGTAGGTATTCTTGGAAGAGGCAGCAGAAAGATAAACTTGGTCCAACCTTTAGTAAGCAATGATTCACATGAAGAGGAAAGAGACTTTCTCAGATTTAAGATGGTTGTAAGTCTATCCTCCCTGCTTCAGCTAGCTCTGCAGGGGATGAGTGGCAATCGAATGTCAGCTCCCGTCAACACCTCTGCCTGTCAGGTGCTGGATGCCCTGGGTTTGGCTGCCTGTTATCCAGGCCAGGTCTGACAGTGCAGCAGCCCAGCCTTGAAGCAGAGAGCTGTTTGTTGGAAGGGCTGTGCAAAACTGCTGTGGGAGCTTGTCCCCCTTCTCTCAGGGGCTGCTCTTGCCTCAGCTGCTTTGCAGCTGTGCCCGTACCTGGCCACATATACCCTTGGTCTGGACCCTGAGCCTGAGCTTGAGCAGTGCTCTGACTCTGGGCACCATCACCGGACCTGCTCTGCTCCTCTTGCTGGAGTGCCATGGGGCTGCATCCTGTGTGGGTCCCTTGCCAGCCGTGCTGCCACCCTCGGCTCCCTGAACCTTATGGAGCTTTTCTTCCACACACACTAAAGGCCAGACCAAGGAGCACGCAGGCATCTGCAAGAGGCAAAGGTATAACAGGGGTGAGGAAAATGGTATAGAGCGCTGTTAACGGGAGGATGCAACAGGAGGAATTTTGTCTCCTAACCTTTCCATCATAAAGGAGCGGCAGTTCTAATCTGGATGCTCATGAACAGGACTACACAATCATGAAGAAAGGCTGCTGTTCAGGGAGTAAGCTGACCTGTCCACCATCTTGCACAGGTACTATAGCTTGTGGTTGAGGGGTTAGGAGGCACAAATCATGTGCAGGTAGGTGGATAGAAGATATCTGTGGATTCATGAAGTCTGGAGAATCCTTCCTATCCAAAACAGAGATCAGAATCATAGAATCATAGAATCATTTAGGTTGTAACTGCCAAGTCCACCACTAAACCATGTCCCTAAGCTCTGCAGATTACGGTTAAGATTCTCTGAACTTGTGTCTGCACTTTTTTACATACTGTGAAATAAGATTTTACTTGCTCAAAATCACAAGTGATCAAACCTGAGAGGAGGGAGAAAGGAAGGTCAAAGGATGTAGCAGCCGCAGTTGTGTACAGGAGCTGTTGAGAGGCAAATGGGCAACATCTGCAGGTATGGAGGGGTCACTGGCCAGCAAGATTTGCCAGTACTGGCCAGTGTTTTCCCTCACTCACAGTCTGTCACTTACAATTCTAATCAGTATTCAATATCTCTTTGTTATTATACCTCTGCAGCTTACCCTGCTAATATTAATCTATTTTAAAGTTTATACTGCTCTAAGAAATAGAGATTGTTATTTTGAATGTTAAACCCTTAATTTTACTACATGGTTTAAGCAACCATGAGATAGCTTGTATGTAACCATATTCTGTTCTGAGAGAACCTTTTCCTTGTGTATATATTGATATATAAAACAGCTGATACACCCTTTCTGTCACAGTTAGTACGTGTTAATATAACTGTGTATTTGAGTTTCTGTGGGTGAAAGTAACTGGAAACATATTGGTCAGCTTAGGTTCAGGTCTTGGATTAGTTTGGCAAGCCAAGGAGCACATTCTTAGGCATAGGGCTTTTTCCTGAATCTTCTCCCAAGCTTTGAGATTTTGAGTCTTTATGGACAAGAGTTTGCAGAGTTCCTACCAAGACCATGCTGTCTCAGGTAAAAGCCAGTATGTATAAGTAAAGCTAGTCCTAGCATTAGTGTAGGGAGAGCTAGGGTTAAAAAAAAAAAAAAAAAGAAAGGAAGCTTCGAAGCTCAGGAATGATTGATCTGCTTCTTTCCAAGTAATAAAAGTAGGGAAACATTTTTGAAGCATTTTTATTACTCTGAACCTTTGTATCATCAATAATTTAATAAAGTATGTCCTAGAGAAAACTTGAAGAATCTGATAGAAACATTTGAATACTATTTGGACTGCCTTTGCTAGTAAAATGGTCCATCAACCTCCTAGAAGTAATTGAGAAAATATAGTTCCAAAGGTACTTGATAGAGGAATACCCAGAGAGAAATACAGGGTTATGAGCCTTTCCCCAAATTATTTATTGGTCTTTCTCTAAAAGCAGACCTACAAAGCAAGGATGAGGCTGTAGCTTGCTGCTGTCAGATGTCTTGCAGAACTTGAGGGCTGAATTACACGTCTTTCTAAGAGCAGTGGGGGTTTTTTTGTTTTACACAGTTTATACTTGCACTCTAAGCAAGTATAGCTATAGCGTCAACATGCTATCTCCTTGTACATCAAAACTTTGCAGAATCTAACCTTTATTAAAAAAAGGAGCTTTAATTCCTAATGTGCTTTATATAAGCACTTTTTTGTTTAATTTGCAGCATATTTTTACATCATTTTCTTAATCAAATAGTTTGTGTCAGTTTATGATGTGTTTCTTTGCAGGAGCTATTGATTCTTTTTCCTTCTGAACATTTTTTGTTCATCTTCAAATTTGCTTACTATCACTCAGGAGATTTTAGGTCAACGTCAAACATATTTATTGTGAAAAAAATCAAAACATTAAACAGAAACAAAATTTAAAATATCACTAATGTAGCAATCTTAGCTGACTCACATAGTCCGTCTAAGTTGCATTAGATAAAAATAATTTAAAACTGAATGTGCTGGTTTTGGCTGGGATAGAGTTAATTTTCTTCACAGTGGCTACTATGGGGTTATGTTTTGCATTTGTGCTGAAAACAGTGTAGATAATATAGTGTGGATATTTTCGTTACTGCTGAGCAGTGCTTACACAGAGTCAAGGCCTTTTCTGCTTCTCACCCCACCCCACCAGCGAGGAGGCTGGGGGTGCACAAGAAGTTGGGAGGCGACACAGCTGGGACAGCTGACCCCAACTGACCAAAGGGATATTCCATACCGTATGGCGTCATGCTCAGCATATGAAGCTGGGGGAAAAAGAAAGAAGGGGGGACGTTCGGAGTGATGCCGTTTTGTCTTCTCAAGTAGCCGTTATGCGTGATGGAGCCCTGCTTTCCTGGAGATGGCTGAACACCTGCCTGCCCATGGGAAGTAGTGAATGAATTCCTTGTTTTGCTTTGTTTGTGCACATGGCTTTTGCTTTACTTATTAAACTGTCTTTGTCTCAACGCACGAGTTTTCTCGCTTTTATCCTTCCCATTCTCTCCTCCATCCCACAGGGGAGGACTGAGTGAGTGACTATGTGGTACTTAGTTGCTGGCTGGGGTTAAGCCACGACACTGCATAAACATTTTTAAAGATAATTTCTACCTAAGATTTCTTTTATTTTCTGCAGTAATCAGGTTGTAGTCTTACTAGGTCATATGACTTATCAGCTTGTATTCAGGGTCAGTAGGTCTGTATAGTTACTACATATTTAATAATTTTCCTGAACAGTTTCTTCTGAGTGAGTGGAATTTTATTTTAAATGTAGAAGTTCTGTAGACAACACAGTAAGCTGACTATAATTGAAAGAACCCATATCGTTTATCCTGAGAAGCTGCACCCAGCTATGTCCCAAATTTCATGCAATCTGTGTGACACTTGCCAGATGGATTAAGACTATTTAGCTATTTCTGCAACTTTCAGGTTTATATATCTCTGAAATGACATCTTAAGACAACATTTCTTTTTTTTTTTCCTTTCATTTTGTAAGTAGTTTCATCTAAATTACTGTTCTGGAAGCTTTTTCTTCTACAAAAGCTTCAGAAAATACTATAAAGATAATTAACTTTTTGTACTAAATAGGACTAAACTGCATGGCTTTCCTGGTTGTGAAGCCATGCACATTTAAATCTAGGTACCTGCCAGGTCCAAAAATGGGATTCTTACTGGTTTTTTGTATTGTTCTCTCAGTTATGCTTCCATTCTTCTTTTTATGATCTTTGCATTTGACTAGTATTTTATTGCACTTGGAGACAGTGAATGCCCTATCAGATAATAAGATGCACAGTATACTAAGAAGAAGGCAGTATTTTATTCCAAAACTAGTATCTTTATCATCAGGCAAACGACGCACATCTGAATATTTTGCTAAGTTTTGATATTCATAAAAATGCTTTAAATTACTGAGGAAGAGAAAGCAAAATAAAAGAAGGGGAAAGGAAATTTTCACCTTTAAGAGAAGGATACCACTTGTAGCATTAAGTTGTAGAATCAAAGTTTCTGCTACTGTTTGGAAACTACCCTTACCCGGACATCTGTAGAAGCTACTGATGAGCTGGGCCAAAGAAACCAAGAGTAAATATACGTAAATGGTACAGAGATGTTGTCCCAAAGCCTATGACATACAAAGCTTTCTTGCTTTCTTCTGCTCCAGAAATTGGCAATGAGGCTTTTCTCTGCCATGAGTTCAGCACCTGTTTTCATTGAGATATGGAGGCAAATATGTATTGTGGTTTATTAACTAAGAAGAGGAAGAGGACAAAATCTTTGAACACTGTCCCAGAGTACAAATTTTATTTTGGTTGTTTTAGCAGGTATTTATTCCCCAGTCAAATCATATGTCCCATACTAAATGCAAATATTAACACCCTGTACTGTCTTGCCTTCAGTATCAAGTTTAGCTTTCCTGATCAAAACCTCATTCAAAAGCAAACTAAAAATTCAACAAAGTTAAAAAAGGAGTCACTCTTCCACCCTTGGAGCTGCCATGCATGTCTTCTGCATATTGGGAAACAGAAAGCTTCACTCTTCTCTGATTCCTTTTGTTCTTTACACATTTTATCTCCAAGAGGAAGAATTCCAGTAATTCTGTTCCCAGTAAATAGGCAGTGCTGGGCAGTCAGTTCTAATCCTTAGAAAATGGAACTGAATCCTGTAGCAATAACCATATTGAGAAAGCCATCACACAGTATATTTTTTTTGTTTCTAAGAGACTGCATTTCATCTTCAAATTAATAAGAATTATGTACAGAAGCTCTTCTTGTCCAAACCAATTTCTTCTTGCAGTTTTCTTTTCAGTTCAAATCCCTAGCCAGCAGTCATGCAGAGATAAAAACTCCTGAAGCTGCTCGGCTTTTTAAATCCAGTGGCACAGGCAGCACTTCACAGACAGCTTGTACGGCACACACGCACAAAAGTAACTTGCTGATTGGATTGACACGTTCTGTCCTGTAAATCAGCACAGAGAATTAGTGATCACACAGGAAATCATCCCTCTAGGAAAAAATGACTTTTATTCGGATTTGTGTAAACATTCAGAAATAAAACATACTGGAAAAATCTGCTTTTTCATCCTTCTCATGTTCCTCTCTTTTCTCCAAAGAAGTAAGAATGTAAACTTGTTGCAGTTTCTATATCCTTTTTTTTTGCTTGGACAATTTCCACCCAATTCACTTTAGCTCCTGTATGTAGCTCTGAATGAACTCTCATAGGCTGATTCCAAAGGCCCATATTACGTGCTTCTGCTATGGTGGGGACACGACAAGGTGTCATTGGCCTGGAAGGCCTATTGTTTCCAGGTCTACGTGCATCCATGACTGAGCATCTGGTGTAAAATGGCATGCTGATTTTGGTAAGATCTTCATGGACATCAAATATTATTATGGAGCAGGGAAGATTTCACATAAGTTATTGATTCACACACCATATGTCTTATTATGGAAATTGTTCATTGTTCAAGTTTGTGAACACTTCTGGAGAAGTGTGATGATATACAGTGTTATACAGTAATCTATTGTGTTGTTTAGGTTTGTTCCTTTGTATTTTTGAACAATTTACTGCTTTATGTAAGATCCTATACTGTCTTCTCTTTTATAATCCCAGACTGTTAAGGTAACGTCACTTGCCATTAGCACCCATTTTAAGATGTGATTAATGTTATGCAAGTTTAATTCTGACAACATTTATTTATTATCCCACCTCTTTATGCAGTCAAAATTCCACTGGTAACAATGTGAGAATTGCTTATGTTAGGACTGCTAGAGCTGATTGTCAATGCTGTTGCTTGTATGAAAGAACACAGGCACTCCTGACCAAAAATAATACAGCTGTAAGAGACTGAAAAGCTGAAAGAGTTATTGTCTCGAGCACTTGGCAAAGGAGGAAGGAATGTTAACACACCAACAAGATAAGGTGCAACTGGAAAGGAAGATCTTGCAGAGGCAGGAGAGTGCTTTTCTGGGCCTTATCTTGGGTAATTGTTTCAAAAACCAAACAAGCTTGAGACGGCATCGCCCCTGCATCCCTGACGGTGGGGGGAGGAATCGAAATCACTAGCCTCGAACCCCCCAACCCCTCAAACCATCCCAACTCCTTCTGAGAAGGTTTGAGAACCACAGACTACGCATGCGAAGTAATTAGCACATGCAGTGGGACTGGAGCAATAAATAACGCAACTCAGAGGAGCTGGGTGCACGCGCCCACCAACCGAAGGACCTGGACCAGACACATCGCTGGAACCCAGGGTGGTGATCTTTCCTTTACCTTTATCTTTCCTTTATCTGTAGCTTTCGTTTGCCTCTCTCTATCTTACTCTCTCTCTCTCTCTTTTCCATATGTTACAAGCTGTTACAGCCCTTTATATGATTCAAGGTTTAAATAGCTTATCCCTTTATATGATTCAAGGTTTACATAGCTTCTGCTATAAATAAAACTTTTCTATCGATCGTTTGGTATTAAGTCACCTTAATTTAGCCCAAGGGTATCTCAAACATCAGTTATCTTGAAGTGAGTTGTCCAGGACGGCCCTCTCAGGATATGTTATATTCCTTTAGACATAAACTGTTGACCAAGTCTGGGACTAGGATTGGATCCAGCCGCCCCTAGACTGCTCTCTGAGAAGGAGTTTGGAAAGCAAGGGGGTCCTTTCCGAACCTCATGACTCAACGGGACGGTCTCCCTGAACTCCAAGTGAAGTACACCACTCGGTCCACGACATCAGCTTGCACAGTATTTATCAGCATCTCCATGCCATGTTGACAAAACACTATTTTGCACAGGGTAACATTCTCAGTTGAGTAGACTTGGAATGAAAAATCAGAAGACCTTCTGTGCCACAAGGAGTAGTGATGGTCCAAATCCAGCTCTCCATAGAATTGATAAGGTCTGTGTGCTGGTTTTGGCTGGGATAGAGTTAATTTTCTTCAGAGTAGCTAGTATGGGGCTATGTTTTGGATTTGTGCTGGAAACAGTGTAGATAATACAGGGATATTTTCATTACTGCTGAGCAGGGCTTACACAGAGTCAAGGCCTTTTCTGCTCCTCACCCCACCCCACCAGCAAGGAGGCTGGGGGTGCCCAAGAAGTTGGGAGGGGACACAGCTGGGACAGCTGACCCCAACTGACCAAAGGGATGTTCCATCCCATATGACGTCATGCTCAGCATATAAAGCTGGGGGAAGAAGAAGGAAGGGGGGAACATTCGGAGTGATGGCGTTTGTCTTCCCAAGTAACCGTTACGCGTGACGGAGCCCTGCTGTCCTGGAGATGGCTGCACACCTGCCTGCCCATGGGAAGTAGTGAATGAATTCCTTGTTTTGCTTTGTTTGTGCACATGGCTTTTGCTTTACTTATTAAACTGTATTTGTCTCAGCCCATGAGTTTTCTCGCTTTTACCCTTCCCATTCTCTCCTCCATCCCACCGGGGAGAGTGAGTGAGCAGCTGCGTGGTACTTAATTGCTGGCTGGGGTTAAACCATGACAGTCAGGATTTAACTGTTTTCAAGTAAGTTAAAAAATTATTATGTGATTTGATTGTGTGAGAAAAATAGGAACTGGCTCAACTGAGAAGAATCAATAAATCTCCAAAATAGCTTCTCCTTGCTCTTAACAATAGTGAAAGCCATTTTGAAAGATGCATGTGAAGGATCGTTGTGACCACAGGTGTTACCAGGTCATGATGTAATTAGTTCCCTGAGATATTTCAGACAAGGAAATTGATATCATTCCTGTCATTTCTTTTAGTTACTTTATGCCATCAGACATAGTAGTTTTGCTCTGAATAGATTTCAGCTAATGGTTTGGTAGTCAGCTACTAAAGATAGATAAATCGATACGGAGACAGATAAGAATATATGGACAATATTCTCCTGCCTGTGTCCCTAGTAAACCTCAGTGACCTGAGAAGACTCCACATTATTTTCTGTGAAGGGAGCTGATAGCTCCAGCCCATGCCATGAAATGGGAGCATTTTAGATTATTAAAGCTGTTCATGGTTCAGTGCAATTTAGATGGGATGTTATTTAACAGATGCTGTAATGGCATCTTCTGTCTCCAGGGCTTAGACTTTCAAAAATCCCTCTTGCTTGTCTCTATTTGTCTGTTTTCTGGTACTCATGTGAGTGTGCTTACATTTTGCTTCTATAAAATGCTATCAGAAAACTATGGGAGGTACCTGAAAAGGAGTGAATACTTCAGTGCCAAGACATTAATATCAATTATCAGTGAACATGTCATAGCCGTTTTAAGGACTCTCATTTCATATTTTTTTGATGAGGTGAAGTTCCCTGGAAGTAAATTTCATAACTGACTTGTCTCATGTGGTTATAAGCTCCATGGACTAGCAAAGCTGCATGGTTCATTGAGGTGGCAGTTAGGCAGCAGCTGTAGAGGGACCCACCTCCTGAGGACAAAAATGCATGGAGGAAAGTGGGAAGGAAACAATCTTACCGGACGATGTGAATGAGAAGGAAAATGTAAATACAAATCATCTTAGGAGAGGCTGGTAAGGGTTGCCTTGGGCAACTGATAGGTGGACTGTTTTAAACTGGTACATTTACTACAGCAGCAAACAAAGGCTGAGATTAGTGAAGGAACAAAGAAGCTTTCAGATAAGACTGCTCTTGAGACATCTGACACTAGCTGACTGATTAAGAAAATGAAAGCAATTTGATCCCATTAGCCACTTCCCCTCCACACCTTAAACACGGTTGAGAAGTTCAGACTTCTATCACAGAATCAGATCAAAGTTGTTGAGCAGCAGGAAAGGAGAGCTGCTGAAATCCTGAAGATGACAACAGCTCCTCTGGAGGCAATGAGGGGCACTTGATAGACTTCACATGTGCAGTGACTTGAACAGGTGCTCAAGGTCTGTATATAGGAAAGACACTGAGACAATATTCCTGAGGTTGTGGTGGTTAAGATGACAAACCAGAACCTTTCAGGATGAGCTCTGTGTGGGTTGCTGCGGTTACTGGAAATCTGGGCCGCTGTTGCAAGCAAGAGGTCTGTGTGGAGCACCAGGCATCACAGCTAGCTAAGGCCTCTTGCCATTGAAGCAATTCAAGGGAAAGGATGCTGTGTGAGCACAAAAGGAGAGTGTGAAAAACATCCTAGTCTGTTTCTCTGCTAGGCAGACTATCTGCACAGAAGAGAAGAAACTGGTTGTTCTCAGCTGGAACTAGGTAGAGGAATAAAGTCGAACCATTTGCCTTAGAGGGTATACAAGGTAAACAATATATCGCCAGCATGGACAAGGTAGCTGTAGGGGAATTTTGGGGCATGCAGTCTTGTAAAGCCACCATACAGAGATAATCACGTTAGTGATATCATGCAAGGCCAGCACTGCTTGAGGAACAACATCAGAAACATCAAATTCGAGCACAAGTGTAGCAGAATTGGAACTAATGAGGAAAAAACCAATTAGGGGATTGTTGTTTGTTTGGGAGGAATTTGGACATAGAAATGGAGGTGTGAAGGAAACAAAAAGGTGAGTCTAGAAATTGAAGAAACGGGAAACGATAAAAAAATCGTGTAAAGAACAAAGGTGGTTGATTCTTTAGCCAGTATGATTGTGGACACCTGTGGCTGGGAATGGAGTTGTGGACCCAAGACCACTGGGGCACCAAAGGAAAAACCCCTTGGACCACCCGCTTCATCAGGCTTATTCCCAAGCAACTTGGAGTGGAAGGGTGGAGTAAAGATGGATAGACTCAAACCCCGAAGTGTGGGAGGGAATGTTGATGAGTTTGTAATTCAGGAGTAGTTATGATTCATAACTTTTAATAATAATTCTTAGATTTAAAATTATGTGTTACAGTATGAAAAATTACCAACTGTAATTTAGCAATAGTAATGTGTTTATTAGTTAATTAGGTTATTGATATTAGAGTTGGTTTGTTTGCTTCTCAATAGTGTGTTGCTTAATCAATAAACGCTTTTGTCTCTTAGATAGTTACATCTTACACTCACAGTCTGAAGGGATAGAATCAGACTCTGAAGTAAGAGCAGCTCCTTCACTGGGAAACCCAGCTACCTGTCAGTTCTGAATCACCTCTCAACCCTTCAGTCATGAAGACAAATCTTTTGGAATGACTGGAGATAAAAGATGAATCCCACAGAATATAAAACATGAACCATCCACCACCAATTCGGGCACAAGGGAGATGCATACATCTCTCGACAGCATTGGGTGTGGAGCAACAGGATAAAAGATCTGTCCCAGAAATAATCAGGACATCAAGGTTATGACATGACCTGAGATAACAGATGTCAATTTTTAGAGCAACACCAAACAAGGCTATGTAAAGGAAAAAAGCAGTAACCTGTATTCCCTTCTCCTTTATCACAGCAGGGCTTTTTTCAAGTTTTTGAAGGGCTGCTCACTTGTCATGAAGAAAAGTCTAGAGAAGACACATCAGATGACATATAACTAGGATGGAGCAGGCAGTCATCTTCAGGCAGTGAGGTGACAGACACACATAACTGTGATCTGGCCTAGCAAACCTAATGTTAGCCATGTGAAGCTCTAGAAGTCAGTTGAAATTCCGAAAGCTTGAAAGGAGAAAGGAAAGACCTTTGTAACAACAGAAGTATGCTAGTTTCTTTCCAGCAGATCTGAAAAAGAAAGCAGGTGCAGGCTATTGTAGCACAAAACATGCTGCAAGACAGGCTGTGAGAAAAAGAGGAAACAAAGGATCCTTTAGACGCTGGTAATACTTAATGTATAGGGCAAGGATGCTAAGAGATTTGAGTATTGCATAGAGTATTTGTTGTGTGTAGAGGCTGTAATTCGCTGAATTTGACCTGTGAATTATAAAGTCCTGGCACTTATACAGAGACAGGGGAGTAAATAATCTTGAAGAGAAAGATGGCAAAGGAAACTTCTCAAAATATAGCATCCCAATGAAGAAGAACTAACTCTGCTAGTCATGATCATCCTTTTAGGGATCCTGTAGAAAGGATGCCATCTGCAATGGACTGAATATCTAATCGATAAGTAATAACTTCCCAGAGGGCAGACTGAAAGGCAGGAACTGAAAGTCAACACCAGAACTTGGCTCCATAAAAGAAACTGGTAAGTCATCCCTTATCTGTGGAGAAAACTGTGGATGGAGGGAAGAACTGTGGATGGAGGGAAGGTATGTTGAAAAGATTAAAGCCTACCAGCTGCAGCAGACAGTGTGATGTGGGAACATACTCCTGTACACTCTGTGTGGGGAACATTAACTGGTTTAGGAGCTCTTACACTCTTGCCAGAAAACTAGATGGTTTCTGCACTACAGTTCTCCCTACTGCTGCCTTCATGCATTGGTGTTGTTTTTCAAAAATCCTGGAAAACTGTCAGAATTTCAAGAGATCAGAGGACTGTCAACATAATTCTAAGATTATATCAGCAAAAGGGATGATCCAGAGCTCTGTATATTGACATCAGTAATGGAAGAATAATGAAAATTGTGCAACATAGTGGAAGTCTAAATTAAGGACTCAAACATAAAAGAATTAGAAGTTAAAAATGTAATTTTAATGCCAGTTAACATGGTTTCAATAAATGTATGGTTTACAGACAAATACCTTTCCTGTTGACAAGAGTATGTTTGGTTGTTATAGACAGTCATGTTGATAAATGCATTTGACTTAATATCACATTCCATTTTGATTTAAAAGACCTCACTGTATGAAATAATACAGTCTGTACTCAGTTTATATTCATTAGTTCACAAAACCTCATTGATAGGTACCAAAAAGAAAGCTGTGAGAGGGGAGACATCAGTGTGTCGTAGCAGCTATGACAGGGCACAGTTGTCATGAGATCAGGTAGTCGTGAGAGAACTCCGAGAGGTGAGCTGGGAGGAGCCTTGCTGGTCCCCATCACTCCCCCTCTGCTTGGGAGCTGCATTATATGCAGGTCCTTCCCTTGGTCCCTGCCAGAGCCGTGCTGCAGTTATGCTTGCCAAGTACCTTGCTGATCCTTACCTTCTGACTTGACTTTCTGGCTTGACCTCAGACCTGCCTCATCTCTACAGATTTACCCAGTAATCGCTGGGCTATGGCTGACCCTGGTATTATCACTGGACCTGCTCAGCTCTTCTTGCTAGGGTATACCATAGGGCCACTTCGTGCGTGGGAGAGGGCACTGCCACGCCAGCTGTGTTCTCACCCCTGGCTCCCAACTCCCTGAACCCTGTGGCGCAGCCGGTCCTGCTGCTCCCTGACATGATACACAAATTGTTGTTGTCCAGTTTCTCTAGAGGTTTGCTCCTGATATGGTGCTGCCCTGGAAACTAAAGTTCTGTTGTCTCCTTTCTCTAAAACTGTATAGGTTCTGTTGTCTCCTTTGCCTATAAAAATGTATAGGTTGCGTTTCTTGTAAACACTTCTTTCAATTCCACACCCGATCTGGGATGAGAAAGAATGGGACTTGTTTAGAGTTTTTTTCTGGTTAGTTTTGCATCTGTGATCAAAATCTGTAGATGCTTAAGAAATTGCAGATATGCTTGATACCGTTGTCTTCTATTGCAGCTGTAATTAAAGGTATTTCTTGTGGGCTGAGAGAAGGACAAAAAGGGAGGGACAAAGGGAAAATATAAATAATATCTAGAGAAAAACAATATAAATGAATAAACACATGAGATAGATAAAAAAATAATAAAACTAGCAGTAGGCAGTAAGTTATTTTAATGTAATGGATACAGTCTATGGGCTATCATCATGGGGATCACCTATGTAGGCATAGAAAAAAAGCACGCAACTTTTCTCTGAATAAGGAGGTTACCAATGTCCCTTGCTGTCCAAAATACAGCTACTGAGGTGGTCCTTGGCAGTGTAATAATGGCTAAAGCTCCTGCTGGAGGCAAACTGTACTGCTTAATATTGTTATTCTCTGTCTCATGTCTTTGGAGACACCAATCAATGAGGATTACTTTGATACTGTAAGCTCAGTATTATTTTACATTAGTACACTAATGGTACTGTATCATCTTTTCATGTCCTCAGGCAGCACTGGGGAGCTAGAGCTACGTAGAAATAAATTAGAAGTGAAATTTAGATGCGAAACTAAGCAGAAGGCAAAAACCTCCAAACAGAAGACAGAAGCTAGCTACAAACAACGAACTCAGCAGAGGAAAAGTAAACCACCTACCTAACATTTAGAAGAATCTCAAAGGAGAGACATAGAGTTAAGAGCGCCAGTTCTGTTACTTGATGTACTTCAAGGACATGTTAGGTGACCAAGGTGACAGGCTCAGTGGGAGACCCTGAATAGAACTATATTTTATATTATTATTCCTTTTTTTTTTTTTTTTTTTCTCCAAACAGCACATCAGTTTTAGAGTATCAGAAAAATAAACTGAAAACAAATTATAATTATTTGGGTTACTGAGACATTCATACAGATTCTGGGAACAAACTTTTTCCCAAGTAATTTTATTGGTACTGCAGCGTCTTTGACAGGCTTTTATTAGTTGACAGGATAATTACCCCACTAGTGGAGAACTGGAGCTGCTAATTGCCCACCATGTCCTGCATTCTTTGGTAAGTCTAACCCCAACAGCAGTAGGGAGGCTTCTGAGCGTAGAAATGACCACTGTATTTGGCTTTCTGTAGGCACTACCTCTGATTGTACTGAGGGGCTCCAAACCATGGGATCTAATCAAAACAAAACAGGGTTAGTGTCTTACGAACTTAGGAAGTCCTGTCAGTCAATCCAGTCTCAAAATGATGTTACAGCTGTGGATAGCAGAGTACAGAGTAACATGCGTTTTCAAAAATGTGCACAGGATAAAAGCCATGCAGTTGTATTGTAGTGGATCAGCAGAGCCACTTCATGCATGGAACCCATGGTGAGATCAGTATCTTTCAAAAATCCAACAATGATTTCCTGTCTGGCATTTATTCTCGAGTATATCTTCATTACTTATTCCTAAGAGAGCCACTGAATTATGCAGTCATGATCCCTACACTTTCCTGGCTCATTCTTGAAAAAAAAAAGTCTGTCTTCCAGCAGTGTGTATGGTAGATTCTGCATCTAACCGAGTCAGGCCACAGAATAACTCAGTTGTTCTCCTTCCACATGGCACATATGAATAAGGAGACCTCAAATACTGAGGCTAATTTGGAGCTACGCATGAGCTGATTAGCTGGCCTGTACACACATACTGATGGGCCAAACTGCTGCTGTTGAACAGATGAGTTGTACTGCCCACCGTCTCTTCTCCACCTTACCTTGGGTTTCAAAAAGCCTGCAGAAAGTTACTGTCATTGGGAGTTTTATGACGCTTTCAAATGTGATTGAAATGGGCCAATAGGCCCAAGAACCATTGGAGGCAGAAAGAAGTGGAAGAAAAACAAGTACACAAATAGTGTACGTGCATATTTTGTAATCTATCTTTCTAAAAATATGGCACAGACTCTCAAAATGTAGATGATGGAGAGGCGTAACTATGCAGTGTTTAAGGTTTCCAATCAGCAAACCTGGCTTTCATACTTTTCTCTGCAACACGTTACCCGTGTGGGCAAGCTTCTCTGAGTCAGTCTCACAAGAAATGTATTTCTCTGTTTCACAAAATATTAAGAGGAAAAAAATATGCTGGCACCTGGGAGGTACTAATGTTGGTCACATATGTGCTGCATGGTATGCTTTTATATGACTGTGACAGTAAATTTTACCTATTCAAATACAGACATACCTGAGAGAGTTTAAATAAACTAGTTTAGGTAGCAGTAGAAGTATAACCATAAAATCGTACAGCTACATGTGGGTGGCCCCAGCCACGTGGCCTGTTTTCATTCACTGAAAAAAACTTTGTGCTAACAAAATAGTATGCTGCTACTTGTACCTGAGCTGCTAACTTACACTGCTGGATGAACACATCATCAAACACAGACTGCATGCTGTTGTGCTTAAGTGCTTCCCTCTATTGCAATTGTTTTCCAACTTTCAAAATTAGTAGCAGTAATTATGGCCCTGAAAGTGTCTTTTGAATACACAAAATACACAGTACTCGTTCCCATGTCGTTGCACGCGACCCAGAGCAAAGCGGACCCTAAATGCCTCCTAGGCAGTTGAACACTTCTTCTGATCCCTATGTGCATAGATGGAGTTGTTGTTACTGGCATCACTAGCGACAGCAGTTCACAGACAAAAGGAAATTTGAAAGTCCTATTATTTAGCACTTATTCAAAAGAAAATTTGTTCTGAATGAAAAAAATAAAATAAATACAGTGAGCATTTCCTGAAGCAGAGGAAGGAAAACATACATTGTGCTTTAAAATTCCCTGTTTTTAAGCCCCAAGGGAGAATGAACACTCCCTTACCTGTGCTAGTACTCCTTCTAACCTGCTGTGGTTTTGATACATTAGTAATTTCTTTTGAAACAGAGACTCTGCAACGGAGATTATAGTTTATTATCATCCTCTAGGTTTTCAAAATTTCAGTAGCAACTTTTAAAATATTATTCTAGTTTCTCAGCTGCCATGTTGTTCTTCTTCAGTTAACCTCTTAGTGCTGCTGTGCTTTAACTTTTGGGAAATATAAAGAGGTTCTGAGCCATTTGCCCATCAAGCCCAACAAGCTGAAGCTGTGAACCATCTCCACAGGTGCACTGTTTGTGTTAGAAGGTTTATCAAAGGATACGCAGAAACCATCACCCCTGTGAAGAGACTCCAACTGCCAGAAGCAGATCAGTGAAGAAAACATTGGGGGGAAAAACCCAACAAACCCCCTGTAATGAAGTACGGTATTTTTTCCACTAAACATCACTGTTCTGATCAGTTGAGTTTCTGAAATAGCAAGTAACAGGAAGGATTGTTATAAATCAGTGCTGAAGTTGTGCTACTGTGCTTAGAAGCCAGTGTGTTAAATCCACAATAGTCAATTTAAACACTGTCTGCTGACTTAGCCAGTATTCTAGTTGTGAAGTAAATGTTTCAGCAGCATTAATTGGGTCTTTGCTTTAAAATAGATTTTATGCAAATGATATTTAAGGTAAGCCAGTTGGATGTTTACATTCTTCTTGCCCTTGAAAGAAAGTATTCCGAAGTGCTAGTGAAAGATAGAATTTGTAGTATTGTTTTAAAATAAAGCTAAACATGAAAGAGAGATTTTTTAATCTTTCTCAAGAAATATGTCATATGTTACCCTATAATAGGATCTACAAACCTTGATACAGAAGTACAATAACTTGATGTAACAGAGAGCGACATGTAGAGGTCAGGTAGCATGTCGAACGCAGGTAAACTTCCATAACACTTGTCATCACAGGTGTGAGAAAATTGATGTGTTCATTTATACCACATTAACAGCTGTTACCACAGTCCTTAGAAAAAAATAACAAAATCAATGTATGAAGCTAGGTGATTGTATGTGACAACTTAGAAAATATTTGTCAGCTTTAGTCATTGTCCTATACAGAGCACGAAATTTACAGAGCAGAAGTTGAAGTATCACATGCTGCTGATTCTGGTCCTGGTATTTACTGCAAGAAGCAGAAAACCAAAGAGCTGGAGCAACGGCAAACAAAGAAATAAAAAGGAAGACATATAAGGTATTTAAACGACATGGAAACTGGGAGCCTGGAATTTTAATGGCACCATTCACTTTTTGATGTGTATGTTGGTGATCTTCAGGGTCAGAGAGTTATCTCTCTTGTCTTCCTACTTATATTCTTAAGCTGTGGGTTTACAGCTTACTTTTAGGACCTGCTCTGCCCTGTACATGACTCACTTTCTGCTATTCTTAGAACAACTCCAGATAAAATACCCATTAGATGACAAAGTTATAGATAACATGGACTTTCAGCACCAGTGGAATTGAAAGCCATTTAGAGCTGGAACAGATGCTTATTTCACTCCAGGAGCAGACATGGTGGGGCCCTCTGTTTTGGTTCTGAACCCTTGCCAGGGTAGTCAGACCTTACCAGTAAGAGACGATAAAATAATGGAAGGGGGGTGGGGGGAATTGTGGGGGAGGAGGCAAAGAGAAACAACTGACCTTGGCTAAACTGAGCACGTTGGCTTGACAGATTTCTGAACACTGTTCAAAACACTTTGTTTTATCCCAGCGTGGCTGCCCCCTCAGAGCCCTTTGTGCAGAATTGGTGGTCATTCATTTAGAAACATTTCCAGACATTGACTCAGAAGTGTTGGCATTGAATATGTCTAAACAAATGGGGTGGCTGTGTGAAAGGCGAGAGGATGATGGTTTTCTTCTGCTGTAGGATACTTTGTGATGTGATAATGAGGTGCTCTTTTTGTAATAGGCCATAGTACTATGTAGGTATGAGGATTTCACACGCCAGCAAATTTCAAAGAACTGTTTTCAGTATTCCAGGAAATTAAGTGATAGAACAAGGCTTTTTACTCAGTGTGCATTCTCTGCTCCCACACTGTACACCTCTAATGCAATTTACCAGTGAATTAAGCATAAGATGTGATTTATCCCACCAACCTAATATTTCATGTTAGTCAGTGGGGTGACTGCTTTTACGGCTTAGCTTTGTAATGCTATTATAGTTGAGCACACTTCTGCCTTAGCAGTGTGCTTAAGGGGGTCTGTCTTTGATATGTGTGTGTTGCTCTTATTAACTTCAAGGACCAAATTCTTCCTCGGTGCAAGCTCCCTGTTGTCAATAGAGCTAAAGCAGGGTTCTTTGGCCCTTATGACTAAGCCTTTGCTGTCAGATTTTACACAAACAAAATGTGCAAAGGGGACGTAAATTTGCACAACTCCTGCTCGCAGCATATATCAGTGGAAAATGGGGGGTGGATTAGCCCCTTTCTATTTCAAGATGCCACGTTTTAAAGCACAAGTTTTGCCTTTTACGTAGTGTATGCAAGCTGTATTAAATTATATTGTATGATACAAGCAATACTTGAACTGGTTTTTGATCTCCATGTAACTTGGATTTCATGCAGGAAAAACACAATTAAATTAACACAAAAGAGAAAGAACATTCAGTACCCACGATCTACGCTCACTCTGGTTGTAGGCAAAGGGGTTTTCTTGGTTTTTCTTCACTTTTAATTAGATTCTGTAGAATCAGGGATTACTTGTACTGTAGTTGATCTTTTCCTGCAAATGACCCCGTGTTCTTTTTTAGGGGAAGGAGTAGAACTGGGTTTTTTTATTTTCCTATTTACAAATCTGCCCAGATTTATCTTCACAACCATTGCAGGCTGCATCTAGACAGTCTGCAACTTATTCTGATCTCTGATGCACCACAGCATTTTACATTGTTAGGTAAAGGTAATACATTTTGTAGATTGCTGTAATATTGTTGTGGTACTGCAGCGCACTGTTGACATTCAAGAAGGATGGAAAGTTTCTACACTGTCCATGCTCCAGTCATTTTTTTAATCATTACTGCAGCCCTATCTCCTTTTATGTGTGTTATGGTTTACTTTGTAAAAGCTATCTATAGTATATTGGAATTAGATGAAAAATAACAGTGTGCTAGTCATGAATTTCCCACAGATCAGAACCTATCTGCAAGCATTTTGGAATACCAATTTCAGGGTGATATTTTGCTACTGAATCTTAAAGGACTAAAGCACTTGCTTACAGAGTCTGATATGACACAGTAAAAGAGAATGTCACTTAATTCTTATGAAATTATTATTTATGTTTACACAACTGCAAAGAAATTACTGGGTCCTGGGGTTTGTGGGAAAAAAACCCTGCCTCTTGCAAAAGGCTTTCTCCAATTTAGATACAGCTGTGAAGAGATCAAGGTCTCAGACAGGCTAACATCCTAATGCCTTATTAAGAACCAAAGGGGTGAGAGTTTGATCCTTGTGGAAAAAAAATTAACAGCTGGTATAGAAGACTAGACAGAATCTGAAGGAATTTTTTTTAAATTTCATCATCTATGTTCTTTAGGAAGTCAGAATTGTTTATGACAGTATTTGCTATTGGCATTCCACTTAGGAAATAATTAATTAAAAATTTGACAAATACAAAAACAAATTATCTTTTTAAGTTGTAGGAGAAGCAAATTTAAATTGGAATCCATGGCATACATACCATCAAACTCCACAGCACCATTTTACAAAATCATTTAACACTGTGAAAAGAGCTTCTCATCAAAATGTAAAAATTAGGCTTTGAAAGGACTTGTTAAATGAAATAAAAGAGATTAGGAAGAAAAAACCTAATAGGTAGAAAGAACAAAAGAAGTAGGAAAAGTGGCAGGAAAGAAGTGAGGAAGGAGGAATTAAATTATGAAGAGTAAAATGGAGAGAAAAGAGGGAAGAACAGAAATTTTAAAAAGAGGAAAGACTGCAAAAACAGGAACAAAAATAAAAGAGAGAAAAAGCAAAGACTGGGATATAAGCAAAGAGAAAGTAGAAGCTAGAGAGGTTTTCCTTCATTCTTCCTTATACAGTATGTGGGAAAACTTCCATATAGAGACAGACTGGTTCTGCCCAGCTGCTATTTCCAAACATTTACTAATGAGGGCCCAGGAATGAGAGAATGGCTCTTTACCTCCCACTCTTCCCAAAAAACCCGGCCAGCATGGCTAAAATTAGTGTAGGAGAGGAGTATTCCTAGCAAGGTAAAAAGAGGAATATGTACCAAAAGGCTCGAAGTAGGCCAGAAAGACCATAGTCTGGCATTGCAACTGCACAGTGATGCACTGTTCTTACCCAATAATAATGAGAGTCTATAATTCATCCTGTTAGAGATAGACAATGATTACGAGAAAGACTGGAGAGAATGCTAAAGGGAATTAAATATCAAATGTCAAAAGTAAAAGGAAAACAGCAAAGGCAAAACATGAGGAACACCAATACTTTTCATTTACAGAAATTCAGATGAACCTGAGAATACCAAAATGTCAGACAGGAGAATAACTTGTTATGTTTTCCTTAAAAGGATAAACTTATGTGAATGTATAAACTAGAAGCCTTGAAAAGCTGTGTCTTCTCTTCCTTTTCTCCCCCTTTTACTGCATATTTTATTTTAAGAAATGACTGTGGGGCTTTTAAATATACATATAAACTGCACAACATAACTTCAAATGGCCTCTGAAATCAGTAAGGAATTGTACAGTATGTTGTCATTTTCTTTTATTTCTCTCTATTTCCAGCTTCACTGGATTTTAACAAGAGTCTTAAATACAAAGATAGCATAACAGGGCAGCATGGATGTCAAAGTCTTTAAATCTCAGACATCCCTCTCATACGAATAATGTCATCTTAAAAAGCCCACCTCAATTAAATCTTTCAACTAAATAAAATACTGGTTTGTATTCCTCTGGCAAAATAATACCTTGGCTTTCCATACGCATTCTTTGGTAGGAGTCAGTCTTACATCTCTCTAGGGATTACTGGAGGGAGGGAGAGAGGGAGAAGTACCATAATATGGGGCAAGAATGACCTACCTGCTTTGGTACTGGGTAAATGGAGAAGTGCACGCTCTGTTTTCTGAATACTGAGCACATTGCATTGCTTTGCATCCCCGCAGGACTTTCGTGTGATTTCATTGGCAGCTTCAGGTCCCCAACTGGTAACCCCCAAATCTCTGTATGTCTGCTTCTCCAGAGCTAGAAGACTGGTATTTGTTTGCAAAGACTGCACATTAGTCAAGACATGTCACCACTGGGAGGAACATAAGGGCACAGTGGCATTTGCTCTAAAATGTCTCCTCTACTGGTAGCGATTTGGGAGGTTGGCCATGTAAAATCATGGGTGTATGTCTGGAGATGGCATTTATATCAGAGTGTATATTGGCCTTCCTACCTGCTGGAAAAGGGAATTGGGATGTAGAAACATAGCCCAGAAGTGCAGGCGCTTGGTGTGGGGTGGTGAACCCAGAGAAATCTGCAACATCCTAACTCGAGCTGAACTCAGTGGGAGTTTCAAGTATACATGAGGTGTTGACCAGAAGAGCCAGGTGTTGATTTCTGACCTTAGTTTTCTTGCACAGTCTAATTGCCACATCAGTGGTTTTGGATCATGTGCATCCATTTCCCGCTGCTTCCATGCCAGCATAGGTATCTACTTGCTGTGACCTCAGCATTAGTTTAGTTTTATTAAAACTATTTTGTCTAAAGTCAGAAACTTGCCATGGAAGTTATAATTCTTGCTATAATGAAATTACTTCCAGTGACATTTTACCTGAAAGGGGATTTGAGTTTAAGAGGATTGCATGATAATCAAGAGAAAATATCATCTCCCCAGATTAGCTTTGTTTTATGAATGTTAAAACTGCCGGACTGTGGCATTTGAAAAGTCAGGTACAATCGACATTTAGATGACTTGTTTCTGTGCTTCCACTCTGAACCTATACATGGTTTCAAACACTGTTTGAGGCCAGTGTCGGCCTCTGCTGATCTCGATGTTGAGATAGGGCTGCTGCTGCATGGGATGCTGTGCAAAGTCCTTAGTGAAGGCACTTTTTAGAGGAAGCCAAGAAAATTGAGTGTCCAGTTTTTACTGACCTTCTGTTGGCGACAGGTCGTAATCTCCTTGAGAAATCCCAGCCTGACTGAGAGAGTCCCCGTAAGCTAAAATCCCATTTCAAGAAAGGTTGCTCAATTTGTCCACAGTGCTTGAGTGCTGTGTTAAGTTTTTTTTCCTGAACAGCATCTTCCCTAAGCTCATGTAGAGATGCCTGTCCAAATCGGGGCCTGAAGGACAAGACAAGCAGTGAGCAAAGCAGGCAAATGGGTAGGAGTGCATAAGAGGGCAGGTGAACAAAAACAAGAGGCAAGATTGGCTGCAAAACAGATGATATGGAGCAGTGACCAACTTGCCACCTGTCTTGTCCATATCAGGTGGCAGCTTTAAGCACATGTCTGGCAGAGGCACAAAAATATTGTAGAAAGGAGAAGTGTCCCACCAGGACCGTACTCTTCCACATCACGCTATGCTCTGCGGGGCTGCGTCAGATGTGGTACATACACCTTTATCTGCCCTGGCAGGCAGACAAGTGAACCGACATTTCCCTGCTCAGGCACAGCAGATGAACTCTGCACAGGGATGGGTTAATGGGAATGAGGATGTCAGATAACCTGGGAGCCCGTGCTGGGACAGACTCTTTCTGTGTCCCACATCCCCAATACCTGCCATTAAAGTCAATGCGAGACCCCGGCTATGCAAAACACAGTTTCTAAGAAATACCTGTGCACAGGTCCCTATTCTAGAAACCAGGAAATTTCTGAATAAAACACAAATAAGAGCACCACCGCCTCTTGACACTTTAAAAAAGGAAGAGGGAATCTTTACATATTGCCAGCTCTGGTTAGATCCATATCCCACGCACCCTGTGGAAAATAGGTAGCCAACGAGATTTGCTGCAGAAAGTGTAATTGTCACTGATGAAGGTAAAAAACAAACAGGGGTGAAAAGGTAAATGGGTGATGAGGGTGCAAAGCAAAATTGGTATAATTAACTTTTTTTTAATAGTTTTTATTTGTGCAGGTTGTGAACTTCAGATTTACAAGTGATTATGTGTTTCCTGTAGCGATGCATCTCCTGGGCAGTGGGAGAGTGGAATTGCCATCCTACAAATTGCTCTTCAGGATCTGTGTTTCAGTGCACAGATGTCAAATACACCCACATACATACACAGGGGTAAATAGTCTGAAGAATTTATTTTTTTTTTAAAAGCTCTTTTTTCTTTAACCATCTTTAAACCAATTAATGCAGGTTAAATTGATCTTTATCATCTTCAGAAATAAAAAAAAAATTGTGATATTTTATCAGTATTTGTCAAGGTATGTGACTAGATTTCCAAACTGAGATGCCAGAACACTGCCTATTTATGCAGTTTCATGTGGTACTTCATAAATTGCACATGCAACTACCAAGTTATTCACTTTGGATGTTTGTATTTTTATGTTAGGAATATGCCAATATATGTACATTATTTTGCTTATTTCTTTGAAAATTCAGAATAAGATTGAAAGAAGATTTGGTACATGTAGCTGTGATTCATTTGGCTGTGATAAATCTTGATGTCAGTTGCTATGGGACAGGTTTATGAATCACATAGCATGGAAGATCTTGTACAGGAAAATTCTTTTTTGTTTCTCCTCTTAAAGAAATTTTCCCTATATACAGTTGTAAAATAATACAGACTGAAAAGTAGGTGTTCATAATGATTAAAAAACAGAGTGAAAAACATATGTTGGGAAAGAAATTACTGGTGTTTATTTATTAGAAGTAATATGAACCAAAGAGCAAGGAAAGAGATGGTTATCTTGCCTGAAGAAAAAGATGAGCTAATATCACTCATGAAAAAATGAAATCTCTTTACTACATACGAGATGTTCCAGCCATAACTGGGGACTGCATAAGAATGGTAGATCATAGAATGATGTAGGTAGACAAAATATTGGTGGACATTACTGAGAAAGAGTGGACAATGGGTTCATAAAAGTTTAACTTTCACAGGACTGAAACTGCTTCCAGGACCACCTCACCCCGTGGGTATGCGCGGAGCAACCTGGTGACAGTATAGAGTTGTAGATAAGCTGATGCTTAAGTAAAGTGATATCTTCTCAGTTCGAAATGAAAAAGAAAGAAATAAAATGTTCCTGACACTCTTACTTCTAAAATAAAACTATGGACAAAACCAGAATTGATGAGAAGCCTTTATAATTTATTTATGGCAGAGAATATTTGACCTTGAAGGTTGGGGCTATGTGGGGAGTTGTGGTGTGAGATTTTTCTTTGTCGTAGATTATAATAATGTTCTCAACCTCTTGGCATCCTCCTGATTGCTTTTTTCTAAATCCCCGGAGTGCTGAGACTCAGTGGCTGAAAAGCAGTTGTGGATATAAATGTTAAATAACAATAATCAAAAACAAGAGGAATTTTTTTTTCTATTGACCTATATGTATTTACCATGTCAAGCAGTGAACTACTTTTTAAGTTAACCTTGTTGATTTTTTAGGTAGATGTAGAATTACGCTGACGAGTTATAAGTGGATGAATAAATTCCTGAGAATGTTTAAGCAAAATTTACTTTCCTAGAAAGAGACTTTTCTTTTTCAGTAACACTATTTGGATACTAATCACTACTGCAGTTCAAAGTGTAAGCTAAATAAGATCACCTGGATGTTAAATCTGTTAAACCTTTACAACTGATGCTCAAAAAGCATGCCACAGTGAGGGCATGCTTTTTTTTTTTTTTTCCCCATACCTAACTTAAAAGCTGCTTCCAAGAGACTGGGTGGTAAATAGGAAATATATTAAATAAAAACTAGGAGAAAACTGGCCTAATAAGTTCCCTTGCCTCCTGTTAGGAAACCGTTGTCCCAGAAGTAGTATCAAAAGGAAACAAGCAATGTTGATATGGGAAATAAGATGACGGGTCAGAGATCTGTATCCAGCTGTTCTGAAGAATTAGATAGCTTGATCTAGAAGATCTTTGTGTAGTAGAGAACAAGTTCTACCAAATACCAAGTGGATGTTCTGCGTTACTATGAAGTATATGCTCTCAGTGAAAAAACTGCTTCCAACATGATTGCTAGATCTGTGCTGCTGAGAACTGGTTTGTTGCCAGTCATAACAGACTTCAGTTCCACAGCTGTCTGGTCACCGTTTTTATTAGACTACAAAGAATTTAGTGCGAGCAGCTGTTATACTCAGATTACATGGTTGCCCTTTTGAGAAAAAGAAAATGCTTCCTGAAACCCAAAAAGATTTGAAAGTCAGGTTTTGCTCCTATGATATCAGTTATTGTAAAAAAAAAAAGAGAGAAAATGATTGATGGGTAAATATGTCACACAGCAAATGTAAGAACTCTCCCACATCATTGCATCTGTTAGGGAATTTTGAAAATACTTTAGAAATAATAATGGACTATATAACTGTTTTAGAAACTGGTTCCAAAATTGGGTTGATGTAGAGGACTGCAAGCAGGATTAAGGACTCACCAACTGGATACTAAATCTTAATTACACATAATCTGATATACATTAATCCAACAGTATACCAGAAAAGTTTAGGGTTTGCAGTGATTTTTTGAAATTCTAAGGAGGATCATTGGCCATCCGCGAATTTAAACCAAAAATAAAAAGCACTCTTTTATGAAAAATAGTTCATACTACTGCAATGTGTATAAAATGCAGCTAGAAAAAGTCATGGATATGGACATGCCAATTTACTGGTTTTAGCTGAACATAGTTTTGTAGTTTGTTTCAGAAGGATTTTATTGAAATTTATTTCTGAAATTAATGATGCTATTGCAAAACAACAGAACTTCCAAGACTTCATTTTTAAGCGTAACAGGATCACAGTCCCAGATGTGAACATTGGATATTATAGCTATTTCTTTATAGTGCAACTATTTGGCACAAACGTGAATTTGTCACTGGTGCTGTTTACTGAATCATTACAATTTTTGTCGTGAGACAGAGGTATAACTTTTTCTGCCTCATCTGTTCTGTGAAGGGCAATATAAATGGTACTACTCTGACCTTTTTAGTATTCTGTAATTTGATTTGCTTGCCATTCCTATCCTCTTCTGTTTGTAACCTCAGCAACCTGTGACTAGAATGGACACTCAGTCAAAACACAGAATACTGAAAAGGTCACAGAAGTAGAATTTACTGCATCTGCTTCTCAGGACACACTGAGCAGTAAAGTAGTGGTACCTGGTTCTAATGATTTATTTCCATGAGGACTGAAATAGAGGCAATCTAGTGTCCTCGTGGTAACACCTCTGACAAGAAAAGTTCTGCCTGTACCCATATGCATGCTGTAATGGTGAATAGAAATCAAGCCAGGACACATACTGCTTCTTTAATTTCTTCCTATTTAAAACAGCAATAAATTCAATAAAGCATATTTTCAAAGTTTACTGGCCTTTAAATTATTTTTCTTCTTCACTTCAGTTGGGTGGGTAACTAAATGAGGTGGGAACTGTGTAGTCTATTAAAGCAAGTTTGTCAAGATGGAAAAACATCATTGTGCAGCTCATGTGAAATGCTTGTAGTGTGCAAAGAATTCCTACTAAGAGTTTGCAGTCTCATGTATTCATGCTTGTAATGCCTTGTCTTATAAAGTCTTATAAAGTTTTGTGATTACATACAAAACGTATTTCTCTGAAGGGATACAAAGTTGGCGGCCTTTTATAGTGCTTTCCCGTGTGAGCATGAATAGTTTCTTTTCTTCAGTGTAATCCCTTCCCCCAAAATCCATGGTGTTGACTAAATTAAGATATTTAGCTCTACAGAAATCCAAGCAGGGAAAAGTTAGGCCTGAGAAATTTGCCTAATGAAGGAACTGTGACTAAGTCAATATGAGAGTCAAAGATTCTCCACTTTTGTTTAGTAAACCCATAGACGCTATAGCACTGTTTTATTAGCTGGGAAAAATACAATAGTTTATTAGGTTTGAATTTGCAGATTGTGCATGAGGTATTTTGGTTATTTTGGTTTCAGAAATAAAACAGTACGTGCAGATGTTGATTGGATATACGTTTAAATGAGTCAGCTGTGGTGTGGTGAATAAGAATTAGATGCTCTAATGTATTAGCTGCATATGAATATAGAATTTCTTGGGAAAACACTAAGCAGGTAATGTAAATGGTATTTTTAATAAGTGGATCCTTTGGAGTCTTTCTCAGTGCAACAGTCAAGGCTGTGCTTCAAAGAGTAAACAAGGTGTAAGTGCATGCCCAGGCTGTGTCTACAGCAGCTGGCAGCACTCCTCTGTTTTCTGCAGTGTATTTGCTAGTCCTTATCCTCTGGTCATCCAGACTTATTAGAGCACACCGCAGTATCCTCCCAGCCTCTACATTTGCATTTCCTTCCAAAGGATGTATGTGGGAGGAGGGTTTCCACTGAGGTCTCATTCCCACACCAGGCAGGATTTGACGAGGAAACGCACTGAGGGAGTGGGACTTGGGGGTAACTCCTGAGTAGAGGTAAGAGCTAGCTTGATCCTACAACTTCATTACTTGACGAAAAACAAGAGCTTTGAAAATATACCAAACCTCAGAGAGTTTTGAAGTCAGTAGGAGTCTTCCCGTTCACTTCAGCAATATCAGAGCGGGTATCAGAGGGATGACAGTTGCTTTCATTTGCTGAGACTGCTCGCAATATCAATTGCAACTGCAAGAAAACTTACTTGACAGGACATATGTGACCCTGTTACTGCCTCTCTCAAATACCAAGCATGGCAGCCTACTAACTCAGCTTTCAACCTGTCAGGCACAGTGAAAATAATAGCTGTCTCCTCTTTCTATTTTAGATTTATGTTAAATTGATTATTGGCTTGAAGTCACATGTTATTTTTAAATCTATGAAGAATCCTCATTTGACATACTAAACCTAATGGATTGTATGTAAATAGAAGCACCTATAAAAATATTTCTGGATGTATGTGTATAAAGGAAAAAGATGATGACTATATCTAAATAGTAAACTTGCTAGTAATGTTCAATTAACTTTTTTTAAGATGATCATTTTTATCTGAGTTGCAGTCCATCTGTTCCTCTGCCAGTTGATCTCCTTCAAGGACCTTTTGAATTTAGGGTTAAATCACAACGTACTTTAAGAGAGGTGTCAAGCAAATTAAAAGCTTAGTAAAAATCAGTCCTGAAAAGAAGAAATTAGCGTCCTTATTGACAGAAGACACAACATTACCTCTGCAAGGCTTGCTGACCATGTACCAAGCAGCTGGTAAACATATAGCTTGGAAAGGGACAAAGCACATCACAGGAGAATGCTTTGAGGAATCTGTGAAACATATATAATTTCTATACGAGAGGGTCTTAGGTCTTTCATAGCTTGGGATATTGAAAATAGGGGCATGTTGTACAACATTCGTAAAAAAACATCAAGTTTCCTTAATCGTACTATTCAGGGAACAACCTTTTTACTCCCCACACCATATCTGACTTTTTTTAGCAGAATATGACAACGTGTATCATAAATAACCATCACTATTTGCTTCTCATATACTGTTCCATAGGTATCAGCTATTAGTCACTGTTGGAGGATACTGAGCTGTATCAACTTTAGGTCTGACCAATAAGTTTTGCATGTCCTTATTTTCTCTTGAGTCTGAAGGAAGGAGGTTAAATCTCTACAGTTCTGTCACCATCCCTTGGTCATCCTAACAAAAACCTAGAAAAACAAACCAAATTTACTTCCTGATCTGGGGAAAAAAAAAAAAAAATTGTTAGCTCCTGTTCTCGGCTCCTATGTGGAGCAGGAACAGAATTTGACCCTTTAGACTAAACATATACAATAAAATCAAATGAATATGTTAAAGTGCTAAGAAAGTGAATAGTTCCGGGACATTGGAACTTGATTGTCCATACTGTTAAATTGTTGGAAAAATCCATTGTATGGTTCTGTCCTGGGCCAGCTAACAGTCTCCAGACAAATCCTGAGCGTGGCTGGGAAATACGCACAGGCCTAAAAGGCAGTTATGGCGAGGAAAAGAGAATTTAGTAGTATAGTCAGGGGCCATTCCATGCCAGCTGGCTTCAGTGCCAGGAAATGATCCCAAGCATGTTTAATTTACTACTCTAGTCACAGCCTAAGTGTCCAGGACTAAAAATAAACACATTCACTGAATATTTTAATCATGCAGCAATCTTTACTTATTACCTCCAATTACCTTCATGCTACACAGACTTCCATCTCAAATCCAGGCTCACTGTTTTCTAGAAGACGGAGAAAGCAATACCAAACAACTTACTTTCCTCACAGGCGTGTTGCTGATGCATGCCGAGAATCTAATCCATCAGATCTCTTATTCAGGGAGGTATATAAAGCAGCTAGAAATGTTACTGCTTGTGGGTTGAAAGGATTTTAGTGTGCTGATGACACATAGCTTTATGTTTCAACAGTCAAACGCACATCATGGTGCCTCATTTTAAATAGACCGTATGTATGAGTGAGCTGGCTGATGGTTTATCTGGAGAAGAGTTGAAAATAAGTATGCTGGATTTGTGAAAGCTGTGAAAGAGTTTTCCATGTCTTTTACAGCTCTCTTTTAATTGCACATAACAATGTTTGTAAATAAGCCTAATTTCAAGTGAAGCTTTCAATTGTTTCAAGTGAAACGTCTGGGAGGCAATGCAAGAAACTGCAGCCTTTCCTCTAGGATTTCGCCCCTGTGACCTATGCCTTCTCTGTCTTTGGAATTTGGCTATTACAGTGTGTTCACCACAGTCTGTTCAAAATAGCGAACGAGTCAGAGACAGGCATGTGGAGTTTATTTACCTCTCCTGTATTAGACTTCTTTATTACTAGGAAGAGTTGATGTTGTTACCATCTTCCTCTTTTTCATTTGTTGCCAGTTTTAAATGACCAGGGCACCTTCTTCTTGGGCAAATGGTTCAGGCTCCCTCTCATATCAAACTACTCCCCATGGGCCAGAGGCTTTGCAGCTGCGCAGCTTTCCAGGGCAGGTCTGCCTTTTCATGGAAGGGAAGGGCAGCTAACAAATTGGTCTGAGAAAGTTCCTTTCTTTTGAGTTATTCACTGAAGTATGTTCATCTTCCAGCCAGGCTACAGCATCCACCTGTGGGACACAATTATTGCTGGCTTTTGATGACAGAAATTGTGACTTGTAGAAAAGAATAATCTCCTTCGTTTTCTTTTTAAACTCTGTTTTGTTGGCTGGTTATTATGGGAAACTAATCATTGAAAAAGGATTTGCAGTCTTTAGAGCGAGCTGAATGAGAAGCGCTATTCTGTGACTTGAGAAGGTAATGGTGTAGCATATGTGATCTTTCTGTAGAGAACAGACTGAAAATATTGACTTTTTTCCTTCAAAATATCTTGTCAATCTTGTCAATCAAAATATTTTATTGGACTATTTCTGTATCGACAAATTGTTTCATTTTTGTTTTCATGCTGAAATTCTGTTTTTCTAGAGTTGAAGTGTTTCATTTCAATATATTGAAGCAAAACCATCCATATGATCCAGAAGTAAAACAGACAAATGGAATCCTGTGATGCATCCTGTTCATGTTTCCAACACAACAAGCATCCTGCCTTGTGCAAAGATCTGCTAAGACTTCATCAGCATTTTTGTGCACGATTTTGAAGATCCATATTCAAGAAAAGGAAACTCAAAATAAGAGAGTTTCAAAAATGGTTATGGGAATGGTAAACGAAGGAAAGCTGATCTCATGGGAGAAAAGAAAAGAGCAACATGAACCTGAGCAGGCATAAAGGAGATCAATACCAGTCAGGGAGAAGAGGCTGTTCTGTGGTGAACAAATAGATAAAACTAGTTTCTGCAAGCTGGAAGAGGCCACTTAACAGAGATGGCATAACATGCTGGAGCTGTGCTCCGTTAAGATGCTTGTCAAAATAATGTGGACAAAACTTGTCATTTGTTTTAAGGCAGAGCTCGATTAAGTTCATCAAGACCATAATCAAGGTTCAAAGCACCAAATTTTTATTACTAATAGATCTGTTACGCTTCTTTCGGATTTCTCTGTCAGTTCGTATCTTGTTTTGAAGGGCAGGAACAATGTTACTCTTCCTATTCTAGTATTACTATTAATTGGAAGAATTTGAAACAAAAAATAAAAACTATTATGAACTCTGTCTTATATATGGACTGCTCTTAATGTCCTTATGTCAACAGTATCATTCCTATTTACTTCTGCGGAGCCAAACTCAGCTGAAACGTGAATTTACAATAGCTGGAGGTTAAAGACAACATTTTCAAACTTGAATGTCTAAATGCAGGCACCAAAGTACCTAACAGAAAGTTACAGCAGTGGCCAACATTACTTCATTGACATTTAAGTTTGAATATTTTTCTCTGTGTGGCTTGTTCAAACTGGCACTACTGATCTGAAGCATAGCTGAAAAACCTTGATTTTTGTCATTTTATAGAAACTGCATTGTGTCATTACACGCTCAAATTCTGGAAGTTTTTATGTACTTGTAAAAGTCTACACTTTCATCACATCATTGAGAGTACGGCCACTGACATAAAAGCAAACCAAGTAACTCCACTGCATTAATAATGGGAGGCAATAATTAGGATTGCTGCTTCATTCTAATTATAGGTAGCAGCTTGCATCTGAAAAGAAACTAGAACAGGAATACAATCTCTGAGTTAGATTTACAGAAGGAATTGATTAGCAACTGACAATGGAAAGTGCTCATCCTCTATGCTATGGATACTCCTGTTCTAACAAAATGTCAATTATAATTGATTGCCTAGGCAGTGTGTACCACTGCTGTTAAAACAGAACGAGCTACTTGTTTTGCCTACAGCTAAGAATTCTGACATTCTGACAATCCTTTATATACTTGCCCAGAAGAAAATTTGTAGGGTTTTACATTTGACAAGTATTTTTTTATGTTCTCGCTTTCTCAGTAACATGTACTTTCATCAGTTTTATAATGAACAACTTATCTGAAATGCACTGTTTATTATGAAAAATGTTATTGATTTATAGTGATATAGAATAAAGACCACCATCATTAAAGCAGTTGTGGTTACCTGGAAGAGACTTCAGTCTCTAAAACTAGAAAAAGGAAGAGGAAAATACGCATTTTCTTTGGTACTACATTAACAATCAAATTTAAAGGTAGAATTTCAATACAAAGCAATATGTTTTTGTCTTATTTTTATTAATGGGAAACATGACGTCAACATCATTTTCAGGTAGATTAGGGGCATTATTTCCTCAATCCTCCCCTTAATATTATTTTCATATACCTTTCTGCTTTTTCATATCAACAAAATTAGACTTTGTACTCTAGAGAACATTTTAAATATTCTAAATGCCATAAAATTACATTTCCACTATAAAATAAATATAAATTAGTTAGAAAAAACCCTATATATACATACTCTTGAATTACTGCATTCTGAGATTCCCTTGTAGCCCGCCTAGTAATTTTGGATAAGCACTGACAGGAAAGGAGCTAGTACATTCCAAAACACTCCAATATCAAAGAAAACCATTAATTAAGTTAATTTGCAAGCCAGAGTTTGACATGAATTAGATTCTGAGCACGCTGTAATTATTGTTTATCCATTTTTTTCAGAAATAACTTCCGATTTCTTTGTAATAATTTAAAAAATACAGTAATGGTTTTCAGCTAGTATAAATTGCCGTAGCTTTATTGACTTAAATTGATTTACACCTGATTTACACCTCCTGGAGACCCAGTCCATTTCCTCTGCAGCTGCTGTCACTGATCAATACGTATTCACTCTCCACAGATGAGGAAAGCAAGGGACCACACAAACTCGGTTTTCATTACATTCACTATGTCACGAGGAGGCAGAGGCAGAAACAGAAAGGCAGAGAATGTAAGTTTCTTACATTTAATTGGAAGGAAAATCAAAGTAAAAACTGCTAACACTCTAAAGAGTTAAGGAATATATGTTGTTCACAGTCAGTTGCCATAAAGGTCAGTTCATTTATTTTCACTGAGTTTAACTGGATTATAATAGAAAGTAATGGGAAAGTTCTGAAATCCCTTGCTAATAGCCATACTTTTTCCCATCTGAACTGTTGAAAATCTGTTTAGTTCCTCTCCTAATACATGCTACACTTTACAAAATAATAAGATACTAAGTTATTGGTTTCTGTTTGTTAAAAATGCATGTGTATAAAATCCCACATGAATTATGTGTTAAAGTAGAATTGCTTTTCAAGTCAATCATCTCAGACATTAACTACTATAAAATACCAGCCTGAGGTAGACCTGAAAACAACTCATGAAGTCTTGGGCCCACTGAATTCAACAGCCTCGACTTTACCCCAAAACTGAACATCCATTTTCCATCTGAATTTAGGTACTGCGGAAGTTCCAGGCTCAGAATTTCACTATGCTAGAAATTGAAGAATTTTTTTTGTAAAATGAAACTTCTTGTATCTGAATTGACCACTCTTTGCACACATGGGTTGTGTGCTAAGAAGAAAACCTACTTCACTCATCTATAAACATGCCCACACACGTACACACAGAGATATGTGTGAGTATAGATATTCATATACAAATATACTACATGAAGTACCCCCACACCCCAAGCCTCCTTAATTCTGTACCACATGATTGATTTGCCTTGAATTCTTTGGGGTTTTTGCGGTCTGATTTTGACAAAATACACGACTACTGCAAATTCTTTTACTTACTTACTAGCCTCTAGGCCTTTAAAATTACAGGTACCTTAAATGTTCATTGAGTCTATTTTAGGTAATAATATATTTATCTTACATTCTCTTTTCTTGTGATATAATAATAATAATAAATATTTCAGTGTAATATATTGCCTACTTTTACTCTGCTGCGGTCACATATTTAATAGTCTGAAATCTAAAAAGTTCATTCTGTATTCATTTGTAGTTATTAATCTAAATCTTCATTAAAATAATTATTTCAGCCCATTACGATAGCCTCTTATGGGCTGCCCCTTAGAAATGTCACAATACAGAATTCTGCTGCAATTTTAGGCTTATTTTGTTCACCTTTGTTCCAGCGTAACAAGCTTCAGCACTTGCTTTTTTTTTTTTTTTTGGCAAAATTATGTGGTCATTTTTTTCCCTAGGAATAAATCAAATAAATAAAATTAGAAAACACCCAAAACAGGCAAACAAACACCCAAATCTGCAGAACTACAAATCTCTTCACAAGAAAAAAAAAAAAAAAATTAGGCTAGCCATTCAGTATAGGCTGGACTACAATAAAAGCCCCCTTTCTGCCCCCCTGCCCCCAAGTTGCTGATTTTGAGAGTTCTCACGTCTCCCCAAAAACGCAGCTCCAGGGGGAACCACATAGACGTTCACATTCCACACATGGTGGTAGTCGTACAGACACACCAGCAAGAGCCGCTGTAACTTGTGCGTGTAACCAACAGGGAGACCTGGACGTACTTTCCTTACTGGAAACCTGCTGCCTGTGCACGAGGGTGCCTTTTGTCAGGCTTTATTATGTTTCAGCAGTGCACGATCTTTTCATGTCATACAAATATGAATAATTGAAACAAATGTGATTATTCTTCTCTCCCTTTCTTTCTTGCACAGTGTATGTAATGACTTATTAATGATTTTTGTTATAAAAATACAATTTAGGCCGAACTATTTCTTCTTGAGAGAACTGTTACAGGCTGGCTCAGTGTGACTGATATATGAAGCAGAGGTATGATATGCAAGTTTTTGAACGTCTTGTTGAAAGACAGTGGGGAATAGGCACGGCAATGACACTGGGGTCAGGAAGAGAACCAGTATAGCTAATTTGTCAGCTACTTCCAGGTCCCGACGCAGCCACAAATCTGATGGAGGCAAAAACCTGCCATACTGCACTTCTCCATCATCATTGATACAGAGCTCACCAAACAATATTAATAGCGGACGCTGGGCCTCCGGTAAATGTACCTCCAAGGTTAGCATTTGTCCAACCTGCCATTTCAGGTTGCTAAGACTGCCCATAGTCTGCAGATTTTTGATATTTTTGTTGTTCTTTTTTAAAATAGAATGACAACAACATAATTTTGGGGGAAAGAAAAATTAACGTTAATAAATGTTCAGTACATGGCAAAAAGCACTGAAGAATCAATAAATTGAAAAAAAACATTTGAGAGAAGATGACTCTACTTCATAGCAGTGTAATTCTGTAGCTACGATGCAAGAGCAGACCTCCCTATTTCCATTTCTGCCTCTGACCTTCAGGCAATTCATATGCCACTATTTTGTCTGCCACTTGATGCCAATCATCTTCTCTTTGAAAAGGATTGTTTTTTTGGAGTATGCTTGCACTGTACCGAGCACAGTCAAGCTATGAGTTCAGCCCAGGCCTCCGAGTGCTGCGTGGATAATAATAATAGGGTCACATTAATAATTTGGAATATAGCTTCGTCACTTGAGAACTTTAGAGGTCCTTTCAGAAGACACAGAATAACATAGATTTATTCAGAATAATACCTATAATACTCAATTATAAATTGCGAACTTGATGTAGAAATTACTGAGCACAGCTCTGTGTCCTGTGATGCTAGTACAAATGATTGGAATCGTTTCTTCAGGCATTACAATCAATGAATCAATGAATAGTAATGTGACGGGCTTTCTTCCTTATGTTTCCAATTAAATTCAAATTGCATTAGATTTTTTTTAATATCATAAATGCAATCTTAATGTATGATATTGTTTGCAATATGGCCAAGCTAACGCCTGAGGAGAAGCCTCTTTCTTTAAAAGCTCGTTTTCCTCAGAGAGCTCAATTTCGGAGGTTTAACATTACATTAACTTTAGGTTTTGTGCTATTTTTCCTGTTCTTAAACCAATCAACATTAATCTGCATAACCATTCCCCCGAATAACTGTAATATCTAAGTTTTAATAGGGCATTGTTTAGAATATTGAGAATGTTAAACCAATTCGCTTTGGGAAGTGAAATGGTTAAGTAATGCCACCAACTGGTGATGTAGGTAAATCGATGACAGTAATTTCCTCCAGACTTCTGTACCTGTATTCTGAGTCTGTAGAACAATGCACATCCTCAGCTTCAACCTACCATCCCTTGGAGCGTATTAAGAACATTCTGGTGAACACTTATTTCCTCCTTTCTTATTTTTTAAACTTCTGATCTAAAAGAATCAGAGTTTTCCCATAACTTCTATCTGGCATAAAACTCAAACGCTTTGTGTTTTTCTGGGTACATCTACGTTTATATTGTCATTCATCATGACAGATGTGTAGAAATAGCTCCATATTTCATTTTGTTGTATCAGTGCGGTAGTAATGGGAACATCTTTGACTCGATTCCCTACTTTAATGGAATTGTGGTTACCCTCTATCTAGAGGTTTCAAAACTCACTTCATCTTCACAATAACTCTCAGGCTTGATGATGCTAGCCACTTTTTATTGCTCTATTCAGAATAAAATATAACTACAAATACTATGCTTTTAATGCTGTGCATATGACCTGTAGTCTGGTAATTTGGGCACTGGAGTTCTTTGTCGTCTTTATACATTTGAGATGGTCCTGTGTTGAAACACCAAGGGAAATCTGTATTTTTAAGGCAAGTAATTTACTTAGAAGTATATGAATTGCATATTGGGATTTAATAGTAATTTAGAAAGTATCAGAGTAACAAGATTAAAATGGAGCGCATGTGAAATATCAGACTAGAAAAGAAATTATCCAGAGTTAAAAATAGAAGTTATTTTTTTATGATGTGAGGCAAGAAGACAAAAAAGCTGCTAAATTGGCTACAATTAGAAACTGGTAAATGCTCTTGAAAACTCCATGTGGAAACCCTGTGAGCATGCAGTAATTTTTAAATACAGTAAAGCTGTTTTTTGGTCCTGTGCTTTGAAAGGATACCAGTAACCTGAAAAGGTTGACTTATTTGATTTTATCATACTGCATCGATAGTTCTTGGAATAAACATGATGTTGCTATCTATTCATCTGCAACTCTGTACTTAGTCCCTTTATTGAAGAGATTTTATTCTTCTGCGGGGAGGACAGTAGACACCTCTAGGGAAACACCTCAGGAACTTATCAGTGATTACCTATGCAACCAGCAGGGAAGCTTGCAAAACAGAAAGGTAGCGTAAAAGTCCTTGAGCAGAAGAGATCCACTTGCTGTAAAGGTCTTGCTCCTGGGTCTTCTGAAATACTCAACCAATTACAAGTGGTGTTGGTATCACCTGGCACTTGATCATTCCATGTATTTTTCATCAGGCTTTAAATGGACATCTCTTAGTATAGAGGGGCTCCTGAATTAGCTGAAGCCTAATCAGAAATCCATCTGGTAGAAACTCACAATAAGTTGCTAGGTGTGATTCATAAAAATCACATTATGTGTTTCTGCAGGGCATTATTAGTACTTTTCTTGCATGCTTTCAGAAATGAAACACAGCTCATTCTTATTCCTAAGCACTGGGCCAGCCCCATTATGCTAATAGCAATGCTGCTTAGATGACCCAGGAAAATGCATACTTTCATCAACTGAGTATGTTCTATCACCTGGCTGCACACTGAGGAAGGGAAATGGGAGAAAAAAACCCACAAACCTCAGCCCTTTATAGTGGAGACTGACAATGTCTTACCGCATCTGTTGGAACCAGACATATCACCATCATCTGATCATCAAAAGATTTGTCGGGGAAGTAATTAATTAATACTTTACTAGCGAAAAGAATCTTAAAATGTTATGCCTAGAATAACCATAATCATGTTTAAATTTCAGATCAGAATGCTTTTGTGAATAATTTTTCATGTAAAATCCTGGCCTCTTGGAAGCCAATGATAACATTCCCTTTAACTTCAATTGGGCCAGAATTTGAAGCAAAGAGTTTTAATGGGCCTGTTGCACAATATTAAAAAAAAAAAAAAAATCAGTGAAAAGTTAGTAAATATTAAGTAGCATTCTGATACGCTGAAGATATTTTTCTGTGGCTTTTTTTTACATCATAAAGCAGCATCATGAAGTTCACTTGATTCATAATGCCAGTGGAACCACAAGATGATAGTTCTCCTTTCTGTTACTGTAGTATTGCTACTACTATATTACTACTATTATAATGCCATTGCTATAGCAATAAGAAGTTATTTTAACAGGAATAAGCTCTACACATTAATATTCAATTAATATTTATTCTTAAACATTTTCCAAAACATTCACACTAGTTCTAAACATCAACATATGGAAAATTCCAGAGATATAACAAAACATTGATCTATTTAACCTTTTGGGCTTTAAAGATTCATTCAAAGAAATATAGTAGCTATCTACATAGTGATGAGGAAAGCACTCTGAAGACTAAGCCAAAATTGACTGAAGACTTCAGGATATATCTCCATATTTCTACCACATAGTTAAAAAGAGAAAAAGCAGGAAAGGGGAGTAAACATGGCAGAAATCCAGATTATATGCTTAGCGGTTAGCTTTTCTGTCTGAATGCTTAATCAGTAGTAGTAAGCATGACATAAAGAAAACACAATTTTCATCACACATTAAGATCTTAGATTTATTTAATAAGGAATAATGTTGAACACAATCTATTAAATTGTACATTTCTTAATGTATACCCTTGGTGTTCACCTGCAGAACAGCTAACAGGAAACAAGCAACAACAAACTCCTTGCCTCCTCCATGCTTGAATTTTCTTGCCTTTTTTGCTGTTGCTGTTTTTCATAAACATTTTGAGCTAATAAACTGCAATCACAGTTCATGAAAATTTATTATTTTTTTATGCAGCTGGAAAGGAAAAACATAGTGTTCTTTCTTTAATTCAAACAGATGCTACTGGAAACTGCACTTGAAAGCACTAAAAATGAGGACTTCACTTGGATTAGTACAATAAGACCTGCTGGTTTAAGGAAGAGAAGCGCTCTGAGGCAGAACACCTTCCCTTCAGGCCATGTGGTCGCATATGCCAGTAATGGGTGAGACAATCCCCCTCTCCATCCATTATTTTTATTTATCACTTCTATTTACTCTTCCAGCAGTGTTTTAAATCCTTGAATTGGTATTAGAATATATTGAGATGCAGGGAACTCCAGCCAGCTTGGAGAGTACAGGAAGGAGCTTGAAGCTTCAAAGCTCATCACACTATTCCCTTCATCAGACTTTACCTGCTCCAGATCTGTTTCTCTGCTCTGGGTGCAAGTAGCCTTACGGTTGCCAGGATGGCTGCCGTAATTCATGATGAATGTAAATTGATGTAAGGGCTGAGAGTGAGCCATGGGGTCAGTCCAGCATGGAGAATGGCTCAGCTGCCCAAACCTTTTTCTTCTACTCTCATTCATATGATCTTTCTAAGCAAAGCGCAGGAGGAGGTACGAGTACTTCCATTAAAGTCCTGCGGGACTGGATACATTTCCTTCACTGCTTTGCTGGCTTTAGTCAGAACTGCTAACTACAAACCCTGTAAAAATCATGAATAAATGATTTCTTCTCTTCTTTCCCCTAGTTGGAAAAGGGAGCTTATGGAAGTTGCAATGGTTTTCCTATTTAACGATACATTGGTAGAAGCTTCAGTTGCCTTCTTGTTTGTAAGTAATGCTTTGAAGCTTTTTGTGGCAACATTTTTTTTAAAAGGAAAAGCTGAGATTTTGAATAATTTTCTTTCCGAAGGAGCTGGAGAGGTGACCAAGCTGTAAGAAGTTTATAACTAGAAGGTAGAAACTGCTGAGAATTTCCACATGCTCTACTTCTTGATTTCATGTGGTTAATTTTGTATCTCCAGTATGCCAGATCACCCAACAAGGCTCACGTGTCTGATGACATTTCTGTTCTCTTAGCCAGAGTACGTTAGTGGAGGTTTTTTGTTTGTTTCTTTTATACTGGGTCTGCAGAGGATCTTACACACTTAGATAATTGCTTTTGACATTTAAAGCCTTTCTTCAGCCTACTGGGCTACATTACTGATTCTTTAAGGCTCATATGTTATTGTTTGTCCATAATTATATTAATGTGCAAGTGTTCTTTTCATTTTATTGTCATTAATTGTCATATGGCTTCTCAAAATTAAAATCGGGAACCCACTAGAGAAGTGTTCAGTTGCGCTACAGTCACTGCTATTTTAGTAAGAAGAGAAAAATAAATTATTTTGCTCCTTTAAATTTTTATTATCTTATGATGTAGAAGACTGATTAAAGAACAGACTCAAAAGCTTAACAGGTCTTTTAAAAGTAACTACCCTGAGTACTCACGTATGACTTTCTGAGGCAGGTAAGAAAGAGTTGTCAGCATCTTTTACACTGTCTTAAAAATTCCCAGTTCCACCTGTGGAGGGGCATAGTGCCAAAGGGTATCACCTATGAACTCACTCTCCCTCTAAGGATGGAGATGTCTGGGCTTGAACCAGCCCGGATGGAGCAAATGAAGAGTTGGCTTAGCATTGCAGTGGAAAACAGCTTACTGCAGGTGCTCCTCAGGGACCGCCTAGGAATGGGAAGTGGTTTTTAAGGGCTGGTTCTACATCATTGGGTCAGGCCTCTGCCAGGAGAGGCTGTTCCTGAGGGTCCTCTTCCACTCCCATGATCTCCTACCTAGTTTGGGGTCAGGTGGTATAAAACTAAGGGCTGTGCATCATTTAGGGATTCAGCCACCTTGTGTGAATCTTCAATAGCTTCAGTTGCCAAGTAAGTGGTTTTGGTTTCTTTTTTTCCCACATGTTCAGCAGCACAAAGGCTTTTGGTCCAGCTAGGGTGTACTTCGTGGATTCCCAGGGATGTACATTCATTTACACCATGTAGGATAACGCATTTTCTTTTTTTTTTTTAAAGGTCTCCTGACTTCACACAGTGCTAAACTACTGCATAAGTTACTGGATCCTCTCAGCTCCTCACACGCTTATCAGTTTGAAGAATCAGGTCCCACTCAAGCTGTGCAGGTGCATTAGCACCATGGAAACCCAGACTGCTTCTTCCCAAGGGGGCGAGTGCGAGGAGAGGACAGGGTCACAGCTGACAAACAAACCAACCACTTCCAGTGGAATTCAGAGCTGCAGACAGAAAGCCCAGGGACCTTTCTGCATTTTCATATCTGTGCAAAGCCATCACACAATGTTTCTTGTGCGGGAAGTGTAACAGCTAGATTAGAATGAATTTAATTAATATTCCCCCCAATCAATAATAACTAATAACATTGTCAAAATGTTTGATTGGAGGTTATTTTAGCTCAGTTGCTTCTCTTCTTTGTGAAATTACAATTGCTGATTTCCCTCATGTTCCTCCCCCTGCCTTCAGAATGTCTTATTTCACATGAACCAGTCAGCAGGGAAGCAGGTCTACCATGCACACCATGCATATATATTTTTTAATAGCAACACTTCTGGCAAAAACTAAATGTCGAGATGTGCTGCAGTTGTATAGCCAGTTGTGTGACATTCTCACAGCTAGCAAATACATTGATAATTAATTCAGCTTTAAAGGATTTGAGTCAGACTTTCGACTCATGAAAATCAATGCATTTCTACCACTATTGAAGGAGCTATGACTATTTACCTCCTTTGCAGGCCCTAGACCTCTGTAATAAATTTGACATTTACATTTTAAACATCATAAATCCACAAAAGTGTCCTTAACTTTGCCAGAATGTTTCAGTATCATGTAGGGGTCACAATGCTCATGCCCTAAATCAGGAAAACAATTAACCACTAGACTTTTTGAGGTCATCCATGAGCAGGAAAGTAATTAGGTCTAGATCCTCACAGATAAAAAATTAGCTGCCAAAATGCACAGATGGAATTTTCAAATAATGCTTAATAAGGTAAGATGCCTAACTTATATTGATTCCTTTGAAAATCTGACCTTTGGAGCTTAATTTTAAGCTTTCCCATTATGGTTTAAGAGTGTGTGAAAACTTAAATATGCGTTTGAATGCGTTTCTTGTAGGAAGATTATTCCATAGACAAAATCTGAAATATAGTCATCTTAGGCCAAGAGATGGCAAAGGCAGCGATCATCCTGAATCAAGAGGGATTTTGTTGGTGTGTTTTGTGCAGCAGCAGGCTGAACAATGCCCTTTTCCAATTGAGATTAGTTCAGGAGGAACAGCTTTCGAATGAGTTATTTCAAACACATACACACGTCATTCCAAAAGAAAAATATCTACCCCTGGCTGTGGTCTGTGAAACAAGATGGATTGCTAGTCCCTTGATAAAGCTCTGTGTTTCTGTTTAACTCAGTTCCTTTCTTCTTTGCTATGCTTATCTTCTTCTGCTCTTATGCCCTGTGACCCCCTGCAGTGGAGCTACTAAATATCCATGATGAGGTAAAGAAAGGAGCAATGTAGAAAGATAGAGTATAGGTTCTCAGAAACTCAGGATAAATTAACTTGGCTATGTGGAGAGGAGGAAATTCACTGTTTAATGAACTGTTATCTTGGATTATTGTGGCCTAGGATAAATTGAAATTGCTGCATTTTTCTTTAAATTGACCAGCATGGGGCAAAAGATGGCTGTTTGCTAGTACAAGAGTTTTGACCTTAAATATCCACCGTGTTCCTCTGAGTCCACCCTGGAGATCAAGAGTTCATTTCTTTTTTGCACTGCGTGTTTTTCAGTTCTCATTTCAGAAAACCCACCCAGGGATAATAATGTATGACTGTGCAAACACAAAGGAAAAGTTTCCTTGGTGGTAGGAATATGAATGAGATGCACTGTTTAGCGTGTACTACCTATTATGCATACAAATATATCTCCTGGAAATTTCTAGTCTCTTTGGAAGGCACTTTATAATTTTAAAAAGTTGTTTTTAACATACACAAGTTTGAACTCTGTCTTTACCTTTTTGATCGTCTTTCACCAGTCCTCCTTACAGCCAGCTCAGTCTGTCTGTCTGTGGGTATATGGAATCAGCCGTTTAGAGCTTGTGTCACATATATCCTACATGATGACCAACAAAGGGATGTTAGCTTGGGAATTTTCCAAGCCATTGGGCCATCATGGGAAAAAAGTTAGCGACCGCCCATAGAAAATCAGCTTCCTTGGCTAGCATGGCCGTAGGGGAAAACTCATGGCAGAAGAAGTGAGCTAAGCAGCTGAGGGGTAGGGCTGGCTTTCAAAACTGGTTTCCTAGGTGAAGTACAGAGACTAATGATCCCTCAAGCCACGGACCTCTGCAGGCAGCGATTTGCCTTCCATGGCACAGCACAGAGCGAGTCTGAAGGCTGAGAAGGAACGGCTCTCTGAAAGGACTGAGACAAACACCAAAAGAGCTCTGAGACTGTTAGGGTCACTGGAGGGAACCTGACCCTGCTTTTGCATATATGTTTTACTGTCTTTGGGAATCTGGGCAGTTTAACATTAATCTCTCAGTCTGAGATTTATGGTCAATAAGGCCACTGTTTCTGAGAAATTTTGTAAGACTAGGGAACTGTGTTCATCATTTTCAGTAAAGGAAAAGAAGTTAAGGTAAAATAAAGGGGTTTTTTGTTTGGTTAGTTTGGGTTTTTTTTAGCAATACAAAGCATATGAGGTTTCAGTTCTATCTGCCTACCTAGATCCAGTTCAAGGCTTCATCCCATTCAGGTAAAGACCTCATAGTAATAAATTATAATTTTACAATAAACTGAAGGCAGCTGAAGAATAAAAAGTATTTTGCAATTTACTAGATTAACCTCAATCTTATGCAATAGGTGAATTTCCTTTCATTTCTTTCTCTGGAGCAGTGCAAATTGTCTATACTTGTACATACTGTCTATTACATTTAACAAAGAAAAATCTGTTTATTCCTGGGTGTTGGCAATTTACCTTGAACATCTGTAAAGCAACATGCTATTAAGTTTCTAAAAAGGTGTATGAGAGAGTTAGCTTCTAAATCCTGCCAAAAGGGGGCTGAAATTTGTTCAGGTTGATTCTTTAAACTACAGACAAGATAGGATCCATACAGTGCACAGTTTGGTTTTGTATGTGATTAGTTTTTCACATTTGTGGAAAGCATGGAGCTTTGCACTTTTTGCAAGCCTGCCGAGAAAGTGATTAAGACAATACAGATTTTACAAATTCAATACTGAAGGTGCTAAAACATCTTGGAAGTACATTTGCATTATATTATTCACGTTTCTGCTCTGCCTGCAAAGAGTGCAGAAGTATTTACTTACTATGGAAATACGAAAACAACAAAAAAAATGCCATCGATGTTAAATCTATTTCTGCTTTGTAAAGCTTGGACAGAATTATTTTGACATGACTTTAAGAAGTTTCGAATGTTATGAATTTTCTGTCCAATACAGTATACCTCATTCTTTTTTACGGATTGAAAGATTTGTATTTTGCTAGCCCAACTTGTTCCTTGGAAAAGAAACCCAATTCATTGGTTTGACTGGTTCTTGCATATATTTGAAATGTTCTCCCAGCATCGCAGATTACTTTGTGAAAGACCCTTTCACATATTGCACATTCTTATTACCTGTGTTGTCACTGTGAAATGTGAGGAGAAACTCTGTATCAAAAATTCCTTTCAAAAGAATGTAGAGTGAAAGAGAAAGGAATTAGAAAATAAAGTAGGCTCTGGTACCTTTACTGCTTATAGTGAAACACATATACATGGCAGATTTGATGGAATTTTAATGCAGATTTATTACTGGAATCTGCAGCTCACTGTAAAATGCAGTCAAAAGAACAAATAAAGAGCAATGCGTAGGAAGTAAAGATGTCAGATAGTAAAATGTCTCTTTCTAAAAGCCTGCCTTTTTCACAAGCCTTTTCATGAACTTTTTATGAAGTTTCTAGAGTAGACCAAAATAATTAGGAAAAAATGACCTTGAGGCTTATGCTGTGTTCAGAACAGTGACTTGTCCAATCACTGTAGGAAAGGGTGGCAGATTGTGATTGATGTTTTCAGAAGAACTACAAAGTGAAGTGTATGAATGGTACCTTAGCTTTCTAACCATGTATGACAAATGCGGGCACTGTGAGAAGCTCTTTATCCCCAGATGCTGCGAAAGCACATAGCAAATTTCATATGGATGAGCCTATGAGAAGACTATCTAAAGAGCTAATCTAAAATCTCATTTTCAGAGCTGATTCTGGTGTTTCAGAAGAGAACATATCCCTGAATATAGATCTTATATCAGGAGGATTAGGACGTCAGTGATTAATATGAATTTCATTTTTAGACACGTCGTGGGATTTCTATGGCATATATAAAACACTGAACTTGTTGAACAGCATGTCCCTTTTCAATTACAGTTTTAATGAAGAAATGACTTTTCCAAGAAAAAACTCTCATGAGCTTAATATTATAATAAGCTGCTTTTTCCCAAACACCCCCATCCTTTAAATCAGGTACATTTGGTCGGTCTTGATGAAACAATAACATTTTCATTATCTTGCCAGGCTGCACCATATTTTATAATGAAGTGAACCAACTCTTGTCTCTTCTGCCTTTATTTACCCTACTGTAGCTTCACTAGCATCTAGGGAAAGGGAATTGTTTGAAAGAAGTCTAGTGACAGGCTTTAGAAACAAAACCATTGGTAGTTAGTTACTTAACTCCCATTCAGGGTCAAAAGCATTTGAGTATCCTGTCAGACTTTTAATTGACACTTAAGTTTAAAGGGATTTGTGTATATGACAGTCCACCCCAAAGCTTTCAGAGTGAAGCTGGGGCTGGTGAAAGGTTGCTACAGCGCTAAGCTCAATGATGTCTCGAAAGGCAAGAAGTAAGACATAGAGCACCAGTCCACTTGCTGGCATCACCACCAAACCCGTTGGTTTTCTTCCGGAGATATGCTATGATACTTCAGCCCCATCAACTTAAAAAATGTTCCCTGTTGTCTGGAACTTTTGGCTGAGGCTTTCCAGAGCAGTTTAATTTGTGCATGCTCTTTATGCAGGCTGCAGGTATTCCTCAAAGGAAAGAGAGTGGAACCCCCAGCCAAATCTATGCGTGCCGCGAATAACTTTCAGAAATAAAAAGATTTCATCCCACTTATGGTAACCCCAATTTCTGCCACATGGTGTTTTTTGGGGTTTTTTTTAGTGGCATTTTATCAAGATCATTGGACCTACGTTTCATTCACACCTATGAAACTTGAAACCTGACTTCTAAATTAGTCTGGAAATTGTTTCACTGAGAAAGGCATTACTAAACATACTAAGCAATTTCCCTCACCTCTTACCTTCATGTGTGCAGTGCGTAAACTGATGTGAAATGTAAAATATAAATTCCCATTCTGTTGCTTTCCATTCATTGTAATTCTGTATATAAATGCTCTTCATTCATTTCTTGAGCCCCCTTTTCTTAGCTCAGCTGCACTCGAACCCTCCATTTTTTCAATTAACATGTAAGTGAAGAAGGAGGATGTTTTCAGCTATGGGAAATGTTATCACAAGGAAAGGTCATCAATTTTCCCCCTGATGAATTGTTCACTTAATTCTGTAAATACAGCAAAATGAAAGTTTGTGATCAATTGATTAAATACTTTAAGCTTTATTTCACTGTCTGAAATTTTGAACACTCATCTTCCTTGAAAATCAGAATGAATGTGTTTGAGTGAAAAATCCCTCTCCGTGAAATATTAATGGTAAGGATGTAGTACACAGTTATGAAAGTGATAAAGGCCAGGTTCCTGTGGTCAAAAAGGTATTGAAACTTACAGTCATCATTTCATAAATGGTGCTGGTGTTTGAATGTCAATCACCAGGGAGTTATGATTCACATCTCTTTTCAATACATTTTGCTCTGTTCACAATGTAAGAAACCAATGAAACTGCAGGACTTCTTTTCCACATAATGCACTGAAATTGCCGTTGAAAATACATGCACAAAGTGCACATGAATGGTCTTTTATTTTACAGTTGTGGCTCAGATGTAAATGCAGAATGGCTAGCACATATACAGAAATTCTTAGAAAAGAATCTAAGCAAGTCCCTGGTCCTCTTTTTAAATATCAGTAGTAATTTGATTTTTATGTGATAAATAAATAAATAAAATACAAGAAATTATGCTTGGTTCAAAATGACCACTTCTACTTTTCGACTGTGCAAGGGTTTCTCTGTATAGAGAGTTTTTCCGTCTTCCCTGGAACAGGACAGCTACTTGTATATATACTTTTTATGTGGGTAAAGAATGTTTTTTTTCTTCCAGAACAGCTATGAAGGTGTGTTTTCATTCAACCCTGTGGGTTTGTTTTTCTTCCGGACTATATCGCCCAGAGTGTGCTCTGATCTCTCCCCGCGGCTGCCCCCAGCGCATTGTGGGGACCGTAAAAACCCGCTGCGGGACTGCGGTGACTTCTGTAGGCTCAAGACGCCTGACTCATAAATCCCTACTGGTGCTCTCTTGTTCAGGCTCTGGTACTCATTTTTATTGGGCTCAGAATGGATTAAGAATGGATTATGGGCTCACAATAAATTATGGAGTTAAACCAGCAAATGGCTCTTTAATGTAACTTCAGTACCACATACCACACGGTATTACTGAAACTTAACAGTTTGCTCAGCTCATTCATGAGATGAAAAATACTTTTATAAACAGCATTTTCTGTGGTCACTGTGTCTCTTGACTGTGTATGCAAACTGTGCCAAAAGCTTTTTATTTTCTTCTTTCTTTCTTCTTAAATATTATCCAAAGCCTTGAGTGCTTCTGGGCCTGACATGTGGAGAAACAGCACTGTGTGCACTTCACGTGTTTTTTCAGCAGTCCCTGTGGTGCTGAGAAAAATTTCCATGCTGCTTTAACGGATGACATTTCTCAGTAAGGTTTCCTTGAAAATAACCTGTAGAAAATAATTGCTCCATCTTCGGTCTGATACAATTTCTGACAATGTGTAAATGTTCAGAAAGCAATTAGTAGTCAAGTTTGGCAGGAGGGAAGGGAATAGAGCTCTCTGTTGACTACATAAACAGAGAAAGTCAACTGTTTGAGTTTGCTGAAGCTTATGGAAGCATCCAGTCTCACAACAGACATGCTTAGAGTTGTATTAGATGTTAACACAGACATTCATTGTTATTCCTTCTTGTAGGAACATTAAATCAGCCTTGCGAATTGTCAGAAAAATTTATTGACCCTAGCCTGAAGACTCAGGATGGATAGTTTTGACTATGAAAATATATTTCATATCAACATTTAATATGATATTATCATTTTAATATCTTTCTATTCATTGAGTTCTTGGAAAAACTTTTTAATTATAACCACTCCATCCAAGGGCTTAATGTGAAAAAAAGTCAAATAAAAAGAATCTTAAGAATGTATTTGCTAAAACATGCTAAAATAATATGGTTTTAATATGATAGTTTTAAAATCAGTTTTATGACATAATGTGACTTGCTTCTTCGAATTTTGCCACTTAGGGCTGTCAACATAATACACTCTACCTACTTTACATTCTGACCTGACTGCGAATTAAGTGTTTCTTCCTTACAGCCTTAATAATTATACATATATACAAATATATATACATACTTTTTTTTTAAGTGATTATACACAGAGTTTTGTCTTTGAAAAAGACATATCTTAAGGGCTATCCTGAATCAACATTGATACAGATATAAACTGTGCAATACTAAAATATAAACTTTAATCTGGATTTGATGGCTAACATGTTAAATGGAAGCTACTGTCATATCAGAAATAATGTAATAAGTGAGGTGCTTAGAAATAACCTAGATAAAAAGAGTTTCTGTAAAGAACAACAGCTAGACTAGTGTCGTTGAAGATTTCGGAATGGACAACTGTCAGACAGCAAGAAATCCTGGAGTCCTGCTGGGTTTCTTGGCATTCTTTAATTGAAGACAGAAGTTCTTTAAACTCTGTAATAAGATTTGAACCACATATTTGCTGGATGTGTTTGTGAAGCAGCATAATTATGCCCTCAGTTTGGACAGCCATCAATTTCTACACACAACTCTACACTCTATGGATATTTTTTGCTAACATTTTTGCTCATTCGCTGCATGGGCAGCCTGTGGTCTGCCTGCCTGTCTTCCTGAGGTAACACAGGACGCGATTCCAGTGGCTTCTGTAGCTTTTGGTTTTGAGCTCTAGCTCTTCTCAGAACTGCTTGGATTTTCTGGTTGTGTTCTTTTACTGGTTTTTTCTGACATAAATAAGTCCAATTTGCTTTCTTCTTTTCCTAAAAGAAAAGGATATTGACAGTTCATTGGCCAAACATGTCTTCCTACTCTCAGGCATTATATGTGTTCATTTTTCTGTTCTCCATCTTTCCTACTCCATAATCCCAAGGATATGAATGATTTGGGGTAACTGTTTTTTCCAGCTCTATTCTCTGCTCTTTCAGGAAGCTTTCTTTCCCCTGGAAGAGATCCCCTAACATTTTCTTAAGTATTTCAGTGCAGTGTCCTTCCTGATGAGTCCAGAGACCTGGCATATTTTGATTCATTTGTGCTTTCTTCGTCCTTCTAATACACTTGAAAGTTATTCCTTCTCTTACTTTCCTCTTCCCTTCCCAATTTATTAACTACTGGCACATTTGGCTGATGTGCTTGGTTTTGGGGCAGAAGCTTACTATTTGCAACCCATTCTTCTAGCCACGTACCTTAAATATTGCCCACGGCTGCTCTGCCAGTGCTAATCATGATTTTGACTACCATACTTTCCACTGCACCTGTTTCCTACTTAATTAATAAATGCTCCATTTGTTTCCAGAGTAGTAGCCCATTCATCTTCTGCTGCGCTGCTTCCCGCTGATCCCATGAAAAATTTCTCTGTGCTAATTGTACTGTTATCAACCCTTTCTTCATACTGCGCACAGTCTTCTGGCACGTGAAAACTCCTGCTCAGTTGGACTCTTGATGGAGCTTCTTGCAGCCTTTAATTCTTTTTTCCAAATGTCAGGCAGCCACTTATCTTTTGGGCATGGCCACAGCATAAGACCTTTATGTGGTGTCTGACATTGGTTCAGACTCTGAGCTCCTCTTGCCTGGCTGTTTCGGTTCCTTTCTGTCATCAGTTACATCCACAGTATGAGACTATTGCCTGTTTTCCTTAATCCTTCTCCTTACAACTGTGCAGGCAGAAGACTTGTGGGTTTTTTTGCTCAATAAATTGAAGATGTTCTCTTAATTTTTAATTCTGTATCTTTCCAACATCCCGTGAGAGGTAGTCTGGGATCCCAATGATTATGGGGCCTCTTTTTTTTGGTATCCTTAATCTTTCAAGAGGTTAAGACTGATTTTATAACTTTAAAGGCTAATCAAACTTTTCTGTTCATCAATAAACTTTCTGCTTATTGTAACAGCAGTTTTTCTGCTTACAGTCATCATTGTATTCAGTTTCTAACTATATATTTACATTTTGTCTATACACAGTATTAATTTATTTCATACTTGTTTATAATTGTTTGATATTTACCCTTTCTGCCTGAGTTGAATGAAAATTATCAAAAGCACCACGCTCTTCAGAACAAAACATCGTGGGTAAATAAAGCATGAACAGCTTCCTTTTTCTGTTGTTGGGTTGGGTTTTTTTTTTTTAGTATCCCCTCCTGGCAGGCACAAAATAAATTGCTTTTTTATTGAATATTTAAGTAGAGTCAGTCAGATTTGAATCCCTCCAATCTTCTGCTCAAAGCCAAGGAATCTGACAGAAATCTTCTTCTAGTTTAATATCAAGCTGTTATCATTGGTTCTCATCGGAGCTGTTTCACAATGGACCATAAATACCCAGATTTCCTCTACAGTTCCACTACTAGAAGTACTTTCACATGCCTTCGGTCCTTCAGTCTCTTACCTTCCTTGGCCTTTACAGGTGAGTTAACTTTGTGTTTGCCTATTTAGTGATAGGCCCTTGCTGATCTCTTTTCGTCTTGGGTCACCCCCGTGCTCCAAATCTGGGAGGTATCCTCCTCTCTCATGGCTGTTGCCATTGCTTACTGGTGTTTGCATTCACTTTCTCCTCCCTCTTTTTTATTTCCAGGTAGGCTAAGTTAATTAATTCAAGCCTGGTTAGCCACATACCTGTTAGTCCTACCAGTCTGCTTAAGCACTTCCTTTCTTGTGAATAAAGAGGAATGTATCTCACTCTGTATTTTTTACCTGTAAACTGACTCTAATCCTGCAAGTTGCAGCATGCCAGTAAACTGAGGCATCCTTAAGAAGCTCAGCTGATTCCAGTGGGGTTTATGTCTCACAAACATAAGCGTCAGCTTTCACAGAGCTTCGTGAATACTTGTGTTGTATACATTTAGCTAAGATGACATTATCCCTCACATCACGCTGAGCTAAGAAGTGGGATTTTACTTATAGCACAAAACTGTGAATTCTGAAAGTCCAATTTTTTTTCACTTAGTTTGGCTAAAAATATATGCTACAAGAATAGCTTCTTGTGTGTACTATGTGCATATCTGGGTAGAGGTATTTACTCAGACAGAATCTGTGGAGAAAGTAAGAGCGGGAAGATGGCTTTGATTTCACTCCTCGCACTCTCGGTGTCTGACCTGACAGCTGTCAAGCTCTTTCATAAGGCACGAACACTTTTTAAAAATTTGATATTTAAGCAGAAGCTCCCACTGATGAAATGATATCTCTGCTAGCACACACTTGTTCTGTCATTCAATCCATGCATGCTATATTAAAGTATCCAAAGTTCAGACAAATCCATCATCTTAAACAAGCGTGATGAGACAAAAGGTCTGGCCTGGTACGGAAGCCTTAACTCCTACAAACAAAAGCACAGTAAGGACAGTGAAGATACAGAGAATTAGCATAGATTCCCTGCGCCTGTGCTAAATTTTGCTTGTAAGTGTTGTATTAAACATTTAAAAGTACACTTTCAAAAATGCATGGGGCTTTCACTGCAAAATTCTCAGTGACACTAATGGGCATCACATGACTCATTTCCCACACAGGGCTTTGAACATCCGTCCTGTTCTGTGCTCTACAGTGTCTTGTGCCACTGTCATCATTATAACATCTCAGCATCTTCCAGTAGTGCTTTAAGCTCTGTGAGTCACATTTTCCATGAGTGACTTGTTCTTTTACTTATGCTTTTATTTGTTTCTTTATAATTTAAGGTTTTTAATGGAATTTTACTTGCCTAAAAGTAGCTCATTCTATTTTTTTTTTTTTTCCTTTCTCTCTCTTAAAACCAAATTAACTTTAGGGGCACCCAGCTCTTCGCTCACAGTTGTTCATGGAAATTGGCAATTTCAGTAAAGGGCTGATCATACCAAGTGTGTCCTTTTCTAAACTCTGTATCTGGTACTTCTGGTCAACAGCTCCTTTTGCTGCTCTTGAGGTCAATAAACCCAAGGATCTCTGTCTGGTGACAAGGTTCAATAGTGCCATACAGGACTTTTTATTTTTTAACTTCCTAAGGATTACCAGGTGTTGTGATTTCATACAAGAGCTGTATCATAGGTCACCTCAACTTGATATTTCCATTACTTAATTGGAAGTTTTATTGCATACAAATTGTTTCTTCTCCAAAAAGATAAAATAAAGCCAAGTCAGATATGTGATTGTTTTCCATTTGCCAGACATATACCTTTTCACTGAAATTCATAAAAATGCATGTCTTGTGACTGTTATGAATGGGCAATGTGTTAAAGGAAAATTTTATCTTAAAGTCAGTAAGATTTTTAGAATCATTTTTTTCCTATTTAGCCAACTCAAATACTAAGAAGAAAATAAAACCATCTTTTAAAAGATTTCAGGAAAGATAGTTTTTTTAAAAGAAATTGTAGGGGTTTGGGGCTTGGGTTTGTTTGGGGTTTTTTTTGGTTATGAGTGACAACTTGGAAATCTTCAAAGGACATAGGCAGGTCTTCTGCTGCCATGTTATGTTTAAATCCCGACATACGGGCAGTATTAGATGAGTTAAGGTTTTGTCAACTGGCTTGGGCTGACAGTCTCAGCAGGAGACAATGAAAGAATGAAATGGCATCAAGAGACATAAGTAAGAGGAAATGTCCTGTCATCTGAGAAATAGGGGACTTTGTAACACCTGTGAAAATTCTAGCTGCTATACAGCAAGTGGTACCATACAGCAACACCTGCAGTGTTAAAACAGTGGATTTACATGCGTAAGGCAGCTGGAGTTCCAGTGACTGAATATTAACAGTACCTGTACATTTTAAAAATTTCAGCCATCATTTGTCTGATGTGCACAAACAATTCCTATGGCACAAAGACTCTCACTGTAGCATTGAGAGTGAGGTCTGGAACTATTAATACAATTTTAATCTTTCTTTACCTGAGGTGTTCAATTAAATTTTCCTTGATGTGAAGGAGTTGGACAATTTATAGAACTGCATCATCCTTTGAAGTAAAACTAAAAGGGTACTCAGCACAAGATGATCACATCCATACTTCTGCTTAGTCTGTGAAAAGTCTAAACATTTACCTTACCTTACTGCAGTGGGAGAAAGGGAAGAAACAAGTAGCTAATATTGATAATACAGTAAGAAAGCAGAAAAGATATGTGTAGCTCAGATGACACATTTTGCAAATTGGAAGACATATTTTTTTCCCAGTTTCTGTCCTGGCACCAGGCTGATAACCCCTTCCCACCCCCCACCTCAACAACATCAATGACAATAAAAACCTGAGCTCTCAACACCCCCCAAAAAATGATGGTGAAAAAGTATATCCCTGGAAATCCAGCCTGGCATTTCAAGATATAGATTTTAAGCATTTCTGGAACTGCAGAGAGAAACAGATTTTTTCAATTAAGTGACTACCTTTTGGTCACTTATAAGTCTTCACTCAAGAATTAGGTGAGCAAAGCTGATGAATGGGATAAATTACTTCCAACAAAAGTGCCAGCTCATGTGTGTTAAACAGACCAAAAAGATATTTCCTCTGTCTTTCTTCAGGGGACGTAAATTGTGCTTTAGAAGCAAAGATTTCTCTGCATGGTGGGATGGAAAAGGATCCAGAACTTTTAAACCCAGGGAGCCTTAGAAAGCTATTTTAAAAATTGTTTTTTCCTGCAGGGTTCTACTGAGTTTAATGAACCTAGTGGGCTTGGCAGGCAGTCCTGCTGGCTCCTGCAGCCTGTGGGAAGTGTGGTTACTCTGGAGCTCATCCATCTCCACATCGCAACTCAAAGCAGCAGCTCTACCAGATGTGCTAATGGAGCAGCTCTGCCAGCCTTGGTTGATAAGCACTTACATTTTAAAATTCTTTGCCTGCTAAATTACCCCTGTACACTTAAAGCTATACGCACACACACACGTAAGCTAAGAGGCAAGTCACCCACAAGCCTAGCAAGCATAATAATGCTAAGACGAAGGCTTCTCAAGCCATTTGCACATCCCTTGCAAATCCCAGTTCAAAGCAGGCATTTCATTAAATCTGTATCGAAAATATCTCCTTCACAGAAAGAACTCGTGTAATTATTTCCAACAGCATCACTACTCTTGTTGTTTGAATTCACAGGCTGATATGTAGCAAGTTGAATGGCTAAGAAGCAGGCTTACCATTGCTGCATGAAAGTGGAATATAGAAATGCAAAAAGAAACTTTTTTAAAAAAAAACACACAAGCAATTTATTTAGGCGTGTAAATCCCATTAGAAGTCACTAATAGCCTTACTCTTTAATCACTGTAAGATTTTAAAGTCTCACCAAAACTAGGTAAATCAGTAGGAAGTAAGATTAAATTGAGGTATACCATGAATCATTTTTACTCTCACAAGAAAGGAGACCACTGACTGTAAAGTTCACATCACAGGCAATATTAACATTATCTAAAAGATATTTAGGAAAGCAAGAAGGTGCTGCCATCTGCCCCAGAGCTGAATGTAGGAAGTATAGAATAACACACTTGTAGAAAACATTGTGTTACTGGTGCAAATCCATTTGATCTCCCTCTGTAAGCTCTGCAACTCTGCTTGTCCTCTCAAGTTCCCTTGCTGCTAACTTGCCCTTTTAATTACACTTCTCTAGGGTTTGGAGCAAGAACTGTGTATAAGCTTGACCTGTCTCCAGTAGAATCAATAGCAATATTTTCACTGATTTCAGTGAAGAACCATCAGGCATTATGATATGTTAAAAAAACCTAATCAGGAAATTTATAGAAGCATCTGTATACTGTGAAGAGTCACATACGTGCAGGGGTGGTCCAGCAATATCGCACGAGTAACTTACACTCCAGCCCAAAATTGTGGAGACCTTCTTTCTCTCTGACCTTTTCCCCTGATTATGGGAGCGTTTTAAAGCACGTTTGGTCTCGGTATCATGGGATGTAAAGTTGGAAAACCACAGCTATGCAGGGGGCAATACCAATGTCTAAACCTGTGGCACCTGTTGATTTACATAACCATCCCTGAGTTTTCTTAACATCGCGTTAGTGCATGTTTCTACGTTAATGCTTGGCAAACACAGAGAAGAAACCTAATTTATGTGTTTCCAATGACTAGGCTTCAGAAGCATATGGACGTACATGATCTATTTCAATATGGTATTTTCACAGTCTCACTTCTGTAGGAACACCTAATATGTCACTGCAGATTACAGACTAAAACTACTGGAGAGGAGTGCAGCCCAAGCCAATGTCTGCGAACACGGAGTGCTTTTAAGCTCTTTCATAAACCTGTTCTGTAACTCCTGGTTTGGGTTCTGGCCTATGCATTTTTTAGTTTAACATGGTTTCACTGGAGTATGAACCAAAGAGATTGCAGAGCTTGGAGACCTTTGAATAATGGGGAAGATGTGAACTGAAAAATTGGATTTCTTCAAGCTTCATGGTCCGAGTGCTCAACCTAAACCTAAGTAGCCATCTTTACCCCCACACCCAGCCTCTCTTCTTTCTATCCATTGTTACAGATGGTCAAACCACTTTGGACGGACACTGAATTTTTTCTCTTTCAAAACCCAACAAATTTCAGGCTCTATATATTTTGAGGAGTGAAAATTAGGCGTTTTGTTCTCACAGGCAAAGAGCTTTGAAGGTTAAATGACTTGAGCAGCAGCAGCAAGACAGTTCAGCAGAATGGAAACATCTGGCCTTTTGTTTTAAACATAGTGTAATGTGGCTCACTGAAGCATCTAGACTGGGGGGGGGAGGATTTGGGGGCTTATTTTTGCTTATTTTTAGTGATTGACCAATGTTTTAAGTATGTTGACAAATCAAATCTGTGGGGAAAATAATACACTGATATTTAGTGTTCGGACTGGCTGAAGGGAATTCAGGCCCTATTGATTTTGCTGCCACCATTATTAACTAACTTTTGGATTTAAGTGTATGTGGAGATATGATCTGCATGGAGAGGAGCTACTGCTGGCAAAAGTATTTACTAGAATATTCTGACAGAGGTAAGTTTTCACAGATAAACAAGCTACATAGAATCCGTACTGTTCTACCCCTCCTAAAATCTATTGGGTTGTGAAAAAAATTTCAGATGCCTGATCTGAACAAGTCTGAGGAACCACACCTGCGGAAAGACTTTTAGTTTGTTCTCATTTACTATGCTTCAAGCAACACTTTAGCTTCTGTTTTCTCATATTTTTTTTCCCCATCATTACCAGCTTTTCAAAATGCACTAGATGAGATCAAGTCTCCTTAATTTATTTTTACTAACATCTTCTTGGTAATTTTAACCAAAGTTACCTAAGGAGGGAGCGGTAACTCCAGATATAACAGGGAAGTATACCAGATATTCCAGACAAGAGAAAAATACTGCCTTCTACTTGAGAAGTGTGTCAAATCTGTGAGGTTGGAGCAAAATGTATTTACAGGTTGATTACAGGTTGATCTCTGCCATCTCAGTAACCCTGAGCTAAATCCATTGGTGCCTGTGACAACCCAGCTGCATGAAAGAGGTTGTTTTACCTGGTTGGCTACAATGAGTTACAGGGTGCTGTGCAGTTTTCTTTTCAAGATGGGAAGCCCAGACAAAGGGCTTTCAAATTTGGTTTCATGTCATTGCATAAACTTAAGGCCCTGAATTGCTGTAAACTACTCTGTTAAGAGTAGATGAAATGTTCCCTTCCACCATGCACTCATACTGATGGCTATAGGCTCACTAAAAAGATGAATATTCTCTGTGCCAGTTATGAAGACATAAATAAATTTCTTGTAGCAGAATCTCTTTCAAATCATTAGCTGGTAAAACCCAAAGATACTTTCAAAACAAAGGGCAGATGAAATAGAAAATTGGCCTCACAAACAATAGGAGCCTTATTAGCAATAGGAAATGCTATTTGAAGATGCTGAGTGTGCTCAGCATCTCTGAAATCAGGCTCTGGATTCATTTCACTGACTGTTGAATCAAAATACAAGTTCTGGCAGTCAGCTCTAAGAGGCAGAATGAGCAAATGATTACTGCAGTGCAGCTTTAAAACTGGGAGATTAAATCTTCAATTTGTACTTTTGAATGAAAGGTAAATACCTTACAAGATTCTCAGCATCTGAGGGGGGATAAAGTTCTAATGAGGAAGCTTGCAAGAGTTGGCAACTTTGCAATTTTCTCAAAAAGTTTAAATGTACGTTGGACCCAGACTCTGGCAAGGTGGTTTTGACCAGTCTTTGTTTTGGCGCAGCAAATGAGAAGTAAAAGAAAGAAAATAATTTAAAACTCTGGCAAGTTTCATCCTGCTATCCCATGTCTTGTCACATTAGCTTGTATTTTATGTGATATGACTTGATATATGTTAGCATAATTCAGCAAAACATAATGTAAAAGAATGTGGCATGGTGGAAATTGGGAAAGGAAAAAAAAAAAGACACCAGAAGAACTGCTCTGCCTGGGGGATAATGGACCACCTCCTTCTTCTTCTTCTGTCTAAACCACATATTACATTGAAAACTTTTCAAATCATTGCAGAATTAGCAGCATACTGATAGCGTAATGATAATCACAAAAAATCAGCAGGACATCATCTTCAACACAAGAAGAGCAAAGAATGTAAAAGAGAGGCACAGAGCTCTGAATCAGTTTCACAATGCAGCTCTGCACAAATACAATCACATACTTGAATGTTCCTAACATTTCTGTTATGGATCAGAAGAAACAGGTAAATGTAGCAAAGGAGCTCTGAGACAAATGCACTGGTCCCAGGAAAATGGCAGCATGTTGTAACTGATTAGCTACAGGTGTTTGATAAGGTTAGGGGCTTGAAGCATGAAAAGTTATAAAATAGCATAGAGATAACATCTCAATCAATGTCAAAGAGAAAAAAAAGCATTCTGGTAAGAGTGAAATATATATCACAGATAAAACACTTATGAGATGACATTTAGAAATGTAATTTTTCCTCTTTCTGTTTTAGATCACCTCGGTATTTTAGAGGATGTGATCTAAAAACCACTAAGGTAAAGTAGGTTCTTACTCTCTTTAGTAGAGTTTGAATAAGGCCTTAACCAAACAACAAAAGCCTTAGCCTTAGCCTTAGCCTTAGCCTTAGCCTTAGGCACAAGCAAGTAAAACTGGGAATCTTTCCATTGATTTCAGAGGACGTTGGATTGGATCCACAGTAAATTGTCTTTTTACAGAATCCTTCACTGTAACAAACTGAACAGGACACAGGTTAATTAGATCAAAAGTTGCATTTGAGGTTTTTGTTGGTTTTGTTTGTTTGTATTTTTAAACCAGGCTTCAATCTGTTTCTGTGACTTAAATACACATTTTTTTTTAATTTACTCTGTTTCATTTATATGTAAAATAGAACAGCTTTTCTCCTGTCTTTTGGCAATCAGTGTTTTTTCCACTCAAACAGCCTTGTATTTATTCTGTAAGAAACTATTCACTCATGTGAAAAAAATTCTAGCTCTTCCAATTTTCATTTAATTTGCTTTGGTATCTTGGAGTGACTCAGAGATTCAATTTTTCCAAATACAACATTTTTAGCTTTACTGCTTGAGTTGTAAGTAACACAGGAAGCAAAGAGCAACGACAGAATAACAAGGTACACAAATAATATTGTTTTGTTACCAAAATTAAGATCTGATAAAGTAAAACTTTGTAATGTTCCTTAGTGAATCCAGATACAGAAATACTATAGGGGTAAGTTGTTAGTGATATTTTTTGTTATTACACTATGAAGCACTAAAGATCATTTTAATCTCCAAAAGCAAACTTGTTAATTTGTCCTGTTTTCCCATTTTCCAACCTTCTTATTCATTGAGAAAGGGAAAATGAATGTAACACAGATCGCACTGCAATCGCACTGCAATTCTCTGCAGTTAACACCTGTGTATCACTTGCTCTTAGCTCTGTTGAGATATTTCAGCGCTGCACAGACAATTAGAGTTAATGTTGAAGTCATTAGAGATCTGCCCACATCCAAACAGTAAACCTACCAGCACCACCCTGTTGCATTTCACTGTGACTGAGAAAGCTCTGCTCACCCAGGCGTGGGATCTGACACGCATGCCACTCGCTTCCTAGCCTATCCATTAAAAATTACCAGCATTCATAGCGAATCAGGCCATCAAAAGTCCCCATTCCTGTTTTTCTGTGGGTAATTTTTATTTTGGCTGGCTGAAAGTATCAAAGACCAGTAGGAGATGCAAATAGTCCATAGCTAATTCATAAGACAGAATTAACAGAGAGAAGACCCATCAGAGGGTGATTCATAACACACATTTTACGCACATTTTTAGGATGAGAACAGTTGTCCTTTAAATGTTTGCCTCTTTTTTTCCCACTCTCCCCCTTCCCTTCTTGGCTGTACAAGTGTTTAAACAATTAACTTAAGATAGCTAAATTTAAGTGAGATGAATGCCTCCCTAAAGGTCAGTGGAGAAATACCACTGAGGATCACGGAAAGGTAGGACTGAATTGTGTCCTGATTTGATTTTAATGGACCTTCGCAAAGTGTAAATCATAATTTTGTGGCTACCAATCTCATGAGTTGCATCTCTGCAGACTTTATGGTGTCCTTTTTCAAAACTCAAATGACAGATACTCCTTTGAAAACTATTTTTGAAGAAAAGATGTGGATTTTTTTTTTCATAACTTTCAACTGATTTTCTGAAGTGTTAAGTTCAGACCATTTTCTATTTTCCCCAAAATGAGAAGATATATTAGAATGGAAATAATATCAAGTCTAGAACAACGCTTATACTATGTTTTCTGAAGAGGCAGAACTATGGAAAGTCAGAAAGCTGGATTTTTAAAGCTACATTGCCACTAAAGACCAATGAAAAACAGGAGGAAAAAGAGTATTGAGAAAGGAGTATTGGGAAAGAGGCAAAGAAAGGGAGATTTTATTCTACCTCTGCGCATGTAGCTATGAAGTCCAAACAACAGCCGGGGGAAATGAGAATATGACTTGGCTATGACATGGGTGGTCCAAACAAAGTAAAAAACAAAAAACAAATGTGCAAACTGCAGTTACAATGTAAACACAGCCAAGGGATAGGAGAATGGCAGATATTCCAGGATTTATCTCACTTTGCCTGTAAGATGGATATATACCCTACTCAAATCAAATTATCTATGTCTACATGAGTCTATTACCTTCCTGCAACCTACACGTTCTACTTTTGTTAGCCTTTATGACACCAACATGCCCTTATTTTCTTTCTTTCCTAAATTGTTGTTCTTTTGTGATTGCTGAAGTTCTCTGGGGCTTCTGTTCTGTTCTCTCTGGAGTGTTGGCGGCGGTCTGGGAGGCAAAAGGTTTTTCCTTTTTTCATGAGCCTATCAGATGTTCATTTCAAACATCCCTCACTTCTGATGTGCTCATTTACTGCTTCTGACTTTTGGGGGCCTTACTGTTTCCTTTTACAGATTATTTCTTAAGGCGTATCTCTTCAAAACAAACCTTCCGGTTCTTTTTCAGGTTGCTTCTTTGAGGTATGTGGTTAAGGCAGAGAAAGGAAACAGCACGACCATCGTTTGCAGCACTGTCCAGTGGCAAACAGCAAAGCTTCAGACTCGCTCTTTTCAGCACAAGTTCTCTGATGCCTGGGGAGATCTGAAGCCAAGGAAGGAACCGTAGCAGGTAGCATTTCGTACCTTACTACATTTGTCTCCGACAAACAAACCAGCAAGGGTTTCAGAAACTATTCCTTGGTGTCCTGAATAAAATGTTGATGATATTAGCTCTTTCTATCTGTCTTTATCCGTCTTTTATTCCCAAAGCGCACACAAAAAAGTTTGGCAGTGTTTCTGTTAGCCGGGGAACTTTTTGTCAGTAGAATGAGACAAGTGGTGTGAATGGGAAATCAGATTTGAGGCTACAGTCTTTCATTTCTGACATTTTGCAAGAAAAAAAGTCCCTTTGGCTAAATTTTTACGGCTTCATGTATGACATTTTGTCATTAAATTTGACTTGAGATTGGGTGCTATTTCTACCAGGAAAAAAAAGAGAGAAATATGTCAGGGAAGCATACATGGGAGCAGCTCCCTGTTCTAAGGGACGTTTAAATGCTGTTCTTGTCAATGCTGAAGACTGAAACGGATAGAATCACAACAGACTATAGAGATTACTATCATTTTTTAAAATAAGCATTGCAACCATACACTGTTGGAAGCTTTTTTTTCCTGTCTAATTCTACATTTTCTAGATAAAACACTCTATGAATGAAGATCAATAGAAGACTAAAAGTAGTAAAAAAATAAAAACTGTAACATAAAGAGGCATCTGTTCTTCAAATGAAATGTATTTTCTGGTGGTAAGAAGCACAAATTTGATAAAAAAAGGCCTGATAAATGCATTTTGGTGAACTAGGACTAAATAATTGAGGTAAACAGCAAAAGTATGACCACTCAAAGGACTGCTAGGGAGGAACTGGACCAGATTTTGCAACTCTCCTTGGATCATAAGGGGCAAAGAAACATAAAAGATTGTGCTGTGCTTACTGGATTGATCCCAAAGCCTAGCTGGCTAAAATCAGGTGGCCTCATTTACCCTAAGAATAACTTAGATACAACGGAAAGCTGGCAAAATGCTTTTAAAGTGTTCACCTGCACAGTAAAGTAAGATTATTTTTTCCCCTTGTCAATGACTAGGCAAATATATAGATTTTTCATAGGCTAAGTAGGCATATGAACGAGACCTTGGTGTGCCGAACACGATTTTAGTTTTACCTCAAAGGATGACACAGTTCAATATGTGTGTACCAAAAAAAAGTTTTGGCATTTCCCCAATGTCTGAATCTTGGGAACTTCTACTTGTCAGCTTGTACTTGTGAAAGACCAAGAGGCAGCCTCATCTCTCAGAACTGAGACAGCCAGAATTGTTTCTTTGTACAGTAGCCCTGTGGTCGATATACTCACTGAGACTGTGGGAGATTCATATTCAATTCCCTCATTCTCCTGAAGAGATTTGAATCCCTGTGAAAACCCATTTACTTGACTGTTTTAGCCATCAGGCTAGAGAGAAGGTGCACTGGGATGGGTGGATGGATGATGCTTGTGACATGTTTTCATTCTTGCCTGGAGTAATGGTACACATCATTTTACATACACGGCTGATATGTTTTCACTGGGAATAAAATGATGAGGAGGATTCAGTCATTGGAGGTTTATCCTTGTTCATGAGGAATTTTGTTTATTCTTCCCTGCATTTGATGTAATCCATGCTTGTGCCTTCTTTGGGGAATAAGGGTGTGTAATTACGGGTAAAAAAAATGAGTAAATAAAAGTAATTTCTTCTGTCTCATCCACCTATCCTCTTTTTCTCTGTTTGATTATCGATAAAACAAAACTATATTTATATATGAACACAAGTTCTCCAATGTGTGCAATAGTACATTGATATTTGTAATCATCCTTTGATGCTATTGGGCATATTATGAAAAAAAAATAATGAGATGTTACAGTTTGTATTATATATATATTAAATGTTGCAGTTTGTATTTAAGGCCTGAAGGCCTTAAAACTATACATATTTGAAGAAGACTGCGTGTTTGTGTATAGGCATCAAGGCTGTTCAACCTCTGAGCATTGCCGTAATAAGTTTAATATATCACTTTCTGTTTTATTTTTAATTATATATATATGTTATTCAGGGACATTTGGTAACCAAGATAAGTCCTTGGAGAAGAGGCATGGGGGAAGGTATCAGACAGAAACAGTACCAATGCACAGATGGCTGTGTCACTTGGCCTTCAGCTTTAAACCTAATAGGCCACCTGAGGCAAGATGACACACATCCTGTCACATCGCATGGCTTAATTGCAAGAAGCGTTATCACAAAGAAGCATGGATTTTTAGCAGGAGCCAGTGATTATACTGAGAACAGCAATTTCCATGGCCATGGCCAGTGCTGTTGAAATGAGGAGTTAGGTGTGGCTATTTACTAAGTCAGAGAGAAAGGATTGCCTTTTGTTTGGTGAGGACTTTTATAAAGGGAGCTCATGGCAATAAAATGCATGGTGAGTATGTATAAATTGAATCTCTCACCAAGACTCAGGTGTCAACCACTATAAATTTAGATTTATGTTCCTTTTAACTGATTGTTAGCATAAGCAATTCATTTCACCAGATTCAGAAATCTTCTGGCAGCAGTACATATATACCTTACCTTTTAATTTTCCTTTCAACATACAACTGAGAATAAAACAATGTTATGAGCAAAAGAAATAAATGAAGAATTCTTTTGGTCTTTAGAAGAAAGAATTTTGATTACTGAAGTGTGAACAACATGTATTATTTTTGTCAATCTCTAAACAATCAACACACACATTGATTTCTGTTAAATGTTATTGGAAATATACATGAAAAATCCATTATTCTGTAGGCATGGGCCTTCTGTCCTCAGTGTTTGATTTTGAATGTGACATTTGGAAATAAGAGCTAGTAGTCATTGAAAAATGTGTTTAATTTAAATTATTCCTAATGTGAAATTGATTTTTTTGTAGAAAATCCAACCAAGCTACAAACAGTATACTCTAAACATAGCTCTTAACAGATATAACAAGCTGAAACTTTTTTGTTGGCATCTGTTATCAGAAATTTGTTCAGTTTTTTTTTTTACTGAAATGGTGCCTATGAAGACTGTTCCATTATCTTTTATACTGAGAAATGAGGAGTGCTATTTTCTTGTACCCAAGCTATGTAACTGATCACTTCATCTATCCATACTCCAGGATTGCCAATAAAGTTTTATGAACGAACTGTTACTGGAATAACTTTCTGCATTTAATGCTGCAGAGGTGTCCTTCACTGCTGCAGATGCTGCTACTCTTTGGAGAATACTTAGAAATCTGTGAATATCTAAAGCCGCAATTCTCATCTATGTTTCCAGTCAAGCTCTGAGTGTATTTACGTAGCCTAAACTGAAATGGGAATGTGCCCTTCCTAACTTAAAAAATTCTGATACAAGCCCTGCATTTTTGGAAAAATGGTTCTGGTACTTCACTGAATAGTCACCACTTGGGAGACTTGCCATTTTTTTCAGTGAAAGTCTCTGAAGCTTCAGAAGGTGTTATAAAAAGAGAGTAATGATTTAATAAGACATTCGTAGACCAATAAGAATCCCAGTATATCCGAATTGTCTTTTACTTTAGCTAAGGAACAGCTTGAATCAATATGTGAACATGTCTAGGCTCTGTCTAAAACCTATCCAGGTACTGCTTTTTCTTTCATATAAACTGCAAGATAATTTTCAGAAAACATTTTCTAAATATTCAGTTGGAAGAGACAACACTTAAAGCCGAAATATAAATCTCTCTTTGATTCAGTACTCTGAAACCTAAGTTTAAATCCTTATGTATACAAGTTGGCTCCATTTTACAAAGATTTCCTAAATGCAAATATGAAACCATACTGATTTTCACAACTAAGATTTCTGTCATATCCACCAGGGAAGCAACGTCAGTCTAACAATATTTTTTTGACATTTGGACATTAGAAACATGAGAGTCATATACATCTGGGGGAGTATTTCTGGAATAACAGATAAGGATTGCTGCAGAAAAAAACCTGCAATGCGAACCTCCCCACCTTTGTCCTTCTTTCATCTACAGCATATTCCTGCATCTGCTTCAATGGAAAAAGGTACATTAACCCTGTCACCGCTCTGGTAGGATTCCCAGAGATGCAGAGAGAAATAACACAGATAAATAAAGCTATGCTAAAGGCAGGCAGAAGAAGTTTACCCGCTCATAATATAGGAAGGTCTTTATATTACAGAGCATCCTTACAAAATAAAAAGGTAAAATGCCTGCTCCACTGAAGTCACTGAAACAATGCCTTTTAACTAGCGGTTCACAACCTGTCCAGTGAATCTTAGAGCTGCTGGTGCAAAAGGCATCTTCATGTTAAGGGAATAACCAATGCCAGTCCATTTTAGGGCAGGATCATATATGTTGCATTGATGAACCTGTATGCCATTTTAGAAGTTCTTATTCCCAGTTGAATAATATCATATTATCCTCTGATTTCAACGATCTATTAAAAATTTAATAAAACCTGACGTGAAAAGTGTTTCCTTTCACTATGTTCTATGTAAGTAGAGTAAGATTGTACAATTTTTTCTCCAAGTCAAAGAAAGATAGAAATGGCTATGTCTTGTTAAACAAGTTTTTCTGAGCGTACAACAGCATTAGCTACTCAGCCAAAGAACATTGAGTGATATGCCAAACTGACAAGAGCTAGTTTTGTCTGGCTGCCTTAGTAACACTTACCGATTGTGTCTAGATTTTCCATCTGTTTAACCAGGAAAAAAATACAGATTTCTGTCAATAAACTCTGATTCCTTCCCTGATAAAATGTGTTCGGTGGCCAAGTAGTCTGAATGCTGAAATGACAAAGGAGAGGAAAAAAAATTTAAAAGCTCAACCAAACAAAAAAGGATCTTGTTTGTTTGTAGCATTATAGATTAGTATTATAGATGTTTAAGCATAAAAAATAAAGTAAATCCAACTGGAAAAGTGAAATCTAGACAAGATTGTTGAATATTAGTTTGACTTCACTAAAACTGGCAGGTCACATTCATTCTTACACGCAATCTGCTACATTCAGTAGTACTATTTTAGGAGTTTGGCACATTATCCTCTGCGAATACTATTTCACAGATATAATAATATTCACAAAGACCAATAACCATTATCACAGTAAATAGTGAACAAACAAACATGAAAATAGGTAAAATATTCTTCAATTTCATTATTTTACTTCCTAAAAGAATCTGGTTCACTTGAAGCTCTTCCGATGTTGTAACATCTGACCAGTGCTTGATAAAACTATCCGGAAGTATGAGTGTGTTAAACATGATGCAGGTCCAGCAGCCTCTGTCCTTTGCATCAGAGGTGTGACGAGAGAAGGCGGAAAACCTAGGACCCTCTGAGTGTGGTACATCAGCTCTCTGGCCCCGAGAGGGCTAACCTAGAGTCAGGGAGCAGCAGGGTGGCTAGTGCAGGGTTTAGAGAGCTGGGAGCACTGGTGGCATGTCAGTGCCCTCACCCACACGGGATGCAGCCCCAAGGTACCCCAGCAAGAAGAGAAGAGCAGGTCGGGCTGTGCCAGCATCAGGCACAGCCCAGATCTCCAGGCAGGTCCAGGGCCAGGTCAGCAAGGGGAAGTCAGGCAGGGAGCAAAGGCAAGGACCCGAGCAGCTCCCAAGGCAGGTGGGGAGGCCCCAGAAGAGTTGCTGACAGCTCTTTCTCACAATGTAGCTGTTGTCACAGCAGCCTGATCCAGGGTCACAGCTGCACTGTACCAGAGCTGACCTTGCACACCAGCTGCCAGCCCCCAGGAAGGTGGCAAGGCTGCAGAACCTGGTGGTGCCCTCAGCACCTGGACAAAACCTGGCACACCTGGACCTGCGTGCAGTGTGGAAACAGGTCATGAGAAAAGAAGGAGCTTTATAGTAACAGGAGGACTGCTGGCAAGGTGAGAATTTGAACACGAGTCAGCAATGTGCCCTTGCCATGAACAAGGCTAATGGTATACTGAGCTGTATTAGACAACATATTGCCAGCAGGTCAAGGGAGGTGATCCTTCCCATCTACTCAGCACTGCTGAGACCACACCTGGAGTACTGTGCCCAGTGCTGGGCTCCTCTGTACAAGACAGACAGGGATATACTGGAGAGAGTCCAATGAAGGGCCACAAAGATGATGAAGGGACTGGAGCAGCTTTCCTAGGAGGAAAGGTTGAGACACGTGGGACTGTTTAGCCTGGAGAAGAAAAGCCCAGGGGGGATCTTGTTATTAAATAATGAATATATAAATAATATTTATATAAAAAATATATAGTATATTATATATAGTATCTATAGAATAATAAGTATATAGATATCTGAAGAGAGAATGCAAAGAGGATGGAGCCAGGCTCTTTTCAGTGGTGCTCAGTGACAGGATGAGAGGCAATGGGCACAAACTGAAACACAGGGACTTCCCTCTGAGCATCAGGAAACACTTTTTTTATTGTGAAGGTGATGAAGCACTGGCACAGGTTGCCCAGAGAGGTTGTGGAGATATTAAAATACCATCTGGACATGGTCCTGGGCTCTAGGTGGCACTGCCTGAGCAGGGGGGGGTGGACCAGATGACCTCCAGAGGTCCCTTTCAACTTCAGCCACTCTGTGATTCTGTGAATTCGTGACTCTCCCTCCTCCAGCATGAGGAGAGCCAACTGGATGAGCTGCAGCAGCATCCTCAAGGCTACCTGAGCCCCCTGTACCCTTAGCCCACCTCCTTCCTCTGGGTGGGCTGGGGTACCATGTTTGCACCCTGCCTGGGAACTGCTCCCTTCCTCTCTCTAAAGCACAGGACAGTTTGAATGACCATCTTAATGACACAGTAAGGAATGAGAGGAGTGGGAAGTGCTCCCATATCCCCACAAAGTTAGACATCCTCCTGAAAAGTGTCGGTTTCAATGTTTGGGGGTTGGGTCAGACAGCGAATGCGGGCTCCTATTCATCAGGCTTTGCTTACTAGGCTACAGTAGCTAATTACTTTAATACATAAAACAAAGAACATAAAACATAATGCATAAAACAAAGAATCCCAAGGTGTGATTTAAAATAAAGTGGCAGGTCTCACTATATTTTGAAGGGAGTCTGAGCCTGCCAGTGAGATTTGGACATGCTCCCAAAATACTCCAGTGGTTCAAGCACCTACTTTGGGGATCATCATTGGACTCACCTGTATTGAAAATGAGGCACTTGTGCAGAAGGCACTTAGGGAACTAAAACATTAACTGCAGCTTATATGGAACTGACTTTCCTTCATAAGTTAGCTGATTTCAAGTTCATGACTTCAGATTCATAGTACCTGCCTATGTTTAATTTATTTAGGTTCTTAAGTCTTCTTCTTTTTAAAATTGAATGCATCATCACACTTTTATCATTTTAAGTGGTTACCTCCTTTTTTGTTAATCATTCATCAGCGTCTATCTCCAGTCTGCTGCCTTGCAGTTAGCAGGATCATTTTGTGGCTAAGTGCTTGACTGAGTGAAAATTTGGAAAATTTGGAATGTAGTTCAGATCATTAAGAGGGTACCATGCTGGAGTGGTACTATATTTAGGATTAATTTCGATGGCTGGCAAAAGTAGATGATTTAGACATAATCTGTTGCTGATGGCCATTTGCACTATTATTATGCTGTTCTTTGTCACACCGTAATGAAAGTCATCAAGAACGTACTAAAGAGAAGGTTTAACATCTTAAACATCAGGTTTTGAGTACAGACATATCCTGAAATAGGTCTAGATCACATTTATCATTAACTTACCGTATGTTTTTCTCACGTGGCTTTACACAGGTCTGCTTCTAATGTTGTTTGAACTGGTAACTCTCTAGAAGCCAGATGAGATGCATTACTTTTAAAATCCCACCTGCCAGAATAAGCATTTAGACAAATTTCTTCTCTTTCCTCACTGTAAGGCAGTGGCTTGTTCATTCATCGGCTCTTAACATATAGAAAAAAAGTTGAGTACATGCATTTCGAGGTGTGGTGGGTTGACCCTGGCTGGAGGCCAGGTGCCCACCAAAGCTGCTCTATCACTCCCCCTCCTCAGCTGGACAGGGGAGAGAAAATATGATGAAAGGCTCGTGGGTCGAGATAAGGACAGGGAGAGATCACTGGGCAATTACTGTCACGGGCAAAACAAACTGGACTTGGGGAAATTAGTTTAATTCATTACCAGTCAAATCACAGTATGATAATGAGAAATAAAAACTGAATCTTAAAACACCTTCCCTCCACCCCTCCATTCTTCCTGGGTTTAACTTTACTCCTGAGTTTTCTACCTCCTCCCCACCAGCAGCACAGGGGGACGGGGAATGGGGGTTGCGGTCAATTCATCATACATTGTTTCTGCTGCTCCTTCCTCCTCAGGGGGACAACTCCTCACAGTCTTCCCCCTGCCAGCAAACCTACTCCAGGGTCCTGCTAGGAGCACGCTCTCCAACGTGGGCTTTCCACAGGGTCACAGCCTCCTTTGGGCATCCACCTGCCCCGGCATGGGGTCCTCCATGGGCTGCAGGTGGACAACTGTTTCACCATGGACCTCCATGTGCTGCAGGGGGACAGCCTGCCTCACCATGGTCTTCACCACAGGCTGCAGGGGAACCTCTGCTCCAGCACCTGGAGCACCTCCTCCCCCTCCTTCTTCACTGACCTTGACATCTGCAGAGTTGTTTCTCTCATGTATTCTCACTCCTCTCTCTGGCTGTAATTGCTGTTGAGCAGTAACTTTTCCCCTTCTTAACTATGTTATCCCAGAGGCGCTACCACCGTCACTGATGGGCTCGGCCTTGGCCAACAGCGGGTCCATCTTGGAGCCAGCTGGCATTGGCTCTATCGGACATAGGGGAAGCTTCTAGCAGCTTCTCACAGAAGCCACCCCTATAGCCCGCTGCTACCAAAACCTTGCCATGCAAACCTAATACGCAAGGTCTGCTGTGCACTGATTCCATCTCCATATAGAAGGTGCTTTAGAGAACGGACCCAAGATCTGAGGTCATTTCCCCATATAAAGGCAGGAATCGCAGGTGACTTGTAGCAGAGGAGGATGCAACAAAGGAAGTGCAGCTGCTAAAACAAGAGTGACCACAGCCAAAGAACTTCACTGATGATAGCTATTTACTGTACCCTTTCCCATCACTGAAAGAATGTCTTATTTCTGCTGTAGTCACCCATATGTCTTACTTTTCCCCCAAAAAGAACAAATAGATAAGATTAATCACATTGTAATTTTCACAAAGAAACTGTAGAAATGAAAATAAAAAGCAATAATCTTAATACAACACTGAAGTCCAAAGAATTCACATCACAGATACAGCTCTAAATGGCCAGTAGTGAATACCATAGTGAGTCCTTCACATAATGCCAAACATATATATATTTATGTATGTATTTATATCATGAAGTAGAAGCAGATCATTTTTCTTTCTGTCACCAAAAAAAGCTTTAATAACTTACTTGTCCCTTAAGTCAACATGAATTATAGTCTTACTTACCTTTACTTCTAAATAAGGCAGCTGAAGATAAATCTAGTACTTAGAGGTCTGTCAGTTTTATTGGTTTAATAATTATCCTACCACATGAGAGTATATACATATTCAGTGGAAATAAACAAACTAACCGTACAGAGTTTGATATGATAACTGTTCATATATTTTGGGAGGCCAAGGAGCGTATCAAACAGCAGCAAAACCAGTGACCAAAAAAGTAACATCCATAGAAGGGTATTATTATGTCTATTATGTTAAAAAGCAATGAACAAATAAGATTTATAATTCCTGTGATACTCCACTGGAAGTCTATAGGGCTGGTATTATGAAAAGACATGTAGAATAGTTCATATCAGGTAAGTCAACACCTGTAGTGTGAAGGAAAATTAAATAAATAAATGCTTGCACAGCCAAAGCATACTTTGGCAAAACAGACCAAAACAGGCCCTTTTTATATCAAATCCTGCCAGAGCCCAATCAGTTATTCAGTGAGTCACAAGCTGGAAGCTACAACTGGGTGAGAGCTTGCCCTTGCAAAGAAAAGGGCTGGTATGAATCGGTTCACCCAGCTTTCTGGCCCTCTACTACCTGCCCACGCTGGGACAGCTGCACAGGTAACGGGAGGACAGCCTGGAAGCTGCTGCTCTTACCCTCCGAAGTACCTGACAACTCAGTGGTCACCATGGCCACTGCCTTATGCCCCTTGGTGGTTTTCCAGGAGGGTTCATGACTGAGGTCCTGGGAAGAATATGTGTGATTCAGAATCTGGAAGTGAAAACCAGCATCGCAGTGACTCTGTCCTACGTTGACTTAGTCCCACTCAGCTGTCACCAGAAGAGGAGTGGGGGCTGTGCTTGGTACTAACTTTATTAGATCCTAAAATAGACAAGCATACAGGTACTGAAAACACCTATGATGTCTTCCCGTGCAAGAAGTATCAGAAGGCTTCTGCTGCCCTTATTTAATATATTCTCATAACTCACCACAAATCAGTTTTGAGTTGAAAGTTTTCTGACTCTGGGACCTATGACAGAACTCAATCAAAGGGATAAAAAACCAAAAAACTTTAAGGGTAATAGTTTGTTTGTCAGATCACAAAAAAAAATTTTAAAAAATTGAACTTTTAGTTTTGAAGGGAATCAGAGAATCTTAGAATCATAGAATCATAGAATGGTTTGGGTTGGAAGGGACCTTCAAGGATCACTTAGACCCACTGCCCTGCCATACACTAGACAGGTTGCTCAAAGGCCTGTCTAACCTAACCTTGAACACTTCCAATGATGAAACATCCACAGAATAGAGTAGAAGGGGAAAATCACCTCCCTCACCATGCTGGCAAGGCTTCTTTTTGTGCAGACCAGGATATGATTGGCTTTCTGTGCTGCAAGTGCACATTGCTGGCTCATATTCAGTTTTTTATCCACCAATACCCCCAAGTCCTTCCCTACAGGGCTTTTCTCAGTCCATTTATTCCCCATTCTGCATTGATTTTGGGGATTGCCTTGACCCAGGTTCAGGACCTTGTTGCACTTGGCCTTATTGAACATCATGAGGTTCACATGGGCCCACTCCTCATGTCTGTCAAGGTCTCTCTGCATGGCGTCCCTTCCCTCTAGCACATCAACTGCACCACTCAGCTTGGTCTTGTCTGCAAACTTGCTGAGGGAGCACTCCGTCCCACTATCTAGGTCATTAATTAAGATAATGAACAATATTGGTCTCAGTACGGACCCTTGAGAGACACCGCTCATTACTGGTTTCCACTTGGACATTAAGCCATTGCCTGCAACTCTTTGGACATGCCCATCCAGCCAATTCCTTATCCGTCTAACAGTCCATCCATCAAATCCATCTCTCTCTAGTTTAGTGGCAAGAATGTTGTGGGGAACAGTATCAAAGACCTTATAGAAGTCCAGGCAGACAACATCCATAGCTCTTCCGTTGTCCACTGATGCAGTCACTCCATCGTTGAAGGCCACTAGATTAATCAGGTACAATTTGCCCTTTGTGAAGCCATGTTGGCTGTCTCAAACCACCTCCCTGTCTTCCACCTGTTTTGACGTATCTTCCAGGAGGCTCTGTTCCATGATCTTAGCAGGCACTGAGGAGAGGCTGACTGGTCGATAGTTCCCAGGGTTTTCCTTATTACCTTTTTAAAAAAGGCTGTGATATTCCTTTTTCTCTAGTAACTGGGGACTTTGCCTGACTGCCATGACTTTTCAAATACGATGGAGAGTGGCTTAGCAACTACATCTGCTAGTTGCCTGAGGACCCTGGGAAGAGCGATGCATCAGTGGAATATATAAAATATTCCATCCAAATCCCTTGGTTATGTTAATTTCTTTCTTTCAGCCCCTTGCCACATATAGAGGAAATAAGCTCAGATGCACAATTACAATCAGTAAGGAACACTGTTTGCCTAAAATGAAAGAAAAGAAATGATGAGCAGGAGTGGGATTAGGACAAAAAAAAAAAAAAAAAAAAAGATGACTCCTTTCTACATGCACTAATGAGGCCAAACAAAGGAACTCTTCTCTAGCACCTGCACGTGTGGAGAACGATTTTCAAAGGGTTTCCATCCACATTTATACCACTCCCTGTTGCCTCTTCTAACCTTGTTTTTTCATGATGAAGGGAGCAAAAGCACAAGTACCTTGAGATTTTCAAGTGCTTTCCGTCTAACCTGCTACTCCCACATGAAGAGTAAGCTAACCAGCTCTAATGTTTTCTCTGCTTACCATGAACTGTGCAATGAGTTTCTGAATCAAGACCTCACTGCAGAGGATTATGCCTAGAGCATAACCTTTCTTATGTTCAGATAAAACAGTAACTCACACTGGGGTTGAAATTTAATGACATTGTGTTCCCTGCTGTGCTCTGTACAAAGACTTGCAGAGAGAAGGCGTTGGTGCACGTAAACAGTAATACATTTAACGTGCTAATAATTTAATCAAATTATTTAATGACATAGCAAAGAGAAATGAAGAGACACACTTTCACTGACCTTTTTTGGTGAGAGATCTGAAATTAGTTAACTAATTGATTACTTTAAAATGATTCAATTTATGTTACGGTATTATCTAAATGCCCTAACCTGAGTCAGAATGATACTGTGAAAACACATCGTACTTTATAGTCCCAGCCCCAGCCCCAAAGGGCTTACAACACAAACTGACAACAGACAAGGAGTCAAAGAAGGCACATCCAAAAACTGACAGCAGAACACTGATCCCCTGATATTAGAAGTTAGGGAGTTAGTGATGGGTATCCTTTCTACTTCATGCTGCCTTAAGTACATTCAAAACAAAACAAAACAAAACAAAACTAATAAGAAAATCCTTCCAAAAATTCTCTTTTTCCATGCTCACCACTTTATCCCTAATGCTGAAAAGCCAGTGTAACCCTTCTGCTTTCAACAATGAGAAAGTACTCCTTTTTGACCCAGAGTCCTACTCCTAGCTGTGGCTTTAGGAAACAAACATTCAGTAACAGCTGTGGCCAGCTTTGCAGAGAGTTGTGAGAAACCCAGAAATCTGTCAGAACAATAACCACGGTATCTTTAGCTTCAGAACAAAGTAAGTATGTTTTACACATTTATTTCACTCTCAGAAAACACACAGGTGCAGTAAAATGATGGCAACAGCATAGTTTTAGTGTACTAAACATCTGATTTACAAAGGCCTGACACTTTTGGTTATTTAGCAGACTCTGCCATACTCTCCTTGTGGGTTCAGCTGGATTTTGTGGGTACATACACTGGAAAGCACAGGCGCACGCTCAGCTCCCAGATCTGAGTGCATGTCCCAGCCCTCTGCCGAATCCATAATGGTGCCGGGGGGGGGGGGGGGGGGGGGCGGGGGGGGCGGTGTATGTGTATATCTGTTTTCTATGAAGAAGAAATTTGGGCATGAGGTTAGCTTGCCCTCACAGTTGCCTGTGAGATAATAAAGATGTATTGACATGCATGCAGTCAGAACAGAAATACTCCAGAGACTATGCATTTTAATCAATAACAAAATGTTTGTTGTAGAACTATGGGTAATTGTTAATGTCTTTTATGCAAACAATTTTGGCTGAGCTTTCTCGCGCCCTTTAAAGTGAACAGAAAGCATTCTGAAATTTTCAGCCTGAAAGATAATTATTTTTTTAAGTTTGAAATTTGGTGGTTTTTTCTTCCCCAAACCATTTAAAACTTATGGTTCTTTTTTATGAATCTTTACTTTTTTGAGAAGTAATGAGTCATTGCTACAGAGTTTCTTGAAGACACATAGATATGCTGTGCTGTAGTTAATTGATCATTCATATTTCACAGGGTTTTTTTTTTCCTCACAGAGCCATTCCTGATCAAGTGTCTCTTGAACTCCTTATAATGAAGTTGAAAAGACACAAGCCTTATAAACAGAGATTTGTCAGAATAAGTCATATGAATTAATAGAGGTTGCTGCCTCTGAGTGAGTAATAGAAACTTGGATGACTCTTGTGTTAACATTTGGGAGCGTGCACCAAAAATTAACCTTTGCTGGCCATGCTGTTTTAGCAATGCAGTGGGAAGAGAATTTACCTAGTAATCAGTATCATTGCCTTTAAAAAGCAGGTTGGAAAATAGCTGTTTAAGCTGTATATTGAACATAATCTGAAAAATTCACTGTAACAATGATAAATCCAGAAGCTAATTAGAGCAATTGTTCAAACATACAATCATTTGAGACCAAGCCCCCTGGCTTAAAATATGCAGTTCCTGGGTGCTAATTGCCACAAGCGTTTTGGCTGAGTGTGCTTTGTCATTGATGGGAGGGCAAAGCAATGTTGTCTCTATTACGCTCTTATGTTGTAACTAATTGGATAACATAAAAAGAAGAGAGCTTCATGCTCTGAAAGCAGAATCTCGCGTAAAGAAGAAATGCTGTCATGATTCTATACCAAAGCTGGTAAAGAAAGTCACAAGTCTTGTTGGTGCAAGAAAGGGCATTCACACTAGTCAAAGATTAAGCATATCTCCTTAGGTTCATTTTCTGTCATCAGAGAAGGCAGACAGCTTCCTCCCAGGGGTGATGCAGAGCATCTACTGTAGGTGTGTGTGTACAGGAAGGGAGGGAGGAAGGGAGGGATGGAGGGAGGGAGGGAGGGAGGAAGGAAAGAAGGAAGGAAGGAAGGAAGGAAGGAAGGAAGGAAGGAAGGAAGGAAGGAAGGAAGGAAGGAAGGAAGGAAGGAAATATTCCCACAGCACCTCTGCACTTTGCCTGGGAGATCTACTGTTAGCTGGCACAATCTTGTTGCAACAGTTCTCCCTTGGCGTTTCAGCGCTGCTCTGGGCTGGAAAGCAGAGATGAAACATAGGATTCCTGTGAGCAACCCTTGTGCTCCTAAGCTATAGATAGGCACTAAGGTATACATCTATCTATGTACATAACCATATATATTCACGAATGGTAGCAGATCACATTGCAAAATGCCAGATAAAATTATTTCAACCTTCACCATATCCTCTGAACATCTAACTTCACCTCATATTGTAACATTTCAGTAAATAACATCCTCTAGCCCTTACACTAATATACTTTTTTTCTTTTCAATAGTAATTTTAATTAATTCATCCTTTCTGACATTTGCATTTGTCTTTAAATGCCACTAGATAACAGGGTTTTAATCATTCCAAATAGCTTTTTAATTATAGACCTAATTACTTTTGCAGAAGGTTAAGCTGCACAAACAGGAATAAAACTGTTTGCTTGTGCTCTGTGTTAAGAATGATGTAGTGTTTTCTCATTAGGTATTCTGTAAACTTACTCGGTCAGTTTTATGTGACATTTAAAAAAAAAAAGCCCCAAACTGTATATCAGAAGGCTGGAATTAGATTCTAGGACAGCTTAACACCCAGCTGTGTGGAACAGTCATTGATCTTTTAATTAATTATGAAATCAAAGTTAGGCATCCTTTTTCCATTGCAGTGGTCATTTTGGACTGACATATTTGAAAATGTAAAGGAACAGGGGAACATATAATCTTCCTGCTGGATAAAAGGTTTCTTCTTTGTAAACACTTCTTCTCATGTATTTTTTTCTCCTCTGAAAATTTTCCACCACTGATGATACCCTGCTGGGTCAATGGAAAAGAATTTCTTTCTGGAGATATTCTATGCCTCTACTGGAGGGTAGCCAGTTTGTGTAAACAAAAACAAGAGTTAATTTACACATCCCTCTTGTCATATATTCTTCTTGAAGGATAGTTCATCCTCTGTGGGTAAAGAAGGTCTGAATAAGACCTGTGTGGGCAGGAGCTCTTTCATTCCTGTTGAAAAACATGCCAGGTACATCTATATTTTATGGTGTTACTATTATACTATAATAGCTGTCTAATTGCATAGCTTAATTGGTACATCAGCTGTTATATACAGTATATCATAAAGCTAAATATACAAAAAATCACAAAGCTAAATTTAGCTCACAAAACCGAAACTTATATATTTTGCTGCTCCTCTAGTCCAAGTGGGCTAATTAAAATTGAAAAGCTAAAATATGTTCTACACCTATGGACTTGACTCCCATTTGATCGTCTCTGTGACACTAAGGTTAAATAATCTCAAGATGTCAACATACTTTCTTTCAGAGTTTATTCCACCCTTGTGCCCACTAATGGCTTAATCATGTTAATATGTATATGTTAGTTATATTTTTCCACTTTTCTTGGTTTGATTCTATTCAAGGGAACCTTACTGTCAGGTTGTGCTGTAACTATCTTTTGCTTTAGAAAAAGTAAACTCCCCTTTCAAGGGAGTTAAAAATAAAAATAAGCCTAAGTACAAAGTTTAGGGTACGAAAAAGTCTCTTACCAAACAATGTCACACATAAAAAATATACATTTGAAGATGCTGATGCAATTGCAAATGTCTCATTATCAAACCACACAGTGGATAAGGAATCGGCTAGATGGTTGCACTCAAAGAGTTGTAGTCAATGGCTTAATGTCCAGGTAGAGACCAGTGACGAGCAGTGTTCCTCAGGGATCCTTATTGGGATCAGTATTATTTAACATCTTTGTCAGGGACATGGACAGTGTACTGAGTGCACCCTCAGCAAGTTTGTGAATGACATCAAGCTGAGTGGTGTGGTTGATACTCTAGAGGGAAGGGATGCCATCTAGAGGGACCTTGACAAGCTAGAGAGGTGGGCCCGTGCGAACCTCATGAAGTTCAACAAGGCCAAGTGCCACAAGGTCCTACACGTGGGTCTGGGCAATCCCAAACATGGATACAGGCTGGGTGGTGAGTAGATTGAGAGCTGCTCTGCGGAGAAAGACTTGAGTGTATTGGTGGATGAAAAACTGAATATGAGCTGGCAATGCCTACTTGCAGTGCAGAAAGCCAATTGCATCCTGGTCTGCATCAAAAGAAGCATGGCCAGCAGGTCAAGGGAGGTGATTGTCCCCCTCTACTCCACTCTCGTGAAATCCTACCTGGAGTACTTTGTTCAGCTCTGGGGCCCCCAGCATAAGAAAGACATGGACCTGCTTGAGCAGGTCCAGAGAAGGGCCATGAAGATGATTAGGGGGCCGGAGCATCTCCAATATCAGCACAGGCTGAGAGAGTTGGGGTTGCTTAGCCTAGAGAAGAGGAGACTCCAGGGAGACCTTATAGCAGCCTTCCAGTACTTAAAGAGAGCCTTCAGGAAAGATGGGGAAGGACCCTTTATCAGGGACTGTAGTGATAGGATGAGGGGCAATAGTTTTAAACTGAAACAGGGTAGATTTACATTAGATATTAGGAAGAAATTCCTCACTATGAGGGTGATGAGGTACTGGAACAGGTTGTCCAGAGAAGTTGTGGATGCTCCAGTGTTCAAGGCCAGGTTGGATGAGGCTTTGAGCAACCTGGTCTACTGGAAGATGTCCCTGCCCATGACAGGGGGGTTGGAACTAGATGTTATTTAAGGTCTCTTCCAACCCAAACTATTCTATGATAAACTCCTGAATTTGGAGAAGGTCAATTCATTTGGGTTTTAGATTTTGTTACCTTCAAATGAGACACTAAAGATATGTCAGACTTCCTTTTTTGCTTGCTTCGCTTAGGATTTATAATGCGTATGAAAGACCAGAATACTCATAGTTTCACTGCTATCTTTGGTGTTATTTGGATTTGTTCTAATTTTGCACATGTGCAAAATTTCGGGTAAAACGTACACTTTCTTCTTCATTCAAGAAGATATACAATTTTTTGTTTTCTCAGAAACTGAGGATAGTAAAGAGTAAGATATTTTGAACGAATAGATGAAAGTACAAATCCTGCATTTAAGAAGTGCTTTTCATCTTGGGTTTTAAAAGAAGTGTTTTACAAACACTACTTAAAACCTTTTTTCTAGCAGGCAGTCTACAGTATGTTGCCTGGTTCCTTTTAGTTTTCTTAAAATGTTGCATTACTTAAGGAATAAAAGTAAACAATGCTGGTGCCATAGCATTTCACGGTAGTGTTTTGCTCTTATGTATATAAATGAACGTATTACTAAGAGATAGTATAGATGGAAGTATCGTGACTGTGAATTTCCACTCTGCAAAAAATACTATTAAGCAAAAGGCAGTAGAGAAATGTTTGTTGGATACTTAATATGCATGTAGTAATGGCAAGATCTGTAATAGTGTCAGACTGGTAGAGGAGACCAAAAAAATTTTGTTTTATATAATTTCTTATGTTAAATAAATAAGATGAACTCTGTACCATCATCCAATTCATTAGTGAAAATGCTAAGCAGTTTTGGACCCGCCATTGACCCTGGAGCACATTGTTACTGACAAGTCTCCAGCTAAACTCTGTGTTGCTGATCACAACTTTATAAAATCCTCCCATCAGAAAAGAAGATCAAGTTCAAGACCACCTGAGGAAACTGAACATTCACCATGGGACCTGATGCGATGCATTCCATGGACCTGAGCGAACTGGCAGATGTAGTTGCTAAGCCACTCTCCATCGTATTTGAAAAGTCATGGCAGTCAGGCAAAGTCCCCAGTTACTAGAGAAAAAGGAATATCACAGCCTTTTTTAAAAAGGTAATAAGGAAAACCCTGGGAACTATCGACCAGTCAGCCTCTCCTCAGTGCCTGCTAAGATCATGGAACAGAGCCTCCTGGAAGATACGTCAAAACAGGTGGAAGACAGGGAGGTGGTTTGAGACAGCCAACATGGCTTCACAAAGGGCAAATTGTACCTGATTAATCTAGTGGCCTTCAACGATGGAGTGACTGCATCAGTGGACAATGGAAGAGCTATGGATGTCATCTGCCTGGACTTCTATAAGGTCTTTGATACTGTTCCCCACAACATTCTTGCCACTAAACTAGAGAGAGATGGATTTGATGGATGGACTGTTAGACGGATAAGGAATTGGCTGGATGGGCATGTCCAAAGAGTTGCAGGCAATGGCTTAATGTCCAAGTGGAAACCAGTAATGAGCGGTGTCTCTCAAGGGTCCGTACTGAGACCAATATTGTTCATTATCTTAATTAATGACCTAGATAGTGGGACGGAGTGCTCCCTCAGCAAGTTTGCAGACAAGACCAAGCTGAGTGGTGCAGTTGATGTGCTAGAGGGAAGGGACGCCATGCAGAGAGACCTTGACAGACATGAGGAGTGAGCCCATGTGAATCTCATGATGTTCAATAAGGCCAAGTGCAACAAGGTCTTCAACCTGGGTCAAGGCAATCCCCAGTATCAGGTAGCCCAGAGAAGTTGTGGATGCCTCATCATTGCAAGTGTTCAAGGTCAGGTTGGATGGTCCTCTGAGCAACCTAATCTAGTGAAAGAAGTCCCTGCCCGTGGCAGGGGGTTTGGAACTAAATGTCTTTAAAGGTACCTTCCAGCCCAAACCATTCTATGATTCTATGATTCTCTGCAGTTTTGTGTTCTGTGAGATTCTTACAGACAGCTCCTTGAATAGTCTGGTGTCCTGAAGTCCAGAGTTGTTATCCTGCTTTTTGCTCCCTCCTGTCATGATTCTGAACTCCACCATCTCAGTATCACTGGCAACCAAAGCTGCTGTCAGCTTTTACATTCCTGAGCAGTTCTTCCATGTTTGTAAGTATGAAGGCATATCTAAATTTTCAGTATGTCAACTGACTTTTCAGCTTGAGAATTCTTGGGTTCTCACAATGGCAAAGTATCTCTACTCAGTTCCTGGTCTTCCAGTTGATCAATGGTATCTTGCAAAGACAGAAAAGTGGATATGGTGGTATCCTGATGACATCTTCCTACAATAGAAACAGTGGACCGTCAGGTATTTTTGGGACACTGGTGTTAGCTTTCCTTCTCCCCCCCGGAGTCAACTTCTATCAAAGCCAAGAATGTGTATCTGTAAGAAGCATGAGGTCAAAGAAGCAAATTCTCCTTAAGTGGCTGATGGACTGGACTCATTTATGTCTATCAAATCTACTGCTTTTTACATTTCAGATGTTAGACTTTATGACAAGGTTCTGAACTCATAAAGCGAGTCACTTGCTTAAGTGTAGAAGTATGAACATAATTGCTTATGATTAGATATTGAATTTCTAAGCTAGCTTTGGTGTACTGAAGCAAATTTAGCTTTAAAATAGTTTTATAGTGCAAGAAGAAAGTGCCTTGAGTCATAACAACATTCCAGCTACAAAAGTACAATCCTAAGACTCCCAAAACTTTGACACAGATTTTGAATTGTCTATATTTTCTCATCCTAAGAGAATGTATAACAGCACTTTCCAAAAACATCATTCTTACATGACAGTTGCTAATGCCTTTATAGATTGTTGCATTTCTCTCTATGCTGCAAGCTATGATGTGTAGGCCAGATGCAATAAAAACGTCTTGTTTTGTGGTGATTCATAGAAGTGCTGGAGCGTGTCCAGAGAAGGGCAACGAAGCTGGTGAAGGGTCTAGAACACAAGTCCTATGAGGAGCGGCTGAGAGAACTAGGGATGTTTAGCCTGGAGAAAAGGAAGCTGAGGGGAGACCTTACTGCTCTCTACAACTACCTGAAAGGAGGTTGTAGAGAGATGGGGGTCGGACTCTTCTCCCTAGTAACAGACGACAGAACAAGAGGAAATGGCCTCAAGTTGCGCCAGGGGAGGTTTAGATTGGACATTCGTAAAAGTTTCTTCACTGAAAGGGTTGTCAGGCACTGGAACAGGCTGCCCAGGGAAGTGGTGGAGTCCCCATCTCTGGAGGTATTCAAAAGATGTTTAGACGAGGCCCTAAGGGATATGATTTAGTGGGGGACTTGGTAGTGCTAGGTTAATGGTTGGACCCGATGATCTTGGAGGTCTCTTCCAACCAGAACAATTCTATGATTCTATGATTCTCTGTACTAAAAGCATGCAATTAGCTGCTTCGTATCTCTCTGGCCTTGTCCTTATTGCTCCTACTCAAGTTTAATTTGGTAGCCGCATAACTGAAGTCTCATTAATGCAAGATCAGCTTCTCCTTTCCTGTCCTATGCTTATAATTTTCTTCTGTGTAGTTACAATACTATACTCAGGCTGTATGGCAAAAGATAAAGTAAAATGTCTCACAGCTATTCTGATGGCTCAGAAACAAACAATGAAAGGTGGGCATAAGATTATCACATATGACTATATCACCCCATCCTTAGAAGTTCTTGTCTCCCCATTTTGTTGCCAAAGGAAGATAGATTAAGTTTTATTATTCATAGGAGCTTGAGCAACAAAATGTTTTATGGCAGCATGAGGATACCAAGCCAAAAATTCGTGTCGGTGTTGCATTGAAAGCGGGAGGAAAAAAGAGATCATGGGCACAGAATTGTGAGTAGTATAGTTTTATTGTTTTATTAGCTTCCTTGGATAGTTACAGTTTAACAATTTTTCTTCTTGATTAAATTATTTACACACAGACAGTCAGTGCCATCTGAGATGCCCTAGTGTATAGATGAACTTATGACCCATCTCTAGCTGTCATTCCAGAGAGTCATGAGTTAAATGTACGTCCTGTCATGTCTGCCAGACTGAGGCAGACTTCTCAGATACCCTAAAACACAGCAAGTAGCACTGAATGTCTAAGACTTTGGTCAGTAAATCTAGGGGACCCTAGGACTAATCAACTGGCCAAATAGCAGTGTCTGCTTTGAGTTGAGCAGGTCTTTAGCAGCTGTAGACTGTATTGGCCATAACAGCTAGTTCATGGCTTAAACCCAACACCTTATCAGGAGGCCAGGCTGGGTGCTCCTGAGCATCTTAGATCATACTAGAGATCCAAGTGGAGACAACTGAACTGGTCTCTTTTTCTCTCTGTTGGGAATTTACACACATGGGATGGGATTCAGCTGTCTAAAAGCTGGACATCTTGTGTCATATTTTGGTGCTGGGGCAGTATTGCACTTGTTTTTCAGCTCCTGCTAGAGAGGCATGCAGTCATGCATCATACCTGATGCCTTTACTCTGATGTACTGTATACCCTAGTGCCTCCCAGAAAGCATAAGATGCTTGCGATTAGGCAACTGTTTTCCCTTCATGTGGGGAACTACATTTAGGTGTGTTAATCTGAAGCCAAATCCCACAAAAATTTGTTCATAAACAAATTTGGTTTAGTTTAGCTAGTTTATTTTATTTACATAGATAAACTCAATGAATACTACTGATTTCATTCTAAAATTCTGTTCATTATACTAAACTACATGCTGTGTGAAAAGTAATACCTCAGCTCCAGTTTAATATTCCTAAATAAACTAAAAATTCTTGAGTGTTCTTGACCTCATCTCATTTCATGAACATAAGAAAAAATCAAGACTGTTTTAGCAGTAGGCAGAAAATTCCTTGTCTCACTGAAATATATTACGTGGGTGCTAAGTAATGCAGGAGCTTTGTAATGTCTTTATTTTATAGTCAGGTCTAAATTTATCCACAATAGTACTGTCCAAAGATATCTTTTGTCTTCACCAGTGGCAGCTACACATCAATAGCAGCAACAGCTATTATTTGCTCCTATGAAAAATTCTGTATTTCAGGACTCCCTGCTTATCATATTTTAAGAAAATGTGATCATCCCAGCAAATTAGTTCATACAATAAAGAAAACTGATTATGCTGCATGCTTATCTTAACTTGTGCTCTTTTGGATTTCAGTTAGGAAAAATAAAACAGGTAAAGGCAAGTGAAGTGTGAACTTATCTCACCATGGATTTCAGAGAAATGAAGTTTGTGAATGTGGGAACATTGGCATTTTACAGAAATTACATTTAGCTTTCAATCATTGCAATGTGGTTACTTCCATTTCCATTGATGCTCTCTTATCTCTACTTGCATGACCTAGATCTTAGGAGTTTCTGCACCACTCCTAAATACAAAAGTCACAGGTGTTGTGGGTGTTGATATCATCATTCTTCATACACGGGGGACATAATCTTAAAAATATAATTGACTCACATATTGCTGACACAGTAAATCCTTGCCTGGTCTGATCTAAGTCACGCAATGGTATTGAACTTTAGTCCAATGCTAGACAAAGTTTTCATTTACAAGAATAAAGGCATCATCAGCTCTCCTGTGCAGAAATACTCAAATGTTTTCTTCATATCTCTTATGAGAATGAATAACCTTTTGGGCTTAGGGTGATATTCCCTTCAAATTAATATCACTTAGAGTGTGAAGACCTCAAAATCCTTCCAGAGCTATCTCTTGTCCTTTAAATATCACTAAAACAGTGTTGAAAATTAGTAACATAATTATACTGAGTAGGAATAAGAACTCCACTTGTAAAACTTTAATAGTTCTCAGAAACAGTTGGTTTTTAATATGTCTATTTAGTTCCCACACCCTCAAAAAAATTCTGTGATCTTATACTCAGGTGCCTTTTTTACACCTTTTCAATATTAAGCCCTCTCTGCATGGGGTGCTAATATATTTGTTGGATGCCCTCTCACCTGGGATGTAAGAGTTACTCTGTGAACAGAAATTCACATAAAGTATTAGTATTCTAGCATGTTTCAATTGGATGTATCGCTAACAGTTATAGGTTTGTACTTTAAATTTTGTTGTCTGGATCTGTATGCAGGGTATGAACAAAAGAAGTACTAAAATGGATGCCCATAAGTAATTAGAATATTAGTTTGTTTTAACAGGACATAACAATGAATAGTAGTGATTCAGAACATCTGCAATCCTGTGTAAAGGGGATGATGCCCAAAGAGGTAAAACTTTTCAAGGCGTACCACACAGAAATGATTCAGCTTTGTAGTTAGACTAAAGGGTAAAGCCAGTGGATCTGCCTGAAGTAAGGCCAATCCCTACTTGGATGCTGTGTGTCTGAACTTCTTCTGGGTCACTGATCATGAGTTTTGAAAGGGAAATGCTGGCTAAAATGTCAGAAGTGAAAGCAAGTTCTAGCAGCAAAACATTTATCTGAAACAAATGCCAAAGGTTGCCACGAAATCTAATAGGCTGGATAAAGAACCTCTTTAGCTTGATTTATTAATAGACAAATCACATTTTCTATGTATCACCCACAATGCATTTAAATGGGACTGAATATAGAGGAAAAAATTACGTGTCTGAGTTCAGGAAATAAGTGAAATATACTTAATTGATGAAGCCAATACAAAGCAGGGCTCTAGTTTGGGGGACAGACTGAGCATGTGTAATTCTGTTAAAAGTCACTCACAGTTTAAGTTGGGACAGACTATAAAAACATATAATAATATCCCATCACAGCAGTAAAAGGATGGAAAATTCTATGTTTTCAAAGTGAGTTTTATTTTTACAACTGCCATTTCATCTTGGATTTTGCAACATCCAAATCAGAAGAGATGTGGCTCTTAACACTGTACAAAGCTGAGCTTGGGTGTATGGAAATCACTGTTTCCCAGGACAACAGTATGTTGGAGGAGTCACAGTTCTGCTGCCGGTTTTGCCTGTACCAGAAGACTCAGCCTTTTCATTCATAGAATGAACATTACCAAAGCAGCGAGTCCCTGCCTCCTGACCCAGAGAGCAGGGTGAGTGGGGCTGTGGCTGTTCTCTTCGGAAATAAGGGGTAGCAATGAACGCTTCTAGCAGCAGCTGCCCGCTCTGATCCTTTTTTGATGCTCTGCAGCATCCTGGGCAGGAAGCCTTACTCTTGGTTTCTGGCTCAGCAACAACAGTTGACCATCCTTTCCCAAACGCTTTCTCATCCCACCCACAGTTTGACAGAAACAACTCAGGAGGCATAGGATAGTGGTTGTACAAGAAAAAACAGATGGAGGAGCTCCTGATGGAATTCTTGAGATGGAGGGAGGGGAGGCTGGAGTCACAGATGTATGGGAAAAGAGCTCTGTGGGTCACAGCCTTGGAAGGGACTAGGGACAGAGGTTCAGTGCTCCAGGTAAGTTTGGAAAGTAGAGGATCAGGCAAAGGAACAGCTGAAGGCAAATATCTGATCTATTTTGTACATGATGATCCAGTTTAACATCTACCATGCGTTATATATGAAGTTACTGTATTGCTTTCATTAAAAAAAAAAAAAAAAATCCATCTTCTAGATTTCTTGCAATCAGTCTGCTCCTTGACAGTATGGAGCAGCATTATGAAAGCCCTCCACTTACGCAGTTGATACTGGCATAGAAGAGAGAAAATACGTAATTAGTCAAGATAAGTACTGTAGCTGGAGTCAGTATTCCCAAACAGGCAAAGCTAATTAGTTATCTGGTGCCAAGAGGTCGTATGAGCATCTTGTTTTCAGAATAGGCTAATGCATATGACATATTTCTACAGTTAATACCATGCCAGTATTTTGCTTCTCAGTGAATTGAAGTGACATGGCCCATGTTAAAAAGTAAAACTTTGCTTATATAGTTCTAAAAAATGAACAAATTACTTTCTGTTGTTTTAAAATGAAAACATTGTTGCCACTTAGCGAAACATGTAATTTCAATTTCACCATGTTCCACCAGGAAATCAGGCTGTTGGCAGATTTCCCATTTAACTTCAAGAACATCCCAGGATAAACCAGATAACAGATGAAACTGGGGGAGAAAGGACAAACAAATGTAGTAAGTACAGGGCATTATAATGTTGCACAGATCTAATAGCTACAAGGTAAGAATTTATAATGGTAATTAATGCATAACTGAGCAAGGGATGTCACCAGAGAAATGAAGTTTTCCTACTGACACATTTTTGTACACAAGATTAAATGAAATTATAGGCCTATTTCACAAAGCCTCTCTTGTGGAAGTCTCTTGTTTCACTGAAGTTCTGAGTATGGAAATTTTCCAGACTACTGTGTCTTTTCAGATAGGTCCTTCTATCTTTATAGATACAGCATATTTGGCTAGCTCTACGTTCCCTGGTGCGAGTATAGAAGTTGTTAAGATGGGTTGCTTTTTCCCAGAAGCTACTATGCTCTTTGCAGTGAAATTTCAGTGAGGAATCTTCTTAGACCTATCGTGAGTTGTCAGTGTGGATAGTTTGGTTTTTGAAGACATAGAATTCCTTGTTTTAGCTATTTGGATCTCTCTACAACTGGGTGAAAGGTTGACCATTTTGGCATTTCCGTACCATCTTGATAGGTTCCTACAGCACTGTCAAAAGCAACCAGCAAACTTTTGAAGAGGACAACTGTACAACTTTCTCATTTTTCATTTTTACATTGACTCTTATTATTTGCTGACATTTTTATGTTAAAAAAAAGGAAGTAAATAGAAAAAGCTTTTTAAAATACATAAATCATATAAGCTGGAGGAGTGCTTACAACAAAGTAACAATTTTTTAAAATTATCTATAGTAATTAAACTGATTAGAGAAAAGGCAAGATTTTAGTTTCACTTACAAGGTATAAATCCAGGCAGACTCCAGTGACTTTGAGATAATAAATATAAACTTTCTTTGAAGGGAAAGAGCTCTGAATTTGGCCCATAGACCTCTTCATAACCCTCAACTGAGAAATGACAGCAGCTGATATGTTGACTGATTACTTAATGCCTTTTGAAAACCAAATGTTATAGTGTTTACTATAAATTGGAGGGAATTGCATATTTACTAGATGCAGATAAATAATTCATAACAAATAATTTATTCAGTGAATTTCACCTCTTCCTCAAATTGAGTAGATTGTAATGTTCTTGAATATATATTCATTAATTGAACAGCTTCAGTGAATAACTCTGTCCATTCTCTCAACAGGAGTACGACACAGGGAGTATTCAGGAAAAAAAAAAAAAAGTTTTAATTCAGAGAAATAGATTTTTTTTCTAGTATGGTATATTCCTATTAAAATTATTTCTTAGAATATTTCCCATTGAAATGAGAACTGAACAAATTAATTTCTGACACTAGCCTTCAACTTTACCCGAAAGTTCTTTGCTTCTGTGAACATGAATGTACTTGTTACTACTTCTACACTTAGAGATGCCCTGAATATGAATTACACTTTCTTTTTTTCATGTCAGTTTTTCATAGTGAATTCTAGTTCCTTGGTACTGAACTAAGGATTTAACCTTCTGGAAGATAAAGCATTGAAATTATTATGTAACAATGGTTTTGTAGCAACTCTGAATGGTTATTTAGCTGGTTGTTTTCTTTCAATAGAGATGCATCTGATTTTTTTTTTTGTTTCCTTATCTGGCACCAAGTTTCTGTTGTCTTCTGGGACACAGTATTTATTTGTTCAGCCCAATTCCATTTTCACCTCCACATTGTATCCTCTACAGGTCATCACATGAAACTTAATCTATTATTTTAGTGGACTGGGTCAAATTTGTTGTTCATCTTTTGTAGCATTGTCATTATGCTTACCTAGTTGCTGATGCTTGAAGCAAGCAGCTTATGATGTATGTAACAAAATGTCATCTTTCATTGTCTTTGATCTTTTCCAAAAGTTCTAAAACTGAAAGAAACTGTATGGCCTTGGAATGTGTTGCTTGGTAATTTTCAGGGGACAGAAAGCAGAGGACGATTTTGTTTTTCTCCTGAACATGTCTTGAGTTAGGGATTGCTTTGGATCCAAAGCCATTAGCTAGTTCAAACAGAATAGACTTACAGTAGAAATCTGAGCCTTCTACTTAGAAAAAGCTCCTATAAAAGCTAAATGAATAATTGATTTTTTTTCAGTTTGGTTGCTGAAATGAATCCTAATATCTGTTCAGATTTAATCTAAATTAGGTTTTGGTTTTGCTGTACTGGGAAACAAAAAAAACCCCACAACACTGTGTCATGTTAAACTACAAGTTTCATTCTATTGAAAATGTTTCATTTTCAAATGAAAAGAAAAATCAATGAATAACAAACTAGATACACAGGGCAAGTGAGGGCCATCCTTTAAGAAGTTCTTGGAGATCACCAATAGGATGAAAAAACCTTGGGTCCTTTCTTTTAAGTAGGCCAAGAAAGTATGAGATAAGAAATGCTTAATGGGAAATAATGCAGCCACTAAGCGTCACAGCATGGAAACCAGCATGGAAACATCAATCTTTCCAGCTACAGCGGGGTCAGTTGCATCATATACTTACTAGCTATATTGAACTTTTGTCTAAATGCACCGGCTGAGAGGGAGACTTGAAGTACACATAATCCAGCAATCGAGCACCGTTCTGTGACCATTTGCACAGGTCAAGGACACTCATCCTATCTGACCCTCAAGGCAGAATGGTGGGCACTTGTCTGAGAGCAAAGGCTGCAGCTCCGGCTGGGGCGTCTGAACCATCTACCCCAGCGGTGGCCGGTGCCTCCATGCAGACAGAACTACTAAAGGGAGAGGCTGCAGGGCAGACCTCAGACTGCAGGAACTGCCCTGACCTTTCTCCTGGGGCAGGGACAGGTGGCAGACCTGCCTGCAAAAGGTGAGTCCGGGTGGAGGACCTCCTGCAGCAGGTGGCTGAGCTGCAGGAGGTGGTGAGAAGGCTGTGTAACATCAGGGAGGCTGAGAAGAAGTTAGATAGCTGTCTCCAAGCACAGTGTGCAGTGGACCCACAGCCAAACAGCCAAAAACTCCCCCGCTGGCACACACAGAAGCGAGGGGGACCAATAATGCAGAAGAATGGAAGCTGGCAATGGCAAGGACCAGCAGGAGGAAGAGACTTCCCCTAAAGCCTGATGTGCCCTTGCAGAACCGCTTCACTGCTCTGCAGACTGAAGAGGAAAGAGTCGTCACATCAGGAGAGATGCTGGAGCTGAGTAAGGCAGCCCTATCTGCTCCCAGCACAACTAAGAAAAGGTGACGGGTGATAGTAGTAGGTGACTCTTCTGTGAGGTACGGAGGCACCCATTTGCCAACCTGATGCAGTCTCCGGAGAGGTGTGTTGCTTACAGGAGGCTCGTATCAGGGGTGTCACTGAGAGACTACCAAACCTTGTACAGTCCACTGACTGTTATCCACTGTTGTTGTTTCACATGGGCACCAGTGATGCAGCCAGGAGAAGTCTGAGGAGTATCAAGCCCTGGGAGCGGCAGTAAGGGACTCTGGAGCGCAGGTAGTTTTTTCATCAGTCCTCCCGGTCAAAGGGAAGGGGTTTGAAAGGGCCAGTCAAATCTGGTGAATCGACAAATGGTTGCAGGACTGGTGCCACAGCCAGGGGTTTGGCTACTCAGATCATGGGACTCACTTTGAGAAACCTGGTCTGCTGGGGGCTGATGGGGTCCATCTGTCAGAGAAGGGGAAGAGCATCTTGGGTCGTAGGCTTGCCAAGCTGGTGAAGAGGGCTTTAAACTGAAGTTGCCGGGGGAGGGGAACCTCAATCCATCCCACTCCTACCAGTCTGATGCCAGTGACAGCAATAGATGCCCAGAGCCTGGAGAAGGGTCACAGACCAGCAGGAGAGCAACTGAAGAGTAGCACAAAGGAATTCCAGCCACTCCAGCCAGTGAGTCAGCTTCACTGGGGGCCCAACTTAAATGCCCCTATGTAAACGCACATAGCACAGGAAATAAACAAGAGGAGTTAGAGGCGTGTGCACACCTGTAGGGCTATGATCTTACTGGCATCATGGAGACGTGGTGGGATGGCTCCTATGACTGGAGTGTTGGAATGGAAGGATACAGGCTCTTTAGGAAGGAGAGACAGGGAAGATGAGGGTGTTGCTCTCTATGTCAATGACCAGCTGGAGTACATGGACCTCCACCTGGGAACGGATGAGGAGCTGAGTGAGAGCTTATGGGTCAGGATTAAAGGGAGGGCAGGGACAGGTGACATTATAGTGGGCATCTGCTACAGGCCACCTGACCAGGAAGACCGAGTGGATGAGGCCTCTATAGACAGAGAGGAGCAGTCTCACGTTCACAAGCCCTGGTCCTCATGGGGGACTTCAACCACCTCAATATCCATTGGAGGCACAGCACAGCATGGCATAGGCAATCCAGGAGGTTCCTGGAATGCATTGATGATAGCTTCCTTCTCCAAGAGATAGAGAAGCCAATGAGGAGAGGTGCTATGCTGGACCTTGTTCTCACCAACAAGGAGGGGCTGGTGGGGAATGTGAAGCTCAAAGGCAGCCTTAGCTGCAGTGACCACAGAATGGTGGAGTTCAAGATCCTTAGGGTAGTGAGGAGGGCGCACAGCAAGATTCCAGCCCAAACCATTCTATGATTCTATGATTTGTGCTCCATGGTGCCCCCTGAAGTTTGATCTCCCTCTCCAGAGGTATTAGAGCAGATCACAGGTCCTTTGGTACCTACACATCCAGGTTTTACTTCAACTGAAATCAGAACATGAGGAGATGTTGTTGACCCAGATTCCATTGCAATATGCAGGGAAATGGTTCCCCAGTTCCCCAATAGGAACACATGCTCTGAGATGGGAGGTAAGAACAAGTATTTCCTTTGTACTCTGAAGTGTAACAGTTGAAATACAGGACTAAAACATGTATATTATTCTTACCTGCAGTCCACATGTCCTCAGCACAATTGAAGGTGCTGAGAGGGTAGAAAGAGGACACAACCGTTGTGGTTCACAATGCCAATAACCTCTTTAAATTACTTTTACCATTCTCAAGGCCCAGTCTGAAAATGGGCTGCTCTGACTACTCATGTTTCCCCCAGAAAATGGATTCAGAACGTAGTTACAAACTATCTGTCTTCTCTGGTTTCTCAACAGAGCAGTACAAAAGAAGCTGTCGGATGCATAGTGTAAGCTCATGACTTGTCCCGGAGTTGAGCTGCTGTATCACAAATAGAAATATTATCATCACAATTCACAGGCACAGCAGAGAGGCCAAAGAAAGTTGATGGCTTGGAGACTGATGCTCCCTCAAGTATATGGCTCCTTCACACAAGAATATTAGCAGTGCAGTACAGCTCTGAATCTTCCATGAATATTTAGTAAGTAGTCACTATGGTACTTTGAGGCAGAAACAAATCCTTTTCCTCCAGCACTCCTCTCCCTCTGTAAATCTTTAAAGTTCTTCTTATTCATTTTTAAACACATAATAACAGTTGGACTCGATGATCTTAAAGGTCTTTTCCAACCTAGATGATCCTATGATTCTACAATTCTATAACCACAGTAAAAATCTGCTGTCTTTGATGGAGCTGGAGTCATTGACTTGGCCTTGTTTCACATGGGTTTTTTTGCAGCATCCATTGACTGCAGTGCTAATATTCATAAGCTAAACTGCAGCAGGTAGTGTGGAACAATCAGTCATTGCAGGTTTCTCATGAATTTCAGTGGTCTTCATCTACAGAGCAGACACACTTGAGTACAAAGCAGGATATCCACTATGCTATTGAGGAATGTATAAAACCTTACCAAGAAACTGCTATTCTTCTCCCCGTCCTTCTAGAAGACTATGTTCTCTCCCTTCTAGAGAGAGGGAGAGAAGGGAGCCTCATGTGAATGCCCTTGGATTAACACTGTGGGGCAACTAAAAATGTGATATTTGAGCTATATCCACCACTGCATAACACCTCGCCTGAGCAACACCAGGGTTTAACTAGAAACTATAGAGAGGGTAAATGTTATTAAACCTATTTGACTATTTTCAGAACAAGAGTGCAACAGAAAAAGTGAGCACAAAATAAGAAGGGACTTAAAACACAGAAGCATAAAGGCTTGCAAGTCTTCTGTAAGAATACACTGCTCACTTAACTTTGAAGTAATTTATTGCCCTAGTAGCATGAAATAAAACATAAAATAAAAGAGTAACTTAAAAAAAATCTGTAGAAGTGCTGAATGGTCAGGTTACATACATTACATTTAATGAATCTTGAAGTGGGCTTGCTGTATTTTCAAATGATTTTAAGCTTGTGTGAAGTGAAAACTTGAATAAAAAAACAATTGTATTTTGAATTCTGAGCTCATACAGATGCTTATGTTTCTTTGCTAATCTTTTGTTTACTTATCATAAGATAATTTAATGTGGTTAACATAAAATAAATGTATTTCTGAAATAAAACAGGAAGAAAGGTTTATGATTGGCAGAAGAAGGATGAGGCAGCAGTGGGAGAACAGCTGCTTCCTCTGTGTATTTTTCTTTTATGGTGTCTGTTACCTTAAGATGTCACTTTCTATTTCATCGTTGGGTATGGGTTGTCACAAAAGCTTTATGTAACCAAAACTTGCAATGAAGCTGCACCGTATGTATACCCTCTCTTCATGCACAGCCATGGCAGCAAAGGTGACACCTCGTTGCTTCTTGGCTCTGAAGACAGACTTCTGTCTTCCAAAAGTCTCTGGACATCAGTGGGGTATACCCACATGCCTTCAACCTCTACTGGGCAAATTATTTTAGGAAGGGATAATTCCTTCTTCTTCCTCATGGCTGAGCAGAAAGGACACAGGGTGCCCTTGGTTATGTTAAGAGTGCCAGTGTAGAAAGGGGGATTTTTGTTATCCTTTTAAAAGAGAGATTGATTACATTTCGCATAGCAGATGGTCTCTTGGTATGGAACTACCTGTTGAACTGAATGTAACTGAACACAGAGCTAAGGGACATAAATACTTTAGTACTTTAAAGAACAAGGTTTATTTTTTTTTTTTTTTTAATCTGACTGTGGTCTGACTACCTTGGTGCAGAAATATATCTTCATGCATATAACTATGTTGTTCAATACCAAATTGCACACTAATTGCATCTGCTTTCATTTTGAATATATTAAACTAGCTATTTAAAACCCAACCAGCAGGTTTTAACGAATCCTCTCTACCCTTCCAGAAGCATAAGTTGCATTCCTGGCCTGCTTCCTTAGCTAGTCTCTGAGGGAAGACAGCAGGCTGCGCCCATATGCTGCTCCCACCATAGATGGTTAGATGGCCTCAGTGACTCTGCCTCAGTGACTAATCCGGAACATACCTGAATTAATTTGGTCAGATTTGTCCCATAACTTCAGCAACAGTGACAGGATCTTTCTGAGGAGTTGCGGTTAAAAATATCCATGTCTGCAGCGGTTTGCATTTCCCATTAACCATTTCTCCATGATAGATTCCTATTAAAGGCAGATACAGTCTGGTTTTCTTCCCTGAAGAAACAAAAAAAATTAATATAGTTTCATTCAAGAAAGGAACATAGAGCTGGAGCAGAGGACTGAGAGATTTTTTATTTCATCAGCTTTAGACTGTCTTCCAATCTGTCTGCCAATCAGTGCCGGCTGGTATGACTTGCCTCCGTTATAGACTAGCAACGAGGAGGCAATTACATCTCAGAGACTTGTACCTGGAGGCACGTATCTCTCAGGGTGGTTCATCATATACACTATTCCTTGCTCAGGGCTGCGCTTACGGGCACAATTTAGCTCACAGGTATTCGAGTTGTCTACTGGGTTGTCTAGTCCTCTCCTACACCAACAGAAGAGGGCTCCCTTTCATGTATTCCAAAATGCTTTGTCCATTTCCTTTTTGAACTTGACAGCATAAATTACTTTCTCAATTTTGCACACAATTCTGGTCATAGTAATGAACATTTCACTTTTCAGTCAGTCCTCATTTGGATGCAAACTCTGCTCTCAAGATGTGCATGGCTGATCTTGATTAAGATATTCTTCTCTTTTTACATACATAATCCTTTGAAGTTCCATGCATATGGGGAAAGAATAATATTGGAGTGGAGATCTGCCTTGCAGATCTCAGAGGAAAATTCCAACCTTTTGATTAGGATCATCCTTTTTGAACATGACATAAGCAATTCAGTAGCCTATATTGTATCTTCTACAATAAGGGACAAATTTTGCAATCGCTCTTATGGGATGGGCCAGATTCTTTCATTCCTAGACTGCCTGAACCCTCATTACTTGATTCAAAATGACTGTTTATAAAGTAAATTATTTTATAAAAACAAAAATAACATGAACTGGCTCACTGACTTACTCAAATTATGCATTCATATACACAAAAATGAATCTGATATGTTTAAGGGTTGATTTCAGTGTATGCATATATATGTGAGAGAGGGACAGAAACAGAAAGGAGCCTGCTGAAGCTGTAAAACATGTGGGACAGATATTTAACCCATTAAGAAATTCTGAACTCTGCTCAATAAGTCTTTCTGTTTGACCTGGGAATTTCATGTACTCATTTAGCCAAGGTGGATTGACTGCAAAAGGATATTGAAAAAGCCAGATATAAATATCTCCCACATTAACAGTCATCAAAGTTGTTACCTCCATGTGCCTATCAGAATGAGCATTTCAGCATAGTTGTACCCAAAGCCTCTTCATGTTGCCTAAGAAAAAGAATCATATCACACTTTTCAGAATGTGCTGAAAACAGATACAAAATTATTAACAATTTTTAAGATTGTTAACCACAGTTAATAATAGCCTATTCCCTGTTGTCAATATTTAATATTAAAATTTTGGTTCAGTGATTCTAATGCTTAAACAGTAAACCAAACCATTCTTAGGGTCCATCCAATTAAACATTATAACTTTGTAGCAACGTGCAATGTCACAGTAGAAATGTCACTGCTGTGGACTTCTGGTGGCATTCAAGAAATACTACAAACTGCTGTGTGTCCTTCTAAATCGTGAAAAACACACTGTCTCTTTTAAAAGGAAGGCTTTTGAAATCTAAAGGACAATACTAGCACACTGTCCTTCTCATGAGAACAACATGGACTTTCTGTCAGCTATGAAATAAATCCTAACGTTGACCCAAGGAAAGTCTGGGAGCTGTAGAAGTTGTTATCCTGCTCCAGGAACTCAACACCCAGTATTTTCGTCCAAGTCTGGATGCAAGACTGGTTGCTGCTCACTCTCTCCAGGCTGTGAATGAGGGCAGGGGGAGCTCCAGCAATCCAGTCCTTTGCTTCTGGCACTGAAAGGCACAGAACTCCATCTGAGTAGGATCTCCCTTACCACAGTGGTTTCTCTCAAATATGTAGCCTACTATAGCTAACCCTTTCTCATCTCTAGGCAAGGTCAGAGAAATGTGAGTAGCTGCTACCACCTTCACCATAATAAAAAATTATTATTGAATAATTAAACCAGTAAAACCAAAGCAGCAAAGCTTTTGGCTCAACACTGTTAAAAAAAAACCCTCAAATTTTCAGTTTCTTTGAACACAGCCATTTTTATAATCAATATGTGGGAGAGCGCCATTTTGTATCTTACGCAGAAAGTCACAGCCTTACCAGTACACAAAGATAAGGCTCTTTCAAATCTCCAAGTTTCAAATCCTTCGTGTCTGTCTATCTATCATCTTAGCAGAGCTTCTCAGGATTCAGAAGAAAAAACTATTCCACATTCTCATAAAAAATAATGTCTCTGAAAAGTCAATCTCAAATTCAAGGGATCCAGAGGATCCTGGGGGATGCCCCCCCATCACTTCTATGGGCATAAATATGAAATGATATTCTGCAAGAAGATCAGTAAGCATAAGTTCATCAACGGGACATTTGGTAATAGTCCTTTTCCAGAACAGAGTCAGAAACAGTACTAATGCAAATGTATAAAAAAGAAAGCCAGACTATACAAAGAATTTTATCATAGGTTTCATGTGTGGTTTAGTCCCTACATGTCTCTGATAAAGCTCTTCCAATACCATGTTTTCAATATTCACCTGTAAATGGTATGATAAAACAATAGTGGGGTTATGTGCTGCTTATGTGAAGAAAAAGAATTGTTATGTATCACTTTTCCCTCAATTGTGAAAAAAAGCCCCAAATCTTCAGGAACAACTTATAAATCCTGGATTTTTATATATATGGTTACACTGACTCTTTTTCTCTGCACTTTTTAACTGCACTTGAATAAATAAAGTAAGTGACACCATATATGTAGGGTTTTATAATGAAATTTGAATATGTTTCTGATTCCCTTGCTCATCACTGTTTTACAGCTGAAATAACTGCAATAAACTGTCTATTTTCCAGATATTAGTAAAATCCCTCCAGCAACCCCATTTCATACAGACCTTGAAAATAGCTTCTGTACATGTTTTGAGACATAAATCTATTGCTATGTAAGGAAAGATGCTGGGGTTATTTCACAATCTTGAATGCTAATGACCACTACAATTAAAATGCTGCACACAACACATTATGCATAAGTCCCCTCCACAAACAGACACAAGACTTATTTGTGAACCACAGTCACTAGTTTCATAGCAAGCCAATATGCAAATAAAGTAAAAATGCATTATTTATCTGATGTTTGCCAAGCCAGGTAGGAAATGTAATTTACAGTATGAAATCCCAGATAGGGATGCTTTTAACTGTCATTCACAATTAAATTATATCATTCCCCTCATTTAAGTAGCCAGAAAAGTTTTGTTTTTCTTATTTCAATATGGCTGAAATATAAATATGTTTGTTCTTTTTTTCTCTCTGTGTAACACTAAAACAGTGAAATAATAATGTTTCTTAAGAATCTTTTTAAAGGTAATAATTTCATTAAATACATTTTGCATCAGTATATTAAGAACATTCCTCTGTCATTGTTCTGCATGAAAAGCTTTCCTGCACTTGCCCTCAGAGAGCAAGAGAGGCAGAAGGCAGCTGCCGGATTCTTTACGCTCTCCATTTGCTCTGTGCACTAAATTCCACAGGAAAAAAGGTACATTAATTGCCCATTTCCAGTAGTATTATACAGGTTTTATTGAGTTAGGTGTGATTTGGAACAGGCTGCCCAGGGGGGGTGTGGAGTCTCCTTCTCTGGAGATATTCAAAACCCGCCTGGATGTGGTCCTGTGCAACCTGCTCTGGGTGACCCTGCTCTGGCAGGGGGGTTGGACTAGATGATCTCCAGAGGTCCCTTCCAACCCCTATTACTCTGTGATTCTGTGATTTTTTGGGAGCACTAGAGACAGTGGAAAAACTACTGTGCTCTGGGGTGATTATTTACATGTGTTTTTTTTCTTTTCCCAGCAAAGTGACCATGAAATTGCACTCCTGATCCCTACATGTGTGTTTGATGTCTGCTACCATGGTAAACAAAAGCTTCTGCTCTGAGGATGTAGTCCTCAAAGCAGACTTTGCTAACCGAAAAGAAACAAAAATCTCCTCAATTTGAGCTTCACAGAAGACTGTGATTATTTTAAAGTCTGGATGAACTCTGTCATTTTCAACAAGCTCAGAGAGTTTCCCAGAAAAGCTGAGCTGAAAGAATTTTCTCTTCTACGGTTTCCAGTTGTTGTTGCTGTTGTCTTATGTTGTTGGGTTTTCCCCCTGCAGTGAACTGTTCCGCATACAGGACACTTAGATATGGTAGCATAACAGTCTGTCCACTGTGTTAAAGTAACTCATCAGCTTCATCTTTTAATTTACTTATTTATTTATTTATTTATTTATTTACCTTTCTTTACGGGTTTCTGGGAAAGATTACAGCCTGAGACTTTTAGGCTTGCACAGCTCAGTAACTGGGTTCATAGCTCCAATACCAACTCCATAAAGTCTGTTCATGAAGAAGAAAAAAACATCAAGTAAATGTCCCATTTATTTTCAGAATAAATTTTGCAAATCAGATCATGAGATGTCCATACAAAAAAACCTCATTATCCAAAAGCACTTAATTTTAAACATTTATCCTTGTGTGCTGCAGCCATGGCAGCCATCAGGAAAAAGAGAGTTCTTCTTAAAAGTTATCAGCTAAGTGGTTTGACTTTTCTTGTATGACCACTATATAGGCCTTGATGTAGACAAGTAGTTAAGCACATGTAGACAAGCAGTTAAGTATGTATTTATTTTCAGTATGGTAATCTTTGAGTAACCCTTTCATATGGACTGCTCACCTGCTTTCCTTAAATAACTCCTCAAATATTTAAGATCAAGGTTTCAATGGGATACATTACATTAGAAAAAAACACTTTAGAAAAACATGTAGGATTATTTTTGTGATTCTAATGATTTCTCTTTCATTTAATTTTGGTTTTATTTTTCTTTAATGCCAGTTGCTGCCTTTTATCCCTGCTCTTTTGTGTGGCTCTGCTTTGTGACTTGGAGCACCAATGATTAGAAGAGCAGGAAGGAGGGAAATGTGGAAAATGAAATCGCTTGACACAACAGGATGAATTAATTCAAGGTGAATTTAAGTACTGACCTTCAATTTCAACTCATTCAACAGAATGTGCATATTATAATTTCTTAGTGGACGAACCAGGCAGAGAAGAATGGTGTCATCCGTTAGAGTAAGAAATCACAATTTTATTCTTCTCTCGCTCCCTAAAATGTCAAATGATTTTGGTTGTTCCTTTGGAGCTCTGAAAAGGTTTTGAAATGCTTGATATCAGCTTCTCTCATACAGGAATTCAAATCAAACCTACTCATTAATTGCTTTTGAAAACCCAGATCAGATATTTTTTCCCTTTTTTTTTAATTATTATTTTTGTGACAAAAATCCTTTTAAAGACAGGCAGATTTTCATATACTAAAAGCAAAAAGGTTGGGAGTTCAGCTTATTTCATTTAATTTTTGATGTTTTAAAAAGGAGTGCCACTAAACAAGAGGAAAAGGAAAAATTCCTTGTTATTACTTTCTGATTGACATTTTTTTGCAGGGTTCTGTTCATTAAAACTTGCAAAAACATGGGCTCCCTAGAACAGCTATGTAAGTTAAAGAACTGTTTGGAAATCCTGTAATTGGAAGTGTCTGTAGGTTTCAGAATACGCTGCTCAGCTCTCACTGAGGTTTGCCGCTTTCGTTGTACTTTAGTCTGCCAGCTGTATCTGATCCAAAAGTACAGAAACAGACTTGTTTAAACTCAGCCATTGTGTAGCGTTTGTGATGTGTGCATAATGAATTCTGAATGCAAATATATGCTGTAAAGTGAAATGCTGAAAACCTGTATGACAAGCAGTAGAGCTGCACAACACAAAATACGGTTTTATAGCCTAAGTATTCACTCGTGTCAAATATATAGGAGCTGTTCAAAACAGAGCGTTCTAATTATGCACAGTTTGTTACTCACTCAGTCTCAGCTATTTGAACTCCTTCCTTTGAAGTGTTTGACCTTAGCTGCAAGAACAAACCAGAAAGAGTAAATATCTGACTTGTAAGAGTCACCCCCCAATTCTGAAGCAGCAGAATATTTTCCATTTAATTTTGATATATTTAGCTCCCTGAAATCATTTGGAGACAATAGATGGAAACTTTTTGTGTGTGTGTTTTTGTTTTTGTTTTTTTAGTCTGAAACAGGTAAAAGTGCCACTCCCTGAAAATGAAAAGGGGTTTTATATCTGTAGGAACATGAATCGCATTTGTCCCAGGCTGGTTGATAATGTAAGCTAAGCAATGGTACAGGAAAAGGCAGAGTTAGACACATAAGGCTCTGGTTTGTGTGAACAACTCTAGAATTTAAAATGCAAGAGACTCCAAACTTTACTAAGGCCTCAAATAATCCTTTCTTCTCTCTTGGGTTGGTGGGAACACTGTGGATGTAACCGATGCCACTGTGGTATTCCCCTGAATTGCTGACTTGTACCACTTGTGCCTGCAGTTGTTTGCAGCTTCAGATCTTGAGCTTCAAATTCATGCCCTAAAGGTATTTTATGACACTTTATAAAAAAAATAAAAGGAGCTTAAAACTGGGGGGGGGGGGGGGGGAGCTTAGTTGATCTGTTCAGCTTCAATCAATTGTACATATGTATGAAAGGAAGTAGCAACTCATGAAATCATCTTATTCCACCTGCTCTTTGATTATAAATGGCCTTTTCTTTAGTTTAAGAAGTGTCACAATAACATGTCAATTCAGCTGGAGACACATAGTTCTTAAAGCAAATGGAAATGGACATCAATATTTGAGAGACTGACTGAAATGCAACCTGAAGAATATCCCAGAGATAATAGAAAAATCAAAACAAGAAAATAAGACAGCAGCATTGGTCGGCAGAATTTCTTGTCAACAGCTTGGAACTTTACCGACTACATTCAATTCAAGCACCGTGAGCAGCCTCGGCTTCTTATCCCTCTTTGCAATAAACAAACCAAACCAGAAAGAAATGGAAACAAAGCCTGCGTGGTTGTTAAAAGACAAGACAGACAGACAGAAGCACACACGCAGGCAATGGCAATTATCTGGAATCAATGACACACAGAGAAGTCACACAGGACCAGATTCTGCCAGACTTTTATGCATGGAGATACCTTCAATGTTGTGCTGCTATGTTGCAGGGTGTGACAGTAGCTGCTCCTGCATTTTGTTGAATGCCTCCTGTAGGGCAAGAATATGGCCCGGAATACGCAAATTCTCTCTGCTTCCTGCGGTATTAGGGCTGTGGAGCTAAATATGGGTGCACCAGACACTACAAAAATGTTGCTCCCATTTAAATTTCTAGGAAAAAAAACCCAAACCAACAAAAACCACCACCTTATTACATGCCTAAATATTGACAAAGTCTACAATTTTTCAGTGTTGTGGCTAATTTTCTGGGTGGTTAACTGCAAAGCAGATTTTACGTACAGTTCACACATCCAAGAACAGAAGTCCACTTCAAATGAGTTTGAAGGTGTTAATGTTAAAACATGCAAACTCACTTTCTGAGATATTGGTCCAGATATAGGTTCTTAAAAGTAGATAAATGACATATAAAATTCGATCTGTAGCTACAACTTAGTGGAAAAAAAGGCTTCTTATTCACTGGAATGCAAAATAATCTTTCATCACACTCACATAAACACAGAAAAATATATTGAAATGAAAGAGGCTGTACTATAAGTGTTGAAGGTCAGGAAAGCCATCTTTAACTAGTCCTCTGAAAGAGACATTGTTACACATAAGCCTTTCTCAGAAAACAATTTATTTCCCAAGAATTTGCCAAATTACAGTAATTCCAAGTCCATGTTGTGCATATTATATGGTGAGCATGGAGTGCTGGAGTAAGCCTTAGAAAAGTATAGGCTAAACATTTTAGTTAATTTGATAACTAAAACTTCGTAATATGATTACAAGCCTGGACAATTTTGAATAGGATTAATATATAGGTATGGAAGATACCAAATCAATGGAATTGTTGACTATGTTGTCTCAGACATCTATACCCTCTGCACCAGATTTAGATGACCACGACCACTGAATGGACTTTCCTAATTCAACAATTTCCAAACTGTTTGTGAATTATTTGCTCAGTCCTAATTGCAGATGGTATACTGTTTCTGTGCTAAAACACATACTTAAGTCTTCAAAGCTGTCAGACTGCCTCTTTTCCTGAGAATTAAAGTCATTGAAAAATACGATAACCTAAAAAAATATTGAAATGCCAACTAAACCTGACATTTAATGCTGCACTTTATGCTCCCCTCCCCCTTTTAAGAGGTTGAAGCTGCAGAAAACATTCAGGAATTGCTCATGTGGACATTCTATGTACATTCAGGGTTTTACTGTAAGTTAAATCTATTCATGGTAGATAAGGACTGCAGAACAAGGCTCTGTGTGTAGCACTTTTTTTCCCCGATTCATACAGTAATATAGTGATTTTACACCATCAAATACTCTACTTTGGAAATGCTCAGTTTTCAGAGGCTACTTTTTACATGCAGAGCTACTATTACATTAGAAACTCAAATCGTTCATTTTCCTAGCAACTGCTCCCCAGTTTTACTTTTAGTCTTTTGCTTTCCAGGCAGCTATTTCTTTTAGGCTTGATTTAACATGTGAGGGCGTGTGAAACCTTGTGTTGATACCAACCGGACTCTAGTCAGAGAATGGGACTTGAAATTATATTTATGGTGCATGCTTTCTATACTCTTTCACAACAGTTCCCAGTTACATACTATCTCTTTTTCTCTTACAGAGTGTTTTTGTGACCATAGGAAATGTCCAACCACAGTGTTGTTTGTGCCCTCTTCCAGCATAGTTGACACAATCATTTCCTAGCGGACCGCTTATTCCAAAATTTCTCTTTATGTGTTAGTTCCTCTCATTTTTTAATTCATTTATAGACCCGCAAAATTTTGGCATCATCTTAGTTATAATATTTTTTTCATTTTATACTCCAGAAAATTCAACACTTTCTGACTTTCCAATCCCTGGTGCATTCCCAGACAAAGACATCAGCTGTTTCCCAGCAATATCTACTTGGTTTTTTGTAATTTTCCTTTAATTTTCTCTACAGACACTTACTATATTTATTGCCATGCCAGCTTACACCCATGCAAATCTTTACAAGTCTTTTTTTGCACATTTTGCACAGTTTGAATTTACTTTTTTTTTAGATCATTTTAACACCTTTCTATAATTAACATCTATATCTTTTGCATGTGTTTTTTAGACAGCTGATTTGCATTACCAGTACTTTTCACCTTATTGCCTCTCTATTATGATAGTCATAGAAGTTATATTTGTATTTCCTTCTAGCGTATCCACTGGGTTTCCCTCTACTAGCCTGTGTACTTTCTATGCCTCTTTTTTGTGTGAAGAAAAATAGTTATTGCTGTTGGAGTCCTGTTCTAGAAATGAGTACAGGTTATTGGAACAGAATTGCTTCTAATTTGTTTTGAGTGGAATATCTGCTCCTGCTGCTAACCCCCCTCTTTATCATCTCCAACTGATAAAGTATATTCTGAGTTTTTTATGGAAATGGCAATGATGTTAGTCAGTACTTTCATCAATGTAACGGAGATTGGACTTTAGCCTCAAATCTTAACAGTACATATTACTTTTTCATCTCCTACATTCCGTGCATTTTCCCCGAGACATCACCTGCCCTCTTTTCTCTTTTACTTGTTGCATCCTATTTCTCTTACATCTGCATTATACTTCACTGAGCATATGTCTTTGGACATTCATTATTTGTAAGACTTTCAGCTTTAAAATTCCTTCTCTCAGTCCTGTGCCTAATGAAAGCAAGTGACTGTTGAAACTTGCTAGCAAGACGTACAGGCCATAGTTTTCAATTGCTTCGTTACAAACTTGACAGCACTGTCCATGGTCATTTTTCAGAATCTTCACTTTGGAAATGTTTTAATCACACCTGTGGGTTACATTATGCTGCACACAAAAATCCTACTGCAGTCAACCATATCTTAACCATTGCTCAGAAAATTCCCTGTGATTCCAACATTTTATCCAGAAGGAAAGGCTGAGTCAGAAAATAAAATACAGTATCTTATTTGTTTACAAAGAAAATGCCAAGCAGTTATACTTCTGCTACAGAGCTCAAACAGAAAAGTCAATTTGCCTAACTTGTGTCTAGGAACACAGACATGGGAGAGTGTTAGAGGGCAACATGAAGGACATCACAAAATAATCCCTGCATCAGTTGGCCCAGCCACTCCTGTAGGATAAAGAAGAATGAAAAATAGAAGTCTGAGTTATCCACAGCAATGGAATGGGAATATGAGTCTCGATGTGTGGAACACAGAACAGGTAATGGTGAATTGTGGGATAATATTCCCATTGGGGGGTTCTAGTGAAGACGTGAACTGCTCAAGTAAAAACATAATTCCCAATATGCTTATCTTTATTTGTCTTACATAATTCATGGCTCCAGCAACATCCAAGCTGCAGGACATTTGCATTTTCTTCTGTTTGACTAGAGGACAGGACAAATACATGCAAATCAATGTTCTTTTTTGGTTTATTTCTGTTCTCTCGCTCTTCATTTGTCATGAAGTCAAATAGCTTGACATTTTGACAGCTGACATTACATTCTTATGGGCATAAGTCAACTGATAAAAAAAAATCATAGCTGACTTTCACTATCTTTCAGCTAAGATTTCTTCTAGAATAAATAAGTCCATGACAGTAGATTCTTACAATTTCTACAGATGAATTTGCTCCTATATTATTCAGGTACACTGTGATGTCATTCCTGTAAGTGCCAATATTTGCTCATGCTGTTTGTGCTATGATTCCTGTATTTTGGTAAGGATTTGGTTGTTTCCCAATTGTTTTACAAAGTTTGCCTGGAGGTAGTTTACAAATACAAGTTGATTTTGCTAAATAGCTTTGAGAAAAAATTGAGAGGTGCAAGAACTCACAGAACTGATATGTAGTATAATATCACAGCAGGTAAAAAATTCATTTTGGGTGTAGGAGAGAGATTCATTTTGCATATAGGATATTTGGACTGAAAAAAATAGTGCCTAAAAGAGTTCAAGACCCATATTTCACAACAATGCTGTAAATACTGGGCTGGAAACTGTTCCTACCTTCACGTATATTCAAATATTCTTGCCAGGACACCTCTGTCAGAAGCTCCAAATCTGTATCTACACATCATTTTATGACACAAAGCATCTTTGAGGAACCTCTGGATCTGCTCAAGTGAAGCAATTTTTCGGTAGTTGCACCTTTCTTGTCCATACGATGTGTTCATAGGACCATTCCCAGATCTTATCTTGACACTGCACAGAGATGTGGTGGTGGCCAAGTGGTCAGTTCTGGGAACTTGGAAACCTTCCTGTATCTCCCAGCAGAGGAATAAACCCTTTTTTGCTGAAAGGGAAACCCTCTTAGCCCCACTGTTACACAATTAACAGGTCTGATTCTATTCTTTCCTGGATTTATCATTCCAGAATATGCTGTGGTGGGGATATTGTCAACATTTACTTCGTGTAAGGACTTGCTGAGTCAGAGAGAGAAAACTGTGATTAGGATGTTGTAGGGTGTATCTGAGATGGTATAAATCCTCAGGTGCCTTATTCCAAGGAATGGCTTATGTAATCGTAAGAATTAGTCACTCAAAAACATATAAAACATTCGGGAAAAAACAGAACATCTTTCATTGCATACAGATTCAGGTCCTTTCTTCTCTTGAGAAATTTATTTTTCAATTAAATTCAGATTGAACTAAACTGGTTCTTTCCCCTCCATTTTTCAGTTTCATAGCTCAAATACAGAATCAGTCATTCACAGTGATTTAGTCGGGAATCATTAACCAGGAATGAGATAGCTCAGACTTAGCTGACTCTGCCACTGTACCCTGGTCCATCCTCTTGGCCTTTGCAACCCAGTGTAATTTTTCTTGTCCTAATTGCTTCTTTCTCCCTTCCCTTCTGATCTCTCATCCTTTTCCCTTGAGCCTGTCTCACTTTACTTCTCTTGTTTTCTTATATAGCCTATACAATCATTACTACAGCTTTTATATCACTGTAGTATCTCAGTATCTTCTTCCTTCCAGCCCTGTGCAATTGATTTTTTCTTAATCTCTTTTCTCTCTTCTTTTGCTAACTCAAGTTTCCTTTTCCTCTCCTTCTGGTTCTTCCCCTTCTTTATCTCTTATTTATTTTCCCTCCCCTACTGCTCTTCATCCCCTCTGGTTACCCACTTTCACTTTCTCATCACTCTTATCATTCCACTGATTTCTACCTCACTCTCCATCCCACCCCTCTATTTTTTTTCAGTTGCTTTCTCTGACCCTCCCAGTGTGCCCTGTAGCTCCTCTGCTTTAAATTCTTCTCCTCTGCTGTCAACTTCCCAGACTTTTAAAAAGTGATCCTAAAACCCTGCAGCTTTTATAAAATAGAGCATTTTCCAACACACTCTTTCTTTTTGTATTCCCTATTACACAGAACTGTATTCTCAAAATCAGTGCTTTGAGGGAGATGGAGCAAGAAAACAAGTTTCACTGCAGCTACCAAATACGGAGCAAACTTGCACAGCCTGGAAGAATTACCCCAAATCCCTTTTTACTTTTTCATCTCTGAGAAAACAATTGTCCGTGGTCATCAGAATTAAAAAAGAAAACAATGATGCTTTCTTATGTTGTTTTTTCATTCCCCACTGAAATTTTGGTGCCATAGACAAACATTTATTGGAAACGAAACATCCTCTTTCTCTTATTAGCATAGCAAAAAGCCAAAAACTTTTCTTCTTCTTGTTGGGACTGATATGAACAGTTACATGTGGAGATGGATCTGTTTACTCCAGGTCATTCCAATACAGACATTGATTGTCCAAGTCATCACAAAATAATGCTATTCGTTACTATTCCTAATCTTTATCAGAGCTTGTATGGCAATGGCTGAATGTAAATATACAGTACTAGCAATGTAAACAGAGTGCAAGCAATGTCAATACCGTATTCAAGTACTGCTCAGCAACACATGGAGAGTCAGCAAAATAGGAAGCTGAACTTGTAAAACTGAGCAATTAATCTTTCAGAACTGGAACATGCAAAGGCGAAAAATGTCTGCTTCCTCTCCCTCTCCTGCCCCTCCTTGTAACATTTTCTGTCCCCTGATTTACCCATTAAAAGCGATTTTTTTTAGGCTTTAAAGTGAGCAAAGAGTTCACCCTTACTCTCTGGGGCTCTGATGTCATTTACTCTGTGTGATATTGCCTTGCTTACAGAGCATAAAGTGCATCTTCAGTCATAGCAAATACTTTTGTTAAAATCCTGAATCTGCACATTTCTGAGAGTGTCTACTGTAAAAATTACAGTGATTTGGAGAACAGGATTTTCATGCAGCCTTCCTTGATGCCCGATAGGCACCCATCAGTAAAATTTTAAAACAAACAGTAGTGGTGGGAAAACAAAGAGAAATATTCATGATACCAGCACCAGATCCTTGCAGCAAGGTAGCATTGCTGCTGAGGAAAATGAACCACTTCCAGACAGCCCTGGCCATCCCCATGACAACCTCTGCCTCTTAAGGCAGTGGAATTCTGCACTTATTCTGTTGTTTCCAATAAGGTTGACCATTCTCCTCACAAAGATAGTATATTAGTCCTACATGGCATTCAAGCTCCTGATAGGCAATCTGAAAGTCTGGCAACCAGTGTAACCTTACTGCAGAAGCCGTAAAAAAAAGTGAAAACAACAAAATTTCTGCACTAGTCTTGGCCGCTGAGGACTAAAGTTAAGGTTTATTTTTGAAATAGATCATAAAGATATTGGAATGTAAAGCTATTAGATATGAGAAATGGTTAAGGGGAATTTGGTTGTGGTTTTTTTGAGGCTATCAACCACACATGTTCTTTAATAAAAACAGCTTTATCTTATTGTCTCCATATTAAATCTGATCCACGCATCTCAGAAGAGTGCAATGATCTTTGTATCTGTTTAGTAATCGTATACTTCAGAAATTGAAGTTTAGATATTTGGGATTTTGCCTGAATCTGAAACAACAATCATTCACTTCCTAAATCTGTGGTTTACTTCGTTTCCCATATTAAGTCTCTACTTGGGTTGACATGCTCCACAGGAGGCTCTATCTGGGAAGCAGATGTCTGTGTATTACCTCAGATACAGTTGCACGACTAAAGTAGACAGATAAAGCACCAAACACAGTGGTATCAACAGCCTTTTGCATAAATTGGTGGTGAGGAGGCTTATCCATGGCGTAGAAGACTTGAGTTATAGAACCATTTTGAGGCTCTGTATGATATGTCCACTAAGTTATGCTAAAAAAATGGGTTCTCTTCCTGTTATCATCATCACTCTTTTTCCCCTGGCCACAAACTTGACTGAATTAACATGATTAGTAGAGGTTACTCTCTTTGCCCTCCTCTGTTCAACCTCCCCTTCGTTCCCTGTCTGCCTCAGAATGAGGAGTAAGATTTCCTTTGCTCAACAGCTTCTCCATCCTCCTGATTATTATGCATAAGATGAGACCATTGCTGGCTCCAGTGTTAGCTGTTTTAAAAAGAGACAGCCCTCTTCCACTGTGACTTTTGTTTCAGGAGAGATCCAGGTAGAGTAAATCCTAAGGGGAGAAAGGCATCTAATAATATCTATGGTATTTCTTTACCTTCAAGATATCCCTGTACCTTCAAAACAGAGAAGTGATCTTCAAAGGATTGTTTCAGGATCATTTTCTGGATGTCTCCATCTCTGGTAACCTCTTGGGTAACTGAGGCCACCCACTTCTCTCTCCTGTACTACAAGAATAGACAAATTTTAGTCTAAGCAATGGATCCCATTTTTCTGTTGTCCTACATATAAAACGCCACTTTTTTTTTGCCCTTAAAATAGCAATTTCAGAGCATTCAATGGCCTTGTGCTTAAGGCATCAGGACATCTGGATTCTGTCCCAGTGTTCAGAATCAATATCAATTGATCAATATTGATTCTCAGTAGATTAACAAAGTAACAAATAAAACCAACTCTTCTAAAGTCTTTTATATGACTGATAAAAGGATAATTTAGAACAAAGATACATATTCTTGCATTTGTTTTGAGGAGTTGTGACAACATCTGAACTACTCAGACCTTCTAGCTTAAGTGGAGACAAAATATGTCCAAATCTAGAAAATAAGCCAGAGTTTACCTTTCCTTTTTTTTGCAGTTATAGGTCATAACACTCAATACTTGGTGATATAGAACCACTGAAAAAGATCCACACTCTAGGTAGCTCTCTCTCAGAAATGAAAATAACTGTGATTTTATAGGCAACTTAATTAGTTCATGATCATGATTAGTTCATGTAGGTTATAGAAAAAGCATAGGCTCCTCTCAGTGAGAACTATCAAAGATCAGGCTGTCATAAAATTATTAAAGGAGTCATTCCCTGTTAATTAAACTAAATGAAGACCATATCATATTACTCATAAGAACAATAAATTATTGAAATACTGTATCTTTTATGTTACAAATATTATTGCCATTTTAATTACGTATTGACATTAATAAAATACAAAAAGGAACACTTAAGACTTGGAGTTAATGTGGATTTTTTCCAGCTTTTGAGTTTCTGTACATTTTATATCTGTATCAAGGTCATCAGCTCTCAGAAAATGTAGCTAAAAATTGATTTCTGAATAGTATCCTGCTGTGTTTGATGTCGTTTTCTGTCCTTATAAAACACAAGAAACTCCAGGAAGAAGGTAAAATTTCTTTTTTCACAAGATTTTTTCTTTTGATGTCTTATTGTTGCCATTTTTTAACTTGCAGATTCGTTTATCTGATGATCTACCAAGAAGAAAAGTTAATTATTCTTGAGTTTAATATTCCTTTCTAGAAACCTAACATACATCTATCTGACAATGCCTTTTTGAATTAGTAGCTTCATGTACTGAGAAAGAAAATTTTCAGAAACCTTTCTGAGTCTTTGCTTTTTTCATTTTATTGTGTTTCTTTTGATGAAAAAAAATATTTATGGTTTATTTTTTCTTGTCTCCCTCAAAAAAACCACAAAATAATCTCTGTGGTAAAAAGGGCTTGATCCCTAAAGAGTTATAAAAGCAACATTTAAATTTTAGTTGGTCAGGAAGCAAAAAATAATGCATAAAGGAAAGATTTTTAAAGGAGTGATAATTTTATGCTTAAAAAGAATAAGTCAAAAGCTCATACAGACACTGCCTTTCTTCTTTTTTCCTCTTCCTTCTGCAGGAAATGTAAAATTGCTATAACTCTTTCATTACATTAATCCTTGTAGCACCTTGCTACCAATAAACTCACACATACTCTCCTGCAGAGAGATGGAATCAGCTGCAAAGTCAGAACATGGAGCAAGCCTGGTTTAAGTCAACATCTGGAAAATGTTTATTTCACAAGTTATTTTTTGTTGCTAATTAAACAAGTTAACCTACAACCAAAAGCTGTGAGTATAATACTAGAATAGTGTTAGCGAGTCCTGGGGAAGGGCAACAACACTAAAATGGCCATATGACAACAAGTAAATGTAAAGTAAAAAAGGACTTGTTAAAGAGTTGAAGCAGCTAAAAGAATTAAGTTATGGAAGAGTCTTTAAAGTTATGCTAGGGAGTCACAGAAGAGAGGAAAACAGCAATCTGAATTTTGCAAGAAAACTGTCAGGCTAAGATAGGCAACAGCCTTATCCTATTCCTGAATAAGTATACATGAACTCTGAAGCAGGCTAAGACTTGCATTGTCCAAGAACATTCATTAAGAATATTCTAAGCATACATTTTCTCTATCAATAAATGTCTGGTTTAAATTTTTTTCTCCAATTTAGGTGCTTCAGAGATGAGTTATGCTGTAAGACAAAAGCACTGTGACTCACCCACCTGACCGATATTGTTTTCTATGGTTGTCTTTTGGAATATGCAGCAGTGCAAATACTTCAGTGCGCGTTTCAGAAGGTGAAGTATCTTGAATATATACACTTGCAATATCATAAGCTGTAAAAATATCTTTCCTGTGTACCAGCAATGATGGGGATGGGGAATGGGAGTGGGGGAGGAAGGAAAGGTAGTGAGGAAAAAGGAGGGAAAGAAAGGAAGGAAAGGCAGAAGCGAACACTACAATTTACCAGAACTGAGTTTAAAAATCTTGTTCTTGTCTAGGAAGGAGAGTTAAAGTGATATTATTTCTCTCCAGAGAAAATAGTGGGAAGTGAAGATAAAATTTTTACATTAGATTATATTTACCGTTGATTTTTTTCTCCATAATGTTGACTGATTAGTGGAAAGTGAACCACTATTCTTAAAATCTGAGACAGCACTCATGATTAAAAAGACCAACCAAGAACAAAAATGCTACATATTGATATGATTCACTGGATAATGGACCTCCTGACTCTGCATGCAAATACAGGGATTCATTTGATCTGTATAGATACAGGACAATACTAGGACAAGAATGAATAATCTTACTAATAAGAATTTTAAAAGATTGGAAAAGATGAGCAATTTTTTTTCCCCTAGCGTTATATGCATGTAGAACCATGTTGGAAGAATTCAAACAAAACCAGCAGGGAATATCAGCTGAATGTGAAGAATGGGAAATAGAACAAGTGAAAAACATTAACATCAGAAGGAACTTTGCTCAATGATTTGGACAATCATTCAATATTTATTTTTTAGCTTCACTGTCATGGTTTAACCCCAGCTGGCAACTAAGTACCACACAGCTGCTCGCCCACTCCCACCTTGCACAGTGAATGGGGAGGAGAGTGGAAAAAAAGTAAAACTCATAGGTTGAGATAAAGACAGTTTAATAGGACAGCAAAGGAAGAGAGAATAATAACATTATTATTGATAAAGGAATATACAAAAACACATGATGCACTATGCAACAATTTCTCACCACCTGGTGATCAATAGCCCATCTTGGAGTAGCGATTCCCAACCCCTGGCCAACTCCAGTTTTATATACTGAGCATGACATCATATGGTATGGAATGTCCTTTTGGCCAGTTTGGGTCAGCTGTCCTGGCTGTGCCCCCTCCCAGCTTCTTGTGCACCTCCTCGCTGGCAGAGCATGGGAAGCTGAAAAGTCCTTGACTTAGTACAAGCACTACTTAGCAACTACTAAAAACATCAGTGTGTTATCAACATTATTCTCATGCTAAATCCAAAACGCAGCACTATACCAGCTACTACGAAGAAAATTAACTATCCCAGCCAAAACCAGGACATTCACCAAGCCAGCTGGGATTTGATGGGACTTGACAGGTTACACCTGACAATTTTTGAGATGAGATTTCCATTACATTTAGGCAAAGCATGAGCTTTATTGCAGTCAGAATGCAATGGTAAAAGTGTTGAGATCAAACTACTTACAATCAGCTGTAGTGGCAGTGTGTACACAATTATATATTCAACACGGTGACAGGTACATAAGTAACTGGAGTTATGAAGATGATGCAGTTTTGATTACTTCTTTACCTGAGAAATTGCACAATTTAACAAAACAGATTTTATATAAATTTGCAACCACATTTTCAAAGACCAGAAAGATTTATTACAGGAAAATCTCAGCAGTAGTGATGGAAGCGGAAAGCTTGGCCAGGATGACGGTCTTTGTACCTATGTTCAGACTTTGTCTTAGGTAGTTCATATAGAGTAAATATTTGAAAAAGATTAGACAGGACAAAAATATCTATGGCATAGGTACTGAGAAGCTGGAAAAGCAGAAGTGATCTGAAGAACAAAAACTAGGTTTCAAAGGCAGTAGCTTGGGCACCAACTAGAGAAGTTTGTGAGACTTCCAACCTTAGAGAAGAGAAAGATTCATTGGTCAGAAAAACGACATGCATTCTTGCAGACAATAAGCATATCACCAAAAAAAAAAAAAAATTGAACGAGACCTAATCAATATAATTAAGAAAATGAAATGAAACTTTCTTTAGAAATATGCTTGGAAGTTAAGGTACCACTTAGAGACGGTATTCATTCAAAGATGCATGGAAGGAAGAAAAAGGAAGAGAAGACTGCTTGGAGATAAAGGAGGTAGAGAAATCAGTAGGAGTGAGGTTCAGGCAAACAAATTTAGCAAGGAACAGCTAAATGTTATTTGTGCAATCAAACTGTGTGTGCCACTGACTCCCAAGTTAGGGACAACTGTATGTAATAATAAAAATAATAGAAAATATTCTTCAAAACAGCACTGACAAAGTTGTGCCAAAAGTCTCAGTGTCAGTTTTCAGAGGGGATATTTTGCTTTAAAAATGTTCATCTTACAGCTGTGATACTTAAAGCCTCTGGGTACAAGTGTCGTGATTCTCATAGCTGTTGTAAAAAAAGGTGTAACAAGGCAAACTTTCAGTACAAACAACCTACGATGAGACATCAGAAGCAAAGGAAGGGAACTGGGTTTTTTGTTTGTTTGTTTGCTTGCTTGTTTATTTATTTAAAAGAAACAACATTACACCAACAGAATCTGATTCTCTTAGGAAGAGTGAAATTTTTATTGACATGGTAATTTGGGGACAGTAAGAAAAAAAAATTGTCTAAGTTAAATCTATTACAGAACAACCAACTTGGACTTTAAAAATCTTTTCTTGATTAGTCACAAGGATAGAGGTGAGTATATGCCCAAGCTACATATCTGGATTAAGTAGGAACTATCATGTACTAAATCTGTTAAATTTTATAACAATAATAGAAACTCATCTCAGAGCATCTTGGTTTTTTTCTTTTTCACTAAAGAAAATGGCAGATTTTTTTTTTTATTTACATTCAGCCAAGAAAATTCTGCTTTTTCTACATAGGAGGTTTAATTGTGTGAGAAGAACTGCATTTATTTCACTTCAGTCTTGATTTTGTAGTTTTAAAAAAGGTGTGTTAAAAACATCAGCATCATGCAACCCTTGTATGAGTCACCATTTATAAGTAGTTGCATTTAGAAGATAACAAAAAGCCTTTTCTGTGCTTTTTCACAGCAGACTCAAATAGACTAACATCTCAGGAGAAGAGTACTCTGTCTCCATGACACCTTGAAATATCCAGTTACCATAGTACCCACAATTTTAAAAGACTGGTCATTCCAAACAGATTAGTAGGAGCATGAAGGAACCGATCCAGAATGAATTTAAATGCTCCAGTATCCTGTTGTTCCAGGTAATAGCAAGTTTTTACCAGGTAGGAAGGGCTTTGTTCATAGCTTTGTCGGTTACTGTTCCCTTTGTAGTATCATGTATGAAAAAAACTGAATTACATTATGAAAAAGATAAGCAACACATTCTCTTTGAGGATATTTATAGGTACAGTTTTTAAAGCACATCAGCTCAGAAAACCAAAATAATTCTTTGTTTATCTGTTAAATTCTACCCTAACAAATATTTCAAACGGTCTGTCTATGCAATCTTTTACAGATAGTTATAAGCAAACTGAGTGCATCTCTCAGACAATCAGAGGCTCTAGATATTTCCAAAGTTTTCTATCCTATTTGGAGCTGTTAATTTTCAGACCCAATAAGAAGTAATTACTTAATTCATTATTAGCTACTTTATACTTTTTTACTTCAATCTCCATAGTAACATCTTGCAAAAGGACAAACCATTTGATGGAGAAGAATATGGGATACCCTTCAGAATGGTGACTATAAGTTGAGAAGTAATAATTCTGGACAACTCCCTGGCAAAAAGAAAAAAGGATCCTGCAGACTTGTAGACAAAGGGCAATGAATAGGAATAGAAAAAAAGATCCCATAAAATATACTGAATGGTTGAAACTGCTAGTGAAAGTAGTGAAGTAATGGTCCAGCATCCATACTTTAAGAAGCATGATGAAAGATTAAAGTTAGTGAATAAAAGACATTGATAGATAATATACTGGCTCAAAGAAAATCTTTACAGCAAAAGCTATAGAAAGCTTGATATGTTTAGATTATCAGAAAGCAAAGAGAAGTCTCAAATGTTTTAAATGAGTATCTTCACAGATACTTCACCAACAAGGATTATTTAAAGGAATTCAAGAGATGTTAGTTGGTAGAAATTAAACCCAGACAGATTCAAATTTTGTGACAACATATATATTTTTGATAGAGCAGACTGGTAATTGTTTCAGCATCTGCAAAGGGAAACAGAAAATCTTTATCTTTTCATAGCTTCAAGTCAACAGGACATAATTTGTTAGCATAGTCTTTTGCCCCACAGAAGTTGTTGGGCTCATTTTCCATACCATCTGAAGAATGACATTTTAAAGGTGTTACTAAAGTTTTTGTTTTCGTTAAAATATTAAAGATCTTGAGTTAGATTGTGGAATCTTATAGATGGACATTATTACTGACCTTGACCTTACAAAGGCTTACACAAATATTGTATTTTACACATTTCATAATTAATTGATCTACTCACAATATATGCAGAGATCAAGAGCTGCTGAAGGAAGGTCAGCAGTAATATTTAAGTGAATTGATGACCAATTTATTTTTCTTAATTAAGTGATAGGAAGGTAAGGCTCAAGTTTTTAGCCTAGCAATCTCTGGAAAGAGCTGGGGTTGCAGTGCAAAGTTAGATGTAAATATTTGTTGGCCTAAGCTGGTAAGAGTGAAATGGAGTCAAACTTTTGCTTTCTGTCTGAGTTTTCAGATGAGTGTCTGTCTCCAGGTACCACAGAATACCAAATATGTCTGACTCAATTTCGGTGATCAGGCATGGGAAAAGTGAACGCCAACATGTTTCTAGACCCTGCCCTGTAAAAAACCTGCAATTGCTTTTTTTGTTTTGTTTTGTTTTTTTTTTTTTTTAAATCTGCCAAAACAACTACCAAATGAGGAGAAATTTGACTTTGCTATACAAGTAAAGATTTCACATAATTCTTAGTTTCGAACTACCCAGTAGCAGTTTTATTTAACCTACACAGCCCTAAATAGTTTGTGCATAGACGACAAGAAAATACTTAATTCCTGCAGGAACTGAGAGCAAGAAAGGGTCATGAGTTACCAGGGACTGTTGGCTTAAGCATGATACAGATGGTAAAGAGTCTCCTCACTAGAGGCTGGGGTGCCGAGCTCGGCAACTAGCTCTTTAACTTCTGGTTGGATAGATCACAGGGCACATTAGGAACGACAATTTGTACTGGGAAGTGTAAGTTTAATTCCATTCTGGTTTAAAGCAAAATAATTGTATAGAAGCTCATAGTATTATACCATCCATGCATAAAAATTAAAGAACTAGTTATGCAGAAAGTTCAATTTCTAGTTACTGAAACTGGGCTTATTATGTGCAGAACACTCCTGATCAAGCATGCACAAATGTCTTGGTCTGCCTCTTACACAGGAGAAATATAAAATGTGTGCTTTTTGCTATAAACTATTCAAAACCTAATTGAAATATTACACAGGAAATAAAACAGCCTTTCTCATTTGCAACTGCTGGGTATGAAAAGTAGAGATAAGTGACCAGAAAATTACTTTAGTTGACCCCAAATTGTCAAATTCATGAGCACAATTGAAATAGAAAATCCTGCTGTGCAATCTAGGCACAGATTCTGAAATTCAGAGTACCTGGCAGGTGAGCTGCCAAGGGTCTGTCTGGTTTTTGGGATAAACAAAAGAAATCTATGGACTTCCTCATCCTTTTGCCAATTGGCAATAGTTCCTAAAGGGATGTTCTCTCTATCTGGAATTGCAGCAACGCAGGAACTCTTAAACCCACAAATCAACTACTTACAAAAATTCACACCATGGCTGTTCTTGCTGGATAAGGCAAGTAGCCAAGCGTGCGCTGCTGACCTTTGAAGGTTTCCTCATATATTGGGAGCATCTAGTTGTCTGTTCAGGGAAGCAAATGCACCGCACACGTGCATAGCAAGAGTCAGGAGCTCGAGTCTGTCCTTCGCACTATAAGCATCTAACATGTTAATGTGCCTTGAAATTACAGTAATCTCATAACCCCTTTTTCACATACTATGAATTACCAAAAAACCACATTATTCCAGAAGCCTAAACTCAATAGATTTCAGTTTTTCTTTATGAGGTGTTTTCAAACCTAATGATAATTTCACAAACATCAGCAAGTTTGACTGATAGTTACCTGAAAGAAGAGTGGATGACTAGTAGTATAAACTGGATAGCAATTAGTGAGGACCGGCAGATGGCAACTGAGCACGGGAGTGGCAGTGGAAAACCACAGAGCAGACAGCAGTGCTTACAGTGATGACAGATTGCCTGACTGGAAAAAAAGCTTGAATGCTCTTGTGTTGTTTTCCCCAGTGTTTTAATGGTGGACACGGGAGTTCAAATTTAGCTTTACATCCATCAGACCTTTTGGAGAGAGAATCTAAATTGAAAACAATACGTACAGTATCTTTATATAAGCTTTTCTGTCATCAAAATGTAGCCCCGTTCTCCTATGACTGATGCTTAACAGAAGACTGCAATGACACAGGGACCACAACCCCACTGTGGGTACTTCTAAAAATAAGCAGCCAATTACAATACATAAACGAAATTAATACATAAACAAAGAATTTTCTAAGAAAATGTCATATTCCCTAAAAGTGTAATTCACTGATAAGAATTATATCTTGTTCACCAGCAGGCATCTTTTGACCATTTATTCCAGATAACCTTAAGTCAAACCTGGACTCCATCCTCCCCAGTCCTTTGAGATGTATGTTCACCCATAGTGTCTATGTACGGACTGAAGAAAGAGACTCCAAGACTTCTCATAGTTAGGTCACCTTTGCCTAGTTGACTTTATTAGCATTGCAGTACTTTTCAACATTTCTTATTTGAATAGGAAAATGTTAGTTACACCATTAATGATTCTTCTGTTTCTTTTAAACTAAATCAATTCATGCTCTCTTTAATCTGAGGCATTCTTGTGTGATGAAAGCCTCAAAATGACCTTTGCTGTCTCCAAATGCCAAATGAAAAACAGCAGCAGTTCAGGTAGTTCAATGAGTATTGGGCCAAGAAATCTGTCGGCCATCATATCAGATTTGTCTTTATCAAAAGTCAGGGGGTATCAGGTGGTCTTTAGTGCTGATCTTGAAAAATATTTTTACATTCCACATACAGGTCCATTTTCACTCTCCAAAAACTATAATCTAATCTTTTTATTGTTTTTCATTTCTCATTTCTATTGAATAGCTAATTTACAAAACTTTTCTACCAATTTTCTTGGCTAAACAGTAGATACTTTAAGAGATACTTCGAGTCGTGGCGGCTTCTTGAAGATATTTTGCTCTCTCCTTCCTATAATATGATTTTACCTGTGATACTGGTACTTTTAGTATCATTTTGATGCTACAAATCCTTGAATTAGAATACAAATATCTCAGTTGTTTCTCTCTGACTTTCTTAAATACCTTGCCAGTCAGAAACAGACGTTCACTAATTATATCGCCTTTGTAAATGTTACTGTCATCAATATTACAACTCTTTGCTGTCCATTCTGCTTATTTATGCCACTTTAGCCAATGCTGTATCTTTCCTAAGTGGACATGTCCTTCTCTATAAACTAAAATACACTGTGAACACAAGAAAAAAAAAGCAACAAACCTATTTTTAAACTATTGATGAATAGCTACTCCAGTAATGAGTTTATAAATTATACTTATTGTTTATTAGATGCATTTCTAATGGTTTTCATTTAGCACATGACTTGTGGTATATTTATATTTTTGCATTAAATTAATTCAAATAAAATTTCTGTAAACATAAAGCTTAGGAATTTGAAATCTGATTTCTGTTACTGGTTTATGATATTTGTTCATGGTTCACAATTTCTGTCATAAATCAACTGTGCAAAACTGTTTTAGAAGAAAACAAGGAAAAAGTTGTTGAGATCTATCAGAAAGAAAAAGTTGGTATTATTTTTCCACTACTCTCCAGGATGGAAAAAAACAACCCTGAATTATCACAAAAAATGTATGTTGTTAGGTAAAAGCCCCTATTCATAAAAGTACTTTTTATGAGCAAATGGCAAGTCTATGATGTAGAAGAACCAGAGAAGTATGACCCCTCAATTAGTTTGGTTTGAATTTTTATTCATACATTATATTTAAACAGCAAGCTAAGCGAGCAAGATACATTCCTGGCCTATTTGTATGTTTACATCTATGTGCATGCTAAGTGGTTTTGTAAAGGCACACAAATCGATCTGTTATATCTATAAATTATGCAGATATCTAGTATTTCGTGTAGATGTGGCCTTTCATCTTCATTTTCTGTCTGTTAACAAATTCTATGTTTTAAAGAAAAGCTTTAAAACATTCAAACAATTTATGTTTGAAAGAAGAAATATATTTAAGTCAATGTTAACTCCAAGTCCGCATCATGTCTTTGACAGCTGTCATCCCGGAAAAATAAATAGTTGTGTAGCCAAATAATTTCTGTTTAGGTAAATGCACAAAATGTTGTGAACGTGGGAATCTCTATATTGCAGTTTTTCCTTGGATTTTCTTCCAGAAGAAAGACATTATACACCTACATTGGTCTTGTAACTATATGCCTAAAATCAAATATTTCACCTTAATTAGAAACAGAAAAGAACAGGATGATGAAACACAACCCTAATATCATTATAATCTAGTATGATAGATTGTATATATAGTACTATAGATTTTCACTCTGAATTTTACTAAAATGCTGTTGATCATCTTTATAACAAAATAATAGATGGATAAATTAGAAAGGACATGGATGGAAAAAACTAGGTATGATCAATGGCAAAAATTATAGTTACTGGAAACAGCTGTAGTACGGACCAGCCTGAGAAAGAAAGAGGCATAAAGTTTACCTTCAGGGTGATGATTAGAGAGGTAGCAAGGCCATCAAGAGTAGAAAGATCTACTTGTTGACTATTCAGCAAGGAAGACATACCCTTCCTCAGCCTCAGTTTGGGTTGTTTTAAGCCTTTCCTCTCTACACTAGCTTTTCTGTAGCTTCCAGACAATTTAAGGCATAAATTAAACCATTCAATGCACTATCTATGGTGAAATTTCATATTAGAAAAGTACCCGGCTGACTCCTCATGTCTGTGAAGGTGATAAAAACTGGTACATTTCAATTTTATTAGATGCCACATTGCACTTTTGGGGGCTTGGTGCCTTCCCTGTCCTTCATTTTTGCACTTGAATATTAGTTTGCATACTACTTCAAGTTTTCTTTTTGGCAGAAAAACTGCCAGTATTATTTTTAATATTTTCTTTTTACTGCTTAATCCCTTACTGGACAGGCATTTGGCATTTGAGAAATAAAGAGACACAGGAGCTTCAGATCTTAATAAAACTTTCAGATTAACAATGCCACAATAACAATAGAATATTAAAACCCAAATTGTTAGAACACACCAAAGTTGTGCTACTATTGTGTGTTTCTTTTCCTACTGCAGTTTTTTTCTCTTGCTTTCTTTTTCCAGGATGCTGGCACATGATGTTTCCCTTCCCTCATTCTCTTGCATTCATTTTCAGTTCTTAAATTAAAGATGCAGCTGTGTGGTGCAACTCTGGCACCCAGAGGGTTTTATATGGCCATCTTCATTCAACTGCAGATTGGCAGAGGCTGATATCTGGGGAAATGCTACGAACTTTTTGCCCTGCTCTGCCTTAAAAAGCTCATTTCTGGCCAGGGGCTCCTGAGCATATAAGCCCGGAGTTCTTGTGACGCCTTTGTGTGTTCTTGTGTTTTGTCCTGGAATTCACCTCCTACCCAACAGCATACGCCAGCATCACCCTGTATTTCCTTACCGTGGTGGGATACACCTTAAGGTGCCAGATTCTCTTTCATCTGAACAAATGTGCAAATAGGCTTTATGATGTTTGAAGAGACTTAAATGGGCTGAGCTATATTAGATATTCCCTCCTCTCTTATCTGTAAACTTTGAACCACCGTTGCTTTGAGTTTCTGTAACTTGTTTAGATTAGGAAAAAAGAGCATCATACTTCTCAAAAAATCTCCTGGAAGGTCACTGGATTTATAGGCATTTGTGGAGAATAACTGATGATAGAGATAGAGTGGAGGTGATGAGAGAAGTCAGTTTAAGTCATGCCTAAGAGTCATAGAAGATAAGCGGAATGTCATTGCAGTCCTCAGGAAGCATGGGAAAGGACCAACTGTTTTACCAAAGGGAAAATTCCTCTTGAAAATTCTTATATCATTTTGTGAAAGTATATTTAAATTATTTTAAAAATAAGTAACTGACCTTTTGCAGTTATTCCTCTTCTGGCCAATGTGGGAATATCTTCTCACTTACCCCATCCCTTCACGTTTATGATGAAATAATAGTTTTGCAACGTATGCCTTCAGTGTAATAAGGTTTATTGCACAGTGGAGAGCAGCAAGTTTTTATAAACAGAAAAATATTTCTTTTGGAATAGCTAATGCTATTTCCATCATCATTCTACATTGAACATGATCCCCACATTTAATTATTATTCCTTTTTCATACTGGCCACCTTCATGTAAGAGCAGCACAACTTTCACTACTGGGAAATCACTGAATTTCCAGAGGACACATGCTGGGTTCTTAACTCTATAAATATGCATAAATTTTCCACACAAAATTTGCTCAGGTCATAAAAGAAAATGAGTAAACCAGGTGTTACTGGCTTCCAGAGTCAATACATGGTTATACACAAAATAAAAATCTTTGTCTTCTTTTAATGTTATCGCACATGTTTATTACAGTCAAATGAATCTGGTTTTTTATAGTATTTAACTTTTTGTCAAACCTTTCAAATTCACTGTCAGTCTAAAATCTCTGTAACTATGTTCAGAGGTAAAAATATAACTAGAGTACGATCAAACGTCATAGTTTTTAAAGGTGCCACTAATTATAAACGTTGTAACAGCTTTGCCCATGAAATGTTACAACTACATTACAAACAGAAGCAGAGAAAAGCTCATAATTTTTCTCATGTATATTTCCAGCAAAATTTTCAAGCTGATATAATGTGATATGCTTTTCAGCAATGATTAGGGATTCGCATCATTGAGACTTCTTTACAAAAAGTGAGTGCAAGTATTTATTTTCTTATCAAACCACCTCTCACTGTCTGACTTACGGTAGCCGACCACACATTTTCTGTCAGCTTGCCATAATTCTGAAGCAGAGTGCATTAAGCTTAAGCTGCAAATATGTTTTGTTCTTAAGTGTAACAGAGCCAGCAGAAACTGCATTGTCTGATTTATAAAGAGAAAATAAACAAGTGAAATTATATGGATTACCTAAGCAACAACTGAAGTCTGTAAGTACTTTGAAAGTATAAATAGGGGGAAAAAATATATATATACATATGCATACCAGTGATTTAGGGAGAGTAAACATCAGATTGGAGGGAACTCAGAGAAGAAGAGGAAGTCATTAGGAGAAGCTTACTTGCCTGCAGATATATCAGTTTCCACCACAGCGATGGTTGAAATCTTATGTCTGAATCACTTTAAACTAGCTTGCAAAAGTCACTATAAAATGCACAAACATATACTGGCAGAAAGATGGACTGACCACGCAACTTAATAAGTCTTTTCTATCTCTACCTTTTCATTTCTATGAATATCACAGTCAATTGGAATTGCACTGGGAAATCTAAGAAAGACTGTTGATAAGGAAAATATCAAACTGATGTCTCATATATATATTTTAAGGCATCAATATGTAATATTAGAACACAATCAAAAATTTAGTGTCTGTTATTCAGATTCCTTCCATTTATGAGACAAACACTGTGCTTGCATAAAGTCTACAGGGAAAAAAAAAAGTGATTTAACCATTCTAAGTTATCCACTAGAATTAGAAACATTCCAAATAATAACAGTTCAAAATTCTCATATCAGTCCCTGAAGAATTTTGCAGTTCCCTCAACACTCAAGTCAGAAATAGAGGTAAATATTGAAATAATATTAGGAAGGAGCAGACAGTCTAAGCTTTCCAGTCTTTTGTGTGTCTGTCAGTTCTGGGGCAGCACCACAGGCTCTTCTCTGGGTTCAGCGGTGGGTCTGCTTACGCCAGTGCCATTTATAGCACATTGGTGGCAGCTTGCGCACAAGACATGGACTTGCCTGCAGGCTGTACTTGGAGCCCTGAATGGACCACTCCGGTGAAAGGAGAAGATCGGTGACGTTGTGCAGCAACCAGGAATGCTGGATCATGGGATGTTCCCAAGGAAATCAGGGGCTCTGAGAAGATAACTGAGGGAACGTACACAAAAGCTCTCCAGGGCACAGCATATGAAGCAATGCAAAAACCAACAGAGTGACAGACCAGTGACAAAACTCACACTTATTCAAACCTGAGGAACTCTCCAGCAGCTCTTAAACTGTAATACAAGTATCACTTGTGGCATATGAACGATGGTAAAATTTAAAGGCTGCAGTAAGAAGCTGTATGGATAAAAAAATTATAAAGATATTTAAATTGTGATGCAGTAGCTATTACAGCTAGAGAGCTGTTGGAAAGGTGGAGGCCGTGTGTATTGGCACCAGAGAAGCCCACTGTGTAGACACCTTAGAACTAGGACTGTGTATAGATTTCATTTTATCTCATTGTTTAATAAATCTATGTTAAAAGATAAGAATTACTATTAATGGGGTAAGAGTATGCATGACATTTTATTTTTCAGGCTTTATACAAAGATTTATATTGAGAAAATAGAGATACAGTGAAGACTTCGGATAGCACCTTTAGCATTGAATGTGACAACAAAATACTGTTGCTGTTGTGTTTTCTTGGCCTGCAGTCTTGTTGCATATATATTGTTATGCCTTACAATATATATGCAAAGAACAAAAAGTAATATATTTTTGACTACTTCTCATAAATGTCCAATTTACATCCTAAGAATGAACATCTGTGTCAAAAAAATTTTTTGATGTAATTGTCATTTTAATAAGCCAATGTTAAAGGGTTTCTTAGTATCTGTTATTTTGCTCTTCCTTCATCATTTTTCTCTATAGAGGGTATGTTTTGGTACTAGAAAATTACAAGTAAAAGTATGGACACAAACTAAGAACATTCCATATTGACATTAAAAGAAGTACTTCCCAGAAGTCTGAAACCAAGAAAATGCACTGGGGTTTATCCTGCACATCAACTATCTTGTGGTGTGAAAGGCAGACTGTGATGTTTAAAATTAGTTTACTGTTCATTACACCTTATATCAACATTACAATACAAGACTCGGTTCTGAAGAACTCACAGATGGTGAGGACACTTTCAACATGAATGAAGATCCAAAAACTCACCGTACCAAACTTTAGCATGCCAGTCATATGATTTATGCCTGTAAAGTACATACTTACATGGCAATCCTTAAAGATATTTACCAAATCTCCTTAAACTTCGCAGAATGGACAAGTAAAAGCTGGACCAAATCCTTAACAGGCTTTTGGGTTTTGGAATGTCATATTCCAAAACAGAGAGAAACTGACTCTGTATTTAGTTAATAGGGTAAACAGGAACTTTTTAGGAGGTCCCTTCCAGCACTGTTTTCTATGCTTTCTATTCTTTCTGTGCAGAGGGAAAAGTGGTGCCTCATATTTTTAATCCATGTTCCAAGTATATTTAGTCACTACAGCATGGCAGCACCCTTGAGGAGGAGCTTGGTCTGAGAACACTGCTTTGAGGTATGTGAAGGGAGAAATAAGATAAGAAGTGGCAGTACCAACTGACTGGAGCAGACAGTTTCACTTTGAAAAGAGAGTGGAAAATTCCCCATCACTTCAAGTTTACAGATCAAAATGTACTTCCTTTTCCAAAGCTATGCTTTTCTTCTGGTAAAGTTCTATGATCTATTCTTCAAGTTTTATTATTTTAAATTGTAGGGTGGGTTTTTTTTGTTGTTTTTGTTGTTTTTTAAAAAAAAAGAAATCGCAGATAATAACAGATTATAATAGAGAAAAGCATACTTTCAGTTCAGAAGCATGGTGAGTAGTTATGTGAATTCTGTATAATCTATTAAAGGTATCTCAAACTTACAAGAAAATTATACCCATTTAGCTCAGCTAAGCATTATAGATATAAGCAGTTACAGACTATGAGAAATTAAGAAGCATCGAGGAGTTGATGCAAAGTCAACTAAGATAAATAGGAAACTTTCCAATCATTCAGTATGCCAGGTACTGGCAGAAAAACCTGTATAAGGCCATCCTACATAGGTGGATGCATGCACTCAGAGCCGAAGGAAATAGATGAAAATGACCAAGGTGGGTTGTTGTTGTACCTCTTTCTCCCTGTCCATGCATGGCTCTATAGAGGCAATAACAACAACAGCACCCGAATCTGAAGACAAGAGCAGTGAGGTCATCATTTGGGTGCAGCCAGCCTTGACCAGTGTGCCTTGCAGATAGTAGGTATGTAAGATCTCTTAGGCAACTGCGCCAGAAAGTCTTCCTTAGCCAGGTATTCCAGCCAGAAAAAAAACATGCCCTTCCATCTTTCTATCACGACATATATTTCTAGTCAGTGGCGGGGACGTCATGAGGAAACGAGGAGGGTAGTGCTGGTATACCGTGAGATCCAATATCAATATCCAGATCATTAAAGTCTGCTGCCACCCTGGCAAAACCAGAAGAGCTCCTTAATGCTGTACTATCCTGATACGGCAAAAAGTTTATGTGACAAAATCAAAAGCAACTGAACTACAAGTTACTGCTTTGTAACTGCGAAGTCCCTGCTGCTGGCTGTGTGCCTGCGATCTGTCAGGCTGCCCCACTCAGCGGCAGAAAGGATTTCAGTTTAACTACCTTCACGCTTCTAGCTTACGCACTGTCATGCTCCTTAATCACTTACTACAGCTAGAGGTTGGTATTTTAGCCATGAATCTTATACTTTTGTGAGTGCCTTGTAGAGAAATATTCAATTTTATTCTGACATTGTTTATTACTCCCCAAAAAATGAATTGTTCACTATTAGTATGGAAATTCTAATTTGATAGAAGTATTGTAACCATGTAGCATTGTAATACAGTATTCCCATTGCTATTAACAGGCGATAGTTTTGTGCTGAATTGGCAAGGCTTCGGGACTGAGGCTAGTCAGGCTTGCTCTACTTGAACTTCTCCTAAGCTGCCTGCAACTTTGTTTTACTCAGCTTAGTTGTGACAGCAGTTTCTCTAATTGACCCATGGTTAATTTGTTTTCCTTTTGTTTATCTTTGTGTGGTACAAGCAATGCTTTACATAGATTGCAGTAAAAGCAGTTATTCTATGTAGAATGAGACATTTATGACTCTAACATAACGATGCAGTGTGGAGAAACACAGGGCTGGCACTAGAGAAGAGACATAGGATGCAGGGTAGAGAAGTGCAGGCATTGGATGGGGCACAAGCTTAACGCTGGAGACCCCACAACTATGAACAGCTAACCAATGGTTAATCAAAGAAATGCAGACCTGGATCTGGGCACACCTAGTTTTAGGGGTAACAAAGAGAACAAAGAAATAGTATCTCCCACACTTAAAGGGCACGGTATATAGCAAATGCAGATGTAGTGTGGAGCTGCAGATCAATGAAGAATGAGCAAAGGTGTAAAAGCATGTTAGCAAATGTCTAAGAATGACCCAAGTGGATCCTAGAGGGAGGGAGAAGAAGCCATCAACATGAACGTCACGTTCCTCCTGGTGAAGGACTCCGGTTGCTCATGGTAACACCCTCTGACATCCACCACCAGAGTGAAACCACCAACCACACAATGCAGAGGAGCAGGGAGAGAGTGGGCATAAAACCAGGAAAGGGGGAGGAAACTGAGCACGTAAACTACATTGTTATTCTTTCTTTTTCTATAGCAATTAAATCTGCACTAATAATGATTACACTCTTCAGATTTCAGTTGTACTAACAGTAAATTCTTAGCTTTAATTGTCTATAAGGTATGCTTCTACTTTGCCTGTAAACAAGATTTTGAGCATAATACTGTATTGCCTCAGGGTAATTCAAATGAGTCATCGATCGTGGGCCTTAATCATGTTGTGCAGAAGTAAAGAAAGCAGTCATTCCAAATTACTTTCTTGTATGACTCCACAATCTGTTGCCTATTATGATCTAGTCTAGTTTTGGGAAGCAGCTTGTCAATGCAGATACTTTTTCTCCCAGAGATGCTGTGTATCCACAGGATGACAAAACACTCTGACAAGATTGGAAGAGGAATGAAAGAAACACCAATGGAGAGTAACAAGGATGTCAGGCTATTTTTACTTGGGATTTCTGGAGAATTAGAACTTAGGGGAGAGAGGAAACAAACAGATGTTGGGAGAATAGAAGGGGGTTTGGCAAAGATACTGTGTCCAGGGGGGAAAAAAAAAAAAAGGTGATTTGAAAGCAAAAGCTTTTAGTGTAAAGTAGGGCAAAGCTTTTAGCCAAGCAGGAGGAGTTCTGGGAAGATAAACTATGTATGGAGTGGTGAACTCTATGGCTAGGACCTGGGCTTCTGGTAACTCATACAATTTAATTACTTGCACAGCCCCACCACAATTTTAGCCTGTGTCAGTCAGCATTCTCACAAACAGCAAGCAGGCACTGCTCAGGGAACAGCAAAGAAAAACCACTCTTCCCAGGAGGCAGAACGGGTGAGGCCACCCTGCTTGGAGGAAGGTGGGGAGAGAAAAGAGGGGTTGAGGCGTATGATGGCAGGCTGTGACACGTGGCTGCCCTGGACAGAGAAGCAGCCTAGACTTAGGTCTTTTTTGTGTACTAGTCTAGATGCAGCCTGACATGCCAGCTGAGACTCCTGAGAGGGAAAAGAAAAAGATTTTGGTTTGCTTTGTGTTCCTCAGAAGGGCAGATGATATAATGGGATGCACAGAATAATGACCATTTAAAAACGTACCTGGGAAGACTGGTATACAGCTGTGGCTTGCAGAAAGTTGAATTTGACAAAGGTCACACAGTCCCAATTCACATAGAACTAGGAGTAGAAACCATTTGTTCCATGGTGCAAAAATTGTTTAGCTGTCCAGAGCAAGTCAGAGTTACCACAGATGGCCTGTTTTAAGGAGAACAGATCACATCATACAGGCACAATCGGATTTGCAGCTGTGTAACTTGGAACTGTGTGTACTAGAACCCTGATGTTTATTCTTTCTGTGAGTGATTTTCACAGAGCATAATATTCATGTACTCTGAAAACCACAATGCAGCTTCAAAAGAATTAGATGCCAGTTTAATATACTGTAGCAAGAACACTGTGAAAATCTGCCAGGACTTTTCTAATATGAGTGATCACTCGTTCTAGCAGATGATGAAGTGCAGAAAAATACTTAAACTACTATTACCACTTTTTTCCAAAATGATAATTTTGAAAAAAAAAAAAAAGTAAAAAAAATTGTTGACTCTATAAATCAAGGCCTATGATTTGATTAGCCTCTATTTTTCATTAGAATCTGTAATGCTTAGGCAGTGCCGATTTTATTTTGTCAAACACAGCCTTTTTTAGGTGATCCCAAATCTGCTAGATTAATATTTATTTGCAAACTAATTTTAACATAGTATCTTAAGAGAAAACAAACGAAACAAAACCCCTGAAGGATAGCAGTGTATGTCATGTTATGAGCAGCAATGGTGATTTTTGATCTCACTAATATCACTAATGATGTCACCCCATGAGTCCTTTTTTAAGTGACAGAATGAAATCTACAGCCTCATACTGCAGCAGGCGAGGAAGCAGGGGATTTTGTTTTGAATGGAAGTTACACATCTTGGAATTCCAGGTTGGGATGAATTCTGTAGGTTTTCATCCTACAGAAAATGTTGCTCACCTATTTTCTTTTTTCATTCAAGATAAAAATTTCAGGTTTAAGGAAAACATTAAAAATATTTATTTAGTACAATTATGTTTGTATTTGATTTGGAGTTTTAAATACTTTAAGTATCAAGACAAGGAACTGTATGGAATTTTTAATTTTTCCATTCTCACCTTGAGATACAATTCTTATGCAATTAGAGATTTGAAAATATCAGAAATACAGTCACCATCTAAAGCTGATAGGGAATCTTTCGTGGAACCAAAATATGCTTTTGGTACAAAAGAAAAAAACAAACTGTGGAAAAAAGGCTGATTTTAACTTGCTGTTGAGATTTAGTTTATTTCTAAATAAAAAACCCTCCAAAACCTTCCATATTGACAATATCTATTTTTAAGTTGCAAACTACAATGTTATTTTTCATAATGAAAGTGCAAACAAGATCTGCTTCAGACATATCTACAAAGAGACTGGCCTATTAAATAGACTGGGATAGTGAATATGGTAGGCATATGTAGAAATGCACATTTTAATGCACAAATTTTAAATAAAAATACAATAAAAATGTCTATCCCTTGATGGACACAACCTGGTAAAATTAAGTTTGTGTCATGTGTGCCAGTCTCACCATGCAAAGTTTTGAACACACCTTAAAAATAGTTGAGCACCACGGAAGAGCTCTGCCGCTCATTTGATTTTCCCACCCAACCAAGACAGAGGCAGAATAAAAGGTCCTGGATGAAACTCTTCTCCACAAAACCAACCCTCTAAGTGTCAAATGGAGCACGCATGTATGAGGTCAAGAGCGGTGGAGAGCATCGGGAGAGGGAGACTATCGGGGTGATTTGACATGAAAGTTCAAGTACAAGCTCTGAAAGTCTAGTGATGCATGTCCAGTGGTCGGGAGGCCTTAGCAGATTAGGGAGCTATGGCACTCTGACCCCACTGTTTTGCTTCTGGTTTCAGAGCTATTTCTGCCTCCCTTGGAGTGGCGATGGTTTCCTGGAGCTCTATGGCACGGAAGGGAGGAGCTCGTAGTCTTCTTGGGACCATTGTCATCTTGAAAAATTTAGAGCAAAGCCATGACTGAGGGTCAGGTTTAGAATCAGCAAATTACAAATGATAGTTTTTATGTTCATGTTATTGTGATAATATTCACTCCAGAGTAAATACATTTACTATAAAAGAGGTTTCATATTGGGCTCCTTGTTTGTATTCTTGCCTCCTATTTTATATTGCTTTTCTTCAAAATATTGTGAAAACATGGTTTAATTTTTATGAACAACATTGCTCTGAGAAAACAATATTTTGGTAGAAAAGTACATACAAAGATTTTCAGCTGTAGACTTAGATTTGCAACTTGGTTTAGCTTGCCATTGTGTAATCTATAATAATATAATATAGTATAATAGAATATCATACTGTACAATACAATATCCATTATTCTATTAGTGGTACTGACTACAAAAATATTTTGCATGTCAGAGTGTACAAAAAGATTTTTTTTTTTACAAAAAGGTTTTTTGACATCAGAGACACAATGTCAGGTTAAGGTAATGCATAAAATTGTTCTTTTGTTAATTTAATTCTCTCCAGTTTAGTGAAAAACATAATATTTCTTAATTTAAAACTCAAGGTTTAATTTCTATTTGTGAAAATGAAAATTAAAGTGTTGGTGAAGATATACTTCGCAGAATTCATGTGAGATTTCCAGAGACTGAGATAAGCTTCACTTGTACTAGCAATTGAAAAAGCTGCATTTATAATTTTATTGATCTAAATTTTAGTACTTTTGATGGCCACATTGTCATTTCAGAAATTTTATTGTATGCCAATATGGGATAATTTCTATTACAATAATTTGAGGAAGCTCACTGGAGGTCAACAGCATAGGAATGAAACATAAAGTCTACATGAATCACCATAACATGAGTCTAAATACGCTGTAGAATACTGATCTGAAACCTCAATTAAAGCGAATTAATATAAGATCCCCATTCTCATTGAAACTAACTTCCGGATTAATTTGTTGAGTGCATAACAAATGCCAATAATATCAACAACACCTTCACCTCTTAGAAAGCCTTTGTATGAAGGAGGAACACTCTGCTACCGACATTAGTTACACTGTGCTTCCAGTCTGGAATCCTGATCTCAAAATTTAAGCTGTTTAATTTTGCATATCTGTACATTATGTACGTCATTCCTACAGACTGAAGTGGATGCCACACTTCAAAAAGCTAACTTTCCCTTATATATATGTATACACGTGATTCAACCACAATACCAAAACATTCTCCTTATTTTCTTTCCTTATATGAGCTTTGTAAAGTATTCTGAATATTTCACAGAAAGATCGGCTTAATGCCTGATACATATCAGTACATAAATGTGACAATCTATAAACTGTCAATGGTAAATTGACATTCCTAAATGGCAATTATTAGGTTGAACTGTTGTCCCATGTACTATTTCATTTTCATTGAAGATAACTTTTTATGAGAAGTAGGAACGAGAAATGAAATTCAGATAGAGTTCTTTACAATTAAGTGCTCTATTTTGTTAAGCAGGCTTAAAGGAAATTAATATATTTTAAAACTATACGACGAGAACAATTAAAATCACCTGTATCAATGATGGCCAGAAAAACAAAACAGAGTTCTCGGTCTTTGCATTCAAATCTAACGGCAGACCAGAGGATAAATAATAACAAATGCTATTGAAATAATAGGAGCAACATCTCAAATAAAAAGTCAGACATCCCAGGCATCAGTGTAGTTAATTATTCTTTTGTTCTTTAGGAACAAAAGACTACTGTGCTGTCAGATCACGCAGTATTTGTTTGATGCACCTTTCTTATGGAAGCTGGAAATATAGATTCAAGTCTGACATTTGTAATCATGATCAATGTGACAAAATACAAAAAAGAAGTTAAACAAATATTGATTCATTATGAATGGCAGAGCCGTTTTTTTGTTTGTTTGTTTCATTTGGACTACAATCTTTAAAATTAGATTCAGATTTTTAAAATATTTTATTACAAATATTTTTGTTTCTGGTCATCATTTTTTCAAAGCTTTCCTAAACCCAAGTTCTTCTCATATGGATTCTTGGTTGTTTATTTACCACTGATATGAGTTAATCAAATTTTATTTCAGATTTGTATGCAAATATCGCTAAAATTCAGAAAGTTGAATTAATTAATTTATTATTTGAGGGCACATTCTACTTCCTTTCTTCACTTTGGTTTGTTCCACCAGTTGTCCAGCAAATAGTTCTTGTAGAGCTAACTGAGAAAAAGTTGGTCCCAAATGTTCCTTGTTACAGAATCCCATAATTTGTATATAAAATTTATACCATCTTTAAATTATAAAACCCAAAGACGCATGCTTTAATTCTCAAGCTAACTAAAAGGAGGTTGACGTTAATGGCAGTTGTGCAGCTTAATCCCCTAATCAGCTTGGGAAATCTAAATCCAAAAGTCACGCTGACAAAATAAATTAAGCAACAACCTACTCATCCTTTTCATTTCCTAAAACCCAGAGAAAAGCTTGAGAAAAGGAAAAACGAAAATGAAGGGTGATCTTACACCTGCCGCTTAGCAGAGCAGAGGCCAGGCTGAGCAGCACGCTGCTGGGGGCTGCAGCACATCACTTCCCTGGGGCACAACGGCAGCAAACCCATGTTGCCTGACCGGAGTGACGGAAAGTAACTGGGGTCTTGTGGGGAGCCTTGCCCTTGTTCCCCTACAGGCTTACACTGCAAGTGGAAATCAGACATACACAGTCTGATAGTTGGGCTTTTGTAAAAAAATATAAGCCTTCAAAGTCTATCATCTGCCATACATGATCTCAGCTACCACCATCAATCTGTCCTTAGCTTTGTCAGGCTGTTTGTGTGTCTAGTAAGCTTTTAAAGCATCACAGAGCTAAGTAGAATAGGAAGAGATGTCACTGTGTCCTAAATTATACCACAGGCCTCAGTCACCAAAATTATACCGCGTGTTGCCTAGAACTGTTAAGTGTGTTAGTTCCGTTTTCTCAGAAACTTTTTATGTCATTTGTACCACTGCCTATTATGCATATCATTAAAGTTAGAATCACAGATTATTTCCACTGTTATTGACCAATATATTTTAGTCATGTTAATTGTCTACAACGAGTAATTTTGTTACCTAAATTGTATGTCTGTAGATTAATCATTTGATTTTATTGCATGTGATACAATCAAATAATAGCTGTAGTCAGGCTGTAGAGGAACAGTTTAAAGCCATTTCCCTTCATCAAAATTAGAGTATACATTTTTTTCTTTCCTGCATTTTAAATTTGGTGTTTCTATTTCATATAATCCTCAGGATACAGGTGTTGAGTCTGTGAAGAGTCCTTCAGTCCCAAGAGGTTTCTTTTTCCAACATTGCTAGGGCAATGTGGCTCTAATTCTGACATCGCAGCAAACTCTTGCTGGCAGAGTCAATAAAGTTACTTAAGCAACATCTCTGCCTTGCTGTTAGGACATCTAACACAACTCATTTAATTCTGGAAAACTCTCTGGAATAACATTATGTATTTAATGTATTTGTCTGTCTGAAACAAAGTATAATAAAAATTTAGGTAGTACTACTAGACTTCACTTTTAAGTAATATGTAATGAAATTATAAATGATAGACCAGTGCAGGTCCATTCATTCAGCGTATTTATGAGTGGTCTCAGCAAAGCAGGTTTGTTAGCATCATGCTATGCTCTGATTATTCGTTCATTTATTCATTAAATTCTGAATATCACATCCTAAGGAAGAAAAAAGCTCTTCAGAAAGTGGCACTGCTTCTGCTCTGGAACTACCTCACTTGTCTACAGATAGCTCTTATGTATGGTAAAAAATAGATCACGTAGGGCATGTATGTAAGTAAGCATAAGAAAGTGAAGCAGAAATGTTCACAATACAGATACAGAGGTTTTGTATAACATTCTGCTGATGTGAATCCTTGGAATTGGTGATGAAGCCCAAATATTTGCCTCATCCATATCCATTGAGCTTCACTAGACTGCAAAAGTAACACTGAACCTGCTCTGTATATATTAGATAAACAAGCAGTAGACAAATAAAACCTGATGTGTAACAAAACGATTTGTCATCTAAGTTATAGATCACTCGAATGTATTACTGAAATGCACACAAGAACCACAATGGTCTCCTAATTTCTTTAACAAGTCCTGTAAGCTAAAGAGATAATGAAGGAAAGATATTATCAATGAGCTACAGAAGAAACGTTTCAACAAGGCACAGATAAATAACAGAGGTCACAGTACTGTTTGCTGGGTGACTATCCTCTGTAATGAGCCTTTGTTAAGCAGATCTTTTTATTTTTAGTCTTTACAAAATATATTCATCAAACTCCATCAGTCTCAGTGACTCTTCACCTCTTTCAGTGAAAAATTCAAACTCATTGTCTTCACCTTTGAAATACTATATCGCTATTCCGTGCTACATTCGTCTTTTTCCTAATTCATTTTCTGTTGGTGTATTTTTTTCATTTTTATACTTTGGCTAGGTATTCTTTTATTCATGACTTTCTTAATAAGTCAGAAAATGTCTTATAGGCTGACCTCCTGTATATCACAGAAAACTACTTATCAAACAGCTACCTCTATGTTATGCCCAATCACTTGTCATCAGTTGTTGACATAAGACTATTCCCCCCCCATTCTCATTCAAAATCCTCTTCAACACCATCTTGTTCCATTGTATAGTTCTCACTCCCAGCCGAACTCCATTAAAACTATGTATGTTTGCAGCAGGAAGGGATGGGAAGGTAAAAAATTGGACTGCATCTTTTTATTTGTGTTGGTGAACACCAGCAATCATGAGATGCTGAATCAATGAGCACCTTCCCACTATCCTTTATCAAATATTGTATGGTATGAACACATATCTTGACTAAGGCATTTTAGTTTCAATATCAAAATTTGAAAGCATATGAAGTGGACAAATTTTCAATTATTTCCCCTATCTATCAGTTCTCTGGGCTCTGAATGGAAGATCATGTGGCATGAGACTTAAAAGACTGATAACTTCATTTTCAGATGGTACCTAAACAGCAATATTTAAAAAAAATGTGGTGCCAGGCTGAATCCAGAAGGGATAACTTCTTTGCAAATCTGACATTTAATAGTAGGTTTTGAACATATATGGAAATCCATTCTTGATATAAACTCAGATTTCAAAGTTAAGAGGCTTGTTTTGTTTGGTGTTGGTCATGTTCCCCCTGTCCACCACCATCCCACTGGGGATTTTCTTTCTTTTTCTTTCTTTTCTTTTCTTTTTTTTTAACTTTTTTGAAAAAAAGTCTTCTTGAAGAATTCAGTCAATACAACAGCAAATCCATTTAGAGCTCTGCAACCTCATAGACTTGCTCAAACACAGCTGTAACTGTAGTCTGATAAAGACAAATTACTCCTTTTTCCTCAGACTTCAGACTACTTATTGTGTGTGCGTTAGGCAATTCATAGGAATACCTATTAGCTCTGTGGCACCACAACCTCCAACACAGGTTCAGCTGAATTAGACACAAAGGAGTAACTGATTTTAATCATATTTCTGGACTTGAATTCTATTTCCTGACTGGACAGTACTTAACACACCATTATCCCAGCCACTGAAAATTAAAGTACACAAAGCCCTTGGTGCAAAAAGAAAAATGCCATTCCATCAGCTACCAAAACACAACTTCTCAAAAATCTTTTAGCAGAGAATTGTCTGTAGAATCAGAAAGTTTTAGCAAAAGAAACAACATAAATTTGAAGATGAATAGGCCAATAGTTTCCCATCAGTCAAAATAATTTCTTTTCTTATCACAGGAGGAACAAGGACATCCTCACATATAAGATATTTGAGGGTCATAATACAAAGATTTTATTTTTCTGATCTCTTCTTTTTTGCACAGATCAGTAAAAAGCCTAATGAAGAGTTTATCAGTGTAATAACAATGTGAGAGAAGAATCAGTTATCAGGGATGGATACAGACAGCACTTCCTGTGGTTTCCACAATATCAAGTATCTTGTGTACATTTATTATACACATTCAGGTATGTCAAGTATTACTTCCTAATTAAAGCCCTAAAGATTTCATGAAGTTCCTAAACCCTTATTACTGTCCAAAATATGATAAAGGTTATGGGAACATTCCGTATTGTTCCTCCTCTATCTGCAAAAGAGGCTTTTGTTACATAGAGAAAAAGCATATACTCTGTAGCTCTCACCACAAAAATGTCACCAATACTGACAGTAATACTCATATATGTCATAGCAAAATAAGCCGAGAACCATAGACATCCAAGAAAGAAAAAAATCTGACTTGAAAGGGAAAATGACAATGACTGAAGACTCCAAAAGAACATTTTCCAAAAAGATCAGTATCAAACAGTCCACACGACTGGTCTTGGTCAATCTTGTTACTTTGGATGAACAAACTTCTCTTCTTACCAGGACTAACCAGACCTGTAGGGAAAACCTGGTGCTTGACAGACTCCTAGGAGAACACTTACCCTCATGGTAACCTACTTATCCCACCTGCATATCTCCAAGTATTGTACTTTTCTACTGCCTATTAACTCACCACTGAACAGGCTATTCTTCAGAGAATCTGGGTATGTTACCTTGTCGTATAAAGAGTGAAACAGTTGCTAGGATCAAGGAGTTAATTTATAAGCTTCCGTGGCATAGCTCAGTGGCTTCTGAATAGAATTTGATTTTAAAATGCTCCTCAAATCCCAGATATTGAACATCTCTGAAGGATAATGAGTTATTTGTTACAAAATGACATTGCAGTAAATGAAGCAGCCATTACAGATGTGCTCAGCAATAGCTCACAGACAATCTTGGGTATCAGAGTGAGTTTTATAGAGAGAAGAGATGCTGCCCACGAGAGTGCTATTATCTCCAACTCTTATCTGAAAATGCCTCTTATGATTTCTAGCATACATTTGGATAATTGCCAGAGAGCTTATTTTAAAATGCCACCTAAAGTACAGATAGCTCTTCTATCAGTAGAGCGCTACGGAGTGCCACTTTGAGACTTGAACCCATGACATTGTGTCAGAAGCAAAAATCGTAACAAATGAACCAGAGAGAACTTGGCAGCCTACTTCATGACTTCTTATCTTTACACAAATTGCTATGACAAAATGCATTGCTTCTTAAAGAGAATTGTCATTTGCACCCATACCTGGAATTATAACATCTGGTCTTTATTCATTTTAAATAGCCAGAGGTTAAGGCTGTGTCTTCTTTGATAAACACTTAGGTTAATACTTCAAAGCAGGAAAGGGATCTATGAATGTTAAAGACAATTCTCAAAAGTGACCTTAACTTTTTACCTTCCCATTTAATTCTGATTGCTGCTACACGGAGTTTCAGAGTAGCAGTAATTCCCCTTTAAATAACGAATTGCCAATGCAAGACCTACTTCTACTATGCTGAATGACAAAAATTAAAAAAATTTGAGTAATATCTTACTGTATGTGAATTAATGGCAAAACTCACTAATTCAAAGCCAGGAATTCATGCACATTTTATGGATAACATAGATAACATACTCGGCACTTGTTTTTTCTAGTTCGTCCTAACACCCACTGTACTTAATTTTTTGGTTTATTCAGTAGGCCTAAATAAGGATGAGACCAATCTAATACTTAGTAGCCATATTATCCCGCATTTTCTAGTAGAAGATCCAACAGCCAGTAAACACTTCTATCATTCGTGAGATTTTTCCTTGCATATTAGAGACTAGCTTAAGACTTGACCTTATCCTTTTTGTGATTGACATATATTTATGCAGCCCTTAATTCCTCCATCTATCAGTTTAAAAAGCTGAAATTACTATGGCTAAACCCATAGTTATATTTAGGCATAGTCTATGCCTCCGTATAAAAAGGAAAGTTTTCCCAGGATAGCTGTGTCAGCTCTGTTGGAAAAAGATACCTTCGGGCTGACAATGCTATATTGCCAAACTGTTGTATGATAGCACAGTAGAGTTTGCTGTTAATGGGTTTGTTGAGGTCTTATGTGAGAGCATAATTCTGATGAATTTTGGAATATCTAGCTTTTAAATCAGTGTTAGAAACTGCTAGGTAAGCCATTATTCTATCACAATTTTTTCCACTTTATTCATTGTACTTTTGCTGAAATATGTATTTCACGTTGCTCATTATCTTTAATGATAAAGCCATAAATTTAAGAATATACAGAAAGTTCAGTTACAGAAATAAACAATGATACCGTATCACTCTGCAGAAACAGTCCTGTCTCTTCTGCCACTCACTTCCATAAGGATAGATGATACCCAGGAATTAAAGTTATTTCATATATAATTCACTGCTTCTTTTAGGTACAAGATTTCTTTAAATACAAACCCAAATACTCTGTCATCCCATCAAGCTTATAAAAGGACTGAAATTTGAAGTAGTCCATTAGCTTAAGCCCCACATTTAGTTTATGTTCTATACAACTAACTATCCATCCAGGTACTTCATTGTAGTATCTAATGTAGTGCATGTTTGATACAACCACATACATGTTCAGTAATATATTCTGATTGTCAAAATATTTTTTTTCGAGTTCTAAAAAGGAACACTGGTGTTTGTAAATAGGTTTGACAGTGGCACCTACATCCTGACACGTAAACAATAATTTACAATGCTTGTGATGTTCTCGACAGCATCTTCCTTTTAAATAATAAAAAGTACATCAAGAAATTTTACATTAAAATTCTGAAACGCCTCAAGCTAAAAAATATTTTGGGTAAACAAAGTATATGCCAGAGTGAAGTATGTGTACTACCGTACGTCTCGTGAGGCAGTAATCATAGCCTGCCTTCCCTTTGCACATAGTGGTTTCTTTCTTTTGGTAACGCTTTTTGTTCTAAGTACAAAATTCTATTTTTAAGTGTTTAATTTAATTTTGCATGAATTTCTTCACCATCACAGATTCCTAATGGACAACTTTGGAAACCAAAGCCCTCTCCAATATTATAGGTACTAGCTGCAGAAAGCAAAGGTAGTTTAAATTTCTCCATCATTCACCTCTCAGGGAATACATTATTGCTCGGCAAAGAACCTAAGCCTCTAAACTGCAGCCTCAGGGTCTTCACTGCAGAAGGGAGATTTCACGATCCAGGTGTAGCTAAACTAAGTCTGAAAATGGAAGATACATGAGTCAGTACAGCATAACTCAGTTAAACAGCCTTTCAGAGGGAAGGCTTGGTAGCTCGGACTCAGCGTAATGATTTATATTTTCTGGGATTTACCCTAGTGTTTATCCACCACTTTGAACCATGTTTTGTGAACCAACAATTACTCTGGACCTCACTCAGGGCTGTTCGCCTTGTGCTCTGTTACATGCTATGAACGTGCCCTCAGGATTCAGCCAAGAGAAGTAAGAATTAGGGCAAATGTCGTGTAAATTTTATGCTGACCCCATTTACATCATAGCAGGTAGAATAACACGACCGATTCATTTCACATGAGTCACCAAACAGCTTTCAAGAAGCTGTAACTTTCTGACACTACTGATTCAAGGAATTTCTTAATTTAATTAGGCCTTTATTAGGCAAATATGAATGACTGAAGTTGGAGATGAATAACTGTTAATTCAAGCTTAATCTATGAGAACACATTCTGGACTAATATTCATCCTGTTTAGAATGAAACCAAAATGGACTATTATTATCACTGCAAACTTATTTTAGAAATGAACAGATGCTATCAGTGATTAATGTTTTGTATTTTTTGTGTGACCTAATAATGGGCAAGGATGTGTTTCATGTATTTGATTTCTTTCTGTTAAATTTCCTGTAATCCTAGCACTTATCTTCATTACTTTCTCTGAACCTCTGTTCTCTCGGAATGCACTGCTTATACTCCTGGACATGCTCAACCCAGCTCTGTTTTTTGCTGTAAATTGGTCATGGCAGCATCACAATTGAAAGCATTTGGTGATAGCAACTGTAACCAAAAAGGAGTCCATGTACAAGTGAATCTTTACAAAATCAAAGCTCCACGCATTGATCTGGAAGGATGTTCTTCCTGAAGCTCCCTGATTCAATCCACAAAGTGAATTTATACAAGGGCAGAATTGACAGAAATAAAATACCTGAGGAAAATACATTAATCACACATGGTTTTAATGAGTCCTGATCCTTGTTACAATAAAAATATAAAAGAAATCAAATGCTTAAAATAGGTCTGTATCTTTGCAGACTTCTAACTAATTAACCAAGCAAAAAGGATGCTCAACACTGACATAAGTACATCCACTGCATTTTGAATAAAATAGAGAATATCCCCAAGGGAATAAGAAACGAATGTGAGATTAGATGAAAAAGATAAAAAACAAATATTATATCACTCTGACTGATACAGAATCGAGTAAAAAGAAAAAATTGAAATGATCAGCTCTCTATACCTTTGCTTTTCTCCCACTTAAATGGTTTATGTTGATCAATTGTTCTTCATTTCCAGTAAAATGTTTTTTTAGGTTACCATAACTCAAATTTAAATTATATCTCCTGTAATGTAAAAAGAAATGAAAGTGAAATACATTAAATGTGATTCTAAGTGGGAAATTTTAGCATGTGATCCTGCTTGACAGACACTTGTGTGTATTGCACATCACTTAATTTGTTTCAGCTTAATATACGTTCAGATTCAGACTTCTTTTTTTCAGACAAATGTGAGTTACTCTGCAGTTTAATGGGACTATTTTCCTGTTGACAGGATTTGATCTTGCTTAATAAATTAAAATTTTCCTCCACCTCTGAGAAGGGAGAAAATGAAAAAAAGACTTCAGAAAAGAGTAAGTGGTATTCTTTTGTTCTGCTTCCACGTAGTGCATGAAACTGTTTGGCTATGAACTCAGAAGAGTCCTTGTGCACCACATTGCAAACAGATATGGAGGATAACATGGTTCCCAGTTCTTAGATTCAGTTTCTGGGGGGGAAAAAAAAAAAAGAGAGAGAAGAAAGTAAGTGTGGAAGTATTTATATATTTTTTCTCCATCAGAACACCATAGGAGCAGGCAAATAATAAGATGAGGCCTAAATTCTCACCCTCTCTGCTAGCTCCCATGGCAATTATAGCTTCAGAGAATTTAGTATGTGCACATGAACAAATTGCTTGTAAACAGGATTATTTTGAAGGCCAATTTGTGATACTATTTTGGAACTAGTGTGAAAGAAAGGAAGATTGAGCATTAGTCATTAGTAGAATTTTATATTTAAGTTGTTTCTAATCTGCAAAAGTACATAGACCAATCATAGTGTAGGAAATAAAAGTGAAGCTGCTAAATAAATGATCTATTTTCAAAAGCTAAGAAGCTTACTGTAAGTGTTAAAGGCTTGCTTTTAAAAAATTTCTGAAGAAAATTGAAAAAAAGAATTTGCCATTTTTCTCCCTTTCCTTATCTTTTCTGTCAGTTATTCTAATTTGAAAAATGGAAGACATGTCAGGAGAGGGAGGCACAAGAAGAGTAAGAAGAATGAGAAACTGAAAGAAAGAGAACATTTCATGAAATAATGAAATAATCCTCTTTTAAGTATAGCTAAATTGTACCATTTTAGGAACCTATAGAATGCATATTTTTAGTGGTTGAACAAAAGTCTTGGGAGACCCAGATCCATATTAGACATGGATTCATATGAAGGGCAGTATAATTATACTGCTACATAGAAAAGTAGAGATGAATGTCATTAGGGCAAATACAATAGTGTAAAATTTTAAAGTACATCTAAATCCTTACAGGATAAAGTAGTATTGAACATATTTCTCTATTTTCATTTTGATAAATGAATTTCACATTCAGCGATATTAAAAATAATTTTTATGGCTTCATAAATTCTAAATTTTCTGCTTTGAAATCTACCTGAAGTAAAATCAAGATCGTTCCTTTAGCTTTGAATATTGCTAGAGAAGGAGCTATAAAAGTGTTGTGTTTTAAGCCCGGTAGGGAACTAAGAACCACACAGCCACTCACTCACTCCTCACAGTGGGATGGGGAAGAGAATTGGAATGGTAAAAGTGAGAAAACTTGCAAGTTGAGATAAAGACAGTTTAATAGGTAAAGCAAAAGGAAAGCAAAATGAATTCATTCACTGCTTCCCATGGGCAGGCAGGTGTTCAGCCATCTCCAGGAAAGCAGGGTTCCATCACGCGTAACGGTTACTTGGGAAGACAGACTCCATAACTCTGAACTCATAATCTCCTTTTTTCTTCTTCTTCCCCCAGCTTTTATTGCTGAGCATGATGTTATATGGTATGGGATATCCCATGGTCTGTTGAGGTCAGCTGTCCCAGCTGTGCACCCCCAGCCTCCTCGCTGGCAGGGAAACATGAGAAGCAGAAATGCTCTTGATGCTGTGAAAGAACTGTTCAGCAATAACTAACACATCAGTGTGTTATCAACACTGTTTTCATCACAAATCCAAACCATAGCATCATATAAGCTACCACAAAGAAAATTAACTCTATCCTAGCAAAAAACAGTACAAAAGGTAATCTGATTGAACTGTCAAGGTCACTTTCCTAATAAAGAAATCCATTTCAAAGTACTTCTCACATCACTTAAAATAGTCACAAATATTTGAAATTACTGATGCAATCTTATTTTTCCAATATTTGCATAATTTTCAGACAAATTGAAAATATCTGAAGATCACTGGTGAGGAGGAGAGGAGAGGAGAGGAGAGGAGAGGAGAGGAGAGGAGAGGAGAGGAGAGGAGAGGAGAGAAGAGAAGAGAAGAGAAGAGAAGAGAAGAGAAGAGAAGAGAAGAGAAGAGAAGAGAAGAGAAGAGAAGAGAAGAGAAGAGAAGATTTCCGTTGGAAGGGACCTGCAAACATCATTCAGTCCAACTGCTTGACAACTTCAGGGCTGACCAAAAGTTAAAGCATATTATTAAAGGCATTGTCCAAATGCCTCTTAAACACTGACAGGCTTGGGGCATCGACCACCTCCCTAGGAAGCCTGTTCCAGTGTTTGACCACACTCTCTGTAAAGAAATGCTTCCTAATGTCACGTCTGAACCTTCCCTGACACAACTTTGAACCATTCCCACGCATCCTGTCACTGGACACCAGGGAGAAGAGCTCAGCACCTCCCGCTCCACTTCCCCTCCTCAGGCAGCTGTAGAGAGCAATGAAGCCGCCCCTCAGCCTCCTTTTCTCCAAACTAAACAAACCCAGAGTCCTTAGCTGCTCCTCACAGGACATGCCTTCCAGTCCTTGCACCAGCTTTGTCGCCCTCCTCTGGATGAATTCAAGGACCTTCACATCCTTCTTAATTTGCGGGGCCCAGAACTGCACACAGTATTCGAGATGAGGCCGCACCAACGCTGAATACAGCGGGATAATCACCTCTTTTGACCGGCTGGTGATGTTGTGTTTGATGCACCCCAGGATGCGATTTGCCCTCTTGGCTGCCAGGGCACACTGCTGACTGACACTGAGCCTGCTGCCGACCAGCACCCCCAGATCTCTTTCTGCAGGGCTGCTCTCCAGCTACTCCTCTCCCGATATATACTTATGCCCGGCATTACTCTGTCCCAGGTACAGAATCCAGCATTTGTTGTTAAAGTTCATGCTATTGATGATTGCATAAGAACTGCTCAGCAATAACTAAAACATCGATGTGTTATCAACACTGTGTTCATCACAAATCCAAACCACAGCACCCTACAAGCTACTCTTGTCCCTCAAGAGACCACCTCCCAGTTTGGTATCATCAGCAAACTTCTTAATAGTGCATTCAACTCCTGCATCCAGATCGTTGAAAAATGTATTGAACAGAACCGGCCCTAGAATTGAGACCTGAAGAACACCGCTGGTGACTGGTCACCAGCCAGATGTAGCCCCATTCACTACAACCCTTTGAGCCCTGCTGCTTAGCCAGTTCTTCACCCAGTGCACAATGTATCTGCTCATCTCACAGTTGGACAACGTGGCCAGAAGGATACTGTGAGGGACAGTATCAAAAGCCTTACTAAAATCCAGAAAAACTGCATCCACTGCCTTCCCCTCATCCACTAGCTGGGTGACCTTATCGTAGAAGGATATCAAATTAGTTAGACAGGGCTTTCCCTCCATGAACTCATGTTGACTGTCCCTGATGATTGCATTGACCTTTAAATGCCTTTCAATAGCACCCAGTATGATCTACTCCGTAATTTTTCCAGGTACTGAGGTTAGACTAACAGGTCTGTAGTTTCTATATTGCACTTCTCTATCGCATAGCACAGAATTCACAGCTCAGGGGAAAAGGACATTTGTTTTGCCTTGCTCTTGTCAGACAGTACCTTTAGCAGGATTTAGACAGCAACAAGGACTGTTTTTCATTACTGGAACCAGGCTCAACTCTTCAGCGGGAGCTACGGACCTGCTGAAAACCTTTGCAGTTCTGTGTATTGTAGACTTAGTTCCAGATTTTTCTTCAAGACTTCCCCTGAATTTTGTGGGAATACCTCAGCAAGGAGCCTTCTTTGGTGATTGTGTCTTTAATCCTCTTCAATGATTATACCCACACTGTCTTGCTTCAGGAAGTAGTCTAATATTTGGCACTTTCTCAGGTCCAGCTTTGTACTTCCTTGACACCTAGGTAAGGGCAGGGCATCTGGCTTCCACTTTTCACTGAATACCAAGCAAGACAGCTTAAACTCAGGTTACCTATGAATCAATTTTCTTGTAAGATGTCAACAAAATTGTCTGTAAATGAATCTATAGACTTATATCACTGCCATTTGGTTAGGAGAGATACTTACTAATGTCAGGCCAGGACAGTTTACACTGCAGGTAAGGGGGGGCTGAGGTCTGCACTAGGATGTGACAAGGACTTTTTCTTGATGAGAGGGAAAAAGGCTTTGGGCATGAAATGTTGATATGCTTTTGAGCTCAAGCTTTTCTCACTTCCTATGTGTATGTGATGTTTGTGATGTTTTATGATATTCTGGCCCTTTTCAAATGTCGAGGTGAAGATCTCATCTAATTTCCCGAAGTATCTACTTGATAATACTCAGTAAATATTTTAAAGATACCTAAAGTGAGATACAGCAAACAACAAATAAAGAAGATATCTTCCCTGTGGACTTTGTTTGTGAGAGACTTTGTTTGTGTCTAGGGCACAATTCTTCTCTATTCATAGACTTGAGTATATCTACTTTCCTTAAAAGTGCCTGTTTCTCTTGGCTAACTACAAATTGACAGGAGGGTAACTAGTCCAGATGTAGACATCTATATTGCAGACACCTCCTGCTTGATGAATCCAGCTCTACATAATTTATCTGTAAATAATTTAAAGGAAATTACACAAGAGAAAGTAGTATTGTGATATTATTCATTGTTTGAAGATTATGTTGCTTTTGTGCTCTATTCTGGGAATTTTTCCCAACTTTGCCAGCAATTTGTCAAAGGCCAACAAGAAAACAGCTAAGTCAAACTTGCAAAAGAGCTATATCAAAGTACCCAAAAGATGTAAGTATACTGTTGATTACCACAGATCAGTATAATATTTTTTATTTTCAGTTCTTTTTTTAAGTCCCCTTCCCAAATGCAGAGAGTAACTGAACTAAAAATGTCAGAAACCTTAGCTTTTTTATTCAGAATGTTGAAGGTTCAATATGCAATCTGTAGTATAAGCTTCTAAAAATTAATAGAGTCCAAAATAAGAGAACTAATGCTCAATGCATTGATCTCTCCTGTGTTCTCACTAACCTGTAACAAGTTTGACCTTCAATGATTATCTGCCTAAGCAAAGCTGAATTCTTAAAAAAGCAATTCCAAGGAGAAGAATATAGCTCAAATGTTAGTTAGCCATAAATAAGTCAACACTTTTACTTATAAATAACCTGCAGATTCTATAAACATTTTATGTTTTGTGATTATTAGAATTAACATTGCTAAATACCTGTGGACAAAGCTATTAACAGTAATGATATTGATCTCTGTAGTACTGATTGTATTTTGCACACATGCTGAAGACATGAAGGAATAAAAATTCCCTGCTGAAAAGGTTTGCAGTCTAACTTGACAGCATAAACAAGGAAAGAAAAATGTTGAACAACTAAAGCCAGCAGAAAATAAGTCAGAAAGACATGCATAAGTATCATTAGTTCCAAAAACCTCTCACTTGTCTTTGCTGCCTCAGTTTTAGAATTTACTTAGTACTTTAGAGTTTAGTTATTTACCTATGAATTAGTAAGATTTCTCTCTGTCTACTTGTGAGCTGCTTATTTGCAATTATTTACAGTAACCACTACTAATGGTTTCCAGACTTTTTAATTATGGAGCCACTTTTGTAAAATGGGTTCTGTTTCCATCAGTATTATGATCTTAAATACTGGCATGAGTAAGTTTCTGTTAGACAAGAAATCCAATTTGTAACCAGCACAACTCCACTTGGGTCACGACCTCTAGCATAGAACTGCCAGCTCAAGTCACGAATTCACAGAGCACCTCTAGGCATTGAAGAGATATATACATTAAAGATTTGCACTTCAAACAGACATCTTCAGAAAAACTCTGTCTTTAGTATTCTGATCATCTAATCTAAAAAATGCCTCTGTGTTCCAAAAGGAAAGAGATGCATTTTTCCAAAAAATGAAACTCATTGTGTTATCTTTGTGTAAAATGAAGATCCAAGTCCTATTATTAATAACTGCAGCACTTCCTCACAATCAACATCTCTTAATATCATTAATGTGATGAGTTCAAAGTCCAAGAAATTACTAGTTTGTGCACTTTAAGCATCAAGTGAACTCATCTTGCTTGTGTTGCTCTTCCAGTGTGAGACAGATCCTGGACTAAGAGCACGCATATAGTCCACCACATCAGTGATAACTTCTGAATTAACAACATAATTGACTTGGCATTCAAGTTCCCTCTTTATTAGGCACTGAACAAAGAGAAGAAAAAGATAGCTTGTCTCTGGCATCATAGGGCAGGATTCAACTTTCCTCTTTAAATTTCTACAATGTGGGTGTCAATGTGTGAGATGGATGTCTAGGCTTTCAAAAATGCAAAGGAGAGTTAAGGAAATATAGTTAATGTAATCTGGAGAGCAATTTATGTCTTCATAATTAGGTAGGCAGGTACAGATTCAGTTGCATGAACATATTTTGAGATGTTCTACCGTATTTAAGATTTCCTAGGGGTAGTATTCCAGCATGATGTTGAAAAATATGGTATAGGATCTATAGAAAACTTGTCCTCTTCTGGCCCAGCAGCTGGAGGACAAGTGGGACACTGAACAGTATGTGTGCCTTTTCAGTGTAAGAAAAAAAAATTCAGAACAGCAGATAAGTAGACAAGAAAATAATGAGAGAAGTCTCCTGTTATGCATCGACATTCTTTTTTATTTATTTGTTGGCATACTAAAGAAAAAAATTGAGGGAGAGTGGTTGAAGAACTCAAAGAATCTGATTCAATTTCCTTTAACAAGTTCAGATGAGCTTGTTGTTCAATAAGAAGTCTTTGAACACAACTTGGGGTCTAGGAGTGGTCATTAGGGGCAGTAAACTAGCAAATTCAGGGGAATTTGTGTAAATATACAAATATATAAATCCTCACAGGTTATTATAACCAAAATTAAAGCAATGGTCTTCAATCTTAATTTGGAATTTAGATTCTTCTGAGAGGGCTTCAATATCCCATCCATCCATTTCAAATAATCAACAATTGATTCACTTCAGTTGTATGATTAGAGCTACAGATATTATGCACCAGCAATCCAGGCCTTGGCTGTGGATACTTAAAAAAACATGAAACAGTTTTTTTTTTTTTTCTTTTGCTTTGGCATAATCGTCTCATTTAAAATACTTGTGCTCATTTCCTTCTTGAGGCATTGTCCATAGGAACAAAAAATTTTTAAGGGTTATCAAGTCAAGCCAAGAATAATTGTAAAAGGATTTACTGCAAGTAAAACCAGAGAAATCCTAGGTCTATAGCAAAGAATATTTTAGCAAAAAGACTAAGAAGGAGGGGAAGGGGTTGATGAATGTTGCCTATTAGGCAGCAATACCATGTTAACCCTGTATGTACTTCATGTGTTGTTAGTCATACATTTACAGGGGAGGGTAAAGATAAGCCCATTTAAACTGCTTATCTTTTTCATTATAAATGTCTATTGATTTCAAAATACTGATAAAAGAAAAAAATGGTGCATTAAAAAGCTTTGTGGACATGCAGCAAAACAGATTCTTCGTAAAATGTTGTTCTGAACTGTTGTACTACTTCTCCCCCACAAAACCTCCCTAGCGATCTGACATGATTCTTTCTTATACATCTTGTTTTGATTGAGATATAAAACACATTTTTCCCACATCACATGAAATTCTTCAAATATGTCATTATTCTTGTTCATATAAAGCAATTTCTTTCATGGCAACAGACCAGTTTTCTCTTGTTATTTTTGTCGTGGTTTTTTTAAATCATCATCAAAAGATCAATCTGTTTGCAATACCATGGGCAAATGCAATTCATTTTAAAAATAATTTTCAGTCCCAACTACCGAAGAAAAATCATATAGGAATTAATACTTCTGACTTAAAGGGTAATTTATGAGCCTATACTAATTCTATAACTTCAGGCAAGAAATAGCTAATGTTACGACTTTGCCACATAAAGTGTTTCAAATTGCACCCTGAATCCCATACCTTTGGGACATAAATTTTTCTAGGCCACATTTTAACAGGTCTGGAAAAGCAATGATTCTTTAGGGGAAAAGACTCAGGTTTAATGGGGACCCATTGCCAGAGAGACCAACATGAAGGGGTACTGGGGGAGGTGGAATATGATAGGTGTCAACCACCCTTATATCTTCTCAACTAGTGGAGCCAAATTATGCCTGTTCACAACTTGAAGCTCTACTTTGTTTCCTGCAGCAACCAACCCAAAGGGACTAATCTGGCAGCCAGAACAAGAGCTCTCTGATAGTCAGGGACTGTGGAGCAGATGTGATGCACAACAAAATTTGCCAGCTCCATAACCTGGGGGGAACCTGCATGTAAAGGGAATCAAAGCCTGGCTGCTTGAACCAGTTGAGTTTACTTTGTAGTTCCATTAACATGAAAGGAAAAGATGAGGTTTTGGCCCAATATATAGGAGAAATAAATCTTACAGTTCTGATTTATTAACTTTTGACCCTTTTAGGGGTAAAGCTTAGAAATGTGGAAAGAAAAGCTAAATGCTATGGTGCCTGATGATAAGTTATTTTTTAACTTTTAATCTAAATTCTCCTAAGTCATTTTATAAGGAAATTTAGATTATGAAGAAAATTTTCATAATTAAGGAAAAAATCCACAAAAACCCAAGGCCAAACTGAAATAAGCAAAATATAATGAGTCTAATTCTAATTTATATTAGGCAGTTTTATACTACTCTACTACCGCAGAGAGGTTTGGAAACACTTGTAAAAGTAATTTATGCACAATTTAAAGCCCATTTAGGCTATCAGAACAGTGATAACTGAGTCACTGAGCTTCTGAGAGTCACAGCAGTCAACATCAGTCAAAAAATTCTAAGTGTGCATATGTTCATTACAAGGAACCAGATCACTATAAATAAAACCAATTTAGTCTATGGTATCTGTTGCTAGCATTTTCTTCCTCACTTTCAATCTTAGCATTGTATGAGTCTTGGTAAAATGTCAGTCTACTACTTTAGTTCCCAGTTACAAATCATATCTGTGGTTCCCTGCAGTTTTGTTACAGTCTATAACGTCCACAGCTCTCCCTTACTTGACCTATTTCCTCTTTTTTCTTCTTCTAATATCACTGTAAAATGGGAATATATGAACTACCACTAAAGCATGTCTTATTCCATGTGTGATGAAGAAGCATACATACATGCTTCTATACACATAGAAATGTCTTCATATACCTGCTGATATGAACTAGGTCTATGTTGCTTCAAGCCTGTAAATAGGAAAAACTTTTTGCTATAGAGTAATCAGTTTTTCATAAAGACAGTTGTAGCCGTCCTGAAAGGTAATGGCACCTTCAGATATAAAGCACAAAACTGAAAATGCCATCTGTTTCTTAAACTATACCAGTGCTTATTGTCATCATTGCCCATTCTATTGACCTTTTCAGTAACAACATTTTTCATTCATTTATTTTCTCAATTTATTTCTTACTCAGTGTCATCACATCTATTTATGTATTTCTCTGTTGTGGAACATCTCTGAAAGCACATCAACAAAATACATTGATAAATGTATATAAACTGCTAAAATACCATTCTTATAGTAATTTGGACCTGCCTTAAACTAATTTTATCCACCTAAGTGGAAAAGGGGCAGTGGTACAGTGAGGGAGTGAGAGTGGGGACCGTTGAAGTATTCCTGAGAATAACTGCTTAGCTGTAGTCTGCAGCATTACATAAAATGTTGGGCCTTATAAGTCCAGTAAAAAAACGTGTAGCAATTCAGCAAGGTGTTCAAAAGAACAACCCTCTCTGCTTGAGTAACTTTTTGGCCGGCAGAAGCAAGGCCTAATCTAGCAGTCGATTTGTATTATGTGAGGCAGTAGGTAGAATTACAGGTAGTCTTCAAGATTCACTGGACGACACTAAGGATCTCTGCAGCTGGGGAGACTTTTTTTCAGAATCCTGTCTACATCTGTGGATTCATATTTTAGTGCTGTGTCCTGTCATATCAGTTGCCCCCCATGCTACCTTTGATCACCTGTCTTTGTGTTAGTTGATACAAAAAAACTGTCGAACCATTATTGACAATTATCTAAGAGTTTAGTCATGTGTATAAGTATATGCCACTCTGTTGCATCTACATTTATTCTACATCTATTGCTGTAGTTAGAATTTTTAATCATTGAGAATACCAATATTTCCTTTAAATTCTCCTTAAAGCAGTAATATATCATGTCCTGTAGTCTTCGTGCCATGAGGGTCAAAACAAACCAATCAAGCAACATTTTTGATGCAGGCTTATATCAACAGAAAAAGTTGAAATTACCACTCAGGAGAGCTGGAATAATTCATCTATCCAATCCTTCTGGCTATCTTTAGTTAAATGCAATTTCTCTACAAAATAAAAAGTTAATAAATGAGGAATAAAGAGAAGGTTGAACGGAGCGAGTGGAAAAGAGAAAAAGAGAGAGAAAGAAGGAGCTGGGAGGGAGAGATGGATGTACCACTGCAGTGGAAATAAATTTCTTAATTATGCATTAACAACTCATCCCATTTTCACCATGACTGAAATGTCTCAGATTAGTTAATAAAGATTCAGGTATGGTTAAATGTGAAATTTCTAAAAATAGCATTATCTTTGAAAAGTGATAAGTTATAATAAAGCTACGTTGATATAGTCAACATTTGAATTTTATTGGAAGATTTAGTCATTCTTACATTAAAATTTGTTTTCAGGTATATCTATTGCTTTTTATCTGACAAATATGAGTTCTCTTGGGGTTTTAATCTATCTTTCTTCACAAAATTCTACTCATGCCCATCTGCTTCAGGGCAGCTAAAGCTATTCTGATTTGCAGTCGGTGCCAGGTAAGTGCAAAGGAATTATCTCAAACACAAGACAAAATGTAACTAAAAATCTAATGAGTTATATTTTAAAAGTACTTTTTGAAAACTATAATGCCAATCACTTATTGAGAAGATATGAAGAAAAGCAGAAAAAAATTCTTAAGGTTTAATGTGAAAGTGGAAGACAGTGATGGCAAGAATGGAAGAGTAAACTAAAGAAAGTAATTGAGGTCTTCAACATGAAAGAAAACTGAAATGAAAATTTAATATTTTAAAATGAAGATAGACCACTGTTTTCCAAGGAGGTGGTATTCATTGCATAAGGCATAGAATCATAGAATCATAGAATTGTTCTGGTTGGAAGAGACCTCCAAGATCATCGGGTCCAACCATTAACCTAGCACTACCAAGTCCCCCACTAAATCATATCCCTTAGGGCCTCATCTAAACGCCTTTTGAATACCCCCAGAGATGGGGACTCCACCACCTCCCTGGGCAGCCTGTTCCAATGCCTGACAACCCTTGCGGTAAAGAAGTTTTTACGAATATCCAATCTAAACCTCCCCTGGCGCAACTTGAGGCCATTTCCTCTTGTTTTGTTGTCTGTTACTAGGGAGAAGAGACCGACCCCCATCTCTCTACAACCTCCTTTCAGGTAGTTGTAGAGAGCAATAAGGTCTCCCCTCAGCCTCCTTTTCTCCAGGCTAAACATCCCCAGTTCCCTCAGCCGCTCCTCATAGGACTTGTGTTCCAGACCCTTCACCAGCCTCGTTGCCCGTCTCTGGACACGCTCCAGCACCTCAATGTCTTTCTTGTAGTGAGGGGCCCAAAACTGAACACAGTACTCGAGGTGCGGCCTCACCAGGGCCGAGTACAGGGGGACAATCACCTCCCTACTCCTGCTGGCCACACTATTTCTGATACAGGCCAGGATGCCGTTGGCCTTCTTGGCCACCTGGGCACACTGCTGGCTCATATTCAGCCGGCCGTCAACCAACACCCCCAGGTCCTTTTCCGCCGGGCAGCTTTCCAGCCACTCCCCCCCAAGCCTGTAGCGTTGCCTGGGGTTGTTGTGACCCAAGTGCAGGACCCGGCACTTCGCCTTGTTGGTTGCTACAACCCCATGATAGAAAAACAGAGCAACTCCTACTCTGGAATATGACAACTGAAATCACCAGATGGCTAATTGCCTTACATTGTCAGACAAAGCTGCAAAATGATGCAATATTTTTCATCATTGAAGTCCCTTATTGTATTCTTAACTGAGCTTGAGTTGTGTCAGACATACTTCAGACACTAGGTAAGATACAAAGATATCAGAGATTTAGATGCCATAATAAGAAGACTAACAACAAGCAAGCTTTTCTTCCAGAATTTCATAACTCAATTAGGAAGATTACATTAAAAAATAAAAGAATTCAAATGTTTTGGTGGGTCATGCCCACAATTAGCAGAATAGTGTTTCCACCATGTTTGCTACAAAAATGAAAAAAAAAAAAACAAAAAAACAAAAAAATCAGAGTACATTGTCTTTTACAGATAAAATGATAAATCCCAAAAGGAACATGATAAAGGATCATTTTGGCCAAATAGATGTGGTTTGGTGAAAGTAAGAAGACAATACTGATCTAAAGGAAACCAAATGTACATCCACTAGGAGAAAATATTCTCTAACAGACTTCCAGAAACTTGAAAAATTAAAAAGAAGAAACAACTTTTGAGCTTTATAAAAATTCTTAGCCTGCAGAGGTGCCAAATTTTAGCAGTACAACGTGGCTACAAGATTTCCCAAAGATACTTTAAACTGAACAGCATCTAAGAATCAGTCTAGGATGGGCATGCTTAGTGCATCGAAGCCTCCTCATGCATTTCCAGTTGTGCTTCTCAAAGCTCAGCATGAAACTTAAAAGTTATATTTAAAAATTCAAAAAGGAGATGGACATGTCTGCTTTACAGAAGTGAACTGAAAAGTAATTCTGTAAAGGAAAGAGGGAATTTAAGTGAAGATAACTGAAGGTGCTGCAACAATGCCATTTTAAGTCAGCAGGAGGCTGAAAAGAAAGTGTTGGAAAAGAGCCTGAGAAGCAGTATGTAATTGATTTTTAGAAGGGAAGACGGAAAATATATGAGAACCTGTAGCCTCAGATTACAAAAGATGACTGCATGTAAATATAGTCAAAGAGGAAATTAAATAGCTGTTGCAAAGGCTTCATAAAAATGGGACAAGCTACTACCCAGCTATCTTAGTCATGACTAACATCAATGTGTATCCTCAAAAAACCTAAGCACCTGTTTTAGCAAACTCAACCTTGTTTCACAGTTTATTTCTCAAGGACTCATGGAAGCTGGTGCATACAGCGCATCGACTTCTGCTTGTAAAACAATTACACTTCATAGAGCACAGGAGACATGCAGGTGTAGGCAGAATAACAGAACGCCAACGCACATATCTCCACCTCCACTTCCTCATTGTCCTCACTTGCTCTTTCTGCTCACGTTGGATTTCTTAATGAAGTCCAGAGTCATTCTCTTCCATTTTCGATCTCATCTATCACCTCCTGCTGCTCCTTCACCAAACCTTGCTTTCTTCTTCTTTGTAGATGGGTTTTTTTCAGGGGTATTTTTTTTTGTTTGTTTCTTTTTGGTTTTGGGGGCTTTGGGTGGGGTTTTTGTTTTGTTTTGTTTTGGGTTTTTTTGTTTTTTTTTTTGGTGTTTTTTTTTTTTTTTTGTCTTCTGCCTCTATTGCTTTAAAAGTACTGGAGAAAGACCTTTTCCTTCATAACTTCATGATTGGCCTTGTTTTCTTGATCCTCTTCCCCATGCTGATACATTATTTAGTTATTTCAGTGTGCAAGGCAGTTTTGAGTAACATGGTTTGCACTGGTGTGGAGTTAACCTTGGCTGGCTGCCAGGTGCCCACCAAGCCACTAGTTCACTCCACTCTTCCGTGAGATAGAGGGAGAAAATAAGATGAAAAACTCGTGGGTCAAGATAAAGACAGTTTAATAAAGACCACAGGTGGCTTTTAATAAAGGCAAAGGCCACATGCATAGGCAAAGGAAACAAAAGAAATTTATTCTTTACTTCCCATCAGCAGGCAACGTCCAACCACTTTCTGGGAAGTGGGGCCCAGTACGCGTAGTGGTTCCTTTGAAAGACAAACACCTTAGTAACAAATGCCTCCCCTCCTCCTCCTTTCTTTTAGCTTTTTATTGCTGAGCACGACGTCATATGGTATGAAATGAGGCTTTGATCAGTTGGGGTCAGCTCTCCTGGCTATGTCTCCTCCCAACCTCTTCCCCACCCCCAGGCTACTGGCCTTTGGGGTGGGGTTGGAGACAGCCTCGATGCTGTGCGAGCACTGCTCAGCGGTAGCCAAAACACTGGCGTGTTATCAACACCCTTCTAGCTACAAATACAAAGCACAACACTGAGGGCTGCTACGGGGAAAGTTAACTCCATCTCAGCTAGACCCAGCACAAAAATGCAATTCTTTGTCTACATGACCATTAAGGTTTTGTAATGATCATCAACCCTTGGGACAACAATCTAGACAGAGCAGAAAGAAAACAAGCTTTTTTGCTCTTTGCTTAGCTATGGATAAAGTCACCTATGCTGCTCTTAGAAGTTTCAGGAGTGAAAGTGAGCATGATGTTTTCTAAGATCAGTTCATCTCCTATTTACATAAGGATCTTTTTTTTTTTAAGTCGCTTTTAATCTTCATGCTGGGGTTTGAGAAAAAACACTGGATGTGCATGGAGAGGCTGCCATGCACTGAAGGTGCACACCCACCCCCAGTTGATGCTATTTTTTTTTCCCTTGTCATGCACTGAGCTGTGTATTGGTAGTTCAGTGCTATTTTAAAACATCAGGCATCACGGGATGCCACACATTTCAGGTTTTCACGAATTGCAGCAGAGTCCTCAGGAAGCAGCAAGAGCAGGCTGGCCACAGGGTTCGGGGAGCGGGGAGTTGGGGGTAGCAGCATGGCCCATAGGGCAGTGCCCTCAGGCACACGGGTGCAGCCCGTGGAACCCCAGCAAGAAGAAGCAACCTCCTCCGTGCCAGTCCTGTCCTCAGGCGCAGGCAGCCAGGGCCCTGGGTGGGAGAGGCTGCAGAGCCAGGTGGTGCATGCAGGGCTCTGACTTTCAGCAAAAAAAGAACCTGCAATCATTACAGTACTGTTTTGCACAAAAGATAAAACACGAAATGCATGTGCAACTCTGAATAAAGAAGGAATGGTAGAAGTCCCATCACAGCATCAGCCCTGAGTTGCATTTCTGCCAAGGTAGTCTACAATCTCAGTTATTTGAATAGAAATAGAAAATGGAAATTTGAATAGAAAAGCATTTTTACTTGCCATAAAATTGATAATCACATTCAGTATTCTACAAAATATGGTTTATTTTTTCATTAAAAGGAAATGAAGAGTGATTTCCAAGATTACATAAAAATATTTTTATTTTCTATGTTCTTCTTCTCAGATTTATCTGCACTTCTAATACAGAAAATCTGCAATTGTCCTCCCATGTTCACATGCACACATATATAATATCCCTGAGTGATATTTTCACCTTTCCAAAAGAGTAGCTGCTGAACCTGTTCAGGCTTGTCCTTCCAGACCTTTAGTACGAGAATTAACAAAAAAAGATTTTCAATATATTGTCAGAACTGACAAAGGTTATAAAATTTATTTTGTTTTTTTCAGCACAAGTCTTTTGATTTAGGGTGTAAAAATTCACTGTCCTAATAGACTGTTAAAAAAACCCAACCAACCAACCAACCAGCCTCCCCAAAAAACTAGATAATTCATATTCCTTTTCTTGTTGAAGGCACATTCTAAAAAAAGCTCAATATCAGTCACTTTAGAATAATTTCTAATTTTAATTGCCTGCTAATTTAAGAATTTACCTGTTTCTCATGATGTATTTAAGTATATTTCTATCTCAAGTTCTTTGCCCTCTTCTGTCTTTCCACTAAGAGGTCTATCATGTACATTTATATCCACTGAGGGAATAAAAGTTAGCACAGCTCCATTCTTTGCCGATAAAACTAATGTCACCACTAATTATATAAATTTAAACATGTGAAAAGCTAGTTATGTTGGCCCTGATTTTAAAAGTATCATAAAAAAGGAAAAAAAAAAAATGTTGCTAAGTGTAAAAAAAAACCCGAGACTATATAACAAGAGAAAATAGTAGGCTTTTTAGAAAAAGATAGTAAGATGAGCTAACCCTTCTATGAATTATGGAAAAACAGGTATCAATTTGCTGCCAAGTTTTGAATCCTAATTTCATGTATGGTATTCTTTGTATTTTCCTGTCCTTAGAGGGATGTTGTGCTTGCAAGGCTGCAGATGACAAGACCGCTGTTGTCTCTCTAGCAGAAATATGTCTAGAGAACTAAAGACTTACTAAGGTGTGAATTACGGCTGGGCAGAGGGAACAAATCTTAAATAACCAAACAATTTATTTTAGTAATATTATGAATATTATAAAATCCAATGAAAAACAGTTTGTTTGAAACCTCCTGTGCTGGATCATGGCTCTACCAGTTTGCTCCGACGAAAACTCTTTTTCAAACCAATGCAAACACTATCCTGCAGACAGGTATAATTTTGTTGCCTATGCCCAGAAGCATAAACAAAGAAGTAGAATACTACTGGTGATGAATTTGCCATCCCACAGAGAATGCTCTGAATTTCAGGCACTGCTCAGAGAAACAAAATGTTTTGAAAGCATGAGTTTAGTTGAATTTTTATATTTGGGTAGGAGAGAGTGTGGGACAGAAATAGTGTACCACACCACTTTTGTATTATGCACGGATTCATAATGTCTCATGTGAATGATGACTGTGGGGATGTTTTTTTGAAAAGTTGTACTTCTTCCATTATCTCCCTTTCCCAGTTCTCGAAGCTGTTAAGTGTTGTGCTTGCATAATGGCTCTTTGCACCATTGCTTCTGGTAGATGTCAGTGCCGCACTCTGAAATCTTACAACAGTTTTCAAAGAACATCAAATATATCTTTCTACATAAAAACTGGAAACTAGGTTTTTTTAGAAAATGAATGCCTTGCTACTTAAAGTATCCTAGAAAATAAGGGGGTCCTGGAAATTGTAGGCTTTGAAAGCCCCAAACATCAACTTGAAATATGTGTCTAGAGAAAATAAGATGTTACTCTCTAGTTTCTGCAGGGATATTCACTGGAGAAAACAAATAATAAATAGTTTTGCCAAAATGCTTCCCAGTACCATTTTTAATCATATGAACTCCCACTAAATGACAGTTAAGAGTAAGAAAGAGAAGAACAGTAGTTTGAAATACAGAAGGGGTTTTTTTTGGTATTTAAAAAGGCTTTGCATTTAGAATTTTAAGATCACTAGTTCATACAAACTGTTACAAGTCAGATACCTAAAAGAGTATTCCCAAGATGAATGATTAACTAGACTGTTTTCTTTTATTCACAAATCAGTCTAATTCTACAAAGCAGTGACACAGCTATTAAATATTATGATTAGATCTTTTTTCTTGTAGAATAACGCTGCACATATGAATATGGTGCGATGCACCCTGACTGTAGATGGATCATAGTATTCTACAAGCTAACTTCCTCCTTTGTGAGGCAAAAATGTTCAGATAGTGCATTTGGGTATTCTAATGATTTCCTTTTGCTTCAGAAAGTATTGTGCATCTGTACACCTGTAGATCAGTGAGTGAGATGGGGGCGGCTGTTAGATGTTTGCTGTGTCCTTGAGAGTTCTGCAATCTTTTATTCGGTGTTAACAGCCGTCTTCACAGTTTTACAGATAAGGTCATGTGGGAGATGCTCAGATCCTGAATTTTGTCTGCCCACTTTAAAATATCACCAGTCTGACTGATTTCTGATTTTGTCAAGGTCTTGTATGTTTTGCTCATCTCTGACCACCTGTGTCCAGTGTGACTTTGAAGTACTTGGAAAAGGATATCTCTTGCTACCTGCGTTAAAAAAAAAGGGGGGAGGAAAAAATCAAACTATCATTCAACATATTAAGGCATGGGAAGTTGTACATTGTCGTCTCGATACTTGAATGTATTTGGGGTGTAATTCTTTCCAGTATATGCTATACCAATCACGTTTCACAAAAACTCATTACCAAGAGCAGTAGTTAGTTTAGATATATGTATTCAACATTTTTGGAATACAGGCACATACACTAAAAACTTCTCTTGTCTCTCTGCTCGTTTTCTTTTCCCAGCGCTACACCACCAGAGTCATAATTTCATTTGTACTTCCGAACAAGATATTCTCCCCAGTCAAATAGTAGGTGTCTGAAGGGATTTAGATTCTCGTTTTCAGATCATGTAGACAGCATAGCTGGGCTGGAGTATGCCTCAGTTCTGGTCCATGTTCATGACTTTTTTTTTTTTTTAAAAGGATTAGATGTATGCAATGGCATCAAGGAGCTTTTTAACAATTTATACATTTCACTGCTGAGCGATTCCTCCTGTGGAGAAAGTACAGCCAGAAGTACCCCTCCAGACTAAAGGTTAAGACCTTGGACTGGAATCAAAGACCTTAAAACTGTTTCAGCTCTAGACTTCAAATTATAATTCAGACTAACTTTCTGATCATCCTCTTACATTTGAGTATGAATCCATATTAAAGGTCTTTGGATCTGTCTGGAACAAATGGGAATGATGAACAAAGCTTCTGCTCAACTACTTTATCAGTGCCTGCCTATTATTTCTGTCCTTTTGGTGGTGTAGGTTTTTCAGGTGAGTTTGCTGAAAGGATAGAAAAACGGTGTCTCCTTTGCCCTGTTGAACGATATAGTGGGAGATGGGTTTTGGTGGTGATGATCCTACTCCTTTCCTGCGTACTATCACATGCAGCATAACCTCTGATATTTCAGCTGAAAAAAAGGAAATATCTGAGGAAAGGAGGAAGAGTCTTTTGGGCTCTAGAGGCAGACATATGACGGAGTGGGAGTTTCTGTTTAAGGTATGACACATTAACGGTGTTAAATGACAGCCAAGCATCAACTGTGTGAATGGGGATAAAGGTACATGCATACTTTTAAAAGTGCTTTGAAAAGGCTATTCTGAGAGCTATATGGCAGAAATAAGTCATTTTCAAATCTGCTTCCAATACCTTCTGGTTCTATATAGAGTTAATGACACTTGCCTATGCTTGGAAAACCTATGATTGCTAGTGTTCGCATTATCTGGTCCAACAGTTCCAGATCTTTTCTAATTTTTTTATTATTTAATTTATTTTATTGTTTCCTTTTTAAGTTTTCCAGATATAGTCAATAAGAACAAAATTGCTTCTTTTCTCCTAGATAAAGTCATTGTGCTACCCTAAAAACATACAATTTATTCAATTCACTGGAAATAAAGTGTGTTTTTATAAGATACACTGCATTATTGTGACTGATACTAATGAATGAAAAGTTCTGAAACATTTAATAAGAACATTTGGTTTGGCTTAAAAATCCTTTGATTATGCTTTGCATCCACTGTGTAATCAACAAAGGTGGCACTACCTATCACAACTGATGGAGGACATTGATAACAAGTAGTTATTAAAATTATCTCCTACAGTCTTAAAAGATAATCATCATAGTTCTGAGAAAATGACTCACATAAAAAATCTACATATAGAGCAAACACCACACAATCCAAACTAAAAATATATTTTTTATATCTATAATTCACTCAGTTTTATTTTCTTTATGTTCTATTTCTTCTTTGGAATTTATTAACTTTTTATGTTATCTATATCTTGTATTTCACAGCAACATTTTCAATATGTTCATAATGTTGGTCAGTGAAGGAGCAGAATACCACTATCTTACTTCTGTAAATAACACAGCATGAATGGTGAACATATGTTTGTGTATACATTTTGCAATGCTCTGAATCAATATATAACCGTAACCACTATATATGTGCTTGATCAGATAATACATGTAACTGTACAGCCCATGATTTCAGTGGAAATTCAAAATGCTGAGAAATACATTCCCTCTGGTTATGTCAGTAAACTGAAATTGTATTTTTAAAATGTGTTTTAAAATAGCATTTTAACATGACCGGAAAGAGACAGAGCTTTGACTTTTTCATTCTGTATTTTCCTGTTTCAAGAAATAAATAGATAACAGGAAAAGAGTATTTGTAAACATTTCTCTGAAGAAAATCTGTTCATCTGATTTTAGAGTATTTTCCAGACTTTTTATTTTATGCTGTTTGTGAACATTTGTGTGCCTGGTTTCTAAGAACTGTTGTGGAAAGAGAACAAACAGCAAGATGAGCAAGAATATGACCTGAGAAACGATGTTGTTAATACGGATTTGTTTGAGTATTCCATCAAGATATTAAGATAGCCTTCCTGAATCTCTTTATTGGTTTAGAAAATTTTCTGTCTTGGAGAAGAAACAATATTTTCTGACTTGGATAAGACTCGCAAAAAATAAAGAGCAAATTATAAAAATAAAACTTTCAAGAAAGAATAATTACTGCGGGGAGCTCACAAGCAATCCACAGAGAGCAAGATAACTGTTGCATGAGTTTAATCAATCCTCAGCATTTGCGACAATCAAAGTAAGTAAACTGGCAACTTACAAAGAAAATGAGAGATTAACTGAGTAATTATAATTATTGTGAGTAGTTTTTATAGAATTTTCTTCATTCCATTATGTACAATTTTTAATGAAAATATAAATGCTCACTAAAAAGCAATGCGCAACATTAGGAAAATGACTGAAGATACCAGAGTAAGTAGACCAAAGATATGTCCTAATAGCTTCTCTTTGTTATTAGGTTTAGACTAGTCTGTGTCTGTGAAGGGAACATCAGAAATGCGCAGTATCAGGTGCTCGTATTTTATCAGCCAACACATGCTGAATGAATAGACTTAGACTGTAATAGCGGTAATGCTTGCAACAACACCCTCTGCACGGGTTTTTCTGCAGACCTCCTTGATAAGAGAGCAGCAACTGCGTAACTTTATCTACTGAGCTTCTAATTGAGGAATGCATTAGCAAGTGCCGAAACTGTTAGGGACTTAAAGCCCAGGAATTTCTACTGTACTTTAATATACTCCTAAGTTCTTTAACGAAACTACAGGGAAACTGCAAAAAGAACATATAGTATAAAAAGTGTAAGCATGTGCCACCTGAACGAACAGGTCTAGCATCACTCCAAATATTCGTAAATACCAGATAATCCACATAGGAGGGAATCCGTGCAAACTCCTCAACCACAGGAGAAAAAAAAAAAAACAGAAAAAAAAATGCACAAATGCTTCCATTCATTGTTGAGATCCTAAACTACAGGAGACTATGCTTTACTTATTTTGGTGCTCATATAGCTGATTTTGGTTCAGTTTTCAAAGAACAGATTCCATGATAACTTTGGGACCCTAGAAGACAACTTTTACGACTGACAATAGTTATAGAATGTCTGTTAAAGTGGAACAAGGTTATTAAAAGTAAAATATAAGCAAAAGTTTTAAAAATATCTTTTTATAGATAAACTGTTGTTTAATAATAATAAAAAAAAAGGCATTTAACACAGAACTTGTCAAACAGATCAAATGCCCACCTATTTTGGATTTTGTAGTGAAGATGACTCCAGGGACTCTAGAAGAAAGTCCTTACTAGACAAATATGGATTATTGCTCTACAGAGAGACTTCAGTAGAAGTTTATGTTTTCTACATTTTACAGCAGATAGTTTTATTTTGTCCACTTTATATTTAATATATTTTAGCCTTAGAGATCAAGTCTGGCAACGAATTTCAAAGTTCATTTTGTATTCTGTAAATCAGTTTTTGCCTTTTTTCCTTTTTTTCTTCTTAATTTTATTGGATGTTCTCTTCCCTTGGTGTATGAACAGGAAAAAAATAGGCACCCATCTCACTGTCTGTTCATCTCTAGTAATTCAGCAGTTTCATATCTGCTTGCATCTCAGATGATTATGCTCAGGCACTTACCTCAAAATATTCATCCAGATATTTTTGCCTTCTATCCATAACCACTGCTGTTCATCCAAATACATATCCAAATATTTTTTGCTGTTATTCATAAGCAATCTTTGTTTCTTCACTTTTTGAGGGGTACGGATTATATACCTACCCCTTCAGGTTTCAGCGTCAACATTTTCATCAGACTTTGATAATGCTTTTGTAGCGCAGAACTTTTCTGGGTTTGCAACATCGTGGAGGAAGACGGTCAGTCAAATATAAACATTGATGAAGTCCCCTTAAACTTTCTAATTGTGAAAACTACCATAAGGCTAAAGTTGGATAATTTCCCCAACATAGGTGGAACTGAAGAGGAAGGTTGAGAAGGGGAAAGGGATAAGCAGGTCAGACACTCACATCATTCCTTGATGGCAAATCCCAAACCATCTAAACCACAACATGGAACAACCTGGCAACATTATCCACATACTCTCTATGACTAAGGTCTCTAGGATGATTCTGTACTATTCATCTATTTGATAACTTAATAATATCTTCAAAATTACTTTCAGAACATTAACATTTGATACTGTTTTGTACTGCCAAGACACACAGAAGAAAGTTCTTAACTGAAATGCTATTCAAGTCTTTTTTCGGACAATGAAGAGGTGATTTGGAGCCAGCAATGTCGGTTCACATTTGTCGTACTTGTTTCCGATAGTCATTGCTCTACATCCATTGTCAGCTATTACTTTATGAAGTCTAGTAAAGTACTTTCCTGTTAAATTTTATTAGTAACACTTGGACAACTGTAGGTTTGCTTTTTTTCCCCCCATGTTTTCCAAGAACAGATAAATAACTCACTGTCCTGGTTTTGGCTGAGATAGAGTTAATTTTCTTCCTAGTAGCTGGTATAGTGCTGTGTTTTAGTTTTAGTATGAGAATAATGTTGATAACACACTGATGGTTTTAGTGGTTTCCAAGTAGTGCTTATACTAAGTCAAGGACTTTTCAGGTTCCCATGCTCTGCTAGCGAGGAGGTGTACAAGAAGCTGGGAGGGAGCACAGCCAGGACAGCTGACCCCAAATGACCAAAGAGATATTTCATATCATATGATGTCATGCTCATTATGTAAACCTGGGGGAAGCTGGCCAGGAGGCGGTCGCTGCTTGGGGAGGGGCTGGGCATCGGTCAGTGGGTGGTGAGCAGTTGCATTGTGCATCGCTTATTTTGCGTATTCTTTTATCCTTCTTCTTCTTCTTCTTCTTCTTCTTCCCTCTTCCTTTCCTGTCCTATTAAACTGTCTTTATCTCAGCCCATGAGGATTTTTTTCCAGTTCTCTCCTCCATTCCACTGGGGGTGGGGTGAGTGAGTGGCTGTGTGGTGCTTGGTTGCCGATGGGGTTAAACCACAACACTCACAGTCTGCTGATCTCTAGAGAGGAAATTTGAGGTGGTCTACTTCAATATTAAAGGAAGATTTTCTCTTTTGGATTTGCAAGTTTATAGATTAGTCAATTTATAATCCACAATGATTTTTTTTTTTTCAGTAATAGTTAGCTGCACAGTTTCTACTTACCTTATGAAAATGCAGAAGAAATGTATCTGAGATACCAATATTATGAAGAAAAAATTCTTTTTTGCTCTACATTTCCATAAGGTTTTGTACTGCAGTAATTTCACTGTTCTTCAATATCTACTCGTTTACTCCTACGCAACTCTAAGATGAAATTGTCAAAATCTGAACCCGTCCCCAGATCTGAATTTTTATCTTCAAAAGTAAGCCAACAATGATATTAGTAAAAGAATAGCTAAATTTGTCAGATTTGGAAACAAGCAGTGGTTATTATACTGTTGTTGGGTCAGTAAAACTTCAAGTTTTGAAGGCATAAGAGTACATTTAAACCATATAATCAGTAGATTAATCATACATATCAACCCTGTATCCTCTTGATGAGCTCCAGTATTGCAGAGGTTTTCCACACAGCTCCTGAATTATCAAATACTTTCCTTTCAACTCGTTTGACCACACACAGTCCATGAAGGAGCCAAAAGAAGAGCATCAGCAGTCAGTCATGAAATATAAGATGTCACCATGCCCACTAATATGGCCACAGCAAGTTCATTGAGATCATATGGAATGATATAATGCTACCCTGTAAAGCATTTCTGCCGTAATAAAAACCCCTGCTATTGCATAAGCACTTTGACTTTATCAAAAGCAGATAAGTGAAGGAGTTAAAATGAATCCTCTAAACATGTATTCCATAAATGCTTACTGAAAATGCATTGCAACTTCCATCAGCTGTCTCTGCCAAACTCAATAATCAAAACAATGTGGTATGGTCAATTTGTGCACGAGACAGCTGTTTTGTGGAGCACTTGTTATGCCTGCAGGGAGCTGAGTGACCACAGCTACCAATCAACAGTAGATGTAATATAACATCCTAACATTGTTTTCCTCTACAGCAAGACTTAACATGCTACAGACAATACTAGCAAGATTGCTAGGTTTTCTCTGAATTGTTCCAAAAATGTCTGTTGAAATTGAATGTAAGCAGAAAAAATGACAGTGGAAGTACAAGAATGAAATGTTGCATTACTCTTTCATTTTTAGCTAATCTGTCAAACTGTTTTCATCCTATGCCAGTCTAATTCAACCAAAAAAGATTACAGGACACAAATTCCTGAATATATATTTACTTGTTCTTACTAAGCATGCATTTCTTGATCCTCCTTTGAAAATCAGTCCATACTACATCTCATGTATACAGACCCCACCATACAGAATTGTTCAGCCCTGATGATGACAAGAAGAAAAGGTCTCACAGATCTTCAAAAAAGGATTCAGGAGAAAAAGATAATTGCTGAGAGAGGAACTCAGACTTATTTATCTCATGAACCAGAAATTTCTTTCAGAAATGCAGGATTTTTCTATCTCACTGCTGCCAAATTTCATTTCTTCACAGTTTTCATTTTATTTTCATTTCTGATAGACTACTTAGATAGACTGTTGCTTATTTAGTCTGTTTAGATAGTATGTTCACGTTTTAAAAACAGAAACATTGTGCGTTTTAAAATAATGAAAAATAGACTACTTATTTTTTCCCTCAGAAATTTCCTACTTCTTGTGGATGATATGCTTAAGACTTATCTGACTGCATTTGTAGTATTTTTAAATAATCTAGGAGAAAAATGGAATGCAAAAAAAATGTGCTTCTTGGTATGCAAGAAGTAGCAATATTGGCTTGCCACCGCTTGGGGCAAAATTGAGTATTATAGCTCCAAGATATCACAGCCTTAACATGGCTTGGCTCTGGTTTGTTGGATTTATCTCATTTGAATGCGTTTTTGTTTTCATGTTGGTTTTTTCCACACACATTAACTTTCAAAGAGGAAATACTTCAGTAAGCAATATGGCAATTTCAATGTGATTGGCTGCAGATTTGACACTCGGCTAGTACCATTTCTATACCTTTTGCAGTTGGCACATAATTCTTGTCTTTTCTTATTGTGCCTCTGCTACCAAGCCTGTCTGTCCTTTCTCTCCCAATACTTTTATTATAAGCATGAAGTGAGACAGGTAGAAAGAGCTTTCCCAACCAGATGAATATGTAAATAGTTTAACATAGGTTTTAATTGGCTTATTATGTTACTTTTGATTTTTAGAAAGTGTACTACATATTTCAGTCCTTCCATAGAACTGGACTGGTTGTTTTGTACAAACTGAGAATATCTCCATAGGTTTAGGAGAATATCTTCATAGGTTTAGGACAAAGTAAATCAGAAAAGAGATATCAAAAAGATTCATACCTCTCTTATGTTTGACAGACTTGGCAATACGTGACACACCTCTGCAGATATTTGTCCAGTTTCCTTCAAAATACCTAAACCCAGAAGCTTCAGAAACCCATTCTTCACAAAAGAACCACCCCCTGCTTCCCCAAATGAAGGATGGATGGATGCAGTACAGAACAGGAGTCATTACTAGCAGCAATCAGAAGGGACAATCATTACAGTAGAAGATAAAATTTAATCCCCCATTACGTCATCCAGAGTGTTACTGGAACTACTGTGTGATGTTTATATAATCCTGATGAATATAATTTAAAGAAAGTCATGTCATTCTGTTTTAAATAGTATGGAGAGTCTTGAGTGTAAGGTAAATGTCATTATTTTCAGTGAAGTCCTTCCAGACTGAAAAGCCTGCACAATACCTGTTCAAATAGCAAACTATTATTCTTCTTCAATTATGTAATTTGCAAATGGCTGGACACCAAAATTTCCTTTCAGAGAGGTTGCTTCTAATCTTCTAACTTTTGTGCCAAGTTTCAATAGTCTGCGAATTTTTAGAATCTAGAATAACAGGGTTTATAATGGAAACACTGACACTCTTGTGGCTATAGATGTGCCAGTTACTGCTGTAAAAATCAGCAGATAATTACTTTTAGCTTTCTGCTCAGTGAATTAGGACAAATGAAATTTTTCATTAAAAGATGAGTTTTGCTGTAAGAAACTGCTTTTCAGGACATATCCACAATAATAAAGTAACTGCAGCTTGCTCTGTGATTTCTCAATATTTTTTATCGTTGGTTATTTTTTAATTCAGGAAGACTAGCATGAATGAAAATATTCAGAATGAAAGGCCAGATAGCTAACTGCAGCTCACTTTTCCATTAGACACAACCCATGAGTGTAGTGTGCACAGATCAATGTGAAGAGCTGAAATGAACTGTGGCGTGATGAATCAGCTTATGTGGAGAGGAGCCTGCAGATGTTCTCGAGGAGCTCTAAGGGCAGCTTCATATCTAGTACCTTCCTACTGAACTTTAGCATGGATTCCCACTTAGGAAAAAACAAATTCCAAACCATGCTGTATTCTGACAGCATGAAAATCACCCAACCTACTTTATTTTATAGGAATACTGATTTCTAGTCATTTTATTTTTATTAGGAATGAAAATAGCTAACCCACCACCACCACAAAAACAAGATCACATTATGGATTCTAACTTTCAAAATATTTCACTATGGTTAAGTAGTTATTATTATGGTAAATTATATCAGAAGGAGTGGATTTAGCAAAATATCTTCTATTGCTACCATTTACCACTACTTTTGTTAATTAATCAGCGCTCAGAATATTTTCTTCTGGGTGTTAACTTGAACCACAAGATAATGTCCATTTAAACTGTGCCAGGTGGTGATTTCTTTCATCGTGAGGGTAGTTCAATATTTTATCTAGAAAAACTTTCTTTTTAATAAAATTTTCAGAGAGCAGACATGAAATCATTAGATAATTCTTTATTAGTTTTGCTTCCCACTGCTGTTTTCTAACTTAATTTGACCCCTTGAAAGCCTCCAGGAGTGTTTGGGTCATGGAAAAAAGAAGAAATAGGCAAATGTTATATATTCGCATCTACTATTTTCTGCTTTCTTATGTACTGATACTAGGTGGCATGCAGCAGCCCAGAGCTACTTTAAAAAATAGTCATAGTAGATACAGATAAAATCATCTTGCATTTTCACTAGTTTAGGAATGCAGTTCTATATCTAGTCTTATTAGTAAATTTATAATAATCTATATTGAGTTCCTATCTGTGAATTTAAAATCACATACAATTTAAATCACTTAGATTTAAAATTAAGAGGTCTCAAAATGCTTAAAAAGAACAGCTGCTCCTATTATCATCTAGCTTTATTTCTCTTCCTACCTCCAAACAAAATAAAAAAGGATTCTCCATTGGAAAACTATTACAATGAGTTCAGGAATCGCGTTAAGTCAAATTGGGATTACTAGATGAAGGACTCAAGGAATGGTGGTAACAGAACTGGAAAACTGACTAATTTGTCAATATACAGCTGAGGCTGAAAGTTACTATGCCATTTAGTTCACTCATTAATCATGTCTTCAGTCACACTGCTCTCAGCCTTGGTTTCCATTTTCTTCTTTTCACTTTGTAGATACGATGTGCTCTCCTGCAAGGTGCCAAGTAGGGTTTTAAAAGGCTGTAATTCTGTCATTAATTTTTCAGTTACACAGTCCCTCATGACTCATTCTTTTTTCTTTTCCCCTTTTCCTCCTCACTTGCTCTGCTCTACTAACCTTCAACCTATAAAGTTATATGTATGAGAGAAAAGTTCTCTCATCTAGACACTTAAATTGGAAAAGAAAGATTTTTTAGAGTTCATCAAATCACAGATATTATAACCATTATTAAAAAGAAAAAAAAAAAAGGAATAAAACGTCTAGCTCTTAAAAACAGAATAGAAATTTCACTCTTTCCTTTTCCCTCTTTTACTAATTCATTGGCAATCAAATTAACTTTTTTTTAATCCATGTGTGGGTCTGAACATTTTTAACTGCATTAAATGAAGTCTGGATAAAATATCCTGCTTTCACGAAAGGGGTAGAGTAAATTTAGAATTATATACTCTCTCTAGTATAAAGACAAATATATATACGCAACAGGAAATTTTCAAGACAGGCAAAGAACTTATTTTTCTTTTCAGACAATACTCTTCCAATAATACTGGAGCAGCACAAGCCACCTTTCATTGGTAATAAAGGAACAGGACCAATATATGTGTTTCAAATGAGTGAATGAGCTGCCACAGGAGTGCTATTAGGTTTTGCTAGGTGTGTATTTCAGTCTATTTAATTTAACTGGAAAGTTAATTTGTAAACTAGCTTCACCCAGACATAGAAAGAGTCTGGGAAAGAGCATGAGATATTTCCCCTTTCTGTTGCTTATGAAATGTCTTGAGAAGAATGAGTCATTTGAGATGATGCTCTTTCAAGTTATCTTCATGAGATACTAGTTGTTTTTTCATTAAATTGTCATCTCATAAGGCAATTACCTACCCCAGACAACCAGGTAAAGGCCCTATTGCTGCCTTTTGTATGTTTGCTTGTTATAGTTGAAAAAGTAGATCTTGTGGTCCCCACACAACCTACTGCCCATGAGATCCGTTCTCACTCCACTAGACCACAGGGAGCCATTAATGTTGACTTGTCCAGTTTGTCAGAGAAGGTAAAAAATGACAATTGCTCGCACTCTTTACTTGCTCTGTGTTTTTCCTGATGGATCACTGAAGTTGATCCCTGATATTTGAACTCAGATAATCAAATTATACTGATGTTATCCTCACATATAAATAAGTGATTCCTGGGGGCTAATGGACTAAAACCAGAATGTGACTTGATTTTCATAAAATGGTAAGTGTATTGACCTGCTGATTAAGAAGCTCCAATTTTGCTGTGGAACTTAAGAAATATCATGTCTTAAATGTTCTAAAACACCTGAAAATAAAAAGGGGAACGGTAAACTTTTTCTAAGTCTTTTGTCAGACTCCAGAGAGATTTATGATGCTTAATGTTTAAGAAAAGGAATACAGGCCATAAACTAAGTTATAATACTTAATAATATTAGGATGAGCTACATCCCTGTGCACCTTTTCTGAACTCTGCAGTAGCCTAAAGATCATGCTTATAGTGATAAAGCATCATTAAATTAATTGAATCTCCAATTAAATCATTTGTATAAATTGAGCAGTTTTTGGCAAGCAAAATACTGTACTTGTTGAAAGATTATATTTGGTCAAATCATTTCACGTTTGTCGTCTCCTTAACTGCAAATATGTAACACCTATGGGGATTTACAGTAGTTTGGTGACTTCAGTTGAAGTCGATACATGCCAAATTTATTCATTTGTATTAAGTTTAATTTATGAGCACAGTGCAATGAACACATATTCTGCATATTAGGTAGATTATCAGATATACACAGTTTCTAAAACAGATGTGTGAAATCTCTATCTTGAGGGCATTTCATTTTCAGTTTAACTCAAAGATGTATGCATAGGTGCCTTTCTCCTTTTGCACTAATGTGAACAGTAACATTTCAGCTGATACTGGCGTGAAAAGGATCAGACAACTAATGAAATTTAAACTATCAGGCTGTCACAAACATTTCATCTCTCTCTGTGATAAAACAGCATATTAAAGCTGAAAGTAGAGGTGGAAATAATACAGAAAATTACTCTAAGTTTACTACATTTGACCATTGTTGCTAACTCAGTTCTTTTACAAATAAAATAAATTAAAACCAAAGCAAGTGTTGTTATCACACATTTGGAATCTCAATGGATAAAAATAGTTCTCAAAGGTTAATAAAGACTGCTTGTAATGGAAAGTGGTACTATGCAATTGGTATTCAGCAGTAGCTAAAAATGAAACAGATCTGAACCAATAACACACAGAGTATGTTATTACATTTTCATAATGCAGTTTAATTTTGAAGTCCTTCAACAATAAAAGTAAGTGATTCAAGTTTAATAGAAAAAAACTGGAGTCAAAGTGAATGAAATATCTTACTTTTACAGCCGTGGGAACAATTCATAACATAGCAAATGCAAGTGCAATAATAAGTTATGAGAGCAAGACTGACAGGAAAGAAATCATTTTATAGTGTTAAGAGTGTACAAAAAATAGAACTGAATTAAACTTATTAGTGGAATAGCGTCAGCCTATACTTGAAATCACATTAACAAAATGATTTATATGCTGAATTAACATTACAATTTTTTTCCCTTCTCTCTCTCATATATGTATGTGTATTGGGTTTCCATGGCAAGGTTTTGGTAGCAGGGGGGCTGGAGGAGTAGCTTCTGTAAGAAGAGACCAGGAGTTGCCCCCATGGCAGACAGAGACATTTCTAGCTGGTTCCAAAACAGACCCACTGCTGCCCAAAGCTGAGCCCCTCAGTGATGCTGGTGGCGCCTCTGTGATAACATATTTAAGAAAGAGTAAAAACCACTGTGCAGCAGCTGTGAGAGAGAGAAGAGTGAGAAAAACGCGAAAGAAACAGCCCTGCAGACACCAAGGTCAGTGAAAAAGGAGGGGGAGGAGGTGCTCCAGGTGCCGGAGCAGAGATTCCCCTCCAGCTTATGGTGAAGACCACGGTGAGGCCGGCTGTTCCCCTGCAGCCCATGGAGGGCCATGTTGGAGCAGATATCCACCTGCAGCCCATGGAGGACCCCATGGTGGAGCAGGTGGATGCACCCTGAAGGAAGCTGGAGCCCATGGAGAGCCCACACCAGAGTAGGCTCCTGGCAGGAGTTGCAGCCCATGGAGAGCAGCCCATGTAGGAACAGGTTTTCTGGCAGGAATTGTGGCCCATGGGAGACCCACACTGGAGCAGTCTGTTTCTGAAGGGCCGTACCCTGTAGAAAGGACCCATGCTGGAAGAGTTTTTGAAGAACTGCAGCCTGTAGGAAGGATCCACATTGGAGCAGCTGATGAAGGATTGTATCCTGTGGGAGGGACGCCACACTGGAGCAGGGGAAGAGAGTGAGGAGGAAGGAGGAGCAGAGACTAGACGTTATGAACTGACCGCAACCCCCATTCACCATCTCGCTGCACCTCTCGAGGGGAGGAGGCAGAAGTTTGGAGTGAAGGAGTGATGTTGAGCCTGGGAAGAAAGGATGATGGGAGGAAGGTGTTTTAATTTTGTCTTTGTTTCTCACTATCCTACTCTTTTTTTTCATTGACAATAAATTAAATTAGTTTTCCCCAAGTTGAGTCTGTTTTCCCTGTGATGGTAACTGGTGCGCGATCTTCCTGTCTGTATCTCAGCCCATGAGCTTTTCCGTCTTATTTTCTACCTCTGTCCTGTTGAGAAGGGGGTATGAGAGAGTGGCTGGGTGGGGAGTTTGGCATCCAGCCAAGGTTAACCCATCACAGTATTGTTGTTGCTTCATTCTCTGTACCCCTAAAAAATGGTCAATAAATATGTTTGGACATGGTCCAAAGCCCATTGATAATGCAGAGAATGAAAAGAAGCAGTTCTTTGAATTGTTTGGATAGGGTACTATCAGGACAAGACGCTGATTATGCCAGTTGTGGACTGAACAGTGTTTTCAGCATCGACTGAGGTTCCTAAAGGATAAGGGCACTTTATGTATTATACTACCAGGGAGCTCCTTTAGACCTTAATGGCTTTTGCATGAATCTCTGAGTCAGCCCCAGTCTTCTGTTGCTAAAGATGACTTTGCGGAATTTACTCAGATGAACAGCAACACACCTTTATGCAAATGCTCAGATGTCCAGTTTGGCAAGCACAAAAGTATTAAAGTCCTTATGTCTACATTTGAATGAGTTAGGGATTAAATACAGATACTAATTTCTACCAGGAAACTTTTCAAATGGGTAAGTTAAATATACAAAGGGGAAATTAGGCTATACTAGAATTCTGAAAATCAGTTTCTCCAGCCAGAAAACTATCTAAAGTTTCCTGCTGGTCTGTTTTGGCCTTCAAGACTTTCAAGAAACTACTATCACAAAATGCTTTGGATCTCACTCAAAAATATCCACTGTAGGTCTAGGTGGTTATCTTCTGGATTTAAAGATCAATTCTAAATTCAAGTTTAAACCAAAAATTCAACACTGACTCCTTGATCCTTTGTGTGTCCCATGGTGATGTGTCAGTTCTTCAGCTACTGCAGTCAATGGGGTTATGCAGATTTGCTCTGGCACAATTAATTTCATTCCAAATTCCATGTGGAATTTGAAACATTTCACAACTAGCAAGTTCAGAGATTCTTAAACTTCTGTATGGTTTCTGGAAGCCACAGCCGGCATCAGGCATGGGTAAAATAGGAAAGTGCCCTGGACAGAAAATCAGTGGTAGTAGTAGAATTACATTCTTAAGTATAACAAATAGATCTTCGGTATACATCCACCTGGCTAAATAAAAAATAAAATAAAAAATATAAGAAGGGAAGTGAGGCAAGCTTGGTCACTGGATGCCAGCTCATCCAAACCATTTAATTTATGTTTCAAGGCTCTTGTTTATATGACTTCAACAAAGTGTATTCATAACAAAACTCAGACATGACTCTTGGCATGACTGCAGCTCTCAACAAGAACTTCTTCCAAAAGGCAATACTAGTGATGTAGCACCATACTGTGCTGCCTGAACAGTTTTCTAGCACTATTCTAGCAGGCTTTGTCACTGTTCACATCTTGAATGATGCCACATCTTCAAATTAGTGCTATAAAGCACCGGTCTGGCACATTTTTGTAGCCACTTCGAAGTGAGAAAAAACACACAAAAATTACTATTTGTGTCTTAGGTCCACAGGACCCAGAGACAAAAACAATATTGTGTGACTTAACCAGCTCACACCAGCCATAAACAGTGAGAGTCAGTACATGTTAGCTGGACTTTTGTATTTATTTGTTAGGCCAATTAGAAGCAGCCTTGTGCTTATTTCACGTGCACTCAAAATGTCTGAAACCCTGTGAGTGCATTAGTGGCTGCCAGATCTGCTCCATCACATGCATTTCTTGGAACCTATTCTGGGCATGAATTAAAGCACGCAGGGCATCATCGGCTCCACCGATCTACTTCCCCAAGCTCTGCTCTGCCAGCTGCTGGAGGAAAGAAAAGCGATGCAGGGAACAGAGAGAGTGGAGGAGAGAAAAGGGAAGGAGATTCCTCTCATCTCCTCTCGTCCTGGTGGTGGCATTATGCTTGTCTGGGCATTTCTGAGTTTGTGCACTTGGCAGTGGCAGAGAGAGAGTCAGGCTGAGTGGTGCTGTGTGGATAGCTAACATGATCAAAGGCACCTAGTATTGCAGCCAAGGAACTTGCTTGGTCTCAGTTCCTTAGGAAGAGACATACTGAGGGAGCTGCCCTGAAGCTACTGCAGAACTAAACTTTGCTGATCCATGAATTGAGGAAAATAAAAAGGAATTTTAGCTACTTTGCAAAGACTCATTTAATCAACTCTACTAAGTCTAAAAGGCAGCAAAAAATACTTGCAAGTGCAAGAGCTAGTTTTTAGCCAAGTATCTCATGCTGAGGTACTCAATGACTTTTTTGCCTCAGCCTTTACCAGCAAGTGCTCTAGCCACACCACCCAAGTCGCAGAAGGCAAGGGCAGGGACTAGGAGAATGAAGAATCACCCACTGTAGGAGAAGATCAGGTTCAAGACCATCTAAGGAACCTGGAGGTGCACAAGTCCATGGGACCTGATGAGATGCATTCACGAGTCCTGAGCGAACAGGCAGATGATGTTGCTAAGTCACTACCCATCATATTTGAGAAGTTGTGGCAGTCCAGTGAAGTTCCCACTGACTGGAAAAGGGGAAACATAACCCCCATTTTTAAAAAGGGAAAAAGGGAAGACCCGGGAAACTACAGGCCAGTCAGTCTCACCTCTGTGCCCAGCAAGGTCATGCAGCAGATCCTCCTGGAAACTATGCTAAGGTACATGGAAAGTAAGGAGGTGACTGGTGACAGCCAACATGGCTTCACTAAGGGAAAATCATGCCTGACAAATTTGGTGGCCTTCTACAATGGGGTTACAGCACTGGTGGATAAGGGAAGAGCAACTGATGTCATCTACCTGTACTGGTGCAAGGCATTTGACACTGTCCCGCATGACATCCTTGTCTCTAAATTGGAGAGACATGGATTTGACTGATGGACCACTCAGTGGATAAGGAATTGGCTGGATGGTCACACTCAGTTGCAGTCAACGGCTTGATGTTGAAGTGGAGACCAGTGATGAGTGGCGTTCCTCAGGGGTCAGTGTTGGGACCGACGCTGTTTAACATCTGTGTCAGCAGCATGGACAGTGGGATGGAGTGCACCCTCAGCAAGTTTGCTGAAGACACCAAGCTGTGTGGTGCGGTCGACACGCTGGAGGGAAGGGATGCCAGCCAGAGGGACCTTGACAGGCTTGAAAGGTGGACCTGTGCGAATCTCATGAAGTTAAACCAGGCCAAGTGCAAGGTCCTGCACATGAGTTGGGAAAATCCCAAGCACAAATACAGGCTGGGTGGAGAATGGATTGAGAGCAGCCCTGAGGAGAAGGACTTGGGGGTGTTGGTTGATAAGAAGCTCAACACGACCCGGCAATGTGCTCTTGCAGCCCAGAAAGCCAACCTTATCCTGGGCTGCATCAAAAGAAGCGTGACCAGCAGGTCAAGGGAAGTGATTCTGCCCCTCTATTCTGCTCTCATGAGACCCCACCTGGAGTACTGTGTCCAGCTCTGGGATCCCCAGCACAAGAAGGACATGCACCTGTTGAAGCAAGTCCAGAGGAGGGCCACAAAGATGATCAGAGGGCTGGAGCACCTCTCCTATGAAGACAAGCTGAGAGTTAGGCTTGTTCAGACTGGAGAAAAGAAGGCTCCAGGGAGACCTTCTAGCAGCCTTCCAGTACCTAAAGGGGACCTACAAGAAAGCTGGAGAGAGACTTTTGACGAGGGGATGTAGTGATAGGACAAGGGGTAATGGCTCTAAATTGAAAGAGGGTAGATTTAGATTAGCTATAAGGAAGAAATTCTTCACTATGAGGGTGGTGAAGCACTGGAAGAGGTTGCCCAAAGAAGTTGTGGATGCCTCATCCCTGGAATTGTTCACAGCCAGGCTGGATGGGGTTTTGAGCTACCTGGTCTAGTGGAAGATGTCCCTGCCCATGACAGGGGGGTTGGAACTAGATGATCTTTAAGGTCCTTTCCAACCCAAAACATTCTATGGCTCTATGATTCTATGCTAACTAAAATAACAGCTCTGCATGGCTCAACTACTAATAAAAGCATGGTAAAACACTTGTTTTGTTTTGTCTGTCAGACATATGGATAACAAATTTTGCTTGTGAAGGGCAGACTAATATGCCACTGCTAAAACGTAGAGGAGATTTGAGGGAGTGCTCTGATGAACTGCTCCTTTTCCCTACAGATATCATTACAGGGATGCAACGTTGTCTCAACCTCTAGAGTTTAGTGCTCTTGCTTTATCCTTACCATAGCTTCTACTCAGAACATGGGATGCTGGTCTCTGTGGCAAAGGACGTAAGTTATCTAGTCCCAGTTATGCTGCTACAGTGAAAGCACAATTGAACATGATAGTATAAACATCTCTATAGAATAAAAATCTGTGGGAACTCTTGTCTAATTTCCTTTTCTCATTTAGAAACAACTAAAAGCAAAGAATTCAATAACAGTTACTTGGGCCTTAACTTATTTAAACTTGAAAATCTGTAGGCACTGTATATATATATATATAAAATTGAACAAGCCATCACGTTTTAATGTTCTCCAGTTCAGCCTTCCCACGCCCTGAGTTTGCAGGATCAGAGACCATCTTTCTTTTAATCAATCTCTATCCTCCTGAGAGATTTTTGAACCTTTCATGACATGTCTGGATTAAACTGTTATTAACGCCTCCTTTTGCAGTCACATGAAAAGTCATTGCTTTATAACATGTTATTTTATCAATCTGCTGGAATTTTTGTATTTCAAATAAGTACAAAGATATAGATTTGCATTTTCATACCATTTATATTTTATTTTCTGTAAAGTATCATATAACCATTTTTTCCTTCCACTATAAATACATTAACCTCTAACATGCTAATATATTTGGTAGATATATTTAAGTAACTTTTTAAAATGGGAAATTTAATATGTTGCATCACATTTTCTCAATATCCTTCGATATTTTGATATATCTGAATAAAACACTGATAAAAATGTGCATTCATTATTTTGCTCCCTTTCTCATCATTCTAAACATATATTCTTGCTGCTCTGTTGCCTTCTGATTTAAACCTTTCTGATTTGTGCAAACTCAGCAGCCAAGGTGTATACAGCTTGCCTACTGCAGCATTTACCCAAATGAACACATATTGTAGGCATTCTTTATGAAATTAGATACCAGACCCTCTGTAAGAGGGGAAAAATCCTAAATTATGATCTGGAGAAAAGAATATAGATTCTGTTATGTGGGATCACTATTCACTGATGTCTGGATGTACAAAAACTGATGGCCGTTAATGATACTTCAAAGAGATTGAAAAAATTCCAGGATCCAGCCATGGAAGGTTATCAGAGGACCATAAATAAGCCTGTGACTGAGATGCTTTATCAATTTCAAGATCCATCATCTTATTCAACTAAAAGCAGCATCAAATACATTTGGGAAGAAAATTTCTGGACTGTTGCAATTCTTTCCATTTCAGAATATCTTATTGTGCTCTTTCCCTTCACTTTCCACCTCTTGCAACAGAATATATTTATCACTTCTCCCCTACTTCAGATTTTCTGGGTCTTGATTTAAGGATAAAATCTTACTCCATGGATATTGATATTACTAGGTTATTATCACCTGGGTTTACAGGTGATTCCAGACTTATTAGTCCTACAAGCACTGTTGAACTCAAGCACTTGATTTCTCTCAACAAATATATGATAAAAATGAGATGTTATCTCGGGTTTTTACCTTCTCTGCAGTATAATAAGACATTATGCGATGCATATATTCTAGTAGCTTATAAAAGTCTGCAATAATATCATTTTTGAATACCTCTAATTCTTCAGTGCTATCTTTTACGTTGTGAATATAGATGCATAGCCTATCTTCTCTACCTGACCACCTGGACTAAAACTTGCTTTTCAACAGGAGTGCAGTGAACGTCCTGTGTTTCAAACTCACATACATGCATGTGCTTATCAGTTCCCTTGTTTACTGTAAAGCGTACAGTAGAGAGATATGAAGATCTTGCATGCATCTAGTTTTCTTTCTACAGCAAGGACACATTCTCTGGCAATACAGAAAAAAGTGCCTCTCATTTTTTGTAAATGCTTTTGTAGCACTAAGGCTCTGATCACATTAAGTATCATAGGCATTTCGTAATTGCCCTCCCTCTCCAAAAAGACATAAAATAATGCAAAAAAAAAATCTGTAATCTGTCAAATGCAATACTGTATCAATAAACAATGTATCCTTCTTAGATGACAAACTAGCTAAATATAAAAATGAAGATATTCTGACAAACGTTTCAGGATGGGAAAAACCAACAAGGCAAGTTGCACAGTCACCCATTTCTGCCATATTGGGCCTGTATCTTTCCCTGGCTGGCTTAGTTTCTACAATAATGTTTTCATATGTTCACATATAACCAAAATGCCCCAGCTGAATAAGATTTTCACATTGCTCCACACAAATTAAGAGAGCAGAATTCATTACAGACTGGAGCCAGCTCAGCTTCTGTGTATACCTTTTCACCTTGGTGATGTATTGTTCATCTCTAATATTAACCTATTGATTACTTGTGCTGCTGCTACAACAGACCAATCTATCACAGAATTTTCGTTTCTATTTTTAACAAAGGATTTCACAATAATAAGATGGAATATAATGGCCTAGAATTAGAGCTTTTTTTGCCAGGCTATGGCTCTATGAATATGTTTTAATGTTTTCATTTTTAACATAGATGAATAGGAAAGCTACATTTCTACAATAGTTGCCTATGTTAAATCCATTACATCTGGTTTTGGTATATAAATGACAGCCTCTGAATGGTAGCTGGTAGTTGTAACTCCCTGTCCTCACCCTTGATAAGTTCCAATCTCTGTGAAATTAACTCGATTTCTCACAATAACTTTATTTTGGTCAGGATTTTAGTAAATTGATAGGGCCTCCAACAAAATTTGTTGTTTGTTAATATTCTAATTCACTCAATGTGCATTTAGAATGCAGGTCAATGATCTTGGTCTGGTCTTAGTGCTCTTATCAAGACAAAAACTTGTCTTGAGCCACAGCCTTATATAGCTCAAATAATTATTTAAATTTATAGGTATTTTCCTGTCTAGTATATTTCAGTCCTTTTTGTGCTCCGACTGCAAATTACAATATTTGGAAACTCTTCAGAAACCTCCTTTCTGCCTTGTCCCCCTATGCAGTAAAAGATGCTTGGGGCTTACTTAGTTACTGCCTTGGTTATTTCCAATATCATGCATTAGGGAATGTTGGTAAAAAAAATTAGGTTTCATTTTCTGGACCTGGAGACACGACCGCCTCTGGCGGAATGATGTTACACCTTTGTCTCATCATGTAAATCACTATTCACTGATTTCAGAAAATACATTTGCTATGTGACAGATGGGTCAAACATCCCGTCCACTTAGACGTGTATACAGCTACCCAGAGTGTTTGTTGCTTTTATAATAAAGATAAAAACCTTCCTGCAGTTTAGCTAGCCCATCTCCTCTGTGCCATCAATATGGTTTAGTAACACTCACATGATTAATTCTGCTTCACAGCCTAGATTATTTTCTTCCTCTTGGCTCTCATTAGTAAGGGCAAGTTTCCAGCCTATGTGGTAGATCTACAATTTGCAAAGTAATGAAAACAGCATTGTTTCCAAACTATATTCCTGTAGTCACACCACCTACTTCTATGGAAATATAATGCAACTGCTATTGCACTTAGTTTATATCTGGGGCTTGCTTGCTTGCTTGCTTTTATATCTTAATTTCTCATATAGATGACATTTCAAAACTATAGTTCTGTTCTTGCTGTGTATATCAGAAAAGAATAGTCCAACATAAAGCCATGGTATTTTGGAATTAAGGTATGAAAATTCTTTTTTAAAAGAACAATAAGTTGTATTTGTTTTTCCAGATGTACTATATTAATAAATTTTGAGATTACATCTCAGTCCAATTGAAATACCAACTAATTTAAAGTACTGAATCAGCTCATTCACTTTAGTTTTCTTATATCATGCTATTTTTTATTTATCCTGAGATATTTATTTTTATGTCTTACAAGAAAAAGAAAACCAAGACGCAAACTGTGACTTCCATATATGAATTAATAATATTTTTGTGTGTACTCATAGTATGTTATTATTGATAATGGTAGACTATTTCTGACAATGCAACAAATATGAAATAAACAAAAGCTGGAGGTAAACGTAAGGGCCTGCTTCCATTCAGCTGTGTCTGTGAACACAAGTTTTAAATGCCACACAGCTTTAAATCCAGGTACAGCTAATAATATGTTCCCCTCAACATTAAGGAAAGTTGTTTCTAAGTGACAAAAGGATATTTGGAAACTCATTCTGACTTTATTCAGTGCACATTCGTAACAGTGTTATGTCTTATCTGAAGCACTCTCCAGATGAAAATCAGTTATTGAAAATGAGAAATTACTGAAAATTCTTTTTCAGAAAAGATCAAATATAGAGAAGTGAAAATATCTAAAGGTCTATTGATCTAGTTGGTTAGCTTTTATATTTTCTTATGTAGCATTAATTCTAGCAATAGAAGCCATGAATTCAAGGGAGCTGCAGTGGAGCTGTGGAAATAATATTCCTGTGACTATTGAAAATATTCCAAACATAAACTTAGTATCTTTTTAGGATGCATTCAAAAGCGATTGAAATGGAGAAACCTTTCTTTGCCATTGCTCCTGCTGCTATTCTGACATTCCTTTCTTGTTGTAAATAGCGTATGTGGGATCAGCATATTCTATAAGGATTTGCTCTGGAGCATATCTACTGAGCATATTTGAGCTGCTCAGTCCAGCAATCATATGAAGTCCTGTGTGTATACGAACATATGCAGAGCAATGCCAAACCTGTTGCAAACAGGGGATGCTGTGGGTGGAAGAGCAACACAGGAGAGCAGCAAGCAATAGAAAGAACAGTAAGACCCCTGAGGGAAAAAGATACAGGCAGTATGGGAGAGGTTACAGGGAGAAACTGGACTATCAGCTACATGGCTGGATAACAGCAACATAAAAAAGAGGGAAAAAGCAATTCATAACTGAAAAGACCACTGGGAGAATAAAAGGCATTGATAAACCTCTATTTTTTTAGTCGTTTTCTCTGCAAAATAGTCCAAGTACAGTGAAGAGTACTTCTGAGATACATGGCCTCAAGAGATAAGAATTAAATGGAGACTTAGGAGTCATGAATGGGAGCAATATATGGGACTCCCTGACATATGATAGGCTGACTGGGAATAAATTTCTTTGAGCATAGTTTTAAACTGTTCTCTAGGTTTGCCAGGCTCATAAACAGACTTGTTTACTGAAATTCAATGGAGCATGTTAAAGTCAGACTGAAAAACAGCGTCTGTTTCAGCACAGAGGAGGCCAAAGTGGGCTGGTGTCACTCATCACTGCCTCTCAAGGTGATGAGGAAAGCTGTAAGGAAAGTGTACAGGGAGCCCCAAAACCATGAAGCCCCATCTGAGGGAGGCGGCATCTCCCTAACTCCTCATGGCAAAGGTTGTGATAGCTCCAGGGTTGCCTGTGCCCCATGGCTTGGGTCTGTCAATGAAAAGGTGTCAAAAAGGTACGCCTGGGGATTACTTAAGAGTATAATCTATGAAGATTTCTGTGGAACTTGACCCACTCAGTTACTAAAGGGATGGCAGGGAATAAAAATCTTAGTGCAGGCAAGCCCAGATAAAAGCACTTTTGAGTTTTAAACTAACAAAGGGTGCTAAATTCTGTCAGCTTTACATTTGTAAATTCAAAAATTATGCATTACATGTCTGTCTCTCAAATCACGAGTGTTGCTGTTCTATACAGGGCTCTCACTTTTTGTAGGTATTTCCTCCATGCCGTGTTTACATATACACATACACACACTCATGCAGACCCACTATCTGCCAAAAATTCTCATACTTACACTTTAATCCCTCTCCCTTCAGCATTCTCTAAAAAAACTGACCCTGGCTCTGACCAAATTAAACTTAGGGCCAAAATTACCACCCCAGTTTCCAGTGCCTAGATAGCACTACGAAGCCTTGGTAAGAAATCCCATCTGTCCTGTACATGGTGTGCCAGCAAGGGCTTCTTTCAGTCCCTGTGATAGCTTCAAGTGCACAGACGTTTAGCTTGCAAAGGTATGTTTTTCCATGTCTAATATTTCTGAGTCTGCCCTCAGGCTTGAGATCTTGCTTTGGACTTACCTCTCTTGTCCCCAGCTTCACAGGTCCAAAGAACACACTACTCCTTCAGAGCGACAGGATACTCAGAAAGAGAAAAAGAAATAAGAAATGGAAAGGGAGAAAAGATGGATGGGAATTTTTTTAATCTTTTTTAGTTGCTCCCCGTTTCTCACTCCCTTGAGAACCACACAACCACACCACGCTGCTGTGTTGAAAAGCACCTTATTCTAAGAGTAGGATTATTGAGTCAGTCTATTTGCATTAAAATCTTCTTTGCGTTTCCATATCTCCTATACTTAATTCCAACTAGATTTTAAAAGCATAATGTGTCATAGTTAATCACTATAAGATTTTGTATATGGAGGAAGATTTTGCCTTTTGAAAGCCATTTCTGAGCACATGAAGGAGAAAATGGTATTTGGAGTAGCAAACATAGGCTGACCAAGGGTAAATCTTGCCAGACAAACCTGGTCACCTTTTATGATGAAATGACTGTGGAGGAGAGAAGTGCAGTGGATGTTGTTTATCTCATCTATAACAGGACTTTCCTCCTGGTCTCCCACAGCATTCCTATATCCAAGTTATGATGTTAAGATTTTAGATCAGGGGACTACTAGACAGGTGAAAATCTGTCTGGATTATCAGACTTAAAGTGTGGTGGTTAATGGTTTGTATTTTGCCAGTTAGCAGAGTTCCTCAAGGGTCAATTCTGGGACCGTTCAATATCTTCTATTCTGTTCAATATCTTTAACCTAGAAGAGGAGATGGAGTGCACCCTCATCAAGTCTGGGAACAACCCCAAACTAGGGGATACAGAAGAGCCATTCAGAAGGAGTTAAACAGGCTAGAGGAATGGGCTGATAGGAACCTCATGAAACTCAGCAAGGACAAATGCAAAAAGTCCTGTACCTGGGATGAAATAATCCTCTTCAGGAAACTGCAGCCAGTATATTGAGGGACATGATTATTCCCCTCTGAGAAGCATTGACTAGGTCACATGTGAAATATTGGATTCACTTTTGGGAGCTCCAGGTCAATAAGGGGTTTGATAAATGGAAGCAAGTTCATCTGGTCAGGGCCTGTAGCACTTATTCTGTGAAGAGAGGCTGAGAAACTGGGTCTTATTAAGCCTAGAGAAGAGATGGCTTTGAACGGACCTAACAGCAGTCCTCTCATACTTACAGGGACGTCATCAAGAAGATGGTGTCAGTCTCTTCTCCCTAGTAACAGACAATAGGACAAGAGGAAATGGCCTCAAGTTGTGCCAGGGGAAGTTTAGATTGGACATTCGTAAAAATTTCTTCACCGAAAGGGTTGTCGGGCATTGGAACAGGCTGCCCAGGGAAGTGGTGGAGTCCCCATCCCTGGAGGTATTCAAAAGACGTTTAGATGTGGTACTAAGGAATATGATTTAGTGGTGGACTTGGTAATGATAGGTTAATGGCTGGACTTGATGATCTTGGAGGTCTCTTCCAACCATAACAATTCTATGATTCTATGGGACCAGGCTCTTTACTGAAGTGCAAATGAGGTCGGGAAGACAATCAGATAGTGATCATAAATTGCAATGGGGAACATTCTAACTGGATATAAGAAACATTTGTCACCCTGAAGATAATTAAGCATTTGAGCAGATTGTCCAGAGAGTTTGTGGAATGGAGGTCCTCAGAGGTTTTCAAGATCTGTGTGGTCAGATCCCTCAGCAGCTCAGTCATTGAGTGTTGACCCTGCTTGGAGTAGGAGGCTGTACTAGGGATCCCCTGAGGCCCCTTCTGACCAGAATAATTCTATGATTCTAAGGTCCACAGATCATTCCTGAGACGTCAGGACTGTTGTAAAGCAGTACGAAGTCTGTTATTCTCATTTTGTGCATATTTTGGGGTTAATGTGTGTCAAATTGCTGAAGCTGTTCCCTGAGAATGTGTACCTGCCTCTTTTTCTCCAGTTCAGTATTTGGAAAAGGGCAACCTATACCCCCATAAATTGTGCTTAAATGGTGAAATTCTTATTTGACTACAGGACTATTCTGTGTGATTTTTCTTCTGCTTGTAGTCATAATGACATTATTTTCATGAACTGATTGTAGATCCTTCAATCCCAAATCAGATTAATGTTTTATCTTGCCTTGTATTTCTACCTACAAGTCGCCAGTGATTCTAACATCACATTTCTAACATTGAAACCACTCTTATTTTTAGCTCTGTTGAACAACATGTTGACAACTAACGGTTCTTAGTTCAGTGATTCTGTTTCTTAATGTCAGTGTTAAAAACTAATCAGAGCTTTAGTCCACAGACTTGTTAGCAAATTCTCTCTCTGACTGAGGTTTCTAATTATCTGCCAGGCCAGGCGTTATGAATGCTATCAGTGATGTGCTCAGACTCCTACTTCTCTCAAAATTACATGAAATGATGTTTTATGAAGTATGATTTGTGTTCAGAAGTTTGGTGTGTTGGCATGTTGCCTTTTCACAAGAATTTGGTATGATAGGTTTGGTATATGTTAACTTCTCTTTCACTGAAGTGTTTTCAAGTGAGATTACCTCAGGGAAGTGAGAATAATAGTGTAGAAGAAGTACAAAGCTTTTTTTATTCTCCCCACAGACCTCATATAATCTGTATCGTGTTTGTTTCAAGGAGATAAAATTTTCTGCACTATCAATATAGGTTCTTTTATTTGACCTACTCTGTAGTTTCAACAGGCTTTAGTAGGTTCTTTGATGTACGTATTCATTTCAGACCAATATAAGAAACCTTTGGCCCTTCTCTTTTAGATTTTTTCATTCTGCAAGTGACCTACGTGTGTTACCTTTTTCGTTATTATTTTTATTTCCCATAACTTCTTAAGAATCACATTATCATGTTTTAGAGCAAGACCTGGTATTGAGAGAATCTGTAAACTGATGGGACATACTCGAAAGCACAGACTTGACCATCCTGTGATAACAATCTTAATTGTTTTCTGCCAGTAGTGGTTCTCATGCCTCCTTACAGCCAAATGAGTATCTGTCCATGTGTGCTAAGAAATGGACTTCTATTTAAACTAGGAACTAGTCACATTGTTTAAAATATTTTAACACTGTTAAGGTACAACATGCACTGGAAAGACCTTCACAGTATTAAGAAGGTGGCAGGGTAAAGAGCAAAATCAAGGGCATTTTCATAGCTTGGTTCTATTTAAGGGAAATATAATAAGAAATCTACCATTTATGAGATTTCTTAGAAGTTGTTCCTTTAACTCCAGTTCACTGCTTTGTTTCTTGCCTTTCTTCCTTTTTTTTTCCCCTTAATTTCTTTCCTATTTTTACTGAAAATACTCTGAAAGTGTGTATTTATTGATGGGGCAACTCTTGACTCATGATGTCAGAGGGACAGTCTGGCTCCAAGCACATTTGAAGAGCCATTTAATGGCAGTCCTAATGGTCCTAGCCCTTGACCATAACCTCATCTGAAGCTTCACTTAGCCATTCTTGTCCCATAAAAAGCATTATACTACTTCATTCACATACCTCTTTTTCAGGTTTTGGCTATTTTCTTTTGCATTATACGGGTGATCCAGAAAGAGAAAAATGAAATCAAAAAAGGCAAGGTCCTGATACTGCCAAATTGTTTTACATAGGTTCCAGTACAGTCTGTGGGTGTTTTGTCATTGATGACACTGGGAGAAGAATTGGGCTCTACACGCTCATTGTAATTCGATGGCTCAGTTGAAGAGTGCACAGTGTCGCTAATAAGCTTCCATCAGAGAACAGTAATGGGAAACTGGTTTCCTGGCACCAGCTGTGTACCTTACTATGCCCTGCTACTGTTGAAAATGAAAATGACATATGAATTCTACTGATGAGAACATATTATGGCAACATGCAGAAAGGAGCAAGTTTCATTTTCCGCAACAGAAAGGAATATACACTATAAAGGCTAAATGTTCCAAAGGACACGTATCCAGGGTATACTCTGGGTAAAGGATAGGTGTCCTGGGGACACTTTGTATTAAAGAGAGCTGAGTGTCTGACAGCAAAGCAGGAACAGTCAGACGAGCGAAGCTGCCTGAAACATTAAAGAAAAAAGCTAATTATGTGTTTAACTGAATTGATGATAAACATGGGATTGTTAAGATTTCCTTACTGTTGTTTTGGTTTTGTTTTGCTTTTTTGTTGTTGTTGTTTTGGGGGTTTTTTGTTGTTGTTTGGTTTTTTCTTTTTTTTTTTTTTTTTTAACTGATTGATAAGCAGAGTCTTGGTCCTGAAAGGACAATCTTATTATTCATCTCAATCTACACCTTTCACACAAGATGAAATCTCAGAGGTGGGCATAGCTGTAAGCACTCTTTTCAGTGCCTCTGTAGGCTGCTTTTTGAAGGTTAGGTGAGCACCAAAATGTTACCTTTTGTTTTCTTTTTTGATTTTCCTGTGTACCACGAGATTCCATGTCTTCCCTTTTGAAGCTTATGCTGTCTGCTCCTTCTGTGTTCCCTGTATCCCCTTCTAGTCCCCCTTGCTTTTTCTATCTATCTCTCTTTTAGCTTTCCTCTGCTTTTCGAGCTTTGCTGTGCAATTCCTTGGAGCTTCATGCTGAAAAGACATGACTTGACTGCAAGCTTTCAAGAGTCACAAATGAAATGAGCTTAGGAACTCTGTGTCTCTTGATGCCAAGTGCAAAAAACTTTCCTAAGTGCCGTAGTTTTGCCAGTCAATTACTGAAGCCTGTGAAAAAAGCATGGAGTAATAAAATTATGGGCAATACTGAAAGGAATACCAGAAAGTAGAAACAGTCTTGATTTAATGGAGAGGAGCATTATTGATTCCTGCCCTCCACAACAGAGCTTAAAAGCAAATAAAACCCATTACTTTCAATGGCAGACATTTTAAAAGCCACTGTCTGTGTAATGTTTCAAAACATATTGCACTGGAGTTGCATTGTCTCTTTATTCTTGTACATTTCTGTCGTACAATGAGCAAAGTTTTGCCATTACACCATTACAAGAACTAATTTCCTAACGACTACAATCAGTATCATCTCCATAGATCCAATTACACCTGAGTTACCAGCTTGTCAAATCTTCTCAGCCAAACAGGATTCAGCAATTCAAAATAAAATCTCCAAGGAAATCCTAGACCTTACAGGAAATTATTTTGGAAACTTGGAAATCCCTGGCTTTGATTCAGCATCACTTTCAACCCTCAATGTGTAGCTAGGGAGAACCACGATCTTTGAAGTGTCTCCGTTTCAACTAAGTAAGACAAGATCACCTGAGCTCCTTCAAAAGCCATGGTTTACCTGGGATCATGTTGTTGTCAGTTCTGGTTTTCCTTCTTTCTTCCACTTCTCCCTTGCATTTTCAGCAACATTAGAAGTACTTTCCCATGAAAGATCGTTGCTGAATCAAATCTTGGAAAATTACTCTACGTTATCTTCACTAGTTCTTCACCTTTGTTTTTAAAAAGGCCTCTGTTTCTTCCTGTAGTAAAAGATGCAGTAGAAACTGCTGTGCTTTGGTAGCAGGAGAATGTCAGCCAGCTTTCACCCCCACATTCCTCACCTGAAGAGAAAGTGCTGCCTTTGACACAATGCTATAGGATTCTCTTGAGTAGAAGAATTTATAACCATAAGGTATTATCTTCCTGTTCTCTTTCTTCTTCTCCTCTCTTTTCTCTTTATGTTTCTTGTTGTTGTTGTTTTTGTTATTGTTGTTTTGTCTTTGTTTGTTTGTTGTTTTTCTCCTCTAGATCTTGGGGTATTATTTAAAATGTACCCTATACTTATTCATTTTTTTATGGAAAAAAAAAAAGAAAAAATAACATGGAGGTCACCTCTAAGCATGTAGAAGAAAAGAAGGTGATCAGGAGCAGTCAACATGGATTCACCAAGGGGAAATCATGCTTGACCAATCTGATTGATAGCCGTCTACGATGGCATGACTGGCTGGGTGGATGAGGGGAGAGCGGTGGATGTTGTCTACCTGGACTTCAGCAAGGCTTTTGACACTGTCTCCCATAACATTCTCATAGGTAAGCTCAGGAAGTGTGGGTTAGATGAGTGGATGGTGAGGTGGACTGAGAACTGGCTGAATGGCAGAGCTCAGAGGGTGGTGATCAGTGGCACAGAGTCTAGTTGGAGGCCTGTAGTGAGTGGTGTTCCCCAGGGGTCGGTACTGGGCCCAGTCTTGTTCCATTTATTCATCAATGACCTGGATGAAGGGACAGAGTGTACCCTCAGCAAGTTTGCTGATGATACGAAACTGTGAAGAGTGGCTGATACACCAGAAGGCTGTGCGGCCATTCAGCGAGACCTGGACAGGCTGGAGCATTCGGCAGAGAGGAACCTCATAAGGTTCAACAAGGGCAAGTGCAGGGTCCTGCACCTAGGGGAGGAACAACCCCATGCACCGGTACAGGTTAGGGGTTGACCTCCTGGAAAGCAGCTCTGCGGAGAAGGACCTGGGAGTCCTGGTAGATGACAAATTCACCATGGGCCAGCAATGTGCCCTTGCAGCCAGGAAGGCCAACAGCATCTTGGGGTGCATTAAGAAGAGTGTGGCCAGCAGGTTGAGGGAGGTTATCCTCCCTCTCTACTCTGCCCTAGTGAGGCCCCATCTGGAGTCCTGTGTCCAGTTCTGGGCTCCCCAGTTTAAGGAAGATGAGGAACTACTGGAAAGAGTCCAGCGGAGGGCTACAAAGATGATGAGGAGACTGGAGCATCTCTGCTATGGGGAAAGGCTGAGGGAGCTGGGGCTGTTCAGCCTGAGGAAGAGAAGACTGAGAGGGGACCTCATCAACGCTTATAAATAGCTCAAGGGCAGGTGTCAAGAGGAAGGGGCCAGACTCTTCTCAGTGGTGCCCAGGGACAGGACAAGGGGCAATGGGCACAAACTGGAACACGGGAAGTTCCATCTGAACATGAGGAAAAACTTCTTCACTGTGGGGGTGACAGAGCCCTGGCACAGGCTGCCCAGGGAGGGTGTGGAGTCTCCTTCTCTGGAGATATTCAAAACCCTCCTGGACACAGTCCTGTGCAGCCTGCTCTGGGTGACCCTGCTCTGGCCCAGGGGTTGGACTAGATGATCTCCAGAGGTCCCTTCCAACCCCTGCCACTCTGTGATTCTGTAACAAGAAAAAATACAATCTTTCCATGTAAAATATAGTGCAAACCAGACTGCCTTGCTATTTTGGATTATTGAAGCAAAGTACTGCTTGGATTTACCAGAGAACCCAGGCAGCTTTTACTCCTGCATTAGTCAGTCTTCACGGTGTGAGTGTTCACAGTCATTGTGTTCACAGTCATTTGACAGAGGGATGGCTGTGCAGCTGCACAATGTGCTATCTGCATTACAACTGGATCTGACTTTGAATACATATATGCTGGAGATATACTTCCCTGTGTAAGCCCATACAGGACTATTTGCAGATCTGTTATTTTCAATTTTTTTTTTTGTTTGTTTGTTTGTTTTTTGTTATTTTACAAGATGGCATGCAAGGAAGAATGCTGTTTAACCTGACAAAAGGTGAAATCAAATTACTCTCTGCCCTCTCACTGGAAGTCTGATCAGTGAGAGGAGCTTGTCATCCTTCCTGAAGGATCAGTGCCAGAATAGGCTGTTCAAGGAGGCAACTAGGTCTATGTAGTACTTGCTTGATCTAGCCCTTCCCCAACTTCCTTACTCCTGTCTGCCTTTGAGGACCAATGAGAGATCTCACGGGCCTCTATCAGAATGGGTTTGTGAATAATTTTGCATATCATTACCTATTCCTACAAGCTTGCTGCAGGGAATTATCAGGCAGGCACTCTGTGCCATGTAATGAATAAAATGGAATAAGCTGGACCATGTACTTCCTTCTCCATAGTATATTACAACTTCATGGTAAAAACAACTGATATTAGTTTACTTGAAATCCTCTTTGCAGACACCTTCTCCATTTTACCCCACTGGTCTATTTTTATTTTTATTCTTATTCTTATTTTTTTTGTCTTAACTGAAGAACCTCTAGCTATCAGAAATACTGCTTTTGGAACTGGGCGTAACGTTTTGTGACATCCACTGTTTTCCTTAGTAGTTATTAGAATTCAGAGTCGGTGTTTGTACCTGATAATTCTTTACAGCTAAACAATTAAACTATAGAAAGTGCTTATTGACTACTAACACTAACTTCCTCTAAGCACAACTTGTCCTGTTTATCGAAATCCTAGGGAGTTTCTAGGCTTCACAAGCCTTCTAGAAGTGTCAGTTACCCCTATGGCCACTTACGTAAGGCAGTGCAAATTGTCTCCTCAGGATGTATCCACTGAACATCGTGTCTTCTCTTTCGGATATTTCTTGGGAGCTTTTCATAAGAGCTATTACTCTTTTTCTACCACTACTGATTTTTATGATCAGCGTCTTTTCCAAGTACTGTCTTTAAATGATGAACTGTCAAAAATCTGAAGTCTTTCCTTTTGTAAACTCTTTTTTCTTCTCTCCCTTTTTTTTGTTCTGTTTCAGATGGAAGCTTAATGATAACAACTTGGGAGTGACATATATGGGTGACCTGCAGAAAACAATTACTCTCAGTGTGAGATTTATGAAGAATATAATTCAGTGGGGCATCAACAGCTGGTCCCTTCCTAGTGTCTCAGTACTGGAAAGAGCTGACTCTGAATGTTTTTAACTTCTAACATTAATTAAATATTCACAAGACTTTCTAATTAATTATATATGCTGGTTTTCAGGTTTTTGAGTGACCTTTCAAACATTTTGTTCTGCAGAAATTAAGAATGTCTCTTCTTCTGTATTTTATGCCAAATGGAGACCATTTATATAAATGATGAATAAGAACATTTAACATTATTGTGAATAAGTACATGTATAAATATAAGTAAATGTAAACACACACACACTTCTATATATATACACACACGTATATAATCCAAATATACATTCTTTCTCCTATCTCTCTGCATGGCATCCTAATTTATAAACCAATATGTCCACTGTAGGTAACAAGAATCCACTCTTTTAGTTAGAGCATCACCCTCCCTACAACTGGTATCCAAATGTGCATTTATAGAACTTATTCTTCTTGTTTTGAATCATAGAATCATTTAGGTTGGAAAAGATCTTTAAGATCATCGAGTCCAACCATTAACCTAGCACTGTCAAGTCCACCACTAAACCATGTCCCTAAGTGCCACATAGAATCATTTTGGTTGGAAGAGACCTCCAAGATCATCGAGTCCAACCGTCTACACGTCTTTTAAATACCTCCAGGGATGGTGACTCAACCGCTTCCCTGGGCAGCCTGTTCCAATGCTTGACAACCCTTTCAGTGAAGAAATTTATAGAAATAAAATTTATTGAAATAAATTTTGGCAAATTTTTGAAAATAAATTTTGAAAAATAAAATATTGAAATAAAAGAGACATGAAAAGACTTGACAGATGCATTTCAAAACAGATTTCTCATAGATCTGGACTAAAGTAAAAATAAAAATCAAAAATTAAAATGAATCAAAAATTTATGGAAATTCTCCAATAATAATACAAATTTTGTCCATTCTGCTACCTGAAGGTATCAGAGTTTTTAACCAGGTCTAATACATGCACTAATGGTAATGCTGATCTTCCATTTAAAATCTCCCTAATTTAGACTTTTCTCTCTGTACAGAACAGATCTCTTAACTTTGTCCTCCATGGAGATACTTTCAGGACTGTTACACTCTAGTGTATCTTGCGTAATGTGAAAGCATAGCTGATGAGCATTAGCAACAGGCTCTAGTCAATCACTCTCAAGATCATCGAGCAAGAAGCTTAACAGCCCTGGTTAAAATATCCATCTACCAAGTGTTCTTGACAGCTGAGCCTGAAAAATGTGCTATAGAAAAGATAACATTAAGAATGCTTTAAATGGGCCTGCACTTCTAATCAATTTGTCAGTTACAGAACAATATAGAGGCTTAGATAATTTTAATGTTTATATACAATTACCTTATTAGAGCCATAGTGGATGGATACAGCATGAGTGTGAGAGTTTTTGTGGTTACATATATGCACGACGTCTTTGATGAGCTTTGCAATCATTGTGCTCATAAATATCCATTACTTCACTTCCTGTGGTAGGAGAGGTTCATGTTTTCTGTCTTTTCATTCTTAAAGCTGCTTTCTAGCAATATTTTTATAATCTGTGCAGAAGTAGTAAGATATACTTCTCTGGAACCTTTTAATTGTGACACTTGGCACAGCAGGCCAAAATAGGAGGATTTAAGCTTCAAAATCCACAAGGGATTTGGAATTGCACTGAATGTTTCTGGCTTTGTTCCATGGGGTGCGATGACACAAAAGCTTATATATAAAATCTCACCTTATGCAGCAATTTCAACTCTTTAATCTTTGCTGCTAGTTCATTTCTGTAGTTCTCTTCCAGCAATTAATCATCTAGACAAGATAAATTCAGGCTGTGCCCGAAATATCCAAAAAGCTTTCCACAGTCCACTGTACCCCACAACAATTACAGTTGATGAGGCTAGTACCAGTGATACCAACCTTTATCCTATCAGTATTTGTATATTTTTAATGAGAGATTTTATATGATTTTTCACTGGTTTTAATGCTCTAATAGTTTCCTCTTGCTGTTCAGATAAATTTGATCTCTTCTTCTGCCTCAGTAATGTGTCATCCAAGTTATCATTTTTACTTGCAATTAATTTGTTTTATGCTATTAATTTTACTAGCAGCCATGTTGCTCTAACGGTAAAAAAAATCCTTTTATTTATTTCACACATTTAAAACCCAGCATTGATCTTGAAGGACTTGAATTCCTTTTTGCGTGGCTTGTTCCCTTTTTCAAATACCTGGACAATAGGTTTCTCTCCTTCTGCATCTCCACTGCGGTGGATTGTAAAACCCAGTGTGACAGAGTTTTCACTCTCAAATGACAGTGTATGTGTATTTTGTAGAAGTGGTGACTTGTACAGGTCTTTTCCAGCCTAAGGAAACAAGCCATCTGGTTTCATCTGCAAAATGATGTAAATGAATCAGTTTTTATGTTCCAGATTCCATAGAATTCGATATGGTCATAATCACAAAGTAATATATGATAATAAAGTGATAGATGTATGGTAGTAAAGAAAACTTAGTGACATCAAGTCTTTAGCTCCTGGCTTCAGCCCTGTATACTTGTACGTAACCAGTGCTCAGAGGGCTACTGCTGCTGATTCTAGTCACTGCAATGGATTCCTTATTCTCATGCTCTCTTTAATTAAATAACTGTAAAAACCCTCAGTCTCTGCTGGTACTGGAAGTGAAGTTATATTAAATGCTGGACTTAGGAATGTGTTTGGTTTCTTCTTTTTTTTTTTTTTTTTTGATATGGTTTTAGATTCCTTTACAGAAAAGCGTTGTCCTCTGAGGACAACACTTTTCTGTAAAGGAATCTAAATTCTCACTGTTGCTGATAAATCAAGAGGTGCAATTGGCAAAGGAGAAAAAGAATCTTCATTGGGTTCCAGAAAGGAATTCTCCTTGGTGGCACTAGTACTAATGGAGGAAAAAATCCAAACTCATTAACAATTTATATTCTATAAAATTCTTAGTATACAGCAAATTATCAGCTTAAGGCTTTTGGGATTCCAAATGTAGATTTGCTAAGATTAACAGTGTGCTAGAGATGTGTTCCTACCAAAGGGTTCAGAGATAAGTAGTTGTATATTTTGTCAGGAACTTCAAATTGGAAGCAAATGTAGTACACTCATGTATTAAGGCCTGTCATTATTACATTGCCTTAAAAGAAAAATTGCTTTGTGAGATACTGCTCTCACCAAAACAAAAAAAACAAGGAAATATTCACATATCCCTCTGAGGGATCCCATGAGGCAAAATAAAGGAAACATATATGAATGGCTGCACAAAGTTTAACTTCTAACAAATATTGTCATTAGCTCTCTACAGTGGAATCTATGAGGCTGTACACCAAAGCTTTCTAGCCGGCTTCACTATCTTAATAGATCATGAGATTGTAGGGAAGTGAGAAAGTACTTCAGCGTTAAACAATAAGGGCATTGGCACCTGGAAATTTCCACTGCTATATAACAGTGCAAGAACACAAAATTTAGTTTGACTAGGTGAAGGAAAATAAACATTTTTTGTGTATTTTTAGCTATTCATAGCTGTAAAAAAGTGAGAAAAGTTCTGCACAGTAGTTCCCAATTCAGCCATTAGGGAACAGACTGAAGCATAAGAATAATCCTGATTTATAACATTCTTCAAGTACTATTCTTGAAAAATTACATCCTCTACTATGCAGGTCTAGTCTGATAAACAAGTTGATGAGAAGAAAAAAGGCCAAAAAAATGTCTAATAAACATTCTTTAGAAATTAAGTAAACGTTGATAAGTGGTTTTACAACCTAAATTTAAGCTCCTGTTTTTGAAAATACCGCCCGAGATGGGGAAGGCTGGCAGAGAGATCGCCTTTATTGAAATTGCTACTGGTATCTTTTTAAAATGTTCCCTAGGGAACCTCTCTCATGCAAGGCAGTCAAAAAGTGAAACTTAGGAAAGATCACAAAGCAAGACGAGGGAGTTGAATCCTCAGAGATTATAATTGAAAGTAAGGTCTGCTGAAGGACTAATGAAGCAAAGACACTGTGCCTTGCTCTGTTTTTATTGAAATAGCTAACCAGAATCCTAAACATTAGAGCAAAATAGTTCAACAACACATGTATGTCTATATCTTCCCCTGCCCCTCAAAATAATGGATTTCCCTACTGAGATGCCTGTTTAGCAATCAGAGCAGAAAAGCCACAGATTGTAAATAAATCGTGAAGCTTTCTCATGTTTCTATTTCTGCTAGTTTTCTACTACTTTTTATGAACTGGATGTTATGTACATGCTTTAAATGTGCATTTTCAAAACCAAATCAAGGTGAGTAAGATAACATCTGTAAAACAAGTAGGCATGAAATATGTAAGTTGTATCAAAGTTAAGGATCGTCAAATCAGTGTTTGGAGGTTGCTTGAGAGTTTTTCTAAACAATTCCAAGAGCCACAGGGTGTAAGAATACCCACATCAATAGCATGGTCATTCTTTTGACATTGATTTTCAAAATACATGCCAAGCAATTTGCACTGTGTACTGTACAAATGTCAGTCAGAGGTAGAAAGTTGGCCACAAGGGATGACAGTGTTAAAATGTTGCATAGTATCAAAATCCTAGCTTTGGTGGAAAAAAAGATCAGCAACAGAAAAGTTAGGATTCTATTAAGGACCAAGGGAATCATTAAAAGGGGTAAATTTGACTCTTTCTTCTCCTTACCTCAGTCCATACTCCCCCCACAAAGTCTTTGAAATACAGATTTAGTGACAATATTGAGTCAACAACCACTAGCAGTCTCCTAGGTCCCATCTATTCCTCCTTTATATATTTCTACATATGGAAAGAAACTGTCACGATGTAAAACCACCAAACGGATCTTCCCACATCGTCAATCAGAGGGAAACTGATGTCGCTGAAGAATATGACCTTATAAAATATCAATGTTTGGTTGCAGTAGGTATAAAGGACCAAGGTCTTTGGAGACCTAGATTCAAATGCACTTCAATCAGATGCAGTAAATTTGCCTCATGATTTGTAGACATACATGAAGGTTTATTTGGTAAAAATTATGGCTCTTGATCAAGAACAAATTAAAACTAGCAAATTACAAATTTATACAGAAAGAAAGCTAGAAAAAGATATGCTGGGTTTTTTAAATTTTCAACCCATGCCATGTTAGCCTCTAGACAGAACTTTCAGTTTCCCAGATCTGCACTTTAATGAATTTCTGTTTTGTTGGAAACTAGAAATAACAAAAGTATAGTTCTTTTTTTAATAATGCAGTTAGATATAGCCCTGAAGTGCCAAGGTTCAATGAACAAAGCAGTAGTTTCCAGTCGTGCAGTCATTGCATTGCTAAGGTGTACAAAAGAATGATTTCAAACACGCACACACACACTATATATAGAAAGAGATATCATGCACAGATATGTAAAAAGAGGATATGCAAATATTTTAAAACATTCTTCAGGTCTTTCCAAGATGCAATGTCAGCTATTCATAAATATGCATATATTTTAGTGTTTACATAAAATTATATAAACAAAGAAGAGCACACAAATATAAACATGTATATGTGTACACATAAATACAATTTACATGTACTGACAAGGCAATTCTTTTATCTGTTTGTTTGGGGGTTTTAATTTTTACAAATATGGAATGATAACCATAAATGGAAAGTTATCTCTGGTTGTAAAACAGCATTTCAGTAATTAGACACATGGAAAATTTTGGTTTAATGAAGAATACAATATGATTGGCGCTTCTGCATTTCTCTTGATATGATAAGCTTTCTAATATTTTAGTGAAGGAAGGAAATACAGTTTTGACAGATATTGATTTTATGGTCATTACTTGTTTAACTCCATCCTTAGTCCTAAAATTTTGTACCAGTCTTGTAATGAGAATGAAAGAATAGTCGATGGATTCCCATTTGAAGTAGTAGTCTAATGTGTACTGCGTTTATTGAATGGCCTTAAGATTGGATTCGTGTTTAAATGCAATGACCTTTTACAGTCTTCAACCCATTCAGGACATTTTGGAGCAGACCGCACAGGAAACCGTTGGAATATAGGGTGCCCAAAGTCTTGGACCGAGCATTTATCAGCACACTCTGACTGCCCAAACTATTTCCATCTGTCCTTAATACAGCATCGTAACGGGAATGCTGGGCAGAAAACACAGCCCAGGGTCATTGCTAGAAGTGCTCTGAAGCTGTCAGCCCCAAGGGCAGGTGGAAATTGAAACCAGCTGTAACTGAGGCTGCACAGAAGGGTAATATGCAGCCTTGTTGTAGCATCACCTGGAGCTTTTTATCCTGTCTGAAATGGCTCACATAAGGCTCAGTATAGAAGCTGTAACTGCACAGACACCTTACTGTTTGCAGTGAGACTGTAAGCTGAAGATTTATGAACACCTAAAGGGTTCATAAGAACAGCTTTCTTTGAAGAACAACAAATCCTGTTCTCTTCTCAAAAACTATATGGAAATATGTTTCCTCTCCTCTTTATAGCCATCTACCATTTACAAATGCAGATATTTATAAAATTTTTGCAATCATTAAATCAGTGCAATATATTGATGCAAATCTTTCATATTGGTTCACAAGGCAAGTGAAAGTGTACATATAATGTATATATATATATAGTATACATATATGTAATCAAACAGTTGTCTTGTTCTGTATTATATGAATTATGCTCTGGTAATATTTTCCAAAGTAAGCCACATTAGAAAATTCACCACTTGCATATGTATCAGAGCCAGTTCTAAATACGTATCTCAGTCTTATGTTAGTTGAAATCCATTCATTTAAGTTGATTTACATTAGTATAAGACTGGTAGAATATGAGCTAGAAAGAAAGAATCAGGTCAACATTTTTTAATCAGAATTTTAATATTCACACAGTCAGTGTGGTACCTAGGTTAACTTCGTAACAGCTCCATAAAGTGAATTGATACGCAGTACTGTATCATGCCAATGTACGATTACAATCTATAATTTAAAACTTTTCCTTTGAAACTAGCTAAATACAGATTAAGAAGATAGATGGAAAGACCCTCATCATCTATCAAGTAAATAAAACTATACATCAGTGAACATGCATAGGCATTCTTCTTTGTCATCTCCTGTGCTCTGTGTGAGTAATACATTCTTGATTAGCTGCAAAACTTCTGTAGACTTTTACATTTTTATATATTTCAGATATTCCATGGAGTCACATAAATTGATGTTTAATTTTACTGACTATATGCCATAAGAACCATCATTGTCAATTTCTTCACAGAACAATGAATTGGTGCTATAATTCTTAAATGCTTGGTAATCAAATTTCTCCACTTCTCAGCAGGAAAACAAAGTATCAAATACACTAGTTTTGGAGATGATGCTATGTAGGTGTTTGTCATGTATTTTCAAAGCAAAGGGCTACTGCTAACATTTTTCATGGGTTTTTTTCTGTTCTGGAAAACAAAAGTTATTCTAGACATTGGAATGCATCAAAATCTCGTTGATTTTTTTTTTTTTTTTAAGTCAGAAAAGATTGAACATTTTGGTCTGGTTTTGATCAATGATAGAATAGTTCCCATGCAGAATCCATGTGTGTGAGATTAAGTACTGACAGTTTATCAGTTAACTTGTGCTGAGGTGATGGGTATTTCCTGGAACTGGGGCAACAAATGGACTCTTATGAGCAATAGGATGTTCATAAGAGTCCATTGGATGAGAAATAAAAATATATGCAAATGACTTATCTTCTTTCCACTTTGTTCACTTTTCTTGTTCACGTCCCCTTGTCATCCTTACATGCTCAGCTACCCCAAAGGAGTCACTCAGTATCCATATTTCCAAGGCATTCCTTGTTTTCTTCTTTCATTGTACTTGCCCTCTCACCCTGAAAAAGAAGTTTTGGGTTGAGTTCTGCTTTTTTCGTTACTCATATTTCAATGCTATGTAACTATCATCTCCATCTCTGCTCCCAGTGGGCTTAGTACAGTATGTGAGAAATGATACTGATGAGCCAGGAGGGAAAGCAGCTTGCTTATCTGACTACCATTTTCTTTCAAGTGGTGAAATAAAGCATTCCAAATGAAGAAAAATAACTTTCTGTGGTTTACCAGAAAATGCTGTCTCTGTCCTTCTGATAAATGTGAGGTACAAAGTTTATGAGGACTGCAGCTAACTATTTTATCAAGCTTCCTTTCACAAGGTGAGAAGTCTTCTAAGCAGGAGACTAGCTGATCTATTTTGACACTTTTTGCAGGGATCTGTAACTTTAATATCCTTTTCCCGGACAGTGCTGCAGAGATCCAAAGAAGAACCACTGTCATTGACATCTACGTTGTCAGTTATAACTACTATGCACCTGTTTACACCTGTGTAAATTGCAAGGTTTTGGTAGCATGGGGTGGTCTGCCGGGGCGGCCTCTCTGGGGGGAGGTCAGGGGCTGCCCTGTGCCAGACACAGGTGGTTCCAGCTGGCTCCAAAATGGATCCACCACAGGACACAGCCAAGCCCATAAGTAAAGCTGGTGGCACCTCTGTGATAACATTTTTAAGAAAACACCGGCGAGGGAGACAAGGAGGGAACAAAATACTGAGAAACTACAGAGGGAACAGTGAGGTCAGAGAAGGAGGAGGTGCTCTATGGCAGAGCAAGCACACATTTGAAGGGACCGTCGCCCATGGAGGACCCGTGCTGGAGCACAGGAAAAGGGTGATAAGGAAGGGTCAGCAGAGAGAAACCGCTATGCACTGATAGTTGCCTAGCTAAAGGAACCAAGTGTAACCTGCGGCAATACCACCAGGGAAGGAGAGGTGTCTGAAGTGAAGTTGAGCCTGGAAAAGGGGGGGGAAAGGTGTTTTGCCAAGTGTCTAAATGTTTCCCTTTTTGTTTCCTGTTACGTGAATCAATATTTTAATGTTTATGTTAACTGACAACAAAGTAAGTTAAATTCCCCAAACCCAGTCTGCTTTGTACGTGACAGCAGCTAGTGAGTGATCTCCTTGTCTTTATTTTGACCCGCGAGTTTTCTCTCTCCTGTTCTTCCTGTTTTCTCCCCGTCCTGCTGCAGGCGGAGGTGTGAGCGAGGAGCTGTGCGGGTGCTTGGCTGCTGGCTGAGGCCAACCCACCACAGCTAGAGAGCCAAGTGGTTGCCAAGATCCTTCTAAGGGAGCATCCTACCAGTCTTACCAAATTAAGGATTTCTGTCCGTTATGCACCATGTTGATTGGTTCTAGGATGTTTATAGGTTAAATGAAACACCATGCCTATGCTGATATAATTTTTAACTCAATACAGCTTTAACTGTAGAATGGCCGTTAAAGATTCCATGATATCAATTTAATTGGAGAAGAAGGGGTTAAAATACAGACTAACCTGAAATATTAGACTAAAAAGGAAAAGAATTCAAGTTAGTGAAAGAAATAAAATATAAGCTGCAGTCAATATTGCTATCAAATCATCAAAAGCTTCTGAAGAGACAAACAGCATCAGGTGAGAAATAGTTCTCTAATGAAAACCAAATGTCAAAAACATATGACATTTCATCACATTCTTTCAAAAAATCTGCTAGAAAGAGCTGCAGCACAAATCGCCATCTGTTAAAACATCCATGACATCAAAATTTAGTCTTTTAATAATGATTTTTCAGTATCATCTTTTGAAAAGCAACTTGACCATTATTGTACTTTAAACTCAAGTCAATACTATGCTATTCTTTAGTGTCCTCGCTAACCTTACACAGTAAAAATTGTTCCTCTGTTTCCCCTGGCTTTAAAAATTGGCTTAGCAAAGATAACCTCCCTTACTGCCTTGCTAAGCCAAAGACTGTTTTTTTTGGGATGTGGGGGATATACATTGCCCTTTAAATACTTATTTAAAAAACCACAAACAGTGCTGTAAAGATAAACAAATCGTTACTAACGCCTACATCTTTGAAATAGCTTGTATTCATTCAAAGAAATGGAGTTACAGTCTTACCTGCATTATAACATTTAACCTTAAATAGCAAACATAGCCTATGTCATTTATTCAGGGAAAGGACTCTTATTCCCAATATAGATTAATATCTTTTCCAACATTGGTTGCTATTTGACTGAATAAAGAAGTTTAATAAAGTTTCAGTGTTAATTTCAGTAGCAACCTGTAAGAGATATTATTTAATTTCCACCTTTGTCAGACTTTATAGAATTGATGTATTTTACATTCTTCAAGTTTTTATTTTGTTTCGTTTTGTTTGCGGTTGTGCAAAGCTGTAATCAGACTCTTCTCTCCAAAATTTTTAGAAAATAATGTAGTATTACATTTCATTCAAAAAAAGAAAGTATTATTGCACCCCTCTTATGTCTTTTGAGCACCAGGAGGGAGTTGCAATAGTCTCAAATTCTTTCCTTTGATTCTGTTTCTTGAGGCTCCACTTTTCTATACAAAAAAGAAATTGTCTTAATCAATGTCACATTTACCTTTTAGATATTTTCCATTTCTCCTGCTGTCATTTCAAGAGGATCAATTGTTGATTTACGTTTTTCCTCTCCATTTTGCACCACATATCTTCTACTCCTGTGATTCTGACTGTAACAGAATCAATTTTCAACTCCGCAGTTTCACAAGTGAGGAGCAGGTTTTGGGGATTATTTTTTTTTCAGGTTGACAAGGAAGGTGAATTTATTGTAAAAGTTTCTTCTGCTGTGCTACATTAATAGCAACATGAAATTCAGGCTTCTTGACTTCATACATTCCTTCTTATGAAGAAATTCTGTGCCTTAATTTCATACACACTTGTATAGGGAGGAGATGTCTAAGTAAAATATGTTGACTCAAATGCTCAGATGCACCTTGAGTATAGCTAGCATTCCTAATGCATGTGCACACGTGCACAAAAGCCTGGCTCTAATTACAGGTGAACTAAGTACTTGCCTATGGGAGCTAAATGCAGCTACATTTCAGCTACCTGCTCTGGCTGAGAAACTAGAAGTCAGATTGACAGCCACTTTTGCTGCTTCCAGAGGAGGAACATCAGCCACAACCACTGCTTAAGATGGCCTCAGCAGCAGCAGCAGTCACTGTCTTTCCCCCTCCCATCCCTAAGGAATGGGAATAAGGAACAGCAAGCTCATCTCTGCTGAAATTTCTTCCCAGTGTCATTTCATTCCTCATATCAACCTTTTCCAAGACCATCCTGTCTTTGTGGGGTGGGCAAGTGAACTCAGATAGCTTATTCTTGGGACAACAAAATACAAGCCCCAAGACAGTTCTGTGCAGATATGAACATGCATAGTTCACTGGTTATTTTGAGAGGGAAAATTCTGCTATTTCGGAAGTACTTAAAAGCAGAGTGTCTGATAATCATTCTTTTAGTTTAGAGTCACCGTGGCACAATATATTCCTGCTGCTCTGCTAGTGTGATTCTGGTCCATGCATCCCACAAAGAAGACTCGCCGCATTAGGTGACTCTGCAAGAGTTACAGAATTTCTACATATTTGACATGTCTCTTTAAGCGTGACACTCTTTGGAGGGAAAAAAAAAGAAGCAGCATGTTCTGATCAACAATATTGAATGCATTACATTTATTTAGTATAAATACTAGATAGGGACACAGGTCATAGAATGTAGTTAAATGTATTTTGTATCCATTAGTTAAAACAAAATAGTTTCAAGAACAATGTATAGTACATATTTGCATGAACCTAAAGATAACTACAGGGTCATTCAGTGGCATTGTATCATAAACTACAATTAAAGATTGGAACAATTGAAATAATTGAAAGAAGAGGAAGAATTGAAGTGGTCTGGAATATTCTCTGATATTACTTCTTATTATTGTAATGTGATATTTAGCAAAGACTGAATCAAAACTGACCCAATTTAAAATAGAATAACCAGTATAATCATTTATTTTCTTGGTGATATAGTCTCTTGTTAAGCACGGTTGAGTTTGAGTTTAACATTCCACAAAAAGTGTTGAATTCTTCTGCAATTCACCAATTCCAACCTAAAATGAGTATTCATTTAAAAGTAAGAAAACATACCTATTCTAAGCTCAGACTAAGCTAGATATTCAATATATCCTATGGAACACCAACATAAGTGATACATTGTCATATGCCTCAAAATCTTCTGTTCAGAGAGCCCTGAGAAACCGGGAGGAGCACTATATGTGCAGCACGTAGCTTCATTCTTTACCTATAAAATCTTAGCTTGGCTTGTGGGTGCAGAGAGAGGGAAATATGAGACATGGTATCTAAATGCAGTTTTGTGATTTAATTGAGATGTACTGATTTGGATTGCTAAGTTGTCATATCACATAACCTTAAAGCTTTGTGATGTGATTAATGCATGTTGACTTTATGTATGAGAGAAAAAAAACTCTGTCTGTGATTTCTTTTTAAAAACTTGCCTTTGTAATTTATTTCTGGGCAGATAGCTTGGGTCTTGGCATTGGAAGGCATTTTAGTATGTTCTCAGATGGCATGAAATAGCCAAATTCTATGGCAGAGATCTCAGGTACAGACATTAGGACATTATCCTTTTCCACAGCAGAGTATGATTATGCTCAAGGGAGTAATTAGCTGATGTGGATAAAGTAGACCAATTTGAGTTCTTCAGGCAGTATCTGTTCTTCACATTGGCAGCCAAGTGCCCTCCCTGGGCACAAGAAGAAAAGCTTTGCAAACTCTCTTCTGGATTCCTGACAAATGACTCCACTGTCTGCTAAAAAAAACCCCAGTAACTAGTTTCTCTGCTGTCCTATCCGTGTATTTATGTTTTAGATTATACTGCGCTGATTGCGACTGTATGTGTCTTCTCAGCAGACAGCCAGACAAACCTTGTCTTCTCAGCCATAAATTTCTGGTTTTAAACATAAACGGAAAATAAACTTTCTTCCTCCAAAAAAACCAAGGGTCATATTTGGCCTGCAGTTTACAATGCTTTTCTCTGACAAAATGTGTTAGAAAACCTGCCATTGTGGCAAGAAATCTACACTTACATGTGTATTATAAAAAGAACATTTTATGTATATATATAACATGCTTAGGCATAGAGGAGACTTTCATACATGGTCACAGTCAAGACACAATCCTGGTGTCCTTGTCTTTTTTAACGACCAGTAGACTATGATGCAACTTGTTATTCTTAGTGCTGTGGTTTATAGTTCTGTTCTCAATTTTAACCATACATATAGAGTCACAAAATGTGTATAAGTATCAACACATATATAGCTCATCTTTATTTTCATTTTTTTTTTTCATATAAAAAATGGGGGTTTTTTTGGCTGGTTTGGGTCAGCTGTCCTGGCTGTACCCCCTCCCAGCTTCTTGTGCACCTTCTCGCTGGTGAAGTATGGGAAGCTGAAAAGTCCTTGACTTAGTATAAGCACTACTTAACAACAACTAAAACTATCAGTGTGTTATCAACATTATTCTTACCCTAAATCCAAAACACAGCACTATACCAGCTACTAGGAAGAAACTTAACTCTATCCCAGCCAAAACCAGGACACACCTACCTGGTCTCTATGCATTATCTTACTACATAAGTAGGTGTTACAAATCACAGAAGATACTTTCAGGAAATAGCATCAGAACATGACTCTGGTAATTTGGGAAAATATTTTTTTTCTATGAGGGAAGGGCTATCTCCAGCAGAATTTACAGGAATTACTGTTTTAGATGGGACATAGGTTTCTATGTGTTTCTAGAGTTCTGCCTGTTCTAGCATGCTTTGAGTAGCTGGGTGTTTTAAAGTATTTCCTGCATTTCGCTCCATCTCAGTGATAAAACGTAGATACTTTGGAAACAAGTATGGAAAATATGCTTTAGCTATATATTTGTATAATTTCTTTTACATCTCTCTTTCAGAAGAGCTAAATTTTACCTTCGTCAGAATTGCTGGCTGAAGTTCTCGAGTCATATTCTTAACTTGAGAAAGATATTCCTATGACCCATGGAACTGGTAAAGTTAATGAGAAATGGGAAGCAGGTAAAGCATCCTAAGTGACAAAGTAATAATTATTTTATTGCTGCGTCATCTACACTGACACAGATAACTGACAACTGTATTTAATTGTAGACAACTCCTCAACTTTGGGAAACCTTTCCGTTGAATGGTAGGGGTTAGTTTAAGATCAACATGAACACCAGATAAAGTAAGATTCCTTGCTAGCTGTTACAGCCATATGCAGACAGTGCAACAGAGTGCATGACTTAAAAAACACAACACAAATTAACTATCACTAAAATGGCAAACGGAGGTTCCGCAAGCCAGTGGTCTTTATCTTGGATCCCTAGTTCTTTATTCTGGATCCCTCTGCTCCCACCAACAAGCATCAGTCCTTTGAATTGCAAACCCTTCTACAGAGCTCATTTTGATGTCATAGACTCACAGAATCACAGAGTGGCTGAGGTTGGAAAGGACCTCTAGAGGTCATGTGGTCCAACCCTCCTGCTCAAGTAGGACCACCTACAGCCAGTTGGCCAGGACCATGTCCAGACGGCTTTTGAATAACTTCGAGGAGGGATCCTCCACAACCTCTCTGTGCAACCTGTGCCAGTGCTCGGTCACCCTCACAGTAAAAAAGTTTGCTGATGTTCAGACGGAATCTCCTGTGTTTCAGTTTGTGTCCATTGCCTCTGGTCCTGTCACTGGGCACCACTGAAAAGAGCCTGGCTCTGTCCTTTTTACACCCTTTCTTCAGGTATTTATATACAGTGATAAGATCCCCTCTGGGCATTCTCTTCTCCAGGCTGGACAATCCCTGCTCTCTCACACTCTGCTCAGATGAGAGATATGAGGACTCATACGAGCCCTTCCTACCTTCACCTTCACTCACTTATCACATCCTAGAAAGCCAGAGTAGCCTTTCCATGCAGTCAAAGCTATGTCTAAATATTTGCAGCTACAAATTTGATTAGAGCACTCATTATTATGTAAGTCAGACATGCAAGCACAATGTATCATTCCCTGAATATAGACTATGGACTTAGTCAACTGGACTTGAGACACAATTTCAGTAGATTTACCATTTAAACAAAACAATTTTCACTCTAGCTGATGGGTACTAGTGAAAACTCTTGCCATGGACAATTTTACTTTTCAAATTCCAGCCATTTTAGTTATAGAACCGTTTAAAAAATATGAGATTATTTATTTCCTTTAAATAATTCTTTTTTCACCTTTGACTAGAAACAGCAGAACTGTTCTTTCTTCCAAAGTGAAAAGAATTCACTCTGAGGCAGACATTCAAGACAGAAAATAAAAGCCCAAAACCTTCAACAATTAAATTGTGAGTGAAGGAAAAGGTAGATAAGAATAGAAAACATTATGAAAGCCTAACAAGCATAATAACCTTAATAATAACCTTTCTCTTTACAAGGATCATACTACCCATCACTGAAACACAGTCTTTTCAATGAATGTTTAGAAATAAAGGACAGCAAGCAATAAGTTGCTGCGAATGATTCTAGAAGTAAATGTTTCTATACTCTGGAAAAACTACAAAGGATATTTTCAGGTGAGCAACATATTCGATAAGGTCAAAACATTATTATTAATGCCTTCACTTTTGGAAAAAACAGTGCCTCAGAGCTGAGGAATTCAAATTTATTTGTGTAAAATTTTTGCTTGTACAAATTTTGAACTTTTTTATAGAAAATAATTTCTCAAAGGTTTTCTTGGAAAACTGTAAAAAATTCTCCTAAAGTTCAGTTGTCTCAGACAGAGTATAATTACACTTGCTATCACCCCCTGGTTACAGAATTTTTTGGGCTGTTAGTGGCTGGGAATGCCTGCTTTCAACAAGAGCTATGCAGTTATTTCTCAGCAAGAGCATAAAAATTCCTACTTTTTAACTGCCTGAGATACATATAAACCAGTCAGAACAGCAAAATATACTTAATCCTCCTGTGGTTACTCCTTAATTACCCTGTTACAAAGGTGCACACTATGATGATCTGAATGGCTGGCTCAACCACAGCTCTTGAGTTTTTTTCAAGGTGTTCAAACTCTATTATGCATCAAAGAGGTAGGCAAGGCACAAGAAAGAAACATGGAAAATTAATCTTTTGGAAAGGCAAAATTTACGTTTGTTTTTTTTTTTTTAAGTTAAAGAGCTTTAAATAGACAATGTCTTTTAAGGGGATATGCTTTATTTTCCTTTCTCCCCATATTTTCACTGTTATAATTTGTCCAGGCTCCTTACTATGAAAATTACTACCTACCTATTTCATTAAGCTAAACATTGTTATAGGAGTAGCGACATCTCTCCAGCCTTCCATTCCATGCATCTATAGATCGTGACCCACCCTAATTAGAATGTAAGGAAGGCTGTTCTCTGTGGACGTCTTCTGCAATTGACTAAGTAATTGATGTATTAAGCTACTTTCTCCTAACGTCACGAGAGGCTGAAGAATCTGAGGATAACTGCAGCTCAGAAGATCTGGGACTTAAATTTTTCTAATCGGGTGTACTTTCTCCCAGGTTCAGAGCACACTGAAAAGCTAAGAGTTACCTTTATATTTGGAGGAGCACCTCTGCTGATGTAAGTTAAAGATCTTTGCAGACAGGCAAGCAGACATAGGAAAGTGTGTTGGTGGAGAGAGTACGTAAAAGATGAAGGAAATTCAATGTTAAAAACATTTTTTTTTCCCTAAAGCCAGGTTTAGCAATTTTAATTTCTTTTTTTCTGCTTAGATGGGTACTTAATGGGGAAAGGAAAAGAGCAACTGTATGGAGAAGGATAGGAAAAGGCATAGCCTGGAGATGATTCTTGCTTGATCAACAACAGCTATAATAATCATTTCTTTAGACCTTTGCATCCTCAGTTACTCAGAGCAAGAATGTCTAGCACCTCATAAGAAGGAAACATATTCAGACCATGACAATAAACAGCTGATGCTTGCAGCTGATTTCAGTGAGTCTATTCATGTGATAACAGATCAATAGTTTGCATAAGGGTTGTATAACAGGCTCACATGGCTGCCTATAAAAGCAGAAAGCAACCTTGTTCATGGCTCGGGGAGCTAGGTATAGGAATGAGTGCTGCTAATGAGTAGGAAGCAAGACTGAACTCAGACATTTCACAAATAGTGCCCCAGATCATGGTGGCAGCAATGACTGCCATTGAAAAAAATATGTAACACATTGGTACAGCAGGAGAAAGAAATCCATATTGCTGCTACTTATGCTGTACCTGTTGTGTGGATAAATACAGCAGAGAACTTCTCTTTTGCAAGACTGCCAGTCTAGCAACTTTACTGAGTACTAAATCTCAAAGGAAAAAATAGCATTTTATTACTTCACTTATCTTCTCCCTGTGGTATAAATTGCCAAAGAGTTACCTGGGGTTTCAGCTGCCCAGTTTCTATTGACTTTAATGACAAAAGCATGGCTAAAACCCTATGCATCTCTATAAAAATTTACCCCATGTGTTGTCCTAATCATATCTGCTTAGTTTACTGACAAAAACAAGTTGTTATTACTGTCAGTTCAGCACAGCCAATATAACTGTTAAAGAGCAAACTGAATTGCACTCTGCCTCGCATATTATCGACAAAATTGTCAGCCAGCTTTTGATTCCAGAGATTTTACTGGTAGTGATGATTAGTGTTGTGCGCAGCTAAATGACCAGGCAGCTTAGTTTGTTCTGGATGAAGCCCCACAAGTTCAAATGGTTCTCTGAACCTTTTCCAAATCCCAGGGTTCTGCAAAACTGAGCTGGCATTCTTGTGAGCACTGTGCACCCAGATAACTTACAAGTTCACTAGTACTTCGTGTTTCAGGTTAGCTGGAAAATACTGTGAGAACCTCTTTTATCAGGGTCATTCTGACTCTGCTGTCAGTGTTGTTTGCAGCAAGGATATGAGGAGGTTCACAGGCATGGATTTCATATCAAAACATGTATATGTAATATTTATTCGTGAAAAAATGAATTTTATTTGATCTGGAATAGAAGCCTTGTCCCTAGCAAAGCCATAGAGAGAGTCCTCGGAAGCAACAGGAACCTAGTCCATTGATAGGGAGCGTGGGTGTGAGGAGGGGCAGGGAGTCAATAAGGTACCTCTGTAAGTTTTCTGTACTAGAAGGGAATAGCAATTCTGTCTGATGACTAAAGCGTTATAAAGGAAATCCTCACAGTCATCATTAAGGCACTTGGGCTTCCTAAAATGGCCTTTTCCCCATATCTCATCCTGATTCAGAAAGGTTGTTTTCCTGGGACCTCAGAACTAAAGCAATACCTGAGTTTCATCCACTAACAGTGTTCTGTGAAAATAACAACAGGACGACAGCTTTCTTGCTGATATCTCAAATGTTGTTAAAAGCAAAACAAAACAAAAAAACACTTTGAAGGAGTTTGTCTAAATGTGTAAAATCTCAAAACATTTACGTATATACACTTCATAAAGGTACAATGAAAAAAATTACTATTAACCCAATTTTACCAACGCAGCTTTCAATCCAGATCAAAAATTAACAGTAATAAATGATATAGGCAGTTAGTTTCCCTGTCTCGTTTTGAAATTTGTATTTCTTCTTCTTTTATATTGCTACTAGATGGTGTGACAGAAATGTCTGGAACAGGAAGACTACCTTAAAAAATCAACCTTAAACATCAGATTGCACTTTAAACCTGTGTCTGTCATGAGTCTTGTAATGCCTAACAAGGAAACACAGAGCTAGCAACACAGCTACAACATCTAAAAGAAATTAGAATTGTCACCTCAACATTTGTGTTTGCTTTTATGATGTTATATGTGTGTGTTTGTGCAGTAAGGGCAGCGAGGTTGTTTAAAACAAGTTACACAGAAAAAGCCCTTCTTTTTTCTGCCTAAGATCTCATAATTATGAAAGAGAAAAAAATGACAAACAAGAGATTGATGGGGAATGAGAAAGGAAAGAACTATGTGCTCAAACACAATGATATGCACTGTTACATGCACATCTTGTCAGCTTTTTGCTTTTATTTTAATTAGATTTTTTTGGTAAAATATTCTGTCATCAGAGGAGATGCAAATCATGGGTGTTGTCAGAAGACAACAGGGAAGTCAAGAAAGGAAGGCCAGGGCAAACGCAGTGCACTGAGAGAGAATTCTGATGTGGAAGGCAGGATGAGGTTGCCTTTGGGAAAGGCGACAAGACAAGGGGACAGCAGCACATCCACTCTCCCCAGGCCTGATAGTAGTGTCGGTAGCGTGACTCACAGCAAAAAGCTCAGAGAAGTCTTCCCCCTTTACTGTTTCTTTTACATGTGCTATTTTTTCTGGAGTTCCTGCCAAATTCCCTACTTGTTTTTTTCAGGCTTTCCTATGCCTAAATGGACCCACTCTGAGCCACATTTTCCCTAGCTTTTTTTGGGGGTGTGCAACAGCACGGATATGAAATCCACGTGAGCGTCAGGCGAGATTGTATTCTCTGGAAGTGACACAAAGACAGCTGTGTCCTTGGTCGTTTTACAGCTCACGCAACCAGGTTTCACAATGGTCCCTGGGATAGCACCCAGTACCTACGACTGGATGTGCAGTGGGTTGCCATGCGTCTTATAAACGGGTAGATCGTGAGGAAATTTCTTTCTGCCTTTTCGTGGGCTCTGAGTAAATTGCAGCCTCCTGTTGCCTTTGCTCAAGTGACATCACCCATCCCTCCAGAAACAATGTTTGTCCGTATTTATTACTTAGCTACTAGCAATTCAGATCACGTCTGTCGTTTTATACTAATTATGTCAGCTTTCAACAAGGAAATCTGGCCTTCTGTTCCTTGCTCCTGTAAAAATAAATAAATACATAAATATATCTTGGAAAATGTTGTGCAAAGATGGACTTGAAGTTAACAGAGGATGGGGTACTTGAAAATGGAGGTCTGTAAGATAACATAGCTTATCAAAACCTACTTCTTGAGTTAGAGCTTCAATTTAATGAGCATGCTAACATTTCAGCAGTCATTATACATTGAAAAAAGTTTCCAATAATTAAGGATAATTGGCAATGGAAATAAAATGAACAGATGATAATGGCTCTGCAGCAGACTTCAGCAGCTTGCTCTTTCAGCCTGCACTGGGTAAGACAGCAGAGGCAAAGGTTTTTAAGTGGCAATCCAAACTGGTCAACTGTGTCTTGATTGTTATTCACCTAAATTTTTATACTCTGCCTCTGCCTCCATTTTTCAGTCACTTTGCAAGTTGTTGTTCTTTCTTTTTTTTTTTTTTTTTTCCTGGGCTGCCCATAACATAATATTCCAGGGTTAATTACCAGCCAAATTAGGTCTATATTTAATGATTATACAGTGTCACAATCTAGGCTTCTATTAGCTTTGCCTCTAATGTCATCACGCATAAAACAAGTCACTTTCAACACCCTGACTAATCTGTAGTGCCAGCTTTTATTAGGTTTTCAGATGAAATAGCTTTAATATATAATAATGTTGTTGAATACATAGGGTTTTTAATAGTCTGCACAGCATTTTCCACAGCTTACTGACTCTTTTTTATGGTGGAGCAGCGGAAGAACAGGAGGACTCTTCATAACATTAGAGTAAATGCACTTTGTATCATGGCTGTGCCTACTAGCTCCACTGTGGTTAAAGTATTTCCACAATATTACCTTCCATTTTCATTAATTTAAATCTTGGCTGTTAAAAGTTTTTTGTAGAATGGAAAAGGAATACAAAAGGGACAAATTCAAGGACTAGAATCACAGCCTTTACAGTATTTGTTTTGAAACTAAGATATTCACTCACCCTTAAATCTCCCTTACGATGTTGCCTATGGGAAAATGGTGCTTTTATTAAAAAAAAAGAGATGCTTCCTTTTTGCTTCAACCTCAGAAACTGTGTATCTGGACACGGTTCTCTGTTCCATCCTGCTGTCAATCAAAATGAGTCCAAAGAAATCCCACAGTTACACATGCATACAGCAAAAATAGTGAATGATCTGATCTGTTTATAACACCGTAGTGTACCCAATCTAAAAATCACAGAAGTCTCTGCCTAATTTCAGAGGGGATTTGAAAGATGGTGATTTGGGAACATCACTTTGTTGTTGAATAAGAAAGCTTCAAATTACTCATGCAGGTCATTAAAAAAGTGGCAAGAGAGCTTTGCAATTACAAGACATTGTTATGTGTCTGAATGTACTACCTGGGTTACAAAAAATGAATTTAGAAATTCTAGAGAGCGTTTTCAATTTTTTAATTGAAAGTCTTCTTTTATTTGCATCAATTTGTAAAGTCAGGAACTTTAGTTACCTTAAGACCCCTGCACAAAACTCAGAAAGAGGAAAATGTATTTTCTGTTCATAATTATGTCATAGTCCTAAAGTCCAGCCTCATGAGCCACAAAAGGGACAACAAATTCAATGAATCTCCGTTTCTGAAAAGGATAAATCTTCGCCAGCACAGCAGAGATTCAGTATCCAGTTTAAAGTAGCTTTTAGCCCTAAAATGTTGATACTAAGGCTGAATCACTTCTGCTTGGTCAGTTGTAGACACATTATTGAGATGGGAATTTCCATATTTCAGAGAAGAGGACAATAAGTCTTTGGGAGATTTTCTGTTTTAAATATAACAAATAATTCAGTCTACTTGAAGGGACTGCCTGTGGAATAAACAAACTGTTGAGTAGTGCAGAGGAAAAGCTGTGAAAAGTGAGGAGTAGATACATTAATTTTGGTCTCATCAACTCATTGTTACCTTTTGATAATCTCACTACCTATATGGCAAACTGTGAACCATATTTAAACCTGTAATGATTCTGAAGAAGGATTTCGTTTTGGTGAAACTGGATATAGGAATTATACATGAGAGATTTCCTCACTGGCTTAACCAAGCATCAAACAGTAATAAAAGAATAGAAGTTCTGGTTTCTATTTCAGGGAAATGAGGATATACAGTGGAAAATTATTCATCAAGTAATTCAACGTGGGAATATAAGCATATAATCAACAAATTTCTGTTTAATAGGTACCTATGTATATAATCATTAAGTATTAGGCATACAAGTGCACATAAAGTTTTTGGGTACACAAATATTTGGTTTTAGTTGGTAATTTCAAGTCAAATCTTGCAGTTTTCTCTAGAGCTATTTTATGCAGGAGTTCCAAATGAATTCATTGTCTGTGAGATTTTTCTTAAACACACAGTTTGTGGCTTGAATGGAAAGAAAAAAAATTTTAAAAAAAGAACCAATCCTTTGTTAACTGTGGCTATTCACCCTTGAGTGGTTTGGAGAATTGACTGAGCCAGGTTTCTATTAGAACATAATTCTTCTTTTGAATGTTAGTAAGCACAAGTGAGCATTCATATTGCAACCAGGCATTGCAAAGTTCTTCACATGGTACAAGCGGCAGAGTTCAGGCCAAATTGTAATGGTAGACCAGAAGACAAACCTCCTCCAAATTTCTTTTACCGGCATAGTAGACACATGAACATAAACACAAGGATCTAAGTTTATACAGTGGAAAGAATGTGGATAATATTTTGTTCAATTGGTGACACCATCTTCCGTGAAATATAAACGTTATCTTCTGTATGAATATGGATAATTTTACTGTTCAGTGTTCTACAATTAGGTTTTAACATAACTTTTTATGTTGATTTATAATACATGTAGCTTGCTATAGGTTTATAAGATAATTCAAGTTGGAAGGGACCTCAGAGTCTCTAGTCTAACTCCCACTTCAAAGCAGGGTTAGCTATAGGATCAAGTGAGGCTGCTCAGGGGATAAAAATAGGTTACTCAGGGCTTTGTCCAGTCTGATTTTGAAAACCTCCAAGGATGGAGACTTCACAACCTCCCAAGGATGCCTTTACCACCACTTACTGTCCATTGATGAAAAGGTTTCTCCTTATATCCAATCTGAAACTCTCTTGTTACAATTTACGAGTTTTTCCTCTTGTCCTCCAACCGTGTACCACTGTGAAGGGACTGGTTCCATTTTCTCCCTACAGGTACCGGGAAGGCTGCTGTTAGGTGCACCCAAAGCCATCTTGTCTTCAGGCTGAACAAGCCCCAGTTCCTCAGTTTCTCCTCTCATGACAAATGCTCCACTCCCTGTCCATTTTGGTGGCCTTCCACTGAACTCTGTGCATGGTAATGAAGTACTCTGTGAATTGCTCATATTTAGCAATAGAAAGAAACAAATTAATTGATATACATGTAGAAGTTCCATGTGTTGCCTTTGGGGAAAAATCCACCCAATTTCAGCTTTACAGAGGCTTGTACTGAGGATGTAAAAGGAACGGTGATGTTTACAGATATGTTAGATTCTTGTCTATGCGTGCTCTATATTCCAAGAAATATAAAATCAACCAATAGTGGCTTCAGAGGTGGTACAACATGAATTTTCACTTATTCTATTTTTTTCCTTTGCTAGAGATATGCCAATTTATTTACTTGAATAGACATACCATGGTGAGTTACTTTCCAGCAATGGACCTATTTGATTTACCAAAGCCCATTCTACTATAATCAGATTACATCAGACGGAAAGTCATAAAAACAAAATGCCTTTCATCCTTATATTCTCCTAAAAAAAAGTATGACAAAGTGATGGCTAAGGAGACTAGATAAACTTTTTTGTTTGGTTCACAGTATCTGACAATCCATTCGAGAGAAGAGATACAGCTGACTTATCTACCCAATCTGTCTAACCTCTTCTACTTTATGGCTTTGGCTGTTGCTTTTTCTACCAGGCCTTCATGTTAATGTAATTGTTTGGATGAGAATAAGAGTCTTGCGTTAGCTTATGCCACAAAGATTTTGCCCCTGAGTCTGACGTGTCAAAACTCAGTCTTCTCATGGGATTCATTTTTCCTCTTGCCAGGCCTGTCCCTACTGTACTTGTACCTTTTGACTGAGATAGTTTGATTAGGGTATTTCCAATCTTTTTCACTGGACAGCCAACATACCTGTTACAATAATGTATTCTCCACTTTATGGTCATCTCTGAATAGGAGATATAAATATTTCACTCTCTAATGCTATTTTTCCATTCTATTCAGTCTTTGGCCATACTAATATGAGTGTTTACATAACTACCACTTAATTTATGTCTGACTATTTTGTAATTATTGCATTAAGAATGTACTTTCATTTCAGGACAGATGACTTTGTACCTTGGCTATACTTAGACAAATAATTACAGAATTTTGACCCTGGCATTCAGAAGAAGGCTCAGATATCAGAGGAAGTGATGGTTTGCTTGTATTTAAAGTCTTCAAGTAGTCAATGGACACACAAATGCAGTTTCAAAATAAACTCCTTTAACATATAAGTCACCTTACCTGTCTCTGCATTCACTGTGAAGAGACCTGAGGAAAAGCAGACTGCTAATACAAAACACAGGACTTAAAATCCTTTCTCACCTTAAAATCAGTGAAAATCATTTAATCAAATTCAATACAGGCAGTGGAGAGAATATTGGGGTTTCCTACCCAAGTGGTCTCTAGGAAGGCCTTGAGAATTACTGGAGGAGTTCCAAACCGCTTGAAAGGCTTCAGGCAAATATCTTAGTTTTAACTGCAGAGGAGCTCATTTTTTCTTTCAGATTTCAAAGAGAAGTGCTCTCTGAAAACAGAGCCAGCACTCTGCTCATAGATTATTGATAAAATTAAATGGCAAAATGGAAATCACTCTTTATCTCTTTAGGAAATAATTACATAAAAAAATCCAAATTTGGAAATACTTATTCAAATAAGTATAATTAACGGGAGCTGGTCCTTAGTTTAGAATGAAAGGATTGACATGAAGATCGGAAAGGTGTGGTTTTGTTGATTATTGCCATTTATAAATGATCAGTTCAATTCACCCCAAAAGATTATGACTAGATTCTCATTTACATTGAGTCCTCTTTATACTTCTTCACAAGTGCATAGGGGCTTTGAAATGCATGTAACTGTAATTGATGTCAGAACAACATAAAGTGGCCTTACTGCAGTTGAGAATAAGGCCCTTAATTTGAAATGTTTCAGATCTGTCAAACTAACTTAAAAAAATACTAGAATATTTTCATATTTTAAAGTGTTTTTATAAGAAAATAATTCAAAGGCAGATTTAATTTTAAAAAAGCCTAAATGTGAAGTGATTAGTTTGCAATATCCACTAATTTCTTCTGGTAATTTCTCTCAAAGTTTAATAAGGATTTTTACTATATTGCATAAAGCCTAATGTTCCTTATGTACGTTTACAACATTCAATGCAATGGCTCTGAAAGAGTTGGTATAGTTTATTATAAACAAAACAACTCCCTTGGCCCTTAGCTAGAATCAGTCTAAATGTAGAAACTGAGGTAACAGCTTCCAGATTTCAAATATTAGAACAATTTAGCAACGTGCTTAAGGATACTCATGGAAATCGTATAGCTTTAGTGTGATGTCTATCCATCAAGTAGTAATTCACTGATATATTCACTTAGCACTAGATTAGGAACAGGACCCAGTCACTGTGAAACAGTTTATTCCAAATTAAGCACCAAATTGTGGATGTGGAGGACACATTGCAGAGGTCGGTTCCCATGAGCGGGACTGGCAGGACCAACCTGCTGAACACTTTTTTTAGATTCTGGATCTCCTCAGTGCGGCCCTTAGTGTGGTAACTTTATGGGCATTTTATGCCTTGATACTTTGCCTTGAGGAACATGATGTATACCTGGATATGTAGCATTCCTTTAATTGAAAGGACAGTGCTAGCTTTCCTCCCTTCTGTGTAATAGCAGAATGGTTAGAACATTTACCCAAGAAAATAGAGATGGGTTCATTTTGTCAGCCTAAGAGCCCTTCCCATTCCTAAGAAAGAACTCTAACCATCAAGTTACAGACTAGATCACATACAAGCTATCCCTCTTATTGGAGCTTGGCTGCTGCCCAGGTATGAATGCAGGAATCATGGGACAAGAAAGAGAGCAAGCAAAAATCCTGTCCTGCTAGAGGCAGAAGGTGGACTGCTCTGCCTCAATGACGGTAGTCTGTTTGTACCAGTAGTCTTACCTGGTATAAGTTTATTGGAAGAGATTTCATGGTTAGAACTTCCAAGTAGATAAAGAGTTTTTCCTAACAGTTATCTTAGAGTAATTCTGCATCCTTCATCCAGCCTAAATTTCACTTCTTGTTGCCTGTGTTCCTTTGGAGCTTGTCCTCAGCCTTTGCACATTTCAGCAAGCATACAGCTAGTTTGAATGATTTAAAATACTTGCTGCAAAGACCAAGGATATACAAGAGTGTTAATTCTTGTTTACAAGAGTGTAAATTTTCCGGATTACTGAACAGAAGAAGATAGAGAGTAACTTTATTGACACATCAGAAGATCTTTGATTAAAATGAAAGATTTTAGAGCTTCAGCTGCAATAAAGGGTCTACACTGGTAGATACTGCAATAGGCTCAGGTACTAGATACTTAGCAGAAGTTGGTCGATCATGGTCCATGTTCCACGTTGCTGCCACAAAAAGAAGCATAGTCTGCTCACTCCATCTTTTATACCATACCTCTTCATATGGGAGAGCATAAGATGGCGTGATACAGGTCCTCAAAAGGTCGCTTACACCAGGATCGCCACTGACCCGTACTCTGGTAAACATCTCTGATATTACATGATTCAATGAGAAGTGAGCTTTGGTGAAGAGGTAGTAATTAAAATGTCACATGAACGCAAATATACTGTTTTGGCTCACTAAAGCAAGCTTTAAGACTTTAACAATTAATTTTCTTTTCAGGAAAGTAAGAATCTTTATCATTGTCTAGCAAGTTGGACTGTTTATTTCATAGATACCAAGTTTTGTGTCAACCGATGCATGGTAGTCATACAAATATTTCAATTAAAGTTTTTGCAGAGTTGCAAATAAAAACAAATGCATGGATTTTGTTGTGTTCGTCAAACTTTAGGCTCTTCTCTTTTCATTTACTGATGCTAAACACAGAACTGGGAACCCAATTTTTCTACCACATAGCCCATGATTTGCTTTGACTGCCTGCACCAGATGTTGGGAGAAGAATCTGTAACTCAGATTCTGACATTGAAAGGATAAGCAACAGAGTTAGGACTCTAGACTTTAAGACCACAGATTTTAGTACATTGCTGGTTAGAATCCCCTGGGAGACCATGAAGAGGAGCAGAGTTGCTTTGGATGGCTGCTGGATTTAAAAGAAAAAAATAATAATTATTAGCACTCGGGAACAAAAAGTATCCTGTTCTATAGAAAGATAAGACATTTTGGCAGGAGGCTAAGCAGGAAACTCTTAAAGAACTAAAATGCAAAGAGAGAGCATACATGAAGTAGAATTAAGGACAGGCAATGAAGGAGGAGTGCAACAATATTTCTTAGGTGTTCAGGGGTGAATACAGAAAAGCCAAAGCCTAACTGGACTGAGCCAAGCTATTTTTAATAACAGCAGATGATAAAATAAAAGGCAACAGTTGCAAGTTAGGGCTTGGGATCTTCAGACTGATATTGTGAAAAACTTGTACATTATAAAGTTAGGGCAGTGGAGAAACAGATTGCCCACAGACGTCCTTCCAAGACTCAATTAGACAAAGCAACAGCTGACCCAATCTCGTATTGAATATAGTCCTAATTCAAATGGGAGGGTGCCTAGATGACTGTTAAATGTCCTTCCAGCCAATATTTCTATGATTCTGAAAATGTGTAAGTATAAAAACTTTTTGAAGACTATTTCAGATTAATCAAAATTAATCACACTAACATTAGTAGAACGATGGTGTACAATGTCTGTTTGCTCTTTGCTACGTGCAAGGTCATCTTCCTTTTCACTGATCACTCTTCCTTACATCCTTTCACTGACTTCTTTTTTCCATCACATCTAGTTCATCTACTTGCTCTTACCTTTCCTGCTTTTCAAAGCTCTGAGTCTCCCTACCTATTTGTTCTCTGACTCTAATGAGTTGCTCTTTGACATTTCCACTCCATCAGTGATAGTAGCCCAAACTATTCACTTGACAGTTTCTGCCACAGGAGTCTTAGCACTTTTACAAATAGAGTGCACTCCTTGAATTAGTGCATAAAGCCATTAACCTCTCGTCTTTCAATTCCCATCTTGAGACCCACAGGATTTGGAAACAGCCAACTGATAATGGTTAGGTAAAAGGTCAGTGGGGACTGCTGATACCTATTTTAAAAGTTTACAATGATGTAGAACCATTAGGTTCAAAAATACCATAATAGCGAACCTTTATTATAATTATTATAATCTTATTATGTCTTCTGTCCTCATCTTGTGTCTCACTGTAGATTTGCTGCCTACCTACATTTTGTCTTATCTTGAAAGTTCTGCAAGCTAGGCAGCACACTTTCCATGGTCTCGACACAGCATTTCACAAAAAAGGTCCATATCTTTTTTAATCTCATATAAACTGATGAGTAGAGTAAGCCTCAGTGTCACTATTTGTGTTTAAGAAACTTATTTAATCTTAACAGCATTGTTTCAGAAATTAAGAATCATTTCAATAACAGTGGACATAATTTAAAAACAAGTCTTATGGTTCAACAAAGAAGCTGAAATTTCCAGCTGCTTTTTAAGGAGAGCAATCCATTTTTATTTGGAAAATAATTTCTTTCATGACAAAGTCATCCAAAGGACCCATAGGTTACTATATATAGGAAAGGCAGATAAAACACAGGATAAACCAAACTGAGCATTAATATAAAATCCAAATCTGCATAAATGCAGTAAGCCTGGATATGGTATTCACAGTATATTGGACTTGTTATTTGAGGCCTGAACTGAGATTACATCAAACTCATTACCAGTCTTAGATGACAGGAAAAGAAAAAAGGACCTGCGCACTTGTCAGTAAAAATGTTCCAAATTAGAGTGTGACTTGGCTATCTACCCTGAACAGCAGCAGTCCGAGGCAACAGTACCCCAGGAGACCAGAGAAAAGATTGAGGCTTGGAGGTCACAGTCCTTCCCAGATTTCTCTTTGCCCTGATGGAGATGTAAGTCACTTCATTCTTCCACATAAATCATCTTATTCCTCTTAGAGTATAAGTTCAGCTATATACAGAGTTTTTGCCTCCCGAACTCCCTACTCCCTGCTGATGTGCCTGCATATAGAAAAATTGGGTGCAAAGTCCTTCTTGTCTCCTCTGAGGAAAGTCCATGCAAACAGATATCTCGCTTTTAAATGAAAGAGTTTATTCCTCATAAAATGTAGACTCTATGGCAGGAACTTTCATTATCAGTTTACAGGAAAACTACAGCAAAGGTCTAAGCAGCAGAACAACCATGCTTACCAACTGCTAATGGCCTTTCCTCATGCCTGATGAGTAAAAAAAAAGTGATTTCAGTAAACATAAAAAAGGACCATATGCAAATGCAACTGTTTGTGCAGCTAATTATTGTGAGAGGCAACAAGTTGTAGAAACAGGGAGCTAGGAAACTATATTTTGTTCTACATTCTCCTCTTTTGACCATTTTCCCATTCTGTCTTTGTTTTCTCATTTATAAAATGTGAATAGTAACAATTAATGGAGATTTTCTTTTTTAAAAAAAGGGGCAAAAAAAAGCGCAACAATTTAGCTTTTCTTCCTGAGAAAGAAAAAAAGGTAAATATTCCTTTTATATCTGTAGATTTCAGAATGGGCTTCTGAAACATTTACAAGTATTTATTGAGGTTTTCCAAAGCAGTAAACACCATTCTCGTTTGATTATGCATGAAATGCAAGAAGCAGCAGATACACAATACTTCCTACTTCATTAATAAAAGGAGCTACTGTAAATATCTTCCTTATGTTATGATTATTAGAACAAGATTTTGCAGTCAGGTCAATCACATGTTTTCTCTTTTTACCCTTACCTCAGCAAAGAGAATCCCACATGTTTGCAAAACCAGGTGAAAACTGAGGCGTGAAGCCCAGGTGCTCAGAAGCAGTTACTGTAATTGTCTCAGACACATTGTAAAACTGCAAATAAAAGAACAAGCAAGTTGCAGAGCTGAAGAATGTCACACGTTTCTATAGCTTTTGTCATTCTTCAGCTCCTCAACTGAGCTTTGTACAGAAGATGTAGTTCATCAAGTTTCTCTGTGGCATATCTCTGATCCAAAGGAGCAGGAGGTTTTTTTTCAGCTTGCTACTTCTTTTAATCTCGTTGAAGAAAAAGCCAGCAGCAAACAGTGGTGACAGCGGTTCTTTGACTGCCTGGTCACAGGAGTTAAAAAAATGAGGGACTTCAATGCTGATCCCAAGACCTCTGAAAAACTGTTTTCCAAAATCAGTGCTCAAGATGCACAATCTAAGCCTTTGTTATATTATCAGATAATGTGCATTCAAGTGCTTTCCCACATTTTTTCCTGTGTGAGTAGGGTCTATCTGGTGGGAAGAATGACATGCTTACTATACTTAAAATACAATTAATTAGTTCATATATATCTTATAAAGTGTCATATATGGCTACTTACACCAGTTATGCACAAGACTGATTCTGCAGCTGTGTGAGGACTTATATACTTGTCCATCGGCATAAGATTATATATACCGGTTCAGTCCTAAGCTTCATAGCTCAGTATCTTGTTTCCAACAGTAGCTGTAAGGAAATTTCTGAAGAAAAGCAAAACCAAGTCAAGCATATTGACATTTCACCCTAGCACAGATACTTTGAGCTCAGAAACTTGTAACGGGATGGCATCACTCATGATGTGATTGCCTTCATTGCTTTGCAGCCTACGCTATGAAAAGTTTGAGAATTCCCTGGCTTAAGAATACAGTGACTGTTCATGAAAAATACATACTGGTAATGCTGAGAAATCATTTGGTTTTATCTCTTGCTAAGGTTGGACAGATTATGAAAGCACGGAGAAAATCTCAGGCAAAATATGGTTTTACTGACATACATCCTATGCTGATCATTTGCTAATGAGTGCCATTAATGTGTGGCTTTGTGGGATTTATAGCGGTGGAAGAGAAAGTTCACAAGGTCCAGTATGGTAAACTTATATCATTTCATGTAATGGGTCTTCCTCCTTGAACTGTCACTGCACATCTTCCAAGTCTTACATACGGCTGATAGTTTTAAGAAAAAAACCAAGAGTATAATTTACAGAATAAAAATGAATCAACACAGTAAATCTTTCAAAGCTATGAAGGATTCTCTTTTGATTATTTCAAAATGATGAGGAGAATTGACTAGCTACAGTTTCAATCACCTAATGTCCTCAAGACCCATATTAACGTGCTGAGTGTTATTAAGACAGATGTCTGTAGCTGTGTATATTCTCTGTGATGACAAAGTATCTGAATAAGCAGGAAATTAGTCCTGAAATGTTGTAAAATCCTACACTGTTAATATACCCTGAGGAGGATGTTACAGCTGAGGTTTAGATGTACTTATATAAAGCTCCCTGTCTTGGAGCTAATGAAGAGATACTGACAGTTTTGCTGCAGTGTCTGTGAAGTGTTTTAATGACTACAGATTAATCAGTTTCTAAAGCAGCATTCCCTAGTGGTTCCCCACCCCAAAAATCATAACCCAAAACAAGCAACTGAGTGTCATTAATAATCAAAAAATAAAGAAATAAAACAACAAGGGAAAAACAAAACAAACCCCCCAGCCCCTCACCTCTTCATGTCATGAAAGCTGGAAGCATTTATCGTCACATTCTCCACAAGAAAAAAAGTCAGAGATGACACTGGATTTAGTGGAGCAGTCAGTTAATTGTTACGGTGAGGGTTTTAATTTTCTTCTCAATGTAAATCACAATTGAGGAAAGCATCTGCCACCTCCGATATTTCCTGTGCAGTAAATTTAAATGGATTAATCACCCTGCTTGTTCTGAAGTTCTGAAGAATGATGGGCACTTGCCAATGGGCTGTGGAGTCCCTGGCTCATTGATTTTTAGCTGTCTGGGGGGAATTGGTGGGGCTATGGAATGATTTAAATGGAAATTAAAAAATAAATCATGCTCAGACATTTTTTGCCCACCCATTTCCACGCCCTATCATCAGAAACTGATTAAAATATTTTCCTGGAGACCAAGTGGGTTCAACAGCAGACTATCAGGATAGGATTGTACTTGATCACAGCCAAATGAGGATTGTAATGTTGACTTTGTGCAGGAACATTTTTACTGATCCAACAGAGTTCCTTAACATAGGGTTTGATACAAAAAATCTCAGTCAATGTCCATTTTTCCAAATAACTTCAGTGAGTTTTGTGTTCTACTGGAAATGTGCAACCTCCTACTAATGTGAACCGTTCATGGACAACTGTCACATGGTGCCTTTCTCTTTCTTTACTGCTGCTAAATCCCATTAAAAAAAAGAGACCGAAGGGTGTGGAGGGAGGGTGGGAAGCCAGCTTTCAGTCTGCCCAGTGCTCATCTCACAGGTAAACAATGTCTGTAGCTGCAATGGCGTCTTGCACAGTTCTAAATGTGAGAGAAGATGGTACAAGAAACAACCTCTCATTTAAGAAATACGCTGCACTGTTTAAGAGAATGTCCTGCTCCAGAGAAAGACAGAAAATAAGAAGCTGGGAACTAGAAAACGTGTTATGATTCACTTGTAAGAAAACCTTTGCTTTTCTAAAGAGGATACATCATGCTTTTGTGCTTCTGGTCTTTTCTCATCCTTTTTAGAAAATGTCTTGTCTTTGTGTTCCTCATATTCCTACTTGTCACGTCTTTTCCTTTTTTTAATTTATTTTTGCATTTCCCTGCCTTACAGTATATTTCAGAAAGATAATATACTTTTGTCCATTCATCATTTTATCAAAAAATAACTGTTCTATCAAGAGAAATTTTCTAGTATTTCCATGTGGTTATTAAAGTGAAGAGATTTTTTTCCCTGTTTTTTCTGTGCCTGAGCTAAAATTAATCATACTGAAAGCCTATAAACCATTCAAAAACAAATGCTGCCAAAACTCATCAGCCTTGCAGAACTGAAATGATGGGAGGATAAATAGTTGCTTTGGTGAGATTAGTTGTATATTTGTATGAAAGAAAAAAATCATGTAAGGTTAGTTCATGAATGTACGGCTGAAATCTCTTCTGCTTTCATTTTCTAACTGAAGCATTGATTTAAGCAGCCTGTGAAATAGCATGAAGTATAAGTAGATAACTGTTCTGGCTGTACAAATTAGCTGCTTTTAAAGGTATTAATGTCTATGTAGGTATGATAAAGAACATCTTTTGCCTAAGGATCTCAATGTACCTCATGTATATTCACTAATTAAGCTTCACAATAAGCTTGCAAGTTAAATAAAGAGTATGAAGAGATTTTTCCATGCACAAAGCCATACCAGATTGGAAGCCAGTAGCTATTTCTGAATGTAAACCAATATTTTTCAAAAATGCAAAGGCAATTCAACTTTTTAATGAATTTAAAAGGGACATGAGCACCTTTATAAAGTCTTAGAAATGTTGCCATGAAGAGTGTAATGACCATAGGATTCAGATTCCTATCAATGTCCCAAGCAAAAAAAACCCTCCTTTGCAGGAATATCATTTCATCAACATCATGCTCTCGGCCATGCTCAGATGAATCAGGGATGATTCACAGGAAGGACAGCCAACTGCTGCGTTTTTCTATCCCAGTGCCAACATAGATACACAGGTTCTTATTTAGGTTGGAAGTACAGCTAAAAAAATATATGTTTGTTTGAACACAGAGTTTGTAATTTACAACATGGATGGAAGGGTACAAACTACTTTGATTTTTCTACTGGGTTTGTCAGTACATGGAATAAAGTAAAGAGCAACAGTCTCCATGCCAGCACTGTATTATTTAATCCAGACAACATAAAGACTGGATGATCAGACTATGATGATGTTTCTAAGCAATAGCAAAAGCTTCTCTCTTTTTCTCTCAGAAATCTTTTTCTAAAAAAAGTTGGAAAAATACAACTTTTTCTTTCAGGGATACATTTAGTCTGACCAACTCTTTCCTTCCAGTGGTGGACAAGCAATGACATTTTATTCTCAGAAGGTATTTTGAGGTGAGATTTAAATGAGAAGAGATACAGGATTTGTCAGACAAAGGAATGGTGGGAGACTGAAGGGCGAAAAAGGACTGGAGAACACACAGAAAGGGGAATGCGATTTGTCTGTCTTCAAACGTGATGGGTAGAAAATATCCACATGTGCTTCCTTATAGAAAGCATGAGATTATTAAAACAACTAAAAATAATCTTGCTATACCAAAACAAACAAACAAAAACCAACCAAGGACTTCTTGCTGGTTAATTATCCAGATAGTTAGGTTTCATATGTAATCAGTGTATGAAGTGAAGCTGGCTTATTCTGTAGAGTTGGTTTTGAATATGTTTGTTTGCCTGTCTTCCTGCTGAGGTGTCTGTCTGGACAGGTGTATGACACACACCCACATGAATCATTGATAAGGTAAAAAATATATGTTAATAATATGAGTCTGAATTATCTGGAGTCAGGCAGCCACAGAATTTTATCCTTTTTTTGTCAGCCAGGCCCAGTAGCTCATGGCTGCCATGCCACGTACCGCTGAACCTGTCACGGGAGCGGGGACAGGTCTGAGCTCCAGGCAGCCCATTTCACCTCTTTACCCACCCAGGTCTGCGGACGAAGATGGATCCCTCCAGACCTGAGGTAGAGCGAGCATCAACATACCAACAGCAGCTAATCGTTCAAGGGAAAGGCTGGTTGTGCTAAAGGGAGAGCTCGAGCCAGGTGACCTGGGCTCTACTCTCTCATATGCATAATATAAATATATTTATACTACTGTGTACATATACTTGTGATAATTCTAGGTGGCAATAACTAAGTATATGGTAGTTATTTGTGAATTTATCACCAAGAAAGCTGGAGAGAGAAGCTGGGAGTATACAGCCATATAGCTCAGCCTGATTTTATTTAGACAAAGAGAGCAATCGGGAACAATATAAAAATCCACTGGCAGAGGGCAAGGATTTGGGAATGCTACAGGCAACGTTATTAAGACAATATAACCTAAATTTTCTCTTGTTAAGTGGATTACAAAAGGATAAAAGACAGCTACAATGGTTTTGTGAGGAAAAGATCAAAGACGTAAGGATGAAAACTAAAGGAATTGAAAAGACGGGAAACCAAGGGTAAGGAATCTGTGGCTGGTCTCCTGATTTGTGTATTTCCTTTCACAGCTCAGCTGTAGAAACTTTAAAAGCTCTGAGGCCTCAGTCTCGGGCCAGGTTTCATTTTGCTCCTGTATTTCAGGCTGTGAGAGGACGAGGCCGTTGTCCAGCCTCTGCTGGGACCATCGGCAAGGTCTGGCCCACGGGGCTATAGGATCTGCGGGGTAACAGGACGTGTCACAGCTCCTGCTCACCCACTTTCCTAAAGGACTGACACCAGACGGTACTAACCTTTTCTGCCCACGTTTGGTGGTCACCAGATGAGGCATCCAGCATCTCTGATGTCTCTCTTTCTTTGTTTCTTCTGCTCGCATCGGAAAGAAGCAGCCAGGACGGGGAGTTCCTAAGCAGAAGGTACGCATTGCTTTTGCAAAGCTATGCTGGTGCGTGTGCCACTTCTGCTCGCTTTCTTTCTAAGCTCCTTGTGTGACTAATACAGTCCGGAACCATCTAACCCTTACTCTGTAGGCTCGTTGGTGCTTTGAGTGTCTTTTTTTTATTCTCTTGTTCTGCACGCAACACAATGTATCTCTGATTTTGATGCTCCCAACGCTTCTGTTGTAGAAATAAATAATAATAATTACAGCAATTTGCCTCCAAGAAATTACTCCTTTAAAAGTAAAATATGTGTTCATTTCAAAGAGTTTCTTATTATACAAATATGGCACCTGTTTTCAGCTAAGAGCAGGATCACAAATGCTATGATTCAGGGAGCCGAGCAGAGACTCAGGAAGTTAATAAAATGTGTTGATTGCTTTATGAAGAAGTTGCAAGCTTATGAATCCTTAACACTGTGCAATTAGTGACTACCAGTGAAAACACACCCTCCTCAGGACATCAGCAAATCCATGAATTTCAATAAAGTAACAACTAAACCAATTAACAAGTGAACACAAAATCAATTATTGTGAAACAGGCTAGAACAAAACAATGACAAATGCCAGTTTTAAAACAAGAACAGAAAAAAACAAATTAGCATTTCAAACGTAAGTAGTGACAGTCTACATGTATTAATACATATAAGAACGATGTATCTCATACAAAGATTTGTGTGTGCACATGAAACATCTGAAAATACAGCATTTAAAATGAAACCCACAACAAATCCTACCAATATACATTAGAGGATGATAGTTCTTTAATCTTCTTAGGTAATACGAAAGATCTCAAACTTGTGGCTTAAACCAAAGAAATACTAATGAGAGGAATATAATTAGACGTAGAAAAAAATGTTGTCTTTATCTTGTCTTTTAATTTTAGCTTTTCATAATAGCAGCCCAACTTACAAACAGAGGAAGCCAGCCGTGAAAGTATATGATGTACTGCAGAGATCATAATCCTTCCTTAAAGGACAGCACGCAGAAGCTTGCTGGCTTTTTAATTTTTATAATGAGGGGGTCCACAGCAATGTCCCATGTATGCAGCCTCTGAACATCTGAATATGTGATGTCACTAGCTCAACATATATACAGTCTTGCTCTTGAGAATGACGTCAGAGGACTCGTTGTCCATGGTCAAGCTGCTGTGACTTCACAGAAAGGAGTCCTCTTAGAGGCCTGATAATTAGGGAACTAATGGAGACATTCAGAGCCTCACTGCTTTGTATCAGATCACTCCTGTTGATTACGTTTCAAAGGCTAGATGGCAGCATTGTCAACTCTCATGATTTTTATCATAAGTTTCCTGATATTTGATATTTTCCTTAAAATGCCAGCTGTCAGAGTACCAAGTTTCCCTGAAAATCTCAGTGTTTCTTTAGAGCTATGTTTTTACTTGTCTGATAGTCAGAAACATGGCTGGAACTCAAAAGAGAGGCATGATAAAACTAGGGGGGTCAGAGTCTAAGGATGATTTTATGCAACCAACAAGTAATCACATAATTTGAACCACTAAATAAATCACTTACAACACTGAATTAAATGATAATGAGAACAAAAGAATCCTCCAGTTCCCCTCTCAGAAATAAGAGGTAAAGCCCAGTGCAGGTGGAGAAAAGCATTTCCTTCTTTTATTCTCAGGATTAACGGTTATTTTTAGGATATCAACTAAAGACAGTCATCTTAGACTTCCAAAGAGCTTTATCAACTTATCTGTTCTTATCCTTTCTCCACTTTGCCCTATTGTCATTTTATATAAGATCCTCAAGTCAGAGATCATCTATTTTTATATCACTGTCAAATGCCAGATACAACTCCAATGTGAAATAAATAAATAATTACACTATTAATAATGTCAAGTATTCATTAAAAACACTGTCACAACAACATTCCAGGAGTAAATTCTTTTTATACTTGTAACCAGTTATGAAATATTCATTTGTTGTTGATCCTCTATACTGCAGTTAATTTGTCAGTAATTATATGAAGAAAGTTACTAAAATTACACAGTGCTTAAATACTTATGCTGCTACCAAACCCATACTTGGATTATGAGATATCCAGTATTTAATATATTTTAACTTTCCGTTGAATATCTCATTTAGATCACATTACCTGTATTTTTAAATTTCTTTAAATGGCATTAACCTTTCTTATCCCACATTAAATTTCTCCACTTATTTCAAATACATGAAACTCATTACATGGTAAAATAATTCATGGTATAATTTATTGATATAAACTCTAAGTAGGACTGTTCAGCCTTGCTTAAATTTACTGTAGAAGAATAATTCAGCCCAATCTTATAGTGGAATTCTAACTAATCTGTATTCTCTTTGGATGTGCTTTGGAATATTTTCAAACATAATGGATTTTTTCCCCCTATTCACATTCAACTTTCAGCTGCAGATTGTGTATTTCATCCTTTGCACGATGACTCTAGGATTTTCGTTTTCAGTCTTCAACCTGTAGACACCTAAAACCACTTGCAAGCAAGGTGTGGATCCTAGTGTAATTTACACCTATTGTATATTCATTTCACTAAATTCCTTTCTCAGAGGTCCATGGGCTAAGCATGTACAGGCACTGAGTTTTAGAAATATTAATGTCAATGACTTCTCTTTATGAAGAAATTAAATTGAGTAAACCTTTAGTTCTGGCCAGTCTTTGTGCAATTTAGTGCAAACACTTGCTACAACTGCTATTCTTTAAAAATATAGTGTATATGTTTCCTATATTGAATATGGAAAGCCAAGGGATTTGACAGTTGGCAAGGAATTTATGCTCAGAAAAAGTTTTTCTTCAGAAAATGTAATTTCCATTATATATAAGAAATACATAAACCAGTATAGTACGTACATGTAGGTATATACAAGTTTTTTTAATCTGGTACAATTTCGCCCACAGATTTAGATTTTCTGTCAGGCAAATTTAAATGGTAGATTTAATTTCAAGTTGTTCTGACCAAAAGCAGAATGGTTCAGTTTTTTAATTAAGTTTACCACGCTCTTTTGAATCATCTGATAAACCAATAAGCTGTATCACCCTCTCAGTACATCACACTATGGATTATCTCTTATAAAGATAGGTGTAAACTACAAATCATGTTCAATTAACTGGTTTAATGTAACAGAAAAGGAAGAATTGTTTGGTTTGATTTTAACCTGCATAAAAGCAGATGTGCAAGGTGTTAGGCTTTTTTCACCCAACATGTAATTAACTTTAGCTAGTTTAAAATATAGATTATAAAAAAAAAAAAAAGAGAAATGTGAAAATCTAAAAACAATCCTTTGACTTTCAATTAAATTTAGGATCCTCTGTGCCTAATGGATTATTGGAAATGAGACTTGGGCTTGTTTGTTCAACCTGTTTACCTAATTTTTCTTTAAAAGGGAAAAAAAGTGTTGCTCAGTGAAATAAAAGTGTCCTGAGCCAGATTCTTCTCCATCCTCAGATAGCACACTGGAAATCTTCCTAGAAATGTCAGATTCATGTACTATCCCACCTAATGATTTCCAGCTATTGCATGCTAAAACAATGTTGAGGTTACTCTGGACTCAACTTCTGGAAGAGACCCAGCCTGGAAAATGCAGAATTCTCCCATACTACAGTCTTTTTTCCCTTCAGTTTAACAAGCACAGACCGTGTGGATGTTGCGGCTGAAGATATATACTTCTACACTTAAATTGAGATGGATTTTAGAAATTTTCATCTGCTACCTCAAATACCTCTCTGCTGAGCCAGCCACTAAGTATCAGCCACCCAAATCCAAGCACGCCCAGGGAGCAGCGGGGCGGGCTGCACTGCGGGGTTCAGGGAGCTGGGAGCGGGGAGCCGGGGGTGGCATCACGGCTGGCAGGGCAGTGCCCTCACCCACATGGGAAGCAGCCCCATGGTACCGCCACAAGAGCAGGGCATGTCTGGTGACGGTACCCAGGGCCACACACAGCCCAGGCCACCAGGCAGGACCGTAGCGATGGGGTAAGTCCCCAAGTGAGGTCGAGAGACCAGGATCAGGAGGGCACAATGACAGGAATGGACACAGCTGCAATGTTGCTCAGGCAATGATCAAGTGCAAGGGTCTGAGCTTAAATGAAGCTTCTGAGCAAAAAGAGGCTGGGATAGAGGAGGGAGGTGGTCCTTCCTCGCAGCCCCACAAGACAGCTGTTCCCACCCAGCCCAGGGTTAGGCAGCTGCACACCTGAGAGCTAGCCTTGTGCATCGGTAGCTGAAATCAGGGCCTTGACAGTATCGCTGGTATTGAAAAGCATTCAGTTCAACAGATGTACAACAATACTTGCTGATCTCTGATGTCAGAATGAATAATTATAAAAAAAAAATGTCAGCAGCTAATGATCTAAAGGTTATGTAATGAAATACATGACAAGGAGTAATAACAATAGAATTTTGGTTGATGACAATGGACATGCAGTTAAAAGTGAATATATAAGGAAGAAATCATTACCACTTTAGCCACCTCAGTACAACCACCATGCCTTTATAAAAGACTTCATCAAGCCTGCAGAGAGCTATCAGCCATACCTATATGATATAATTTTGTGTGGTTCTCCAGAAAAGCGTTCTCTTAGTGGGTGTCATTCAGCATCAAAACTGAAAGGGCTGGTCTTTGAGGAAAAGTGAAATGAATCAGATATATTTAGCTCCCCTACACAATAGGAAGACCTATAGGAAAGACACATACTTTTCTTTCTCAGAGGTGGAGTGTAATGAGGCCCGTGTGTTGCTCAATTCAGGTAGTCCACTGCACTGGCTGTGATCCTGATCGCTCTTGAGACAATACAAAGAGCAATAAAAGGCTTATCAGAGATGAAAGGAAGAAGAGTATGGAGCCTGAATATCAGCAGTAACTGCCTAATAGTCAGGATATTAAATGGTTTCAGGTTTTTATTTTATGCATTAAACCAATGGGATTTTTAAGCAGCACATAGAGACTGCTCAGGGGTTTCAGCTTCACTGCATGTGTCACGTAGGCACCCCAGGACAAAACAATTCAGAGAACAACTTAGCATTGGAAGAAGAGAATGATTTTGTAACCTAACTCTTATGGCTCCCTCATAGTCTGGGTTCTTTGTGCCAGTAGCAACTTGCCTGAGTGAAAAGGGTGTAAGAACCGTGGGATTTGGTCTCATTCTCCTCTGTAGCCATGGTTTTCCAATCCAGTGTGAGTCATCACAATGTCTCTCAATAACTATTGCACTTCATATACCCGCAGGAAATGCATATTAAGACCATTATTTTTAACTATATTCTTAGATCTCAGGAAGACATCGAATGAATTTTATGCTCTTTTCTGCCCCTCCTCCAATTTCTACTGAGCTCAGCTTCTATTTTCCATCCATATTTTAAAATGCCAGCTTGCTTGTTTGAAGCTGAAGTGAAGAGTTTGGACAATAAAGCACTTCCTCCTTTTTTCCTCCAACTTTCATTTAAAAGGGGAAAAAAAATAGATTCTGCACTTGATAAAAATCATATTTCGATGGCCTGGGACACACAGGAGATTGCTGCATGTTATATGTAGTTGAACCATTACCTGTAAATCATCACAAATGAAGCAAAATAAGCAAACGATTGATACTGAGTCAACTTAGAACTCCTGAGGATGATCTACTCCTTGACAATGCATTAGCTCCCTGTTTGTTGTCAAACAGGGACCAGAAGTCATTTACTATTCATTTAAAGCACATGTGTAGGATCTACAATTTTGGCTTTTGATTTCTATGGTCATAAAATTGAGCTGATAAAAACAAATGGCTAAGCTTAAACCATAGCTTTAGGCATAAAACACTGCCTGGAAAATTGCATTACCTTCTAAGTGTATCTAGGTTATCAAATGACAGCACTTTAATATGCACCTAAACAAAAATTTCTCTTAAGAGGTAAAAAATCCTAGAGTTGCTAAAGCTCGCTTGTCTTTTTTTTTCCTCTTCTGACAAACATTTCTTTTGACTTCTATTGGCTGCTTGGGTGACGTCTCTCAAAGACAAGTTTTTGACTATCATTTCACTGATGCTGAAGGTGTGATGAGTTAGTTTTGGAGCTTCTCATTGCTACCTTGGCACATCTGTTGAGGTGTTTCCTTTAAGAGCAGCCTTTTCCTCTGTGAAGAAAATGTTCCTTCCTTTTAAGGAGATTCATAATTTTTCTCAAACAAACCATATCACTCTAATAATTTGAGCTTGAGACTGGAAATGGATTTGAAGCCTCTTGAAATCCTACTCAGTTGGCAAGTCCTTTCTGTGTCAAGACCAGATAAAGGTTCACTTCTTTTCTCGATATAATTGATATTTTAAGAACATTTGTTATAAAATTTCCATTTTCCTAATTACATGTTCGGTTGTTTCTCTTCTAGTTGAATTGAAATCTCTGAATACACATATTTCTACAGAAAAAAATAGTCATATATGCAGAGAGAAGACAATAGCCCAATTCCTTTTACAAAATTACATCAGTATGGCTTTGAACTTTCCTCACATTTTCCTTAATGCTAAGAAGTTGATAACATTTCAGTGATCTACTTAATATCCCTTCTCACTTTAGCAGCTCTTAATAGTTCCTCTGCATTCAGCAGTTTGAATTTCCCGATGGCTTGCTGACATGTTTTTGGCCATTATTGTAGAAGCTTGATTCACTCAAGAGCCTAAGAAGCACTGAGGCTTTACAATGAAGAACAAAATTATCAAGCAAGCTGAAGAAGATCTGCTGACAATTTGGTTCAGTCTTACATTACTCCAAAAAACCAGGAGCAGACCCAATTTACAATTTCCAAACTATATGTAAATTTACCAATCAAAACAGAACAAATCACACAGGACAGAAAGAACAGTGGGTCCTGGTAAAAAAAAGCACCTACTTGTACCTAGTAAAAAAGGTCCAGGTTATGGAGATGTAATAATAAGGTTGGAAGCTGGTTCTATTTCTGTTGTAAACATGTGTCATGTCAAAAAGAAGGAGAAGATTCAATGGAATCTATGGAGTGTTTTGCATATCTCACATTAGACAAGTGGTAACCATATGGTGTAATCTGGGAAAGAAAAACCCTCAATGCATGCTTGCTTAATTTTTAAAACATGGCTTTACACTGAAAGAAATATTATTAGTTAAAATAATAATAATCATGGAGTTATTTTTCCTATGGGTTTAACTGCAGTAAAAGCTTTCTATACAAATGTGTTGTACAGAATAGCTTGCTTTTTTTTTCCTCAGTGGCAGTGTAAGTACAGAGAGAGGAATTTTTCCTCACTTGCAATCATTTTTCTTTATCATTAGTAAAGATTCTGCCTTGGGTCTTTCAAAATAATTCTGACAAGGCAGCAGTGGCCAGAATAGAAACCAGCTTGTTCTTATTTTCTGTGCTTTACTAGTTCCATAGTACAATGGGAAATACTAGAAATTACTTCTTTATTCAAAAGGAAATTTAACTCCTGGGTCTAGAGAGAGAAGCCAGGTGTGTTACACAGCTTAACCCACATCTGACATGGTTTCAAAACATGAAATTGGGATTCCAATCAATTAGTATCCAGTGAATAACTCTATTTATGCGATGAAACCAAAAGGGAAGTAACATTACTAAAAAGTGTGCTGTTATTAAAACTACTAATTGTTTTTTATTCATACAAATGGACAAAGTACACTGGGATCCTGAAACTGAGTAATAAACCGCAAACCTAAATATACACCTCCTTAAATCTCAAGTAGGTCAGGTCTCACCCTAGACTTGAGTTTTCCTATCGGAATGAACATTAGTGAAGTGAAATATGAGGTGGGTCCTTCCTTTATGCAGGTGCAGACTAAAGAAAGAATGCAGTTCTGTACAGAATAGAGAACTTTCCTCAAAGTCCTCTGGGATACCTAAATTCTTTCCATGCCCTTGACCCTCCTTCAGTAGAGGGCTAGGAATTCTTGAAAGTTTTTGAAGAGTGTTGTGTGGGAGTCAAATAATAAAAGTCATTAGGCAGAGAGATTCAGGGAGAACTTTGACCATCTGAAGATGGTCCCTGGTTTCTGAAGATCCATGTGGGGAGCAGGAAGGAGCCTCTTTACACCCACAAAGAGGAAAAACTAAATTCCGTCAATGGAAACAGCAGTGAGCATGGAGTGCTCCTCACTGGTCTGATGCATTATGCATCTTTGTGCTCCAGCTGTGCACTCTCCTTCTGTGAGCTTTGTACAATGCGTTTAGTCTGTCTTTTTGATGTTTCATTGAAAATCCCACAAGTTAAGTGGCAGCTTCCCTGGAAAGTGAAATCAAAGCAGTCAATATGTTGGGGTGGAGGAAGAGTCTGAAAATATTTTTAAGCTCATGAAGTGACACTGAACTTGATTCTTATTTTTGGTAATAGCTTTTTCTTCATAGCAATGCCAAGGTGAGCTAGGAATAAGGGTTGTTAGAAGGTTATCAACTCTTTGCTGACCAGCTTTAATGCATGTTATTTTTATTGCACTAATACTTAGATAGAAAACATTTTATGTCTAAGTTATTGGTACTGACAAGTCGAGAATTTTCTATTTTGGCAAGTATTTTGCAAATCTGATTGCATTCCACCTTAGAGCTGAAAAGGAAAATGGTGGTTCTTAGGTTCAATTGCTTTTCTATTTTGAAAAATATGGATTTATACAAAACATTGTTATACAAAGTATTTTTTGACAAAAATAAAGATTTTGTGTCATTTTAAACTTTTTGAGTAATACAGGTGAGAATCCAAACAAGGTTGAGTGTGACAAAAATCACCAAAACTTTGAATTTTAAAAGTGAAAAATGGAAATGTTTAATGCAAAAAAAAATAAAAGTAGTCTATTTTTATAGTATAGAGGTTTTGTTTGGTTTTTTTTTGTTTTTTTTTTTTTAAATTCTGGTGGAGCTCTTTTAGGATTCATTTGATTTAGATAGGACCACAGATGTTTCATGTACAACTACTACTGTTTACTTTTTTTATGATCTGTTGGAAATATATTAGTGGCATTTTAAGATGGGTCAATTCAAACTAGAAAGGGAAACGATCAGTTCCCCATCTCCATCTTATTTGTCCAAATGTCATGATTCAACATAGTGGGCAGGTTAACATAATGGATACATTCCACTGAATTTTCTTCAATTAGCTCTACTGAATTTATCTGGCATGTTCGCTTACACCTGTGCTGAGTTTCTGTCTGTACCCAAGGATATCCCAGTATAGCCTATAACAGTTCACATGACTGTGAGAGCAACGCAGTGTACTGAAGCAAGAGCTAGAGTCCATGTCTTCAGTATTAAAGATCATCCACCATGTGCATCATTCTTCAACTAGTGCAGTGAAACCAGTTTGGGGTTTGAGGGACTCTCAATCTGTGTCAGCTTAATGGAGCGATCTGGGGACTAGAATCAAGGACCTACATTATGCAAGAAACTGCAATAGAAGAACAAAAGACCCATGGAAATGCGAAAGGCTTGAAGAACTATGGCTTAGTGCCTACAAACCTATCAGCCTTTGCAGAAGGCTGTTTTGAGGCCTTTCTAGGAATGGTGTTGCACTGTGTTTTTGTATCAATATTTCTCATATGGAGGTGTAATTTATAGATACACCTTGGCCAGGCACAGTAGGCTTAGACAATCCATTCTGCAGGTGAATGTGCATAGGGACCTAAACCAAGACGAAAAAAAAAAAGCCTGATATTCCATCCTGTTCTTTGCTAACCTCCTTGTTCACAAAGAAGTGAACCTTACCCCCAAATCAGTACCCATTTGAATAGGTACACAAAATAGATGCACATATAGAACAATTTGGAAGTTTTATTTCTAGGTACTAAAAAAACCTAGTTGGATGTTCAGAAGTGGCAATGATTGCAGCTGATGTTAATGGCTTTTATAAACAACAGGTCGGTCCTGAAATTTAAACACGTCAGATTGCTGAATCTGGTGTTAATTGTGAAGTGAATTTTTCAAATTTCTAGACATCAGCAAATAAGCACCTGTTATGCCCAGAAGCAAAAAGCTCAGTATACGATTATGATCATAGAGGAATACTGCTGCGATTCACAGCTACTCCTGTTTACTTTTGCCTATTATCTCCTGAAAACATATTAAGAAAATTTAAAACGAGCTGGCTGAAACTGGAAAGGGAAACTTTAGTCCTCCATCTTAGTTCTCTGAAATTGATTTAACATAGCACACAGGTTTAAATGTGACCAAAAATGTTAGCTTATTCTTTGAGTCATTTTGCAATGTGGAGTAAGCCTGGGATTACCCACTGCAGAATGGAAGTCTGAGTTCTTTGGCTGGAGAAAGCATCTTGCTCCTCACCTGCTTCAAGCTTAATAATATCACTCCAACGAGATTAGAGCCATTACTCTTCCTGACCTGACCCAAATGGTACAAATGGGATTTTAAAGACAGTGTCTACTGAAAGATCCAGCAGAATGATGAGGTGCACAGAACAGCTACCATGAGGAATCAGCAGTGATAGACTGTCAGTGTCATAAAGAAGATACCCTATTAGGTTTAGCTATTATCCCACAAGAAGATTATAGTCATAGATCCTGACCTTTAATTAAATGGATAGCACAAAGAGAGAGAGAGAAAGATAAACAAACTTGTGCAAAAAGGTGGCAACTTTTACTGTCTGGGTAGCAAGTCTGTGAGGTGGAAAAGGGACAGTGACCAATGGAAGATTTTGCAGATTGCTTTTTCTTACATTTTGTGAGGAGACAGAAAGTGGTGATGACAGAACAAAAAGTCATGAAAAGTTTTGCTTTATTGGCTAAACAGCAAAATAACTTCAGATTTCCACAATTAGGAAAGGAAGAAAGGAAGAAGAGGAGAGGAGAGGAGAGGAGAGGAGAGGAGAGGAGAGGAGAGGAGAGGAGAGGAGAGGAGAGGAGAGGAGAGGAGAGGAGAGGAGAGGAGAGGAGAGGAGAGGAGAGGAGAGGAGAGGAGAGGAGAGGAGAGGAGAGGAGAGGAGAGGGGAGGGGAGGGGAGGGGGAAGGGAGGGGAGGCAAGTCATTGCTTACATTGGAGCAGCACATACTTTGAAGGTGTCTTTGTTTTCACTCTGTAGAGAACTAGTTCACTTGCTGCTGAATACGAATGAACACAGCATAAGCTTTGGTATTCACTTGTCCTGAATGTCACTTCCCTTGGGCCGGAGTATGGCAGGATAGTAATGCCTGTCATCTTCTTACCTCACATTTTCTAAATACTGAAAAAGATACACTATGAGAAAAAATGTTGGCGACTTCTGAAGGTGTCATGAAGAAAAAATATTTGCCCATGTGCTTGGGTTAAGTTTATTTCTTAAACTTTCATTATCCAAGAAAACTCCCATAGAAAAATATGTGTCTGGATCTAATTCTAAGATACTCGTGCTTATTCAGGGTGAACTATACCTTACTTCACGATCAATCCTACAGTAATGTTCTACTTGCAGAGTAAGCCCATGTAAGCATGAGCAGCACACAGCACAAGCTAATCTGTCAATTATTTGTAAACAGTGGGACAAGAATTGTTGAGTTCTCATAATCAGTTGGTTCTTGAGAAAAGGCAAAACTCTTTCATTTAATAACACTTAAAATCATGATAGATTCAGGTTCTATTTGCTCTTAGTCTGATCATCTCCATACAGAGAAGCTAGAATTTAAAAAATCTGGAATTCTTCATTGTTATTTATTTTTCCAGTGTCTCCAGACCTGCACTGTAAAAGTTACAATGTATAAAAAAGCCCCATGACTGAGAACCTTGAAGATGACAAGACTAGAAACAAGACTTTACTTCAGTGACCTCCAAGATGAAAGTTTGCATACACAACAGGAAGAAGATACAGCTATTGATATGGTTGACAAGTAATGAATCTTCCCAGTTGATTTAAAGTAGGTTCCGCAAAAAATAAAATAAAAAAACCCCAAACAAACAACCAAAAACCCCCCAATTATATACATTAATGTCAGGTCTTATTGCACATATTCAACATATTCTGTTTAATATTTTATATTTATTGGGAAGGTCTGATGTAATTCACTGTAACTTATTTCATCTATTTGAATATAAGAAGATTCCCCAGGCATTGTGGGGCAAGCATACATTTCAAAACTGATTTATAGGTAACTGAGTAATAGGATTTTTCTTTTCCAACAAAACAAGGAACTGCTGGGAGTTTCCACCACATCTACTAAGATCTAGCACAATGCTGGGTTCTTACATTTCTGGGTTCAGCTGTAACAACACATGGTGCAGTGAGTGGTACCTCTTGCCCTGTGTGTAGAGTCACGCTACTACAGCAAAATGTAGGGGTCAGTCCTGTAGCTCCAGCTGTAGTACCTAATGCTTTTATCAACTGAAGACTCAATTTTCAATCCCAGGTCATGACCAAGATGGCAGTTGTCACATAATACAACTGCTTATTATAGTAACCTAGTGACTTTCATCTGAATAAGAAAACATTTGTGGAGTTTGAAATGAAATAACAGCAAAGACATGTGATATAATGATTTAATGGAATGTGCTTTCACCTCTGGAAGCCTAACTGCAACTCCTGAACTGGTCATCTGAATCATCCATTATAACAAGTCCCTAGTCATTTATTTCATTTATTTCTCAGTGAATAGTAATTTTCTTCAAAATATTGCAACACACTGGCAGCCTTTACATAACAGAATCAGAAGTCTGGAATAAAAGAAACATTTACCCTTAAGGACTAAGGTATTTGAATATCTAGGTAGATTGGCAAAATATCTGCCTGAAATGTTCACTCTTCCAAGTGTTTCACTTTAGTATATATCAAATATACATAGGCATGTTCTCATTCACATGATGTCAAATGATATTTACAGGCAGCTTTGATTTTCCATGGTTAGAAAAGAGTATTAATAACTCTTTTAAGAAGCAACAAAATTTCAAATCAAGTTGCACAGAAATTCGAGTTGTGAAAATAAGTATATTTAACACCTGTAGACTCCTCCACACATACAATTAATTTTAAACTAACCCCAAAGAAAAGAAAAAAGTTAAAGAAATCACCTAAGACAGGAATGAGGTTTCTGGAATATAAGAATTCACCCATGCAAACCCTTATTTGTGTGAATAATCACATTGGCCTTCATCAAAGTACTCACACAAGTAAAGCTTTGCGAGATCAAGCTACTATCTTGCTGACTATCCTTAAATTCAAGGACATTCAAGAAATGAGGGACACACCGCAATGATTCCACAGTATTAAACATTAAATCAATGATCAAATATTAAATGGAGGATTACAGAAAATGACTAAGATGCATAGCTCTTAATTGTGTAAGTTATGGACCCAATTGCTGGTTTCATTGAAAAAAGGAAATCATTTACAAGGTTAATTGCAGTGTCACCTCACAGCCTCCAGTTCTTTTTCATGTTGTGCAAAGCAAGTGTGAGCAGATGGACAAGAAGAACATCTGGCAGAGAGAAGAGGGATCAATGCTGCTGACAGTCTTGACTGATTTCCTTTGGTGTGCACACAAAATAATTTGTGACAGAAAGGGCAGTCAGAAGTAAAGCTCTCAGCCTAAAGTGAATCTTTTCTGATACTATTAGGCAACAGACTAACTTCTGTAGCCCTCCCTGCCGAAGTCTGGGAGACCTTAATTATCTTCCAAAAAATGTGGTGATAATTGGCTTTTGTACAATATATGTCCTTAAAATGAGTGACACTCTCATGCAGTTTTCTTCACTCACCTTTACTTTGATCTCTAAAACTACCAGGCTCTAATTTAAGCTTCATTTCTGGAAAGGTGTGCCTGTGAACCAACTGTAAGGGTCTTCCTTTCCATCCACATATCACTGTGTCAAAATATGGTAGATCCTATGAACATCAGGTTTGCAAAAAACATCCAAGACTGCTAAAGCAAACTTGTAGGATGCACAATATTATATTGCAAGTTCTTTCAATTATTTAGTATTACTTTTAAACTCTTCTTTTAATGTGGTTGTAAAATACGGACTTAGTTGAGGTCATTTCAAAACCACTCTCTAATATCTTGGAGGGGTTGTAGCAATGAGAGAGAGTCCCTGGTTTGCACAAAAGAACAAATGTAACACCTGTCTTCAACAAATGCTAGAAGAAAGATCTGAGGCTAGACAGCCTCATCTCAGTTCCTGGGATCAGGTCATGGAGACCATTTCCAGGCAAAAGAAAGAAAAAATGTTAGATGGAAACTAATAGCACAGACTTCCTATGGGGAAATCATTCTTTATCAGCTTGATTAACAACAATGAACATGAGTCAGTCGTGTGTCATTGTGGGAAGTAACCACATCCATAGCTAGTGGATCAAAGGAAACGCTTGTTTCCCTCTACCTGGCACTGGCTGATCTTGACTTATTTGAAAAGGTCACGTGGTATAATAAATTCAGAGATTCATCTGGACTATATTGGGTCTAGATTATATTCTGCAAGCTGGTATACCTTAAAAAAACCCCACAGCCATTTGTTTTGGATATTGCCATATTTGGCTCTCATGTAAAGGAAATTGCTTTTCAGATTGGTTTTCAAAGTGACCAATCACTTGTCTGTTTATATATGTAATACTTGATATGATTGCACTCAGATTTTTACAACAAAAACATGAAATCAAGCAAACCATTAAAACCCTTCTTAGGTCAAATTTCTATCACAGGAATTGTTAGTTGATTCCCTACTCTGCAAATAACATGAATAGTATTAAATATCTTTTACACTTCTGTCTTTAGATCCCAAGGTCCCAAGAAGATTACGGTGGCTAAAGTTCACTCCTCTCAGTCCACCTGCTCTTCTAACTCCTGGCTGGTTTTGCTTTGTTAATCCTTAAAACTTGACTTTACTACCAGATTAAAATATCTCATTGTTAATACAGCTGTGCCTTTATGGTAACAGGAGAGATACATCTGTGCATTTACTTTTTTAGTATTTTGTGTTTATGCATCTCCTTTCCTGTCTTTTCTCAAGGTAGGGAATAATTTCCCAGTTATCAATCACAATACAGAGTGCACTCTATGCACAAGACACATTGAAGAGGAAGTTCAGGGGTGTGCTCTCACCTTGTCTTAGTATTCCCTCTACAAAGTACAAACAAAGTTGTTTCTGTCTTGTCAAAGTAGAAAACATTGTACACAACACATGTAATTAATTATCACCAACATTGTTATCACTGGGATCCAGCCAGTTACAAAAGAGCTTCTCCTTGTTATGTTGCTTCAACATATACCCTTTCCCCTCTGGTGGAGATCCGGGAAGGGGCTTCTATGTATTGTTATGCACGGGAGCGTTCCCAAACAGTTTATTCTTTTCCTCTGACACTGGCTGTCATATTTTTTCTCACATTTTTTAAACCAGCTCATAAATTCTGATTAGTTGCAGACAAATCTGTATGTATGAGGGGCAACACACAATATAGATGATTTTCCTGCATTTGCACACACAGTGGTGATAAGCAGTGCTCTGTAAATAACAATAATACAAAAAGAAAAAAAAAAAAAAACACCTTTGCAGAAGAAATGTGAACTTGCTTATTTTTATAACTTTCAGCAGAGGACAACGGGCGCATGTAGGAAGGTAAGCTTAACAAGTTGAAGGAATGGATTAGACGCTGCCAGATTTGCTGAAGACTGACTGAGGATGGCAATGGTCAGAAGTTTCTGCTACCGTGTTTGCACTCTGCGATAACAATTGACAATATCCATTTGACTCTTTCACCATAGTACCAGTTGCTATAAAAATACTAAATCTTTTAGGCAGTAGCTGATAGAAATTTCTAGTTTCTTTTTCTTTTCTCTCCCTCACTGTTTCCTCATACTGCTGTGATATTACTAGGGCAGCAGCTTTTTTTTCCCATGCTGGAAACTGCAGCACAGTGTTGGAGTAGGAACTTGAAATCCCATGTGATTTTCTTGGGACTTTCCTCCTGGGACCCACAGGATCTCACCTGCAGAGCTTTGGTTCTTTGCAGGGGAAGATAGAATATGCAGCAGCCAGGAAAAAAACTGACTCCCATCCTTCTTGGATCCCTATAACTTCTGTGGAGTGGTCATGCAGGTGGCAATGAAGAAGAAAAACACATTAGGAGGTTTAGAATAGGTCTGTATGTCCTGCAAAACAGTTCAGGTTCAGTACCAGATTCCTATCAGGGTTGCTCGTAATAGTGGTGCTTAATGATTTAATTATTTGCTTTCCTGTAAGCTTGAAAACATAGTCTTTGTTGGTATCAATATTCTGCTCACCACTCTTGTGAAATTTCTCTCTTTTCTGTCTGATTATTCTACACAGATAACTTTCTAAGGAGGTCCCCAAGGCAATCCATTAAGACCAGATTTGCTGGCTGGTAAACCAACCTGAGAAAGGAGCCTGTGAGCGTGGCTCCAGACACAGCTAAAGGCATCTTTTTAAAGCCTGTAAGGCTCTGTCAGTTCTAGCCCTCTCAGTGAGATATTACGGCATTTGTATTTTGATATAGAGAAGTGAAAAAAACAGAAAATGTAAGTCCTTCTTGAAGACAGGAACACGAATGGGACTGAAGAGAAGGAGAATGAATCTTGGCAGGATAATGGAAAAAACATGGGAGATGTTAATGGTTCATGAGAACTCTGAAAAGCTTTACAGTGAAAGGAATTTCTACAGCAAAAAAGTGTGTTACAGCTATTTTCTGACACTGTGCCAGATCATAACAATTAAAACTAAGACAGTCTTTGAGGTTTTTTTTCTTTATACCTAAAATGCAGGGGAATGTAAAACAGTAGAAAGAGCACTGTTTAAAATAACGAATATCAGAATCCCCTCAGAAAAATGCTTCATTCTCTGAATATGAATAAGAAAGAAGTTCTAAAATTTAGGTAGAAAATACTGAAGAATAACATTAATAAATATTAGACAATATTTAAGGCACATAAAAGTAGACAGACATATATGAAATGTATATGTACCTCTTTACAAATGTTCAGAATCTAAAAAATAAAAAGGTTAATGAAAATCTCAGGATTAAAATGGAAATTTAACAGATTTGTCCAAAGTTTGATGAAAGCAAGATGCTAAGTGAAACTGTAAATAGGAAAGTAAAAATTATTTGTGACTAAGAGATAATCATGCCAGAAGAGACGTGGTGCCTTATGTTAACAAAGCTTTACGTTAGATGTGTGTAATGCATTGATGATATCACAAAAGATGACAAAAAATAGAGTTCTGTGTTGAAGAGGGGCAAGTGCAATATTGGGGTTTTACTATAAGTCATCTAACATGACAACAATGACTGTAAAAAGGAAGAGACATTTGACAGGAGGGAAGTCTACAAAACAGGGTATTTTGATGACTTTATGTGGACTGGGTCAATCTCATTATGAAATGACGAAATTTCACTATGATGCAATGATAACATTTTTGACACCATCAATGGACATCTCTTGAACTAGCCAGTTAGAGACTTCAAGATCTGGAACAGTCTTTGGTTATGTCTTGAAAATTGTTGAGATCATTATTCAAGATAAAACTGCCAAAGTGAAGCTCTCTAATAGTTGCAACAATGCAGTGAAATTCTAATCCTTATAGGAAAAAAAAAAACAACCAAAAAAACCCACGAAAAAAACCAAGAAAAGATATAACGTAGTAAATGTCTAATTTTAAAAGGAGAATGAACAAAATGAGGAAGAAGAAAATCAAAAGGCACAGCCAAAAAGTAAAAGACCCGTATGGCACACAGAGAATGATCATTGCTGCCATAGAGGACCAGTGCTATAAACTGCAAAATAAGTATGACTTTAAAAGAACTCAATAAAAACTAATGTGATTAAATTGAAGTATTAGGAAATGATTACAAGCACAGACATCCCTCAGAAAGAGAAAGCTGTGTCTTCGTTAGGAAAACTGAAAAGAACAAACTTTAATAACTTAACAGTATAATAAGGTGCATGAGAAAAGATTTTTATGGGCAGCGTCCTCATCCCAACACACTTTAAAATACCACAGAAGCTTAAGTTGAAAGTATAAAGCACTAAATTGTGAAGCTTGTAAATTATGATGCTATAAAAGGAAACTAAAATCTTTGCAAGACTAATTAACATTTTTCATTGGTTTACACAGAAGGATTTTGGGAGGTTCACACACTGATTATTTCTCTCTGTACTTACAATGATGAACCGTGTAAAATTGAAATGTTGATAGAAATGGTTTTAGAATAAATTGCTAAACTTTATAGCCAGAAATTGCCAAGTATTTTTAAGAAACTCTAATGTAAGATTAAAAAAGCTCTCTATAGTGCATAATCTACTATTTAACTTGGCTTTAGCATCAGAGGAATAGAACTCAGTTTTTAAAAATAAGTTACATTTACAAAGGCTACCATAGCCAACGCAACAGATGAGTGAGGTCCCCACAGAGGGAAAGCTGGAAAGATGGGAGTCATGACCATAACACTACTAAGCGTCATAAAAGTGTCAAAAGTGACTACAAAGCTCTGGGGGTGATATTCAAGGGCATGGGGACCCAGGTGATCTCCTCAATCCTGCTGGTGAGGGGAAAGAGTGTGGGGAGAAGGTCATTAATAGAACAAGTTAATAACTGGCTGCAGAACTGGTGATGGTGGCAGGGTTTGGGGTTCTATGGCCATGTGACCCAGTTTGCAGACCAGTGTCTGCTTGGGAGAGATGGGTAGCACCTTACTAAGCAGGGTGAAACTATTTTTGCCAATAGGATGGCTGACCTCATTAGGAGGGTTTTAAACCAGGAAAGACGGGGGAGGGAGAGGGCAACCAGCAGGCCTGTGAGGGTTTGCTGAGAGAAAGGCATGGGATGTTGCGACGGGAAGGGAACACAAAGCCAACAAAACAGGGCTTGGGTGGGGTCACCTCCAGCACCTGCACATGGTCAAGGAGGTGCCTACAAGGTACCGTTGTGGACAAATCCCCCAAACCCTCTCTGGGAACTCAACATGCTGGGGTGCCCTGCTTAGTTGCCTGTATACTAATGTACTCAGTATGGGGAATAAACGTGAGTTAGAGATCTGCATGCAGTTGCAGAGTTATGATCTTGTTGGGATGATGGAGACATGGTGGGATGGTTCCCATGACTGGAATGTTGCAATGGAGGGATACAGGCTCTATAGGAAGGACAGGAAGGGAAGATGAGGAGTAGGAGTTGCCCTTTACGTGAGAAAGCAGCTGGAGTGCATGGAGCTCTCCCTCGGGATGGAAAAGGAGTCAATGGAGAACTTATGGGTTAGGATTAAAGAGAGGACAGGCAAAGGTGACATGATAGTGGTGTCTGCTATAGGCCATCTGACCAGGAAAAACAAGGGGATGAGGCAGACAGGTAGGAGCAGTGTCATGTTCACAGGCCTGGTCAACCACCTGATACCTGTTGGAGGGACAATACAGCAGGGCATTAGGAATCCAGGAGGTTCTTGGAGTGCATTGATGATAACTTCCACCTCCAAGTGACTGAGGAGCCAATGAGAAGTGCTCTGTTGGACCGCATACTCACCAAAAATGAGAGGCTTGTTGGGGACGTAAAGATCAAAGGCAATCTTGGTTGCAGTGACAACGAGATTGTGGAGTTCAGGATCCTGGGGGCAGGAAGGAGGTGAAAAGAAAGCTTACAACCCTGGACTTCAGGAGAGCAGTCTTTGGTCTCTTCAAACATCTGCTTGTAAGAGTCCCATGGGATAAGGTCCTGGAGGGAAGGGGAGCCCAAGAAACCTGCTTAATATTCAAGGATCACCTTCTCCAAGCTCAGGAGAGCTCCATCCCAATGAATAAGAAGTCAGGCAAAAATGTCAGGAAGCCTGCATGGATGAACAAGGAGCTCCCTAGACAAACTCAAACATAAAAAGAAAGCATACAGAAGGTGGAAGCAAGGACAGATAATCTGGGAGGAACACAGAAACATTGTCTGAGCATCCAGGAATGAAGTTAAGAAAGCTAAAGCTCAAATGGATTTGAATCTGGCAAGGCTGAGAAAGCTGGGGCTGTTCAGCCTGGAGAAGAGAAGGCTCAGGAGGATCTTATCAATGTCTATAAATACCTGAAGAGAGGGTGTAAAAAGGACAGAGTCAGGATCTTTTCAGTGGTGCCCAGTGACAGGACCAGAGGCAGTGGGCACAAGCTGAAACACAGGAGGTTCTGCCTGAACATCAGGAAACACTTTTTTACTGTGAGGTTGACTGAGCACTGGTACAGGTTACCCAGGGAGGTTCCAGAGTTTCCCTCCTTAGAGACTCTGCAACCCTCCTTAGGTTCCAGAGTCTCCACCCTGGCTCTAGGTGGCCCTGTTTGAGCAGGGGTGTTGGACAAGATGACCTCCAGAGGTCCCTTCCAACCTCAACCATTCTGTGATTCTGTGAAAAGATTCTGTACTAGGACAGATAAACAAACTCATAAGTGATCAGTTAAGGGATGAACAGTCATATGACAAAGCTTATAACAATACTGAATTATTTGGAGTTCAGCTAAAACAGATCACAAGGTCTTGCAGAAAGATCTCAAATGATACTGTGTGCCTGAGTGACATTATGATGAAGTAAAAACTGTTTATTCCTGTTGAGCATGAGGGACATGTTACTGAGCTAGGACTTTTTGATCTAACTCTACATAAACATTGCTATCTTCTTAGACAGTTTACTAGGATCAGAATATGCAAATGGAATGTATATGGGTTCTTCAAACATTTTCTCATGGACTGCTTTGAACCTCAGTAGTGGGACAAGACAGGCAGGAAAATGCCTACAGCCATCCACTAGCCACTTCAGCCAAGCCAGAAGTGCCTGAAAAAATTGAACGCTAATTCTTCGGATAGCAGTGCCTTTGGGTGAAACCTTCAGTGACTGCAGCATTGCCTTGTTTGTGAATCTGATTTCTGGTGAAATCAAAGCAAATGCAAGAAGAAATATCTGTTCATAAGGCCATCACCTACATGGCACCAGCCAATGAAACCAAGACTAATATGCTTTATGAGCAATTGCCCTAAATCTAATCAATTACACATATTATAACCCTCAGTTTTTCATGACCTAAAAGGCTGAATCTTTGCCTTTCCAGTTTTAGTTTTGATAAACCAAATGTTATTTTTTGTGGATACTTTCGCTTCGGCTTGTGATATCCAGTGCTACAGCAAGTAACAAGATAAAATCCCAAAGATAGAGCAGTAAGTACCAAGCGGCACCAGCTTGTTAGAGTGAAATCTGTTATAGAAAAACATAATTTTGGAAGAGATTTTGTAGAAGAGACATGTTTGCTTCATTAATTTTGGGGCTACTGCCAAGAATCTGTTGAGTGCAGAAAAATACTAGGAAGTAGGCTAGAGGATCTTCAGCACCATATAGATGGGGGATTGACACCTTTGCTACTACATATATACCAGCCTTTTCATATGTATCATCCTAACATAGACTGACCAAGATTTTTTGTCTGCTTATTTTTTCTGTCATGATATAGTGGGATAAAAAAAAAAAACGGTGCCTTGCTTTCACAGAGCATAATTTTTGCCAGATTACAAATGACGCTGCAGCCTGCTGATTTTGAATCCCACTTCACAGAAGCTGTGTCATCCTTCCTTGGTTTGTCTAAGTCAATAAGTATCCTTACTAAACTGCCTAGGACTTTGCAACCTCCATTAAATCAGGATGCCAAATGTTACATGCACATAGTAAGTGACCGGATCCTTTCAGTAAATACAAGAGCAGTTAAAGATTCATTGCTGTAGGTAGCATTGTGCTGAACAAGTGAGTAGAGAATAATTACATAGCCTGTCAATAGGATGTGTTCTAGAAAAAAAGATGTTTAAAAAAAATAAAATTTAACTTTCCAGTAGAGGCCATTTTAAATGACATAGATACTCTACTGAAGCAGCCAGTAGCACAAACCCAATACTCTCATTTATGAAATGAAAGTCTAAAAGGAGGCAAGGACTTGTCTATTGTTTATAAAATGTGCTCACCTATCTAATTCAGAACAGGAAATCTAGATACTTTATAATTTGGCATCTCAAGATAAAAGTAATCTGCCAGTGGGAATCGGCAAATATTTCTTGCAAAGTTCTGGCAGCACAACAATTACAGTGACAGGTAATACGGTTTTCTGGAGCCTTCTCAGGAAAAGAATTTCCATTCAGTGTCAAATGGACACTTGTCAAGCCAAGATGAATGTACATACTTAAAAGAATGTCGTCCATCTAGCTTGACAGCTTCTGTAGGCTGAACAAATTCAATATGCTCCAGATATGATAGTTCAAGTAAACGTGTGAAGCACCATATGGAAGAAGTGAACACCTGCTGCAAGGTGTCACCTAGCAATATTGCATGTGTCTGATGGAAGATTGCTGACATAATTCACAGAAGGGACAGAGTTTGTCCCCTACAGATGAAGAAATGATGGTAATGTGACTCACAGGGGACTTGAAAAAAGAGCAGATCCAAAATCTGTCACTTTTAGTAATGTACCTCAACAACTGCAGTTGCCATTTTTTGCAAGGTGCTTTTTTAACCATTGTCAGCTGCATGGTCTTCTTTTGCCCTTTGGTTTACACAGTTGGTTTATGTGGATGAAGGACATAATTTTCCTAAGGCATATGATCAGGCACTTTAGAAATTACATTAAGGACTTCCCAGTACAGTTTTTCTTTTCCTTGCTTATACAGTCTCACTACATTCACATTTATATGATAAAGAACTGTTATGATAGAGAATGTAGGATGATGCCCTATTTTATGAATTGTTTAGGGAAGGCTCTGTGATTCTGAAAGTAGTAGGAACGAAAAAACCTCTCTGCACAATATGGTAACATTGACTAAAATGAAAGTGTTATCACATAGGAACACCAAAGATATTGTAAATATACCTGGGGTCAAAGAGACATAGAGGGCAGGAAGGAGGGAGGAAGTAGAGGGAGAGATAAATAACACTGTTCACTCAGGGTATCTTATTCTTAGAGGACAGCCAACTAAGGAAAGTTGGCTGAGAAGCCCAAGATGTGCAGCACATTAAGTGAGTGGATAATTACTACTCCTGTAATTGTCATAGGGAAAAAGAAGATTGCTTTTTGGTTAAAATAAGTAAGAAAAGAGTTTTCTAGAAGTGTTTTTGAGGAAGAACATTTACACATAGGGCAAAGCACAGTCCAGCGTTTAGACTAGCGTCTGAACATTGTTTCCATGTGATGGTTTATGGGGAGGATTTTTCTTTTTTTTAGCTAAGCATATCAAGCTTGGTGAGAATTTATATGAGTGCAAGTAAAGAAAAAAGCATAGACTGCAGGAAGATGACAAAAGCAAATGGTGCTCCCACTATTCATTCCAGGTTTTGTTCTTTATTTAGTTAGATTTACATCATGAAAAAAATGCTGTACATAAAGCTCTGGGCTCTCCTACTTAATCTTTCAATGGTATTCTACATCCAGCAGGATTAAAAAAGCAAACATTTGGCATGAACAAATCAACCCAGGTTAGCCAGCCAGTGAATGACATAAACCCCAGTATTTTCACTAACAGTTGTCTCCTAAAAAGTAGTGTTACCTCTCTCTGAAAAATACTTACACACAAATGGCTTTGGCTGTGTTCCTGGACTGTTCCTGAATAAAACCAAGTCATGGAGATCCAGGAGTACTTACAAAGCATATCCTGCCGGCAGCACGTATCCTGGAAGGGGATGGAGAAGCTCTTAGATAACCAGGTCTCAGACTTATGACTAGAGAGACAATGACCAGCAGCTATGAATATTCAGCGTAGATCCCCCTAGACAAGCACCCTGCTTGGTCTTTTGTCTTCTATGCATGACTAACTTTAATCTGTAGTGATAAATTATGCATTGTAATAACCTAATGTTTAAAAGGCTTTGGACAGCAGGGGTCAGATCTAAAAGCAAAGCTAATGTAATTCTGCAACAGCTAGATATCAGTGATACAAAGTTGAATCTCATACTTTCTAGTGTGATCACCATCAACTGGCAACTGAGTACCAACAATCTAACAACCCCAAAATCCTGTGATTTAAAACTGAACAAACAATCGACAACCACAGAGCTGTTTATAAGGAAACAGTCAGACGTTGCCCTGCTGTTTCCTAACTATTGATTGGTATGTTGACCACTTTTACCTACTCTATTGTATGACCATTTTCTTTAATTTCTTTTTCTTCTCATTGAAAAACCCTAGATTAATTAATTCTCAGACTTTTCATGCATGATTGTAAGTGTATTTGTATATATGCGTTTATGTCTGTCAGAAGTTATTACTGTGAGGTAAAAACGCATGACTGCTTAATTCCAGGGAAATAACCTATGCATCATCTGGCAAGGCATAAGTGCACATAGGTTACTACGAACCCTGAAGCTACATTAATTTAGCAAAGTTTTCATAAATGTGTGGCTACATTAACAAGGAAACTATTCTTTCCCTTTTGTCTTGCTTTTGTTTTGCAATTGCATCCCTTCTGTGTCTACATAACGAAGAAGGTCCATTTATACAAAGAATGAAAAGGTGCAATGAGTCATCAAAATAGGGTAATTTTATAAAGAAAAGGTTGTTCTGTAATAATTTGTTGCAAAGTTGGAAATAATTGGAAGCAATATTCTGAACGCTTTCCATAAATATGGCATTCTGGGTAAAGAAATTATTGTTATTTTGGAAATTAATCTAATTTTTGTCTGCACGTTGTCATTTATGTGAATGGGACTTGTCAGCTTGATTTGTTACAATGCCTGAATTGCTTGCTTAATCCCCAAAATATAAATAAAACATTTAATTGCTCTAACTGGGAATGTTAACCTTTTCAGTACTGCTCTCTGAGTGTGCATCAGGAGCAAGTTTTATTATTGCCTTAACACATTTCAAAATATGATCTCAATAAGGTTATTGGAAAAATATGAAAAAGAGCCATTTAAAGAATGGCTCACTAAAGAATCCTAGGGCGTGGGGAACAATTCTGCACAGAGATCAAGTCCCTTTCAGACCAAACTCATCCATGAAGCATACAAAGAGCATGTGATTTTTGCAAGTCAGCTCTATTAGCTACAGCGCATTAAGCACCGAGGTCAAACTTATAGATAGGGGAAGATTATCAGATAATCCTAGTCAAGGAGTCTGGGAGTTTTACATTAAGCTCCGTGTTTTGTCTTATCCCTGCAACTGAAGCATGAAGAGGAATAATTCAGATTAACGGTACTTCCAGTTGGAATGTTGTCCAGGTAGAAGCACTGAAGACTGAGGCAGAAAAAGTACTTCATGCAGCTTTTTGCCAGTAAATGAGAAGCATCCAGCATGCTAGCCCTGCCCTCTGAGACAGAAAAACAGGAGGGATCTTCAGAGACTATTCTGCCTTCATGCTCAAGCAATTCTGAGAGCAGACAAATAAAAGATGGGGTGGAGCAACCACATTTTACACTGATATTCACAGTTGTTCAGCATCAGTAGAGCTACTTTATTAGTACACTGGCAGCTGTTGCAGGAGAACTACTAAATGAGAATCAAAAAACTCAGGAGAGTTATCAGTTGAACTACAGCTTAAGAAAACCTACAGGCTATCTAGACCTGTCAGTGAAAAATACTGCAGCGTGAGCACTCAAGTTTAACTTCTCTGAGAAGTAAGAATGGTGTGTACAGCCAGAATGCCAGGGATATTTGCAATTTTGCTTTATGATGTTTTATTGAGCAAAACCTATGGTCTTATTTGTTTATTTTCTCTTAAAAGAATTCTCATGCATAATCCAGATGTGCGGCGGCGAACAAAAGAGGTTGGTACAATTACGCAATTGCTTTTGTAAAACCGCTAAAGACTGCCCAAATATTAAGTAAGTTTCTTTTTCCTTTGTTTGCTTCTGGCTATACTGCTGGAATAGCTCAACATATTTGTTCAAAACATAGGAAATCAGTGTTAGTTATGACTCAAGCAGACCCATTTACACTCCACTTGATAGCACAAGGATTATTTTGTTGCAACAATCTGTAGAAAAACTAAACGGCTCTGATTGACTTTATTTCTCATTACATTTATGTTGCTGAATAGCATAAACTGTAATTTAGAATCATTTTTATGCAAGATTTCTCTGCTAAAGCTATGTGAGAAAAAACATTATAGATGAATACCATATACTAACTACTGTTTCATTGCTGGTTGGTAGTAACATTTCAGGAAAGACTGAGTTTAAGAACATTTGTAGCTGTAATGCTAATATATGGCAGTGCAACTTTATCTTATCAATATTTCATTTTGTTAGAGAAGATGTTAAGGCTGTCCATGAGCAGTCTTGGCTTTCAGAAAGGACTGATATCCCTATACTTTATTCATTTTACTTTTTTTCTTAGTTGCTTCCAAACCCGGAAACCTTATTCTATAAGAGTTGGACTGTTGGAAAAATTCTGTGATCAGCTACATTATAGTATTTTTAGGCTGGCAAATTGTACCGCCAGTTAAGTTTTCATCTATCTAGTGGAAATTACTTTCTCAAGTTCAAAGTGGTCTGCTTGAAGGTTGTAACCGTGTAAACAGCACATAAAGGTCAAGGAAAATACGATATAATTGTTCTGCAAAACTCATGCCAGCTTAGTTCCTTTTATAATTTTATAGCGTGCTTATGGCATGGACCTTAATGATGTTGAACTATTGGCTAGCCAGATCAATGAAATATTAGTGATATATTGTAATAGCACGTATCTCTTTAAAAACCGCCTACTAATACCTTTATTTGTATCTTTAGGAGCTAGAAATGCCTTGAAAATCCCATGTAACAGAGTCAATTTTATTTGCTTTTAGGAGTAGTGGTTTTTATGTTTCTGAGCCTAAGGGAAGGTTAATTAAAGTCAATAGAGACACTTTAAACCAGGAAATATTAAGGCAATGTACTTTCTTCCTACTTTAAAAACTAGTGAAAGGAAGAGGAGAGTGAAGGCTGTCTTGCCAATGGTCCTATTCTCAGCCTACGCTGACTGAAGGTACTTGCATGTCTTATTATGCAGATGAAGTGCAGTAGCCTGGAGTAAAATTCAAAGGACTGCAGGAGCTGCAGTTCCTGGTTGCCTCTTCATAATCTTGTGATTCTTGCCCTTGTAGGGTGCAAACGCAGTAGCACCCCCACTGTTCTGTTTCTTTCCTCCCCCTCTTTGTAGATCAGAGCTGCAGGCAGGTAAGGGCTGGCTACCACTGGCCAGGTGGCAGCTCTTTAAGGGGAGACAAGCTAGAGCCAAGGGTGACCACAGCACAAGTGAGGGTGATTCTCCCTCCAGCAAGGGCACCGCCCCTGGGCACCCAAGTAGGGCCAGCAGTGCAGGGCTCCTGGCAGTAACAGGTCCCACCGACAGCCCAGCGACCAGCAGAGAAGCAGGAGGGGGTGGGCAGGTCCCAGCTCAGCGCAGGAAGGGCAGGCAGCAAGCCAGGAGCTGCCTGGGACACCACTGGCCCCCACTTGCCCACGGCATAGCTCAACTGGGGCTGGGGGCTCAGGCCTGAGCTTCCATGGGGCTCCTGGGCAGGGGTGCAGGGGTGGAGGTCCTAGGAGAGGTGGTCAGAAAAAATAAGGATCAATGGTGCACTCAGAGGCCTGACCTCATGTGACTAAATTGGTTGTTATTTCAGAAAAAAATCACGTCTTCAGCAGGAAAATAATTTTAAGTGTTCCATTTTTTCACATTGTTTGGCTGATTCCTCTGGTGCTTCCTCCTGCAAGCACACTGACTGATGTGGAAGAAAAGCCTGGGAGAAGTTCAAATTGAGGAGGATGGCTTCAAGTAGATTGCTTCTTCACCTATTTGCTGGGCTGCTGAGCCCTGTGAGCAAGGATTTCAGCCCTACTTTAAGCGAATGTGTTGACTTTTGCTTCAGTGTGTGTGTATGCCTTCCCTTCATTGTGGGAGTACCTAAACCAAAGCTTGGTTTTGTTAATACTTGTTGAAATATGGAAGAACTTCCAAAAGCCAGCAAAGTCCCAGATTGCTACTGGAGTAAATCTGGAGAATTTAGTTAAACATCCTTTTTCCAAACTGAGTACAGCCAACAGTTTAGATTTTACTTTAACTTTTTTCTTTTTTTCTTTTTTCTTTTTTTTTAAATTAAGTGAAATGTAATAGCGGCTGTATCTGTCATATAGAGAGATCTGGAGAGGTTTCATTCTACTAGAAGCTTTCTAGAGAGAAAGAAGCAGTCATGAACTTCAGGCAGTGCCCAATAGTAAAAATACTGTTTTTTCCCTCTGATTATGATTCAATGCTGCTGATGCTCTGATCTAGTTCATGAGGAAGTCTCTTTCCCTGAATTATTCTCTAGCGACACTGGATAGAGTCGCAGAGGAAGTATCACAGTATCATGCTTCGCTAAATCAGCTTAAATTGATAGTATAGACACAGAAGGGAAATGCAGAGTTAGAGGCTGAAACTCATTAATTCACACTATGTTGTTAAGTGAACAGTGTAAGAGTGGGATCATGCATACATGGCAGTAAGGATTTCACATATTTTCCCTGGTTATTAATGATTCATTGCTGTTATTATTAACCTGCTGTGTTAATACGTGAAAGTCATTTTACCTCCTCACGAGTTTCTCATTTTCTTGGCTTTACCTTATGTTTGTCGTACCTGGCAAAATTGTAAGCAGCATGGGAACCACCTCTGAGTTCTTGTCCACAAGCAGACTTTGCACAGGTGTAACTACTTCAGTTAGGGGTACAATTTGCATATATGAACCTTTTCTTACAGGATTGAGAAAGATTGGTCTAAGCATTTTTATGCCTATTTAATGTTTTCATGCCATGCAACTCATAGGGTTTATGTTCAGTTTAAACAACATAACTGTTGCATGTATATTAAGTCTTTCTGTGTTCTGTATCATATTTAGTGCACTGGGACCTTCTTCAATGCATCTGCAAGGCAACTAACAATAATTATTATTAGGAATAAAGGCAATTGCTAAATACTTTGTACATTTATAATACTGCATAAAAAGTAGAAACCCATATTCCCTACCCCAAATGGCAATTTATCCCTAAGCCACAAAGAGTATTAACCATGCACATCTATAGGATCACTTTTGCAGAGCTATTTTAATGCATAATTTCTCTACTATAGAATTGTAATGGAGGTTTACCTGAAATAAAAAAATAAATCCTCCTAGAAGTTTATGAGAGTCGACTGTTCCATTGGAGCCATTATGGTTTAGCATGTATTTAAGGCCTTCTAAAATATGAATTATTGATAGACTCCAAGGAGCAATGTTTCTTTATCTTTTATAAATATTTACTTGCTGAGTTTCAGAATGGGTATTATAGACCTCATATAGACCATAATGGCTCCAAGTGGTCTATTATGCAATAGAATAAGACATTTTTAAAATCCTACCTCCTATTTGATGTCCTGGAAGCATAATTAAGTGCTATTAAAATCCAGGGAAGGGGGTGACTTTGGTTATGAAGCAATTATACTTGCAACCTGTTTCGGTTTTAATGCACAAAAATAAAGTCTCAAATTTAGCTACTTGACAATAATTTCAGGTATTTCCACTATCAGCACATTCACTGGTACTTCCCTCGCTTGCACGCATATCAGAACCTGCTTTTTCACTTTGACCTCACTGAACACACTCCTCCTTCTTCTTCTGTTTGCTGTTGTGTTAACATATGTGACAAGAGGTGCCTATGACATCAAAGGGCAAATTGTGAGCAAAAAGGTAGTTAAAGTAGCATGAGAGTGGCTTGAAATTTGAGGATGAATGTTGTGACATACAGTCTGCATATCACACTAGGTCAGGAGCCTCTCTGTTCAGATGATTTTTTTTTTAATTTATTTTTTTGTGGTTGGGACTGATTGCTTATGTTGTCTCTCTACGTTACTGAGTTAAATTATTTTTCAAAAATGCAACCAGTGGTTCATATGCTAGAAACCCATCTTCCTTCTAATTTGTCCCTACCCATTATAACAAGCCTTTTTTCTCAGTGTGAAGTAATGTTAATAAACTGAAACTTCTGAATAAAATTCTGAAATGTAGACTTGAATATGCGTATTTCTTTTAACTCCGTATGCCATACATCACATTTCTTCCTACAGGAAGCAAGGCTCAGTGTGAGGGTTTAATATACTTTTTACTTTGCATGGTTATAATATAAAATAAATATTAGGTACATTAGTTGCTAGAGCCGTATGTGAGTGAAAAGAGAGTCTGGCATGACATTTATGTGGTGACAAATAGAAAAGACTCATTGATTTATTTAGGAGATCAAACATTTTGAGGAGCTTTGATGCTGGGCACCACTTCCTTAATACCAAGACAACATGGTATTTATAACAACAATAAAAGATGTCTCTTGGAATCTGAAAATGTGTTTTTATTCTTTTTCAGATTCAGGGGAAAACTGTAGACCATTATGATAGAATCCAAGAAAGTCTATTAAATATCACATCTGCCATGCAGGGTGTTTGAATTATAAAATAGTTCTGCTCAGATGGATTTTCAGTAGTATTTATAATAATTTATAAAACAGTAGAATTTATATTGAGGAAAAAATAAACCGGAATAATTGATGTGTCCAAGCTATAAATCTGAGGTTAAAACAGCTGGAATAGGCCACAGCTGAATGTATGTATTCTCCTTAGTTTAGCTAATAAGTAAGGTAGCTGAATAAACGCTACCACTTAGTGAGACAAATATGTTAAAAATATAGGGACCAGATTCTGCCATCTCACTCAGAATAGGTAGCGTATAATTCCAGTATAACCTCTATGGTTTTCTTCTGACTTCTTACTGAGGCTAGTACTACACAATACTAAAGATGTGTCGTAGTTAACCCTTAATAATATCATCTTCTTTGAGGAAAAGATTCAGATTAGACAGTATGCTTCCCAGCCTCTGCTGTTATTCTTTATTTTGAGATTTTTGAGTAATTTTGCATTCATGATCTAGAGAAGACCGAGTGCTTCATATTCCTTATTATTGCAAAATCCAAAGTAGGTATCACTGGCAATATAAAACAAGAAACTCTTGTAGCGTTATCCTTATTGGTATTTTAAAATCTCAACTGTAATAAACTTGGGAACTAAAATTCCTGAGTGTGTGTTTATGCAGCGTGTGAGGGAAACAAACCTCTTCCCAGCCCCTGTTCTACTGAATAGCTCAAAATATCTCTCCTTTTCAAGCAGTAAAAAAATGCCCTAGAAGGCTCTTTTCAAGCAGTTAAGAATGTGAGACATCTTAAATTAAATTCTTTCAGGATCTAATAAGGAAAAGCTTCCTGAATAACATTGTTTGAAGTAAAGGCTTCTCTTCTGAGTCATCAGATTTTGGGGGGATGAACGCAGCAGCTTTCAGCTGATTTGATTGTAAATCTAGCTACTGTCACAGTTTGCCCATTTCTGTAACTTTTCACTTATGCAAGTTATTATACAGGGAAGAAGCAATTCTGAGATTGCAGAAGAGTTCCAGGGGAAGAAATAGAAGAAAGGACTTTTGAGATCTGTTTGTTTGCTTGTTTAAGTAGGACTGCACAGGATGTCACATGTAGTAGAGAAGTGAATAACAAAAATAATAAATAAAGTGAATAATAAATGTTACAAAACAATTGGCAGCAAAAGAGTCAAGAAAATCATTCTGAGGGTGAATCAGAGCGTCCAGACTTCATGTCCTTGGTTTTAATTTCACAGAAAATAATGAAATGCACAAGTACTGTAAAAACAAATAGCTTCCCTGTGGCCGCAAATAGAAGAAACCCTACTAATGGAAACATAATTGTAAAAGGAAGGTGAAGTTAAATAAGCTGAGCACTGTTGCTTCTTACGGTCATTGTCAATTGTGTTTGAAATCAAATAAAAAATTAAAAACAGAGAAGCGCAATGTAATGGGAAAGAAGAAGTTTGACTGTTTTTACCTTCCAAAAGTACTTAATAATAAGGATATTTGCTTGTCAAGATTTTACTTTCTTCAACATAGGATCTTCATGGTCTGGGTTCCTAGCAATATATTTCTGTAAACATGGGCAGAGTTGCCAAATGTTCGGAAGTTGTAAATCAGAATATCTTTGTTAAAGTCAATAGCAGTACAGAAAAACTGGTATATTTTGCTGATTTGCATTTCTTTCACAGTATAAAGTGTCTGTATACATTGGATGTTTAAAGGATCCATTAAACTGAGCTTACAGCTGCATTGATGAAGTAGTGCACACCAGCCAAAAACTTGCTGGGGAATAAGGCTTAATAATTTTATAGGCAGACAGTTAACATCTCTGCCCAAATGAAATTAACTGTGTAAAATAAGAAGGAAAAATTCTTTATTTTAGGTTTTGCTTACTTCCCAGCATTTCCGTTTTGGAGCGAAAGCAAGTAAGTAGCTGAATGAGCGTGCGTAAAGCCCCTAATTCTGACATAGCTGTGTGCAGTGGGGAACTATTTTAAACTGGTTTTACCTGTTTGTCACTAGTGGGTGATGCAATAACGACAGATGTTCAGTTAGTCAATTATCTGTAGAACATCATGTAACTAATAAAAAATCACAGTCTTCTGGTTCTGATCAACTCTTTTATAGGTAATCAAAGACGTATCATAGCTTTCATTCTGAACCTTGATTTATCAGTTTCAGTGGTTGCAGGATAAAACTGGGGTTTTGAACACATACAACCAGATATGGAGTTTAATAATTTTTTTTAATTTAAGGATTTTTTACTTCTCCTAATTTAAAATTGATGGTGCTTAATGTTGACAGTTATTTAGTCAAAAGGTATCCCAGTAACTTTAACTAGCTGCCTTCCTACTCTTTCTTCATGACTGGTACATGTTATATACATATTTCACAGGGAAAGACATTCATTTCAAGTTGTAAGTTGGGGGAAGGTTTTGCTGTTTATAGTCTAACTTTTTCATTTCTTAGAGAGTTCTTTCTCTCTCTCATTTGCTCTCCACGCTGACAAGTAGAATAAGCTGGGATTCTCAGGCTGACAGTTCCTATATTTATTTATTTCAGATGAAATTTTAGGATGTCGCTGGAGAACCTTCATCACTGCAATCTACTTTTCTGCAGTTTGACTGCACCTGCTTCCTTCAAGTCATATTATAGGGTCTATTTATCTGTTTAAGCTTTTATCTGTTGAGTGGGCCAAAGGTTTGGTTTTGCTGACTCAAACCAGACTGTGCAGAAGGACTGTGCAAAAAGAAAAGGATCAAGGAACTCGTAAAGGTCTCTAGACTCTAAATAGATTGAGACAGGGGAGATAAAGATGATATTAATACAACTGTATTAACAAACAATCCTCTCTTAAAAAATTGAGTAAAATCTTTACCCCACATATCCCATGTCTTTGTCAGGCAGAAAGTCCACATGGTCTATGTGATCTCTAATGCTCTAGTTCATTTTGGACACGCTAATTTTAGCTCAGGAACTGAGGCAAAGAAATCCTTTTATAAACCCGATGTTAGCAACCTGCTAAGGGTAAGAACACCCGAGTGAAGCCAGGGCCAGGTTACGTGGGGCTGTGGAGATTCCACGTGGCACTACATCGCACCAGACAGACAGAAAGGCTACTTGTCTCCTGAGGCTTTTTCAAATACTAGCAGGACCAATACCTAACCCAGAGAAAATCATAAGACAAGCTTAACATCAGACTAGCTCACTTTTGTTCCTCAAGGCTGTGAAGTGGGTTTTTTGTTTTGTTTTGGGTTTTTTTAAGAGGCACACAGTATAGAATCTCAGCCTTTGTGTTCAGGAAATAAGAATCCATAATCCATAAGAGGATTTTTGGATGTAGCTGTCAAGAATCCTATTTTATTTATTTCTATACTGCCCGTCTTAGTATCCTTTCTTCAGAAGTCAAAAGACAATAACAAACACATAGCTGAACAAGTCCAAGCAGCATTCGGGGCACTTAATGCATAGACAGACACAAAGCAAGTGTAAGAAAACAGTACAGCTAAAGAAAAAGAAAATTCTTCTGGAGAAGCAGAGAAGCTTTACACTAATATTATTTTTTTGGTAAGGTTTTCAACATTTTATTTAACTGCCATTAATTGGCAAATGTCCCTTCTGGCTGGCTTATTGAAGTCAGTGCGTACAAAACTGGCCTGAGCAGCACTGAGATTAGATCAGATCCTTTAAACTGACCAAAACATCACTGATTCCAGCCACAAAGAAAATGTTTTATCTGGGGACCAAGCAGAAATTCTCTGCCTTTTTCTTGACGGCTGAAGACATTTTCATATCATAATATCATTCTGATTTGAACAAGCAAAATAGAGTTAAATGTCCAAGCAGTAAAGAAATTTTCCTTTAACCACGCTAACTCTTCCAAGCAGAAGTGCCCATCTGTTTTTGAAACTACACTTTGGTTAAAAGACAGGGGTAATTCAGAAGCTGTTTCATTTGATTCTGTCTATAAAAAAAATGGAATAGTTCAAAATGTTAGCACTAAAAAAAGCAGACATTGCATATACTTCAGTCTGTCTTTGTATCTTTCTGGCTGTCATGCCAAGAAATCAATGTCATTAACCATAACAATAACACATAGCACTGTGTCTCTCTTATTTATCAAGAAATCTAAGAGCTTTGCAAAAAGTCCTGATAACAGCTCTTGGTAATTGGAACATGCAGCATCAGCTTGTCTTTGTTAGATCATTTCTTAATGCCACTCCACCGTACAGAGATATTTTCCCAGAAATCTCTAACCTTCACGGGCATTGTCTGATTTGAAACCTTAATGCAGTCTGGGGATTTTCATACAGAGTTACAGAGAATGCAAGGAAAAGTTCTGATAAGTTTTGACTGTTGCTGTGGTTATCTCTGATTCTATCTCTGTATCAGTTCACAGAAGAAAATTGAGTCTGATTTGCTACTCTTTCATTTCCCGTGATTTGCCCCTCATTTGGGAGGGATTTTCATTTCCTTTAGTACGCCTGAATCAACACCAAACTTTATATCAAGCATCGCAATATTTAGTTAACATTTAAAAAAAAAATCACTGTTTTTCATTATTGGACATTTCTACACTTCTCAGTTCTGAATGAGCAAAACAGTTTGTATTTTGCACTAACTAGAGGTAGTTTCTACAAGAAAGCTCCAGAGAAATTGTGTGAATTGCAATGACATTTTTCCTGATACCAAAACCCTTTACAGTATAGAATTTTAAAAAGAAACCTGTATACTTCGAGTGCTCATATGGATCTAATAGTAAATAGAAAACTCTTTTATGGAACCCCTGTCTTAGCTAGCTTAACTGAAAAAGTTCCACTGTTTTTAATACAGTCATACTATTTAACACTAGTCATGGATCTGCTCCTGTTAGACTCCTGAGTGCACTTAATAAATCTGAGTTACAGACTTGAGTTTTGATTCTTCAGTTCATTGAGTCACTTCTATGGAATGAGCTAACTTCACAGTGAAGTTAATTACAGCGGTCTAAAATTATTGTCACAGATTAATGAAATAATCCCAGTTTTACCACTCAGACCAGCGCTTGGTAAAGACTAATGTCAGCTGTTCTCTGTTTTACATATCTTTTAAATAAATTGGGTCTATGTTTATTCTTACTTACTCAAGCATAAACCGGGAGCAACTCCATTAATGTCAGTATAGTTATATCACTTTAAAATTGTCATAACAGCAGAATCCTTTGTGGAAGTCATAAACTCAGCAGAGTGCCACCTAGCATCAGGCTGCAGATCTGATTTTTAAAGGTAGGTGGGCTGTTACACATAAAAAGATTCATCCTTGTTTCAAAAGGTGACCTGATAGACCTTTTGAGTCAGAAGATGTGAGGAAACACCAGTAATCTGACAAGAGAAGAGAGGATTAAATCATACTTTGTACAAGGAAGAGGGAACATGTACAGGCTGAGAGTAAAGGAGTGTCTATGGCCACTACATACGCTTAAGAACTTTTTAGCTCAGATATTTGTCCATGCAGCTTGGCGATCAAAATAAACTGTGTTCAAAAAGCACCAGTGCCATTCCAAAGACTAGTAGTAGGGCTGATATGTTGATAAAGACATCAGCACTAGGCTATCTTTTATATTTTTAAAGTGGTTAAGCACACACGTGCGCGCGCGCACACACACACAGAATAACTATGACCTCTTGAGACACATATAAAAGCCTGACAGGGAAATAACTTTTCCTTTGAGGAATGGTTTGTACTGAATATGTTTATGAAGCATCAAATAGCATTTTCTTTTCCAGCTCAGAAAAGATTAATTCAAATACTTGTATGCGCCAGAAGTTTAAAATCATGTTCTTTAGATGAAACAAACACCATTCCTCACATAAAATCATATTTTAAGAAGGCATAGAAAACCACACTGAGGTTAATATATGATAATAATCTACAGCTTTGTTCTTCACTGAGCAGTGAGACAAAGAAAGCGGCAGAAAGCGGATGAACAAGGGACGAAGACTTTTGAGCAAAGCAGAGGGAGTAGGGGGTGCACAGAGAGCCCCATTCCCCTCGGCACTGCAGCCCCCCTCTGTGGCAGTCCCTCACCTCTGTGCAGCAAGCGTCCATTTCTCTGACTGGCCTACGCTTTGGTTAGACGTTTTTGTATCCCACTGATGCTACAGGATAATTACCCTCTTTAGCTGCAATGACATTCATGGATGCTCCCCCATTTCTTATGAAAGAGCGGCAGTAGGACATGTGGCCACCCCTGCACCCCCTTGGGCAGAAGACGTGATATTAGGAGAAGAGCTACCACACGGGAGGCTGTGAGACATTGTGCTGTAATTTAAGCTTCTTTTCCTACAGATCCGTGTGTTTTGCAGGTCCTCATGACATTTCGTTTATCTCCTTGTTCCCTCAAATCTCTCATGAGGGAAGCGTACTTTGAAAATGCCTCAAGCTGAACCTCTCAGTCTTGCTTGGATATACTTTCCTTGCTCAGAGTATATAATGTTTATTGCTAAAAACCAAAATATGTTAGCATAAGGAAAGCAATATAAATCCATAAAACAACTGTGTCTCTTTTTCTCTGATTTACTGTAGGACTCCTACTGTGAACCTGAAGAGCTACAAGTATGACATAAATATAAGTAGATTTGAAATTACAGTTACAGTCAAATCAAATTTAATTTATCCTAAATTGTGAATTAAATAACTTACTGAAAAAATAATTTTGGATTGAATTTCCCTTTATTTCGTGTCCAGATACACATGGACTTTGGTACTATTGAAACAAGGGGAATTCTTAGGAGAAAAAATATGATGTAGTTTTTGGTATCGATACACAAAAGAATGTTGTGATTCAAATTGTCTTAGCCATGAAAATCACAGCTTTTCATCAGCTGTGGAAATAAATACTCTCAAAGTGAATGAAAGGCATCCAATCTCTTATTTCCCTAAAGACGAAGAACACAGAAAGATAGGTGAGGCTTGAGGAAGCCTGCCAACATTGCCTGTATTCAGTTCTGCATTATATCCCTATTCACTGAGTTTGATTACATAAACATCGCTGTCCTGAGCCTGCTCCAACTTCAGTGGATATAATCAGATGTGAAATATGATGGGAGCAATTTCAGAACACACGTGTATTCATTATGATGCACTGATACGAGAGGTCATCTGTTTTCATGCCACTCAAAGTTGAGGCTGTTATCACTGTGTAGCTGGTCTAGGTTCAATACTGCAGAGCATTCCTAATGAACAAGAGGATCATTGCAAAAACAGGGCATGAAGTAATAGTGTGTGAAGGCTGCTGATCCTCTAACAGGAGAGCCTGAAAGGCACTCCTTTTCTCAGCCAGCAGTTTTAAAAGAAGTACTGTGAAAGGGCCTGAAGGCCAAGTCATATATTTTAGGAAAGGTCTCCCTGGTTCATCCTCTTCTGTTGACTGAAGGAAGTTCTTTCTGATAGGGTATTAATATTAATATGTATCTTTCAGCTGTTTCTGCTTTTAATTAATTAACTCAAAGCGCAGCAAAGTCCAAAATCAATCTTAATGAAAGTTTTATATCTTAACCTTTCTCCGAGAGTGATCAAGGTTTTTTACCTCTACAGCTGATTTTTATGCTCTTGTCTGAAATCTTCAATGCAGAGATAATGCAGATGAGCAAGCCCTACCCCTATCTACTTCGGGTAGATAATTTCGGAAGCTGAGTTTGATTAAAACCCATCACGCTGTAGTTAGACCAAGAGGTTCCTGTTCCCAGAGGAGCTTCTTCCACCTGGGGGTAGAATGAGTGCCAGGCAGTGTACCATGGTGAAGCAGGCTGCGTTATGTTTCACCACGTAATAATGTACATAAACCGAGTACTTAGGAAGGAGATAAATGAACATTTCTCCTTCTCGCTTTTATGCATTATAATCACAATCACAAATGTGCCATGTTTACAGTTTCTAACGCCTTTCTACATAATATCTAATGGTGGATATTTGTTTAGAAAAATCCCTTGTCTTTCAAACTAAAGGAGCATTTATTTTTCTGCACTCCCAGTCTTAACTGAAGACAATATTTGAGTGTGAAAGGTTCTGTCATTTAGCAGACAAAGAAGTAAAAAGACAAAAATTAGAAGTAGATGCTAAACAAATTTAGGATTGGAAAAAAGTGTTGGTTTGATTTGAAGCATGGTAATGCTTGAAATATTTTATAAAGATCTGTGTGGATTCTCTGTAATGTGAGCTTTTAAACTGAAGACACAATATTTTCCAAAAAAAGAGTGTTTCCCTTCAGATGTTATTTACTTTCTTTTCTGTGAGAAATGCTTGGAGCAGTTCTATGGCCTCCATTGCTCAAGAGGCCCTAACGGTGTCTTTGGGCCAAAAATCTTACAAACCTATAAATACAACCAGAAGACCTCCAAGAGCACCTAGTTGTCTGTGAGTCATTACTGAACAACTAACTTGCCTGTTCCTGCCAAACCTTTGCTGCCAGTTGTTACTTAAACACATACACACACATACACACATGTGTAAAAAAAAAAAATCTACATAGCATGTTGATAAACCACAGGCTCTACAGCATAAATTTATGAGGTTTCTTCAGTATCAGCTTTACATATGATGCTAAATGGAGATATTCAGAGTGGCTGCAAATCTTTTCTTACATTTTGTGCTTAGTCGACTTAGTCCAGTTTTGCTGTGAAGCTTGAGTCTTCAATCCATTTCTCTGTGCCCAACTGGTTGCTTTTAATAACACAGAAGTTTCTGCAATTACTGTACATTTTTATACAAATAATTAATTCAAAGTAAGGGATTTGACTCAAGTAAAGCTTTCCATACCTGCTGCTTAATCTAGGCGCCTTAAGGCTTTCCATGGGAGTAATCTGGTACCCGTGGAGGATTAGCAAAGAAGGTACTACTTTTTTGCTAAAGACGGTAAGTTCAGGTCTGAAGTTGCAGAAGCATTTACTGACTTTCTTGATTGCAAGACAGGCAAAATAAAATTCCTTAAACTGGATGCTACATCCGCTATATGTCTGTTACTAATTTGGAGATTTGTAAAGATGTCAGAAAACCTCTTTTATTTCCCTTTTTTAGTTTAGACATTCTGAGATGCAGTTAATACTGCATCTGTGTATTCCATTAGGAACACTGAAATATGCACTGAACAGATAGCAGATCTGTGGAACTCCACACCAAAGGATGCTGTGGATGCTAAAAAAAATTGTGTGGTTTCAAGAGGAAACTGGACAAATACATGCCAGACAATCTAGTGAGAATTACCAAATACTACCATACCTGACACAGGAAGGTACCTAAGATGAAATTTTTGGAGATTGGAAGGGCATGAGGGGAATGTATCATGTAGGCTCAGCCTGCCTTTTCTCCACCTTAGGTATTTCCTCTCAGGAACAGGATCATGGGCCAGAGTGACAGGACCCCGCTGGAACTTTCTCATGTTCATATATACAGCATCAGCAGCATCTTTCAAAAATACTTAGCAAGGCCCTGAAGGATCATTAAGAACTATTTCTTTCATAACTATCCCCATTTATGTCGCAGAGGTATATAACTACAGTAACTTACTGAAAAAATATTTTCTTAGCATACTTGCTCTTTAAACATACAAAAGGAAGGCACATCACACCTTTCCCAGAATCACCTTTTTTTCTTTCAGGTTCTCTATATCCAGAAATTCTTAGAGACAAAAGCTTCTCATTCAAACTAGGGGACCCTTCTTGGAAGAGCAAGTGGCCTCTTGGAGAGTACCTTATTCATTCTCCAGGAGACTAGGTAAGGCCATCTCTCATCTCACGGATAAAGCCCCCACTGACAATTCTGGCTACGCAAAGGTATATTTTTTTGTGACAGAGAAATTCAGGCACAGAAGCCAGCATTCTGACAGAATATGATAGAAATATAATATCTGGGGCCTAACCTAATTAAAAAGAGGCATATTTGGTCTTGGAATTATTCCATGTGGCTCTCCAGGGAGAAAACTAGTTTATGAGATCTGACAGTTTCAAAACCCATATGTTTTCTTCCTCATTGATATGAATGATGGTGAAGGAAAGATATCAAGGTTTGATAACAGCCCTTTGATATGTGCAGATAAAAATAATGCAGAATAACCTAGACAGATGCATGTTCCTTCTTTCTCAGTGGCGAGAAAAAACAGTTTTACTACACAACACAACATTTTGCCCTACAGTGTGACTCTTGACTGAATTTGCAAAGTGGAAGCGTGGCACCAAGAAAATCATTCATGAACTTGTGCAAGTTGCTATATGTGTCAGAAAGCTTAAAAAACAAGAAAAGACTAAGAGGTAGGGTTAGACTACCACTGCACTGCAGTATATGTTGGCATGAAAAGGTGATTTCAGGAACCATCAACATTTTACTGTCAACTAGAATCTTATCTGGATTAGGCTACTAAAGGCAAAGTCCAAACCACTTTCCTCCCATAGCTATATTCCAGTGTTGAGCATGTCTGTACTAAAAAAATAAAAAATAATTAAAAAAAAGAAACAAAAAAAGTAGTGTCAAAATTCTGATTTGATGAAATGACCAATGGCCTCTATTATGTAAAAAGAGTAATCACAATATTGTCTTTACGTAGATCCGTCAGCACTGAAAAGGCTAAAGGAGGTTTAGTGATATTGGCAATGGAGGCGTCCTAAGTCTCTTTGCTATTTACAGAAGATTCCTAACACAGGTAATTCTTATCATGCTTGTTTACATGAAAAATACTTACTTAGAGCTATTCCCTGTCTCTTTGAACAAATATTTACACTTGCAAGTAGCTTTACATGTGTGAGTAGTCTCGTATGTGATTTCAGTAGGGTTATTGGCATGCTTGCGAAATGAGAGTACATTTTTGTAGGCTGTGAAAAAGAGTAAGTTTTTGTAGGCTGTGACAAATCTGTACCTTTTCTATCTATTTCTCAACTTGCTAAAACTCTTCCTATGAACTCCAGTGTCTAAGCAAGACCTGAAACTATGCAATATAGACATATAGACATATATTTATGTCCATTAGAACCTCCTAGAAAATAAAGATTGAGTGTATTTGGTTTAGAAAATCTGTTTTTATATTTTTTCTATTGTGTAACTGATTGCTTATTATTACAAATGTCAGCAGTAAATCAATATTCAAATATGCAATTTAATGGTATTTATCATATGAAAGAAAACTCCTATTTTTTCTTGTTGTCACACACTCAGAACAAGAAGACAATTTGTAGTGACTGCATTGCTATTCCATGGAATAATGCCCTCTGTCTCTGCACGTTCCTGAATCTGCCAGCAATATCAGATGGATTTTTGAATAGAAGATAAAACAGGCACCGCCATTCCACAGCAAATTCGAGCAAGACACGCGTTGCTGAAATATTTGAAAAGAATCCATGAAATATACCGCTAAAGATGTTAAGAGTCAAATATATTTAACAGATTATTTCAGCTTTCATAGAGAAACTTGAGGTCTGCCTGCCAGATGTATAGGATGCATTTTCTCATGCAGAAAAAATATTCTTTCAAAAAAAAACCAGAAGAAAAGCTATTGTGTTGTATTCACATGCACATAGAATTTAAGAGCATCAAATCATTAAGTCCCATGTAATTTTAGTTTCTTTTTCTTTAACTGATGTTAGGAAATACTATATCTGATTTTCTCACATTTATAGCCACAACTGGATGTGTACTGACATTTTAACATCGGACTATACCCTTTATGGCCTTGGCAGTTTCACTAGCTCTTTGAGGAATAAAAGGAAGGAATTCAAACCTCCCTCTGCTGGACCAGCAGAAAACAGCTACCCGATTACTTTAGCTGGATCTTCAGATTTGGCTAGATATTAAACTAGACACGGTAAGGTCCTACTTGTTACTGAAAATTAATCATAATACCTTGATGAGTTAAATAGGCTCAGATTACTCTTAACTTTCGTATACTAATCCATCATATACTGTTGCTGTGTAACCATGTAAATCTGTCAAAGTTTTCCTTTGCTCGTTGATGGCAAATCTTTACTAAATTGTTCCTGTGTGTGCAACTGCAATGAAAGAACCTGAATGAGGTACACGTGAGGCCTGAATTAGATTTAGGGAGTCATAGAATAGGTCTGGATAAAGCTTCAGGAGGTCATTCAGCTTGTCCCTTTGTCCGGAGGTAGAATCAACAACGTGTGTGCCATTTCTGTCCTCAATTACCTCTGAGTCTTAGATGTTCTTAAAGCTCTGTAGTTTTCACACTCCTCCCTATCACTAAAGTATTTGGAGAATTATTTCTTTTCATTTGAATGACTTCTAATAACCTCTTATTTTGTTCTCAGATATTTTGGTTGGGTTTTTTTGGTTGTTTTTTGGTTTTTTTTTTCCGAGATCACACCTTCCAAAGAGAAAACAATGCAGAAAAAAAGCTTTAGAAAATGTAGGACAATAAGACAGTTGTTACTTACAACCAACTCCTACTAGTTTCAGTGATTACCTGCTATTATAGCAGGATTCTGTGAGCAATAATTCTGTATTCTTCTCATACACTGCCTTCATGATTTTGTATACCTTGACCACATCCTCGCCCTCCAAATTGATGATTCCCAGCATTTTAGGTCTTCTTCATGGGTGTGTACTCCATCCCCTTAGCCATATTATCTATTTTTCTCTGTGCATTCACTAACTCTGTTACAGCCTTCTTAAAACACAGGAAGCAGAACAGCAGGTAGTGCTCAAGATGTAGAAGATGCCTTCTCTCTTGCTTTGAGTAGTCCTCCTGATGCTGTCCAACACTTGGTTGGCTATTTTGGCTGCCATTGAACACTGAGATGGTGGTTTTGGAGAACTGTTAATGAGGACTCCAACCTCTCCTTCCTAAGCTGTAACTGCCTGTAGATAAGAAAAGATTAATCATGTAAACAACATCTTTTCAGGGATGTCTCATGCTTCTAGCTACTCAGACAAGGTCAGGGTGGCACAAAAGCACAGTACTTGTGTGCACCAATTCAATTTCCCATATATTCCAAAGAGTTTATGTAGAAAGAAGAGTGCTAGACCTCCAAAGTGACTGAAAAAATGAGTGCATTTTTAAATAGCAGATAAGAGAACATACTATTAAAAAAAAAAAAAGGCTTCTGAAGTTAAAGTTTTGTGCTCCTACTAAGAAAATGAATCTCATAAAGGCAAGCACTGAAGCTGAAGAAGGAAATTAAAATGTCATGTTTTGTTCAGTCAGCTTCTTTGCTTTGAGATTCTATTTCTCATATAAATGGTGATTCAATACTATAGCTAATGCTCATGACAAGAGCCTATATTTTACTTCTTAAGAACTTCATGTTTTATTTTTTAAGAAGAATTAAGAGTTTCAACTATGTCTTGTCTTTGAAATAGGAAGAAGGCCAGGAAATCTAACATTATTTGGCACGTTTGGAGAAGTACCTTGTATGACGTAGGTGTGGATAGTGCATCTGTTAGCCAGTGAATCATGCAATAGCATATTCCTTGTTTTTGATTTTGAAGATGATTATTGTGCCAAGATATATCAAATAAATGAACGCATCTGTAAGAAGAAAAGTTCACACTGTAATGTAATTTGCTCAGTGACTGAGTGGCAATGGAAGGGAATGAGCATGGGATGACTGTAGTCCTGGGACTACTTCCATGGCACAGAAATTATATGCAGTTATTCAGGATGCGTAAAAGTAGGTGCTGGAATAAACAATATTCAGAGAATATGGGTATTCTCAAATGATAACTCTGTGAAAGTTTAGTGACTCCAGAGGTCTGGTATATTGTCTCTAATGGATATTGAAAGTGGTCTGTCCCCCTCAGCGCTGATGGTAAAACTACTTTCATTCTCATTGGCAGGGAAATTTGGGGTAGCAGAGAGTAGGTTTCCTGGCAGATGCATAGTGCATGTACATACTGTAAGCAGCATCTAGGGAAATTATCAAAGCTCTTTCATCTAAAAGTAATAACTATTGGTCTATCATTGGTATCTGACTATAATTCCCTGGAGGTTGTGCCACAGGACTCCTTTTAAAACCTTGCATCTGCCACTGGTTCTTTAAATCACAATCACATGATACAGTATGTAAGAGTTTTATGATGGTACTAGTTTTATTGAGCTAATTTAATAAAATGCAACATGCCAGAAGCACTAATAAAAAGAAACATCCCTTTCAGATTTGCTGCCTCGAGTAACCTTTGCTACAAAATCCAAAATGCACACTGCATGAATGTGAGCTAATTATTGCATCTGAATAAATACATAATATACCATGGTACATTTTTGATGACACAAGTCAGTGCCATTTTGCCCAAGACAACTGCTAATGGTGACTCATAGTAAATTGCAATTAGAAGGCTTTGGTATGTCATGACTTTTGCAGTATGTTTGATTCATGGATGGAAGAAAGGAGCAGTGAACCATATGCTCCACAGCACACCATTTCTTTTTGGTACAGAGTCAGGCAAGCCACTTAGTCTATCTAGCAGAATTTTGCATATTTAATGAAAACTGTGTGGCATTTAACTTTTTTATACATCTGTGTTGAGTTACCCATCACCAAAACTGGAAAAGAGTTTTGTTAAAAGCAAGTACACCACCTGATAAAAAACATGTGTCTGGTCTAAAAAGGAGCACAACAAATGAAAAAAAATCAGGAACGATCCCTGAAAAAGATTGGTACACTTTCAAATCCAAGAATATAGCCCAGATAGTGAGGTTCAGACTAGGCATAAAATAAACATTTTTAAGTAAATCATTGGAACAACTTACTAACAATCTGCTTGCATTATTTTTCAAGAGCAGTCTTTAATGAGAGCTGTATAGCTTTCTAAAAGAAACACAAGGCTCAACCAGAAGTCAAGAACTGATAAACAATTGTTATTCTATCACTGAGTGTGTAATGGAGGTCCCACTTTCATATGTCTTATCTGATTTTGGGGAGAAAAAAAAAAAAAAAGAAAAAGGAAAAGGAAAAGAAAAAGTCTGTCTATATTTAAATAGATATTTTTGTGAGTTCAGTTTTGAAGCCTAGTTTTGGAAATTGTAAAGCTTAAAGATTATCTAAAATTAACCTTTTCAAAGAAATAGGTCAATAAAGGAAGGAAGTAGTGAAATAATAGATATCCATTAAACAAGATTTTTCAATAAAAATATTGTCTATATTCTGCTAACTGGTTTTCAACAACTCGCCTTAAGATTGCCCTGGGATATAGTTGTAGCTGGAAGAGTCTCATTCTGAACTTCAGTTCTATGCCAGAACAAATCCATTACTTCCAACAGTTGCTCTCAAAATGCAACAGTAGAAATGAGCATACTACTGAATTACTAGCAAGATGGTAATAATTTTTTTTTTACTATCTTACCAGTCTACTATTTATTTAAATTATTACTTTACAAAGAGAATAACTCAACTAGAGTTCAATTAGTTAACTAACCAGTCACTTAACTGGTATCTGTTTAGGCAAAAAAACCCCACCAAGTTTACACAATATCTGTCAAGGGACTCCATTAATAAGATGTAGATGCATTCTTTAATGTTTAAATTCTAAATTTTCATTAGTCAGTTAGGACATACAGGCTTTGAGCTTGGAGTATCATTTGTCTTCTAACCAACGTAGAGGCAAAGGGCCAGATCTACCTTTAATGTGAAGCTCTAGTTTTCAGGTTGGTGCAAAGGCACTTTATTTGAGGATAAGCTTTGGGGCAGAAAAGCTATGCTTTATATTTTTATGCTTTCTATAGCTTTCATGTATATACACTTTATGTTGTATACTGAAGCTAAATTTTGTTCAGATGACTACCACTGCTGCATTTAGAAAGTCCTGGATCAGCAAGCAGGTGGAACCAAGCCAGCATGACTGCTCCACAGGTATTGGCTTCTCAGGAACAGAAGAAATGAGAAAAACAAGAGTTGATTTCAGCCTGAGACCTTTTAGCAGCTACTTTTTAGCTGGATCCAGAGGTTACAATCAAAAATACCCCTCATCCTCTTCCACAATTAACAGTGGAAAGAAGGTTAAAAGCAGATTCCTGAACTTTCAGATGTGATTTTTTTCCTGCTCTCCTTGCATCTAAGCTATCTAACTAAAGTAAATGGAAGATACAGTCACTCAGCATGTCCAGGGAGCACACAGCTTAGTGCCAGGACTGGGACCGATGGTTAGCTATGTAGGCTGTCAGGTTGACATTACGTTAATAGCAACCATTGCACTTTTCAGATCTCACTTCCCCCCCAAAAAACAAGGCAGGGAGTTGGAATTTTGCATCAGTCACACCTTGGCTGCAAAACCTTAGAGATTATTGAAGTGGGTTTTACAGATTTATAGGAGCTTGGGATGAGAGAAATTATTTTGGGGTTTTTTCTAAGTAATGCTTCTCAAACTTGAGAAAACACTGTATGTTTCTAATTAGAAGCTGTGGAGAGAGGGTAAGGAGGTAAGAGATTTAGCTGGCATTTTGTTAAGAAGGGCAAAGAATATCACAGTTTTCCCTGATACTTTGCATAAGACTTTAATTTAATGCTGTTAAGAGAAACTACTAACAATATGCACACTGTGCTTCTCATAGACACACAGCAATAAAACCAGCAGGGAGTGGGACTTTTTAAAATATTGTTCTTGTGCACGACAGTTAGAGTGCAATGGAATTTAAGATAAAATCCTTTACACAAGTAAATACACCATCATGCGTACATGCTGTTAAAAGAGACATGCTTTATTTTGCATCAAGTGTGCTCTTTAAATTTCTTGAAATAAAAGACCTTAATTGCCAAACTTTGGGCTTCATCTGTCATGTTGTTGACTTGCATCCCTTAATGTTTCAGCACATTTGTTACTTAGACTGAAATGTTCTTCTGGCTGTTTGAGATTTAGGGTTTGGATCTGGGAGGAGGAGGTTTCAACACCAAGCAGAAGAAGCTTAAGCTACTGTCATGTTAGTGGTGAAGATGCTGTTTCTAACTGCACAGAAATGCTTGATTGTTAGTTAGTTTGTTAGAAAGAGGCTTCCAGAATTAAGCAGGTACCACTTCAGGGTTTTTGGGGGTTTTGTTTTGTTCTGGGGGCGAGGGCATGTGTTTGGCTAGTTTTTGCTGTTTTGTTGGGTTTTTGTTGTTGGTTGGTTGGGTTTGGGTTGTTTTTTGTAGTTTTGTTTTGTTTTGTTTTAATTAGACCTTATTTCTTGATATCGTGAATTCCTGAACTACCAGTGATGGCAGATTTCAAGCCATTTAGTTTTATGTATAACCTTTTTAATCTATTTGCTTGATGTTGAACAGTATCTCCTGATAGCAGTATAAAAGCATTTCTAGAGAAATTCAATTACTGCCTCCTTTTTCTCATACCAATATTGTATTCTGATGCCAGTTTGCCAGCTATAGTGGTTTCAGTGGCAGGAAACTTAGATTAACACTCAGTGTCATTTGTTTTGTCAACACATGTACCAGTTCTGGAACAGATCATCACAACTGGTAATCTCTTCTTTCAGAAATCTCAGCCCACGCAGTAACATCCAGAGAGAAACTCTGCCTCAAGAGTTGAATCTAATCAGAGACCAAGCTAGAGAACAAATTTTCCTGCTGCTCACACAGCTATTTCTAAATGCAGAAGCTTACGTGACAAAACCAGCTACAAAACAACACATTTTTCAAAGTCTGATCACATGCTAAAGAAAATAACTTGGAGGAATATGTAGAAAAGCCTGGCTGCTGCTTGTTATTGTACTGTAAGCACTGAATCTTGTTGCAAGGATTATGTACTGTAAGAAATGTCAAACTGTGGAAAAGCCTAGGAACCAAATGAGAAAACACTCCCGTAGTGTAAGGGACATTCCAATAGAGAGAATAACTTCGTCTCTATATTCCAGGCTGGTGATACTGTATTTGCATTTCATAGACCTTTTTTGGTGTTATCTTGGTCTCTCACAGAGTCCCTGTAACAGCGGTTTGTGTGTGGAGTGGTTGTTTTGAGCATTCCAAACTTTGTGACGTGCTTTTGTCTTTTAGCACTGGTGGGAATCCAAAGGTCGCTGGAGTACAAATCATAACTGTAATGAACCTCCTTTTTCCTCTGGCTTATACAATATCTGTAATCACTGCATGTGAGTTTATGATGTCATCCTCATCTTTCTGCTGAAGTTAAAGGGTTTCCACTAGAAGTGGAATCAGCTGTCAAGTAAAGGCCCTCTGCATTCATATTTAAAATTTAAAATTCAAATTAATCTCTAGTATGCTGCTACCAGTGTCCAAGCTCACAGTTTCTTTTCATGGAAATCCTCTCCTGAGCTGATTATCTGATACTGATTATCAAGGATATCCCACCTGTATAGTCATTAAATTTTAAAGAGCAGACAAATATGAAGAAACTGCAGTTACATAGATATACACATAGATATACATCTATACTTTATGTATACACATATATATGTGAGGATGTGTATATGCTTATATAATATGTGGATTTCCTAATATAAACTCTCATCTGTTTGCTCAACTATACCATTATTAATGCAAAATGAATTTGAGCCTTCTGGGCTATATAGATAATGATTCCATTTTGACATCAAAAATCTTGGAATAGAAGGTATTTTCAGACTTCTTAAATGATTATGCCTTAGCTGAAGTAATTTTATTAAAAGTCATTTAAGTAAAAACCTAGAACATAAGCTCTGTCATTTAGAGACTTATTTAAAATTTAGACAATAACAATTCCAAAGAAAGGAGAAATGGCCATCTGGGAGTCCTAAAATTCTTTTTATTCAAGAAGGAATTTTCTGTCCTGGAGGGTAAATTCTAGAGGATACTCTGAAAACTTGTAAAAAAAAAAAAAAAGAGCATTCTGGAACTGATGCATTTCCAACTTCTTGGAGCATTCTTAGAAATGGCATATAACGAGAAGGGAAGAAAATCTTGGTAAGGGGCCTCAAATCCTCCAAAGAAAAATTTTCTTGCTTTCTAATTTCATATATTTTTCATTTTATATGCTCTGATTGTTATTTTTTAAACTTTATTGCAGTTTCCAATTTCATGTCTATGAAGAATGAAAAGATTCTGAAGTGAAGAAAACCCAAAATTCACAGATAGAGGCATAAATATTCCCAAGAATATTTTTTCATCAAATTTCATTCACTTTCTCTGTATTCTAATAGCATATCAGAATGTCACACTTATGATAGAAGGTTGGCTCCATCTGAAATTAAAATTTTAATAATAATATAAGATGTAGTTTGCACAATTTTTAAACAAAGAGAAATCCATATGAACCAAACAAAAAAAATCCATTGTCTCAATGAAGGATACTATTTCAGAGTGCAATAACTGTCCTGATAACAAAATATACTGTATGCAAGAATATGATCAGGAAATGCAGATTATCAGTAACAGTAGCAGTAGTAGCAGTAGTCGTAGTAGTTTTAAATGATAATTTGATTAGCCAAAAGTTCACCTAAAAAAAAAAAAGGTGACAAAGTAATGAGTAGATTTGCATTAAGTTATGCACATGAAGCACTAGATGACTCCTTTATGGAACTGTCCCTAAGATTTCTAAGCAGTGGATAGTAACGGTGACAGCCAAGTCTCAGTTGTAGATGACTTGAGTCAGCACCTGCTCCCTAAAGGCTCTTCTGTTCTCTTCTTGCAGGCAACTCTGCTGATGCAGACTCAGGAATGCCATCGGGCAAACAGCTGCCTGTCAACTCTTAAACACCGAAGGTGAGTATCAGTACACCAGCTCCTGCCTCACTCTCCCCATCCACCAGGCTCTCGCCTCACTCCTTTGTTGCGCTGCACTGAGATACTGCTCGCTCTGTCACCCTGCATGCCAGGCATCCTGTGCCCGGGTCCGTCTGACACTTAGATTTAGACTAAATATAAGGAAGAAGTTTTTCACAATGAGGGTGGTGAAACACTGGAACAGGTTGCCCAGAGAGGGGGTAGAAGCCCCATCCCTGGAAACATTCAAGGTCGGGTTGGATGGGGCTCTGGGCAACCTGATCTAGTTGAGGATGTCCCTGCTCATTGCGGGGGTGTTGGACTAGATGACCTTTAAAAGGTCCCTTCCGACCCAAACTATTCTATGATTCTATGATAATGAAAGAGGGATGTGGGGATGCAGCTAGGGGTTTGCTACCTAGTGGGAGATCGCAGTCCAAAGATCCTTGGAGAGGGTCAAGACAGCAGTATCCCAGTTCCACCATGTAAACCACCTGAGTTTCACCTGTCATCATATGGCCCAGTGCTGGGATCTCAAAGGTTGAGAGAAGAATAATTGGGATATCTTGAAAGTGTGTGCTGCATGTAATTTCTCTGAGAAGCACTGAAGTGAGAGATAGGACAGCACACTCCTCTAATTTCAGAAGCAGTGTATTTAAATATCTCCATGAATCAACTTGCAGATTACTAGTTTAACACTTTCAAATATGATTTTTTTAATTGATGATGCTTCTTATTTTGTTGTGTTAGTCACACTTTTTCCTATACAATGTTACGACGTGATTTTGTTTGGTTTTGCTTTTTTTAGTTGGGCCTCAACCTGTACAAAGTACACTACAGAATCAGAACGTATGTTTTTACAATGATTGCAACTTATAAAACTGGACATTTGCGAACACTTTTAGAGGCAGGACTTGAGTTCTAGTCCAGTCTCATCATTGAATGTTTGTGAGATTTATTCATGGGCATTCACACATCTGAGCTACTGTTACTTTTGTCAGTATTGTCTGTTTACAACAGAAGCTCTCTAGAAGAACGATTATATCTCTGATTCGAATCTCCTTGACTCTAATAGATTCCATCTGGAGGGACTACATGCGTGTAAAAGCTCTGGTACAATTGGGAGGACCCTTTGTGCAGGTACTTTAATGTAGCCTTCTGAAATCTTTAAACATTTCCAAGACAGGCCTCTCTTCCATTCACTTTCAAATGAGTTATTCATTTCAGTGAGATTACTTCAAGCCTTGCAGCATCTTTTGCATGACAAAAACTAAGCTAGAAATCCAGATAGGATCCACATCATGAAACAGCATAATGTTTGGTCTAATGATTAGGCTAAGAGCCAGAAGGAGCTGGTTATGCAAGCTCAGAGGCAATGAGCTCTCACTATTCAGCATCCCACTTCTTCCACTGCTTTGTAGCAATAATTCTGTGATTTTGCAGCCCTTGATTTTGAGTATTGCCATTAAATTTCTCTTTAAAGTTGGGCAACAATTCCTGTTAGTTTACTGGGGTTATTGCATGTGCAACCTTACTACTACGTATCCTAGATCCTGAATAAAGTACTGACTTCATAACCACACTGTTCTCTTATACACTATAGCTCTATAAAAGGAAGCTTCTTATCTTAGGACACTAAATAACTTGACAGATATTTAACCCTCCTGAGTTCCTTGAGGGTCCGATTACTCAGTGCGTCACAGGCATGATCAAGTTCAAGACAAGAAAATCTAAAAGCAGGGAAACCATACAAAGAGAGCACTGTAACAATATAAAGATACTAAGAACTAATTCTTACCCTCTGAAGTAAGAGCTGAGCTTTTTTCCTGTCATAAATAAATAAAATAAATGTAATCCAAAATACCTGAAGAGCCTTACTCAGACCTATAATTTTTTAACTCACATATTTGACAATAACTTTTAAAGAGTTCTTTACTTAAATAGAGTGTTGTGATCCTCAAAAGAATTTTTGATTAAGTACTTCTCACCTGATTTTATTTTTTTCTGACAACTAGCAGGTTGCATTCTATCTGTAGCTCAAGTGAGCTCTTCAGGTTTAGAAGTGTCAGAATTTAAATCAAATCATTCATTTCTGTTTTCTTCTCTCCAACAGCACAAATAGGTATTCAGTGTCAATGTATGTGGATGAAAAGATCTTTGTAGGCAGTAGTGAGCCCCGGCTGAGCTGAAAGAGCTTGGAGTGTCAGAGGAAATCACATCAGTGCAGAACACCTAGGATCTGCAAAGTACAGCCAGGCTCTACATACCTCTGGAGTCCTGACTTCTGATCTTCCAAGCCAGGAACCTTATCGGAATGTACTGTGACTTCTGTCCAACTCTTTTCTGCAAAGGGCGGGTATGCCTGCTGCTATTAAACGGACATGGAGCTGGGGCTTGTCCTGGGTGTATACCCAGTTCAGGTTCTCAGCCTTTTGGAGCCTGCCAAAGCCTAGAGCTGAACTCACCGGTCCCTGAATACTTGTGTTGCTTGTTCACAACACACTTAGATGTTCCCAAGCACATAGCAAGGACTGCTTCAGTCATGGTGTCCCCCTGCAAGGGAAGGTGTTGGTCAGAATACAAGACTGAATGAGAGATTACTAATATTGGAGATTGCAGCCTGATGTAGAAAAAATTGTCATGAAATGCCCAATCTCACTTTAGCTATGTTTTACCTGTTTGCTCTGTGAGATGATGATGTTTAGATTTAAAAATGTTTATTTATCTATGCTATGAAGTATGTGTTTTGATCAACATTTGATGGTGTTGAAAAACAATGATTGCCCATGATACTGTAGCCTCACTGACTCTACGTCCAGTCATAAGCTAACAGCTATTCTGGCTACTGTTAAAACACCAGCTTGGTTCCACTGGTGTCTTCCAGTAATTGCCTTTCTGAAATCTCTAATAAACAGTACAATCAACATTTTGTATAGTATTACCACAACTCTAAAAATTTTGGGAACCAATGCTTTGATTTTTTGTCTTGACAACTAGGACCAAGTGTTTCTACCTTATAAACAAGCCCCCAAAAGTGACATCTCTGTAAATGTTTTCTAAAATTTAAGGAGAATTGAAGGAATTGTCCTTGATAGAATTCTTCTGTATGACTACAGGAATAAATGTGGTCATTTCTACACTAGGAAACATGGCAACTATTGCCCTGTGTGAGGGAAGTGTTCAAGTAACATTTATGGATACAGATAGACATACACATAAACACACATATATAAATCCATATTCCTACTATATACATATATATATGTAGTATGTATACACACACACACACAATCTGGCTTTGCAGAAAACATCTGTTACTGATTGTGGTTTGACTTGCTTCCACGAGGCATTAAGTTCCTTTATCATAACCATCTGTCATTTTTGCCGTGTACACTGAATTAATTACAGAATTTTAAACAGCTCATTTAAAACAAACCACAAACAAAATTACTATCTGGTGAGAGCAGTTTATGAATAATATGTGTATTTTTACTGTGAGGACAGTAGCCACTATTAAGGTTCAGTCATTCAATTCGTCTCTGAACTTTTAGGGCTATAATATTAAGCCCTGTAATGTAAAGAAGCTCATGCTGTTATGAGTAAACCCCAAATCCTTCAGAACTACACACAAAGCAATGTAAAAGGAAAAGAAATTTAATCCTTAAACTCCATTTCTTCATGCAACAGTAGGAGATCAAACCTTTGAATGGTGTTTTGAAGACCAATTAACTTTTGGCATAAGAAAGAACAATCCTCTGAGTCAACAGAAGTCTACCATTTACGTTTGCTGATGTAGAGCCTTGGATTTACTTTAAACCTCCTTTTTCAGCACAGGTACAGGAGGCTTGCTTTTAGAAAGCTTTCCTATCTTAAACATCTGTACGTTTTAGGATGGTTTTAAGTCTTTTTATTATCTCCAACAATGCTATAATACTGTGGGGGAAAGAGGCATGTCGGCCTGTACAACACTTTCTCCTTCCAGTTTCAGGCAGGACAAAATGAGAGCAAATGTAAAAGCTGTGACCCTCTTGTGCGGACTTTCTTGACTAATCTGTGTAATAAATATTAGAAATGGTCAAGCTATTTTGTTAAGAGACAAGACATACCATTCTACATTAATTATTTCTGAGAGAGCACACAGTGGAAATATTTGGGTTAGTGCCTGCCAAGAGTCAGGGTTGAACAGTCTAACTCATTATACTAATTGTGTTCTTTATTCCTTTGTTTTTATAGTCTGTACCAATTACGGAGACATTAGTAAGATTAGATGTCCCCAGTTGTGCCAATTATGCAACAGTACATCCTGATTTTTTATATGAATATGGTTTCAGTTGAAGAATATATCTAGTGGCTGTTACCCTTCCACTTTTCAAGGCATAGCCTCTGACAGACTATAAACATGTGGTTGGGCTACTTTATGTCTTCATTTGCTCTCTTATAAAAGCTCTCCACCTTCCCACAAATTGCTAAACAATTACTTTGCTTATCATCTGCAATGTGCATTATAATTTCATCACTTTCAATCTGAATTTTTGCTGAAGATCGTGGGTTCCTTTGATCTTTAAGATAAAAGTAAAATTCGCAGTAAGTATGCCTTTACTGGCATCCTTCCAGCTTTCCTTTCTTGTTCTCTATAACCGAACAACTGCATCCCAACATTTTAAAATACAGAGCTGACACTATTTTAAGTACTCAGTCCCATTTGCTTTTAATTATTGCACATTTAAACTGAATATTCTCCATTTCTAAAGATGATATAGACTTGTATATATTCTAATTAGGCAAACTAAATTCATTTTGACTACATAATAAAGTAAACCAAACAAAAAGAAAGCTAAAGTAGGAAATAAGTGCACAGAAAAAGCTACTTTATGAGTACATTAAGAACTTTTCATTTAATACTAGAAAGTTAGGAAATGTCATTATTGAAGTTCCCTATTCAACAAATGATTTATGGTAGTCTTTAATCGCATGGCCTTACAGTACTCTTTGTGCAACTGCAGGAAACACATGCCTTGAATATGTTATTCTGATTCATCTGTAGAAAAGGTCTGGTGCTGTTTATTCAGTGACGCAAGCATATTTTGGGAAAAAAAAATAGTGTGATGATATAATTAAAAATTGTATCATAAAGTGTACCACAAAAGTACAACCCTAATTTAAACACTTCCTTTTTTGAATGACTTCATAACCCTGACAGCTGTCATTAACAGCTTTATTCTGGTATGTACTGTCTTTATTTACGACTCTCCTTTTCAAGACTGATATCAAATTCTGTCACATAAAGTTCTATATGGGTTACAGGAATAGCGTGAACTCTTATAATTGGTGGCATATAAGGGTGTCATTGTCTGTGTAGGACATGATCGGATTTAGCCAGAAGGTGTCAGAAACATTTGCTCAATAAAGAGGAATTCCACTGGATTTTCTTACAATATTTTCTTATGGTACCTTTATCAGCACATAGAGGCCAAGTTCTCTGACTGGCCTAGTCAGTCTAGGTCCTAACACTTACTCAGCGGTGTCATGAAAGTGATTTAGCTGTTCCACCTGAACCTCCTGACTGGTCCACTGTGCCATCCTGTGCAGCTCCATAGGCTTCATGGGTGCATTCACAGCCAGGACTGATACTGGCAGGAGTTTTCCTGGGTCGTCCACGCTTCTTCCAGAAAGCAGCTTTGTTAGGTTTATAACACCTCATCTTCACATTTCAGCTTCTTTGAGCGCATGATGCTAGTTTATCTGCAAAATAGGCCAGCTTCCGATGCCATCAAAAGCTCCCCAGTGCAAGCAGCGTGCCCAGACCTTTCCAGTTTCTACACTGTCTCTGCTGTCACCACAGCTACAAGTTTCTACTCTCCAAAGCTCTTCCACATGAGACTACTAAAGAAGATGACACACATACCCACAGCAGAGGCCAGAATATTTGCAATCCCTCTCCCAGTGGTTTGGCTTTTGTTCACTGCTTTCATCTGGAGCCTGTGGTCTGACATTGCCCTTAAGCACTGTAACCACAAACGCTGAGAGATTCAAATTTGTCAGGCAACACTGGTCAAACACGCTATACTGTGCTAGCCAGCATCATACACAAATGCTATAGCTTGTATGCCAGATACCACCGAGACCCACGGCAGCTACTGTACGGTCCCTGCTGGTACCTGCCCAAGCCCAGACTCTCCCTGCTGGTATAGAATCACAGAATCATAGAATCATTCTGGTTGGAAGAGACCTCCAAGATCATCAGGTCCAACCATTAACCTATCCCTACCAAGTCCACCACTAAATCATATCCCTTAGCGCCACATCTAAACGTCTTTTGAATACCTCCAGGGATGGGGACTCCACCACCTCCCTGGGCAGCCTGTTCCAATGCCCGACAACCCTTTCAGTGAAGACATTTTTATGAATAACCAATCTAAACCTCCCCTGGCGCGACTTGAGGTCATTTCCTCTTGTTCTGTCATCCGTTACTAGGGAGGAGAGTCTGACCCCCATCTCTCTACAACCTCCTTTCAGGTAGTTGTAGAGAGCAGTAAGGTCTCCCCTCAGCCTCCTTTTCTCCAGACTAAACATCCCCAGCTCCCTCAGCTGCTCCCCATAGGACTTGTGTTCCAGATAGATACTGAACAGAACAGATGTGCTAAAGTTTAACAAGCAACAGCCCACACCTGCAATGGGGATCACCTCTCCCTCACCAGAAACACAAGTAGAGAATGCTCTGATGAAAAGCAGGAAGAAAACTCCTTCCAGACTGGACAGACGCTGCTGCCAAAACCCCAATCCTATGCTAACAATGCTGATGCTAGCAACCCTGAGCTAACAGTGCTGCTAATACAAGGAGTCAGGCAGAGTCCTGAGGTGGCATCCAGGAGTGCCTGGTGCAGATAGGCCAGGGGAGAGCTCCTGACGAGGTACCGCAATGATTTGTGTGCCAGTGGCATGGCTGAGCCTACTCCTTACGCAATGCGGCGGGAGAGCGGAAGGACGCACCGGCTCACTCCTGCTGCGGCGAGCCCATTCAGCAGCAGCTTAATGCCAGCGCCATTGCGTGGCCTGCAGGGGAGCGGATGCGGGGAGCCCGCGTTTGCGTGTCCGTATCATCCCCCCGTCCCCTTCCTCCTGCCCTCTCCAACCCAGCCGTCCTGCAGTGGTGGCACAGGTGTACCTGGGTGAACGCTGAGCACCATAAGAGGCTCAGGCAGGTTCAGGAAGGCTGAAATTTCCACAGATTTTAGCAGATAAAAGGCAGCCAAAATATAGACTAAACATTTTCTGAAATGCAAAACTCTCCTGTCTGACTATTACAGATGAAAGAGACTCCAGCTTGAAAGAGGGCACCTCCGAGGAAGTTGAGAACCTGGCTGACTCCATCTCTCTGTGTTGTGCAAGACTGAAAAGACCCTTCTTTCAGACAAGGGCAGCCACAGTACAGTCGTGTGCATGTGGAGCATATAGTCAGTTACAAAAGCCAGTGGGAATGGAGCCTTTTAACCAACAAGTCATTACCTGTGCACATAATTAATATAATCTGTATTAACTGTATATTAATATAACCACCATGTCAGTGGGTTGTTGTTGCTGAAGAAATATTTGCATTTTTAACTGAGAGATAAGTAGTGAAGGTCTTCACCTAGAACTGATTTTATTTTTCATGTTCTATTTATTTATAATTCTGCTGAGAAATATACTGCATAATGACTTTACATTTTGCTCTCAGAGAAATATATTATGAGGCTGCACACTGACATTTGTACAATTTTATACCACATGGCACATACAGAATAGACTAGGGAAATTAGTCTCAGATTTATAAACAAAACTTCTTACACAAGTGACTCATTTTAGTTGAATGTGGATGGCCCTTAATGGGAACACATATGTTTATGCTAAATAACCTGTAATACCAACTGAGGTGGCACAATTCTCTCCGCCATTAGGAAGATTGATTTTGCCTTGGAGTGCCTCTACTCAACAGAAGTACCCTTCAGGTAAGTTGAAAAAGTTATCAGGCGTGTAGTGTAAATGAGCAGTGGAGATTCTGGAGATGGAGGAAAACTGTAGCGTGCCATTGAAAAACATTTTCTGTTCCTCAAGATGCTAAACATTCATCCATTAAAAAAATATTAAAAAATACTATGTAACTGTGATAACTAAATGTTTCTTATAAATTGCCTAACAATTAAGGCATGGAAGAAGAATTCGGAAGTTGGGAAAAAAAACCCTGAGCCCCAGAAATACTGAAATTTAACCTTTCAAATCATAAAGAAAAGAAACTATTTAATGACAGGTATAGGCAACCGTAGGACAAGATTAATTCTGCTAAATTGCTAGCAATACTCCAATGTAAATCTGTTGTGAGATCAGATTAAGTTTAAATTAAGGATAGGATGGCTGTCAATATGGAGGAGCTTGGAAGATGATTTTTGGTTAATAAAATGCCTAAATGAACATGGCAGATTTGACAACATCATTTTTTGGAGTTGTTTTCAAACACTGTAGTCTAGTTATAAACAGGACACCTAATAATCATGCAAGGCCAAAAATGCTAACGAAAACCATGGGAAGGGAGGGCAGAAAGAAAAAGGAAGAAAGAATATTGTAGTATTTGTTTTGACTTTTGTATATTTAAATTAAGTTATTGGACTCTAGGTCTTGTAACCAGTTCCTCAGAATTATAACTCCTATGTCCAATCTTGTCTCTCTCAGTGCTTTTGTGAATTCAAAGAAGAATGAAGTGTAGATAGCCTGAGGGACTAGATATATATTTATACATACATATAAAACACATCTTTGCTATATAAATGTATTCCACAGGGCTGAATTATGCATTTCAATATGGAGTTATCAGCACTTTGATTCAGTAAACTCTAAGGATATCTCTGTTAAGAGATATGTCTGAAGTTTCATTCATTTATTTATTTATTTTTACTCTATAATGTATGTATAAATTCAAATGCTAATTTTCTCTCCCTACCCTGTTTAATTTAGGTCCATGAGGTACTGGATGAGGAGAATGCAGGAGCACGTAAAGAGGTAACAATCATGCTCAGGCATTAGGTTTTTCAGACCAAACAAGGTGTCATCTACGATTTCAGAAAATAGTCTATTCTTTTAGTCTGTAACACTAGAGTTATTTTTTTCCTCTGTTCTAAATTTTTGAGATTGTTTTAACTTATGCCAAAACTAAGTGGTAGGATAATAAAATACTGCACTGGTCTGTCATATTCTAAGAGAGGAATTCACTTCTGTGGAGGCATTTTTTTAGTTTTCTTGAGACACACAAACCATGTATATATCCTATTGCAAAAAAAAATTCCCTTTGCTCCTTGTTTTTCCAAGTATTCTCATGGAATGAAAAGTGATTACGTGGCGGGGGGCGGGGGGGGTGGGTAAAGAACGGGAAGCCTGATGTAATCACACAACTGTCCAACACAAAAATAAAATTCTACTGTCCCAGGCCAGTTAAGTCAAAACCCTATTAATTGTTGTAGATGGACTGTAAAGTCTACCTGTTATCAGACAGATCTTGAAACTGAATCTAAGTCATGACAGTCTCCATAACCATTTATCATATATTGAAGTGGATGATTATTAGTTCAAACGCAGACACTGAATCCACTTATTGTTTTGAAATGTGAAGGGTAGGAGAGGAAAAGCAACCAGGAAGCAAACCATACCAGATGTTGAAGCTCGGTTGTCAAACTTTGAAACAATAACAATAAACAACTTCATAATGTGCCAGTGTAGTCTTTGAATGGTAATGTAACATATTCCTTATGCTAATGCCCGTAAAATGGTGACTGCTAGTCATTGACACATCCATTTAGGACACAGACATATAAGTCAAGGGCAACAGCTCCTAAACCAGGAATGGGACCATCTATATAGGGTAAAAAATAAACTTAACAGAATGATAGATTTTTTTTTTTTTAATCTTGTTTATTTGTATTAAGGGGGAACAATCTTTTCCAGACATGGAGGTCTTCACGCTATACTACCAATTTTTATTTATTTATTTATTTAAATCAAAGTGTGCCTTTGGACCTAAAACATACCTGCATCCATACTGACTGCAAGTTTCACATGCAAAGAAGATTTTTCATTTCTAAAAGGGCACAGTAGTCAGGAAATCATCAATAATTTGCTGCTCAACACCACTGCTCTCCTCTGCACATCTTTGCTGAAGCACAGATCAGATCTCTGCCCTTTTGGAACTATTCAGAGAACTGTTCACAGAATTGAATCTGTATATAACAACAGTATGTTCATTATATACAGTGAATCTCTATGTAACTGTAGTCAGTCATATAAGTAGCTGCCTGACATCTTCAATGAGTGAATGTCATACAATACATTTGTTGTTATTTCTCATGGAGACTTTGCTTCTCATCTTCTGAGGTGATTACTCACATTTTTACACCGAACAAGACAAGATCTGTGGGTAGGAGTATGATCCTTTCAACATTCAAGCTTCATCTTGTACATTTCTTTAGAGTATTCAAGATACAAACAAGGCTTCAGAGCCCAGCAGAGTATTGCATTAGAGAGCACTGAGCAAGCTGATATGTCTGCACAGTGAACTGGGGTGCTGAACAGACATTTTCCAAAACAGCACAGCAGGATCAGTGCAGTGCTACGTCCCAGCTAAACAGATCTGCCTGTTAGTGGGGCTTATCAGCTCTGAGCAATCACAGGCATCTATGCATCTATACTTCTTGCAGCTTTCTAGTTTAAACATCTTCTGCTAGGACATCTGCTCTGCAACCTGCTGCGGAGAGTAAATGCACCAATCTCTGTGGTACGGCCACAGAGCTCTTGTACGGAGCCTGCAGAGCTCAAAAGGCAGAAGCACCTCAATCCTTCCAAGCTTATTTCCCCTGCCAACAAAAAGCAATTCAAAGAGCTCCATGATTACCAAACTCCAAAGACTCAGGTTAGCAAGTTACTGGTCCTCAAATCACCTGCAAAACAGCCAGTATTTTGCAGCGTATATTAGAAGTGCTACCAATATTGAGATCTACACATAAAATGGTAATCTGCTAGACTATTATAACATTGTCTCCCTGTGAGACATCTTTTCTCCATACACTGAGAAAATGTTTGATAAAAGTGTGCAGATATCTACCGTAAACAGTTCTACACTGATTGTGTCTAGAGGAAATTCTACCTTTAATAATTATCCTGTATATAAATGTTAGTTCCAAAGTTTTACTTAGCATCAGAGAGGACCTTGGGTCCTCCCACAATTTTTCTTCTACGTCCATAAAATATGGATCTAATATAAAATGCATTAGAAAAGTCATATCTCCTGACTCTATAAGGCTGACTTTTACTAATAAGTTAAAACTTTTCTACCCTTAGCTCTTTTGGTTCAGCTTTTGGAAGATAACGTGATGTACTTACTGTTATCATTGCTTAGTGTGAAAAACTTACTCTGCAATTTCAGAGACAGCTATTGAACATACCAATTAATGTGCACATTTTATGTCTGTATATTTCTGGGTCCTTCTAGCTGATTTATTCAGGCTGCACTCTGTATATCTGCAAGGAAATTGTTTTTCAACAAGACGTACACCCTGATTCTCTAAGCAACTGCAGCGCAAAGGATGTGGGTTAACAAACAAGGAGCTTCATTACACAGTTGCCAGATGTGCAAGTATTTTCAAACACAACTGCTGCACTTTCACTCCTTGTTAGAAAATTATCTCAGAAATCTGCACTAGTATGTATTACAGAAACGTAGCACCTTTCATTCTGTATCCATGGAGTAGGACTAGACAGATACTGAAATATTCAACTTCTCTTGCTGCCTGAGTAGCTTTACAAATACATAACCCAGACACAAGAGCAGTACACAATTTTTCTTCCTGAGAGCACTGCCTCTGAAAGATATCACTTGCAGGAATAATGTAGAGAGAATGGGAAATGTGTTCTGCTTCAACTACCAGCTCTAATTCAGCTTTCTAGAGCTATTGCTTTGATAGTGCATCGGGACAGCACTGGAGTGCTGAGCCCAAGTCCCCTTACTGCTAACAGCAGACATTACTGTGGCAAGCTGGAATTCAGTTTTGCTCAAAAACAGCACAATGAAATTGAACTATTGGTAGGCAATATGGAAAATGTGAATGCTGATGAGTAGAGGTAAATACTGCAAACTAGATATTTCTCAGCAAAAGATGAATCTATAAGACCGCATTTACACTTCTTCCAAGACTAGAATGGAACAAATTAAGGGAGTTTTAAAAGCTTATTCCAGAAACATAAATCCAGTGTTCAAAGTGGCTATTCAACTGTTTTATCAGAGGACATAACAGAAAGACCTGCACATTAAAATTATCATCTTCAGTTTTAGCAGAAAATATTCTAAAGAGAATTAAGTATTTGAAAGATCTTTCAGTGGTTGAAAGTAAAAAAGATGCTGAAGCCAACTGTGGCAGTATTTTTACTTCTCTAACTCTTTCTTGCTTAAAGCTCTTCTCATCTGCATTTACTGGCATGGCCCTTTGGGCCTTTGTGAAGCGCTACTGATTTAGGTGACAGGCACAGAAGTCCATGCTAGCAGATCCACGGGCGAGATCAGGTAGTTCATAAATAACTGTAAGAAAGGCAGGTACCTCTTGGGCTTGTGAGATCTGCAGCTACCAGTTTCTCATTTGGGAGAAAAAAGGTAAGTCTTAGCTTTCAGTAAACATAGAAAGGTAACATAACTGCTCCTCGCAAAAATGTATGTACACAGCACAATGATGAAAACTGGCCTTAGTCAGAATGAGCTAATTGTACGTCCCAGATATGCTACAGTTGAATGTAAGTCCTGGATGTTGAGGTTGTGATCCTTCAGCAGCGACAGTGCTTTGAGGTGCACCAGCCCACCCTTATCCACCAGGCTTTTTCTGCTCCAGGAGACCCTGCTCAGCGCTGACACAAGTGTTTATGCAGCCACAGAATGGATCGGATTGATGAACTAATTTATCCTAAATTATCTGTGCAAAAAATGTTTGAGCTCTTTTACAGCTAGATCAATTCCCCAGTTCGCTGCATAAACAGCTGGATGCAACTGTGGGTAGCAGCAAACACAGAAGGCGGCTTGATGATGGGAAAAAGTGCCTGGCAATAGGGTGGATATCAGCTTATGCAGCCGTGTCACCGAACGTGAATCTGTAACCTAGCAAAACAGAAACGGAACCTAGAAAATATATGATAGATTAGGATACTGCTGTGACAGAAAATGTGATACATCATAGATTTTATAAATTTATTTACCTTAAACTAACTTCTAAAGTTGCAACTGTTGCTGTAAATCTTATAGCAATTTAGGATTAAGTTGGATTCAGTCATCAGCCGTGACTACTACTGTCTGTTATTTGTCAGGTAATAATGGCTACTCAGCATCATTCAGTAAATACAAATTTAAACATATAAAAGAAAATTACATCTAAATTAAGTTATCTTAGGACATAAATATTTATCATATTATTTGTATTTGCTGAATAATATTACATATAAACACAGTGCATTTGAAAAGAAAACCAAAAAAGGACAAAAAAATCTTCAGTGAGGGAAGCTGTTTATGGTACTTAAGTAGTAATGTGTTAATTACCCATGCATAACCACTCAATTATAAATATGGCAATGCTTAATTAATTAATATATTAAATTAATCATAACACAGAGATATCCAAGGTTACATTGCAGCATTTAGCTAGAACTTTGTGGTTTCTGTAAAGCTGCACTGATCCTGGAAAAGTTTAAGGACAAATTGTAACTAATGGTACTACAACTTCTTATCAGAATCCTCTGATATAGAAGGGAAGCATTAAGGGTTTTCTCCTCTCACACACACTCTTGAGATGCTTTATGTTGGGTCTGAAGGGAGACAGGACCTTGGCTTTTCCAGATTAGTTAAGCATATATGAAACACTTTTTTTTTTTTTTTTTTTTCCCAGATTCTCATCTGTGGGAATACTGAATTCCTCAGGGTCTTCAAGAAGAGAAAAGTTAGGGTAAAACCACTCTACATCATCTGTGCCTCATGATACTTCTGCAGGGAAATCAGGAGAATGCTATGAATAAGGTATATAAATGTTATTTACATCGTTCTTACAATTTAGGTGAAACTCATTGATTTCTGCTCCCCAAAAAATCTGCAAATACTCATTTACATCTTGAAATCAATCACTGTAGCTGCACATTAGCCTCATTTGTATCTCTGCTGCTGTTCTAACTAATGATTTTGTTGGCATGAATATTCGTGGAAAGTGAGAGTTTTAAGTAAACATTAGGGAAAACTACAAAATTTAACCTTGTATTCATACTTGTATGCTTATCCCGACTGTCTGATTCCAGGAGCAGTATTGATCCATATCATATGACCTGTCTAAATTGATCAACTAGGACCTTACAAAGAAATTCCAAAACAGAAGCTGCAGTAAAAAGATGTCATTGCCAGCTTTTTCTGGTGAAAAAGTGCTAGATAAGGGTTGTATGTTGTGCTTGATTTGGGCAGTGATGTTCAAGCGGTGCTTACGTGAGATCGGTTCTCTAAGGTGAGCAGGTTTGCTGAAGCAAAACCAAAGCAAGACCGAGGCAAGAAAGCTGAGTCTGGAGAAACAGGTTGGGAGGGAACAATGTTGCTCTCATTGATTTAATAGTTAATTAGCATGCTGTAGTTACTATCGGGATCTACTAGTACTTACAACAAAGGCATGATTTTAGACTTCCAGCTGGCATCTGAATTGTTATACAAGTGCTCCAGTCAGCTTTTTATCTTCTGCAGTTACTTGGTGATACAGATTCACTGTTTCACATGCTTTTATTTTCTACGCATTGTACAACTACACTGCACAAATTATATCATGCATTTAACACACTTTACCATACAGTTTGTATATTACGCTATTATGCATAGCACAAATCAGTAGTAGAATACCAAAGTAATGGAAATATGCCCAAAAATGTCTTTGACTAAAAACCACCCAGTACTATACCTTACTACTATTCACAAGGCAAAGATGTTGAAATGCAAAACAGATGTTCAGAGATTGTCAGTGACTGTCCATTCATCTTTTCATGGAATTTAAAGACTTGGTTATGATGTATAGTAATTTGAAATGGCCTGAGATTAGTTTATAAGAAAAATCACTTCACTCTCCCTATTCTATGTTACTCATTGGTTCAGCAGAAATGCTTTAAATGATTTTCTTTCTTAATAAAAGAGCAGAAGGTCACTAGCTGGAGCTTTACAATGCAGACTGTGAAATTTTGAAACTGCCCTCCCTTCTTGCCCACAGTCATTCCAATGTTGTGATTCTTCGGGGGGGGGGGGGGGGGGGGGTGGTGGTGAAGAAAAGTTTGAGGGTCTGTTTGATAAATTTTGAAAGAAGGATTTGCCAAGTTCCTGTGGAACAGGTCATTTTTGTATTCCTGAGATTTACAATAATTATATTTATTCCACACTGATTAACACGTCTTCACTATTACAGTAAGGAAACAACTCAAAGGCACAAATACAAAAACTTAATTAAAAAAAGTCTTGAGATTTGAAGTATTTTTTTTTAAGCTGCTAAATGATTCAGAAGCCTACATCTTTTTGCTATACTGCTTTTGAGACTTATTTTCCATGATTTTCAGTAAGATTTATGCCACTAATTGAGTAAGTCATATGTCAGAATAAGACATGGTCCTTTAAGTCACATAATTTCATTTCTTATCATAACAACTTATGAATTTCAGAAAAGATGACACTGCTTGTTAAAGTCAGAAATTGTCTGTAGTAGCAGTAGTAGCAGCAACCATTGTTATGACAGCAACATTGTCAACTAGCTAATTGAATGTCATTTACAGTGTTGCTAACACTGAAATTTTGCAATTAGTTTCATGCTAGTAGTCTGCTACTCTCACTTTAAACCCTTCTGGGCCACCAAGCAGCGGCCAGGATATGCATAGTTGTGAATTTGCTGAAAGAGTCCCCTTCCCAAAGGATAAGCGTGAGTTTCATTTTACACCTATACGGTTGGAAAGGAAAGATAAAGAGTAACAATCATGCAGAAATAAATGAATTTAATTTGGTTCCCAGACCTCAGAAAAGCACTATGAGTGTGTGATCTTCATCATCACACTGTTCTGATGATAAGCAAGAGATGAAAGTCATAGTTACCTAATCTGCTGTGTAATACTTTTTAGAGCATTCCCATTTTTACACAGGCTCTTCCTGAGGATGCTGGTTTAATAACATCATTATCTATGATTACTAGAGCTCCCGCTATACATAGAGAGCACTAATAGAATCCTAATATGATATTATAAATCAGGACAGCTATTTGGAGAACCTGTGCTTTCCTTCAGGAAGAAATGAGTTTATGTATGTGGTGACTATGTATCTACTGGGTCCTGCAGCGAGGCAGGGACCTCAAGGGGACCCCAGATGGTAAGGTGTGGATAGGCAGAGACCTCAAGGAAGGATCTATGGGAGGGCCTAAAGCAACAGTCCTACAGGGGCTAATCTCAGGATCTGTGGCAATCAGATCACTGAAGCCCTTTGGCACCATCAACTGCCAGTCATCTTTTTCTCCATCAGGACCTTCACCTCTACTAGGCCAGTACATGGATGGCACTTCATTAGGACAAGCAGATCAGCTGCAGGTACATCAGTTGCACCTCCTGGTTGTAAATTTGTGCTAGAGGTTCCAGTCCTTCACAGAAATTGCATGCTGTCCATAAAATGATATATGCCAGTGACATACATTTCAGACAGGCATACATGAGGCAGGATGTTAAAGCTCTCTCATTTTTGGTGTTGAAAAGTAGCTCTCGAATTGTTAACATAAATGTTAACAACAAGTTACACTAAAATGCATACATGGTACATGTTATAATAAAAAACCATAAAGACAAATAATTGTCTATGGTTAAAAAAAAAAATAAGTTCTAAAGAGATGAAGTTTATTGAATATATTCATTGCTACGTATGTGTGAAAAACAAGTACGAATTCTCAGTCCACTGCTTAGGATATTATCGTGGCTTTTTGGCCACATGCAAATGTGGCCAAATGCAAATTTTGCATACATGCAAATTCAGTGCCACTTTTCAGGCATTTTTACTTCAGTACTTGCTAAATTGGGTTGAAACATCCAACAGCCTTACTATTGGCTACCTGCAGCTCCAAATTCTTATAATGCTCTATTTTAATTTTTTTACAAAAAAAAAAAAAGTCATAAAAACATGAAAATTCCCATGCTTTGCTGTATCTGGATGGCAGTTACTAAAACAAAACTGCAGTCTCATTACCTTCAAATGATCTTTCTCTAAATAAGAACTCCCAAAAGGAAAGGATCACTCTACTTTTGCAGTATTTCCTTATATATGTAATTTGTATGGCTTGAAACTCATTGAATCCATGCTCAAAAGCTATGTTCAGAGCAGAAAAAAATTAGAATGAGCATTCAGAAAAATTAGAATGCTACATGAGAAGATGCAAACTATACATGCACTGAAAATAAGCAACTAGTCTGTGGATACTGACATGTGAAATTTTCTATTGCTTAATAACAAGCTAGAAATGATAGTAAAAATGAAGACCAGAATCTGACATTTAAAGAAGTCAGCAATATGAAAAAAACACAATTAACATAAAAAAAATAAATTGGAATTTTTTTTTTTTTACTTATTTTAAAATATTTTTTAAATTGTACTTCTTGGAAAGTACAAGTATTATTGGGTTTCAAACTTGTAAGCAAAAAGACCTTCATTTATTCATATTCATCAAAGATAACCAAAGAAATGAAAGTTAATGCCAGTTCTTGTATTGAGTTGCCTTAGTGTCATCTCAAAGCTGGAAAGAAATCATCATTTTCTTTATCTCAAAGGATAAGAGTATTAAACAAACACATTTTCTTTGGTTCTTCTCTTATCTGAATAGCACTGGATACCCATAATGGCATAATATGATATGACTTGGATGAGATGTTTGCCATTCTGCAGTTATTTAAGTGTGTCATTATAACTCTGAAATTAGCTGAATTAATCATATAAATCTTAGAGAATATAACATTGTGGTATGCATGTTATGTTATATGGCGATTAGCTTGGAAACAGAGCCCATGACCATTTGCATGGTAATGAAGCATTCTTTCATAAAGGTGTCAAAAACAATCTAAGAGGCTAATGAAATTTTATGCAAACCACCTGCTGGTCACCTTCACTTCAATTAAATGCCTTTGGGGGAAATGGGAGAACCTTTCTTATTAAACACATATTAGAATGCAGATAAACACAGGGCAAGCAATAAGTAATGAACAGAACGCACTGCGAAGGAATAAGACCACTTGTGCTGTATAGAAGATTAACCATGATTGCCCTATAACAAGAACCACATTTTGTTATTGTTCAAAGGACAGTAGGGCCACTTCTGTGTGACTTCTGTCAGCAGCATTGCTATAAAAATGCCTAAATCCAGAACAATAATTCTGTCATCCTTCTGGATTCTGCATTTCAAACAGGATTTTTGGTTTCTGTAAGTAGGTCAATGCCAGATCACAGAAAAGTGTAAAGGACAGCAAAAGAAAGAACAGAACAAACAAACAACAATAAAGATGAGAGTTTGTTTTCCTGGCTAAAGCATTCTCAAGGACACAGACACTCAGGACTACAGCATGTCATCAAAGCCCATAGGCTAAGAAAAAATGTTGTGTTCTTATAGTATCCTTTTAGAGGTATTTAGATTTTAGGTAGGCAACAACATTAATAACTTCCCATTGCCATATACTACCACCATGAGTCAATTTTCACTCAATATGAATTTTATTTAGGTATTTAAAAGTACATCATATGTTAACACTGAAAATCTTTGGGCAAGATCACAAGGTAAAGGTTCTTAAGATTTTGTTGATTAATAGTCAGCTAAATGACTTGGGAAGAAAGGGGTAAATAAATGATCACTTTTCAGGCACATCCCACAGGGATTTGTGCCTGGACTTTCACTGTTCACCATGTTGAAAAATAATATGTAGAAGGGGGTAATTAGTGAGATTACAAAGTTTCCTGGTGATTCAAAATTACCGAGGATAATAAAAACAGCTGGCTCTGAAGAGCTACAGAGAATATCATGGTATCAAGAGACTAAGTGATAAAGTGGCAGATGATATTCAAGAATGATAAATTCAAAGTAACGCACGTGATAAAAACCAGCCCTAAACACATGCGCTGGGTGACGTGCTCTAAGCTACCTACTTTACGCAGGAAAGAGATTTGAGAGTCATTGTGAACAGTGTTAATCAAAACAATGGTCAAAATATAGGAATTATTCAGAAAAGCGTAGAGAGTTAAACACTATGCATCATTATGCAACTATATAAAGCTGTGATGTGCCTGCATCTTGAGTGCTGAGTAGTGACAGCTTGGGTCCCACCACTCAAAAAGTTACAGAGGAAACAGTTGCCTTTTCATAAGTAAAGATCAAGGTGGAATAGGATATAGAAAAATAGACTTCACCTTTGAAAAGAAACGATGAAGGGTGATATGATAAACAACTATATAATCATGGGAGGTGTGTAGAAACAGAGTGATTATGCAATATTTCTGATAACGAAAGCACTAAAATTAATGCAAGGCAATCATCACGCAGAGCTTTAAAACAAAAGCAAGTACTTGTTCCACGCTGCAGATGGAGTGTGGAAGAGCCTTGTAGCAAAAGAAAGTTGCTAATGTCAAATTATAAATAGATACAGAAAGCAATTAAACACATTAATGAAGTAAAAACTATTTAAAGTTTTTAAACAAAAAGATAATATCCGTAACTTAAGAATCTAAGCCACAGAGTGCAGGAAGATGGGTAAGCATTACTGTATATTTTATATTCTTTGCTTGAGGACTGCTATCAGCTACTGTCATAAAGTAGATAATAGTCTTTCCTGACCCAGAATTACTTTCTTATGGCTCTTTATACTAACAAGTCATATGCCCTTGAGAAGAGAAATTATATATTCTTGTGGGAAGCAATTGTGAAAGAAAGAAAAAGAAACAAAAGGCCTCAACTTTATAGGATCACGGAAAAACGTTTTTCTTCTTTTTGTCATTTACCTTTACATGTTGGCCATTTCAGAATTTTGTCCTGTAATAGCCTATATGAGTACTTTTAAAGTTTAACATCTATTACTACGGTGTTATTATTGATTATATCTAGAAAAAACACACATATTTTAATTTTTAAGTAAGTAGTGAAGTACTATAACATTTAGAGAAGCATTTGAGTAAGAACATTTTGCATGTTCTGGCTATGCATTTATGAGTGCAAAATAGGTAGCAGGTGATTCAGTTGGTTTACTTGTGTGCTTAAAGGCCTGTTTTTTATCTATAAATAGTTTTACTTTTAGTGAACAGCTGTGTATCTGAAATTTGTGTGTGTAATTTGGGGGTCTAGAATAATTGCATATTTGTTCTTTACCTTTTTTAAGCAGTTTGAAAATTGCTTGCCATGAATTTGGAAGAACTCACTGTAAACTTTTTCAAGTTATTTTGTTTGCTGCCCTGTTTGAATACATGCAAAGAGACAAAGCATTCCTTAGAAACTGAGAGCGAGCTTATTAAATGTGTAGTTTTATCAAAGGATTCTAGTAATGATATCAGGCATGAGAACAAAATTAAAATAAATGAGAATTCATAAATATTACATATAAAAGGACAAAATCAATCTTTTCATGTTTCTAAGACATCATTAGAATTAACAGAGAATAAAAGAGTGTCAGCTTGTAAAACAAAAGTACTTTTACCTGGAAGCTCGTTCAGTGCTCCTTGAAAGGGAAGGAGAACATGTCTTCTTATAGCAGTTCTGAAGGTTCGGATCTGCATGAAAAAATATTTGATTTTGCAGGCTGTAAGTAGAAGTTTGGGTGTATTGGATTTGGCAAACTAACACGCCTTGAGAATTTGCCCAGAGTTCTAGAGAAAGCTATCCCAGACTAAAAAAAAAGTGTTTTAAAATTTCTGATGGAAGCAAAGAAAGAAAACAATGTTTCGTTCTATCTCCGTTAAGGCTAACTCCAGAAGCACGTAAAGACGAGTGCTTAAAGCTCCTTTTGCCTGTTTCTTGAAGAAGTACTGTCCCAATAACATAGAGGTTATCACAAAATTAACACAGTAAATGGCATATTTAGTGAGATAAATTTTATGAAATTGGTTCAAATATAATTTCCACTTTTTCTTTGTTTATTTTAAATTACTTCTAAACAAGCATTTAATATGACCCAATACCGTGTCCAGGCACCAGTTTTTGGATCATTCCCTAAATTCAGGTCTAATACTGGAACTGAATCACTGACGGGAAATAAGAAAGTTTTTTCCCACCATTTCCCTTGTCCTGTTCATCTCTGCTCAGCAGTTGCTTGTTAACGTTGCTTAGTGTCCTTCCATGGTTAACTGATACACACAGACCAACTAAGGCACCAGAATCTAGTTTCCCTTTTTCGCAAATATTTTCTCACAGGCTTGTAAACATTTCATCGCTAGGTGATCTTGCAGCCAAATCGGTGCCAAGCACAGTCCATTAATACAAAGACTACCAATTTAATTCACTCTCTTTGCCCACTATGAAAACGTCACCATAATCACATTGTGTTAGCGGAGATATTTCCAGAGTATCTGTCTACACTAAAGCCTGCAACAGAATGGAAACTTTCCCTTCAAGTATGGGGAACAGTGCCTAGAAAATACAGAAATCTGTGTGCTCACAGCTCTGCAGTCAGTATGCCTGCTCTGCAGAAAAGATGATGCTGTTCCTGTCTACATTTGTCCAGGCATTACAAATGCTTGCTTAAAATAAAGCAGAGAGCACATTGCAACTCGCTGGAATTTTGGTAAAGAAAACACCACGGGATTTAAATTCACTTGAAGTACAGCAACTCATGTCTCCAGTTCAGTTACAAAATATGTAAATTCCAGGCAGTAGAGAGTGATTAGGAGATGCTGGGATTACCCACATTATGAACCTACTGAAAATTACATTAACATAGACATATTGATGGTGAGGAATATTAATGGGCTTACAAAAGAAAAATACTACATATTTCCCCCAATAGTTATTCCTCAGTTTAACAGCTCTGAAAGAAGTAAGAGAAAACACAGATGCAATCCGTTAAAAACTGATCACAAATATAAAAATTTAACTATAAGCCCCTATCTAGCACAAAAGTTTACTGAAAACAAGCCTAATTAACACTGGAAAGGTTTTCTTCCCTAGAGGTTACTTGCATTAATCGAAAAAGAAGCAGAGATATGTGCTTATTGGACATGAGTATGCTCCAGAAATGCTGCTCTTACCAAAAGAGCAACAAAAATTATGTTGTGGTTCAGTGACTGCAGAAACTCTTAACTAATCTTTAACATCTGTTTTACCACTGTCTTTTCCAAGGCAGTTTTGAAAGCCTGTTGTGCTCATCTGAAAGCTCCTCTGAAAACAACATGAAAGAATCAGTCTTGAATTTGTCGGCTGAATTCTCTTCTCTTACCAGTTTTACATCACTGTAACTCTTGTGATTATACTGGGGTAGGCTATGAATTGCAAAGGCGTGCAGACCAAACCTACCCTGCTAGGTTTTCCATTTCAGTTCTCTTTCTTCTTATTGTTACATTACACTAGGTGAGAGGGAGATTCCCTTCTCCTATATGTACGGATGGGGAAGAGACCAACAGTACTCAAAAGATTTTACTGTCTGAGCACATAAAGGCTGCTGGAAAATGTGTTACCAACATCTAACAGTTTTCTATCCAAAGTAGAGATAAGAAGCTAGGTAATTTTTAGGGACTATTTAGATACCTACTTCCCACTGACATTTCAATATTGGAATAATTTTAAATCTGAAATTAAAACTGAACTCAGATTACCTAAGGTCCAGTGCAGTTTCTTCTCTCAACATTTTAGTCACCAGAAGTTTTCATTAACTAGAATGATGGCAGAGCATATAAAAATATCTTTCATGGTAGAAATAATTAAGGAAGGAAATAGAAACATGCCAGCTTCTTCATAAACATAAGCTTTTGAAAAATTATGGCTGGGCAGCTAAATTAATTTTTAGAATAGAGAGATAACAAATAGATATAGAAAAGCATTTGAAACTGGCTTTAAAACAGAACACAACCTTTTCTCACATTTTTCTTTTCTGTGCTGCATTCACCCCATAAATAGTATGTCCATATCTTACATGTTTTAGAAATGCCAATAAATCTCAGGCTTAGTTGAGTCAGATTTGCGTTCTGTGGTTCTACCTCTGTAATGTACTTCCTTTCAGTACTGAGCACTAACCAATACTTTAAGCCTAAAAAATTGCTGCTGATGATGTCATCATTAATCAGGAATGATTCAGTAATCCTGGCACCTTCACTCACAAAACGTCGTTGATCAAACCAAAAAGGTTAGACACGCAGCAGATGAAAAGACGTATGTTTCCCTTGCATTAGACAGACACATTATCTACAGTAGCAATAGGCAATATCATTGCCATCTTCACAAGGTAACATACTATGTTCTCACAAAAGCCTGGGAGTTTAATCCTGCCAGTAGTCATTATTTCCAAGGAAAATAATTGACATCCAGTTACTACAAGCTGGTGTGACCCCAGCTTGCAAAACCACATGCTGCTTATTGTCTGGGAGGATGATGTATGTCACCACGAAGCATTCAATTTCTGGTTCACAAAGGAAGGATCTTATAGTGTATTCACGTACTAGAAAATTACATGTTAAAAACTTGGCTGGCAGCACCTCCCTTTTTGATCATTAATTAATTGAAGAGGGTTTCTTTAATGAAGGCCTCCCACCTGCTTTTTGTTTGTTTCTTTGCTTTCTTGTTTTTCAGCAGAGCAAGAAATTCAGTTTTTTCTTTCACTTTCACGAAACAAAGACTAAATCTGCAAGCTAATGTGAAAATAGGCCTCTATATTTGTACTTGTACAGTGAATGGGAAGGGAGCACCTTTTATCTGCCAGACAATTTAAGCAGTTCATACAGCTTAATGCCTGATTATGCCATCATTTACACATTGAAGATCTTAAGTTTTGTGTAAGTGGTGACACACAGGTGGGCTGCTACCCTCATGTGAAATCAATGGGGCTGTGTAGAAGGATCATTGCTTACTGTGCAAAGAACAGCAGCAGACTTGAAGTTTCAGTTCTATCAGGGAAGGGGATAGAAAATGGAAGCTGGAGTTTGAAAATACAGCCCCTGAAGTGAAAAGTCAGTGGATGCGTATACATTTATTTATGTGAATGCGTGTGTTCACATGTTTACACAATAATGAGGTGTAGTAAAGCTCACTCTCTCATTATATCGGATGTGCATTATTTTACTGTAGTTTACAAACTTCAATAACATGATGGAAAAAGCAAAAATAGAATCATGTTTCTCTACCATATTAATGAAAATAAACTCCATTACAGAATCCTGAGGGACTGCTATCAGCGACAGAAAACTGTTAGCATCCCATTTAAATATATTATGCAGACTTCTTACTCCTAAGAAGCTCCAATTAGGGTCTGACATGACAAAGCAGCATTGGCTCAGCCTGGGGCATTGAGGGAAGGCAAACACTTTTCTCTTCAGGGTTTTCCAGACATATGTCCATATATGTGTGTTTCTTACAGGGTAACCTTATGCTTTTCCATCCAGGGTGAAAACCCAGGCTGACAAAAGAGAAGGGTCTTCCCTTTCATAAAGACTCCTAGAGTTGACCTCCGACACTGAGAGGCACTTGAGTCAGGACTCTGGCCAGCCCAGTGACTTCCCTGGAATAACGAGGAAGCAGAAGGCAACGCCAGTCTAGTCCAGTTGGATCGCAGTAGGTCCCTGCAAATCCCATTCTGGTTCAGTCAGCCTTTTCTGTATCCTGGCATGTTTATGTGGCCCTGGTGTGACACCACTTCTACCCTCTTGTCTTCGTTATCTGTAAAGAAATCCAGCAGATTTCAGATTTCCCACCTCTAGCAGGCAGCATCTAGTGTATGGGTAGAAATGTAGTACTTCAGCTACCCTTTGGCTACATCCCTACCCCGACACCAAAGAGCTCTACACGGTCCAGCACAGCACCATGCATGAGCTGGATGCTGGTAGAGAGGCAATACACATGCTGTAGAGCTGATTCACCATGGAAACCTGCTGCTTCTTGTGTATGCCAGCCATAGGGTGAACATTTAGGTTCCTTGACTCTACATATGGTAACCGTGTAGCGTGTGATGAATACCATATCGGCTGAAGGCAGACTATTGAACACACAGAGACCTGAATGCCTTTCCACCCTCCTGAGAATCCATTTGGGCAAAGCGCTGGAGTGGAGAAAGAAAAGGCCATGTACAAGAGACTTTTGGTAGCCATACAGCATGGGATCATGTTGCTTTCTTGCTCAGTCCTCAAGTATTGCCACATCCTTCACCAGCTTCATGATTTTCTTCTAATTTTAATTAATGCTTTATCAATCAGCACACTTTGTAAATGGTATGCTCTAGTAGTTAGTTACTTATTACTGTTTATTCCTGTTCAATGGGCAGCATTTTGTTAGATGCAATGGACCCAGTCCACAATTACTGTGGCCATAAAAAAGATTAAAAGGGGTTTAAGAAACATGCCTACAATAACAGAAAGTCCTTGGAGAAGCAGGTAACTGTTCCACCTCACCACTTGTAGTTTCTTCCAGTATTGACTTGTTCATTTAGGTGGAGAAGGTATAACTAACTATGTTATGCTATACTCCAGCCATCATAGACAGCAGAAGAGACATTAGGATATATTTAAAATGCTGATAAACTTGGAGGTTGATGCCGCTGATCTGAATTGCACTGACGGTCAAATCCTGAAAATGTAGAGGCTCAGTGGTGTGTGGGCAAAAAATGGTTTGTGATCATGTACTTAAAAATGGCAGGTATGTAAAGGATAATAATTTCAATTTGACAGGCAGACTTAATTCTGAAATTTCCTAACTTCAAAATATTTTACAACCATAGTGTTCATTTACCATTCTTATCTTTTTGGTAAATTCTCAGCACAGAATCACAGCAAGAAATGTTCTGGCCACATATACAATGGCACATGAAAGACTGTGGTACTGAACAATATTCTGCTCTGCTCTGCCGTATACACTCTACTGGGAGAAAGCAGTAAGCGCTCATTAGCAAGTTCTTAGTTATTTGCAATGGTATATTAAAGATGAGAAAAAAAACCCCAAACAACTACAAAATACCTATCATCTGCCATGAGATTAAAAATGGCCTGTTCATGAAAAATAATTAAGGCACTCTCCTAATCTTTGTTTCTGTGAAGTCATCTGAAAAAAATGAAAGGAGATATCCTGTATAACAACTTACAATGGATTCTGTTACACTTGCCACAGAGGCACTCCCCAGAAGACAGTCTGGCACCTTCATAAAACGGTGACAAAAACATCCGAATGGTACCTTTAACAGAAAAGGACTATACCATGTGAACTGGGACACAGTGGACACACACACACACACAGACCTGTGTCCAGAGAAAATGCTATCTGGAAAATGCTTTGAGAGTCACAGGAAAGCCAGTGCAGTCCAATGATTCGGCCACCAGTTGTGCCCAGTTTCTGGAACTGGAACTACCTTTTTGCTGTTCCTTTTGAAGTCTTTGTTCCACAGGCCAAACACTTAAGGATTAAAGAGATCAGGAAAATGGGTAATTTCTCTGCAAGTGATTGATGATTTTTTGACATTTAGGTCTGTGATACACAGTACTACCCTTTTCTCTTTCACCAATATTGGTCAATGAAAACATAATATTCCTTAAAAATTTCATTGTTGTCTTTTTGATATATATCCATTTGTTCTTTTAAATGATTGCTTAAAATTTTAAAAGGTTAATCTTAATTTCTAGGGGTATATTAAACTATTGGAAGCGTTGCAGTAAGTAAGTAGAATTTTCAGATGCTTGCAAGATATCCTGCATCAAATTTCAATGCCACCAGGCACATAGTGGTCTGACATTTCCCAGGAAATGGAAAAAAAAACTTATTTGTAAGTTGGTTTGGGTTTGGGTTTTTTTTTGGAGAGGAGGTTGGTTATGTTTCCATGATGTGGAGAAAAGGAGAAGAGAGTGAGCTGAGTGGAGAAACATATACATCCTTTAGAGTCTCATTTGGGCTTCTTTCTTACTGTAGATGATAAATCTGGATGATTTGTAAATATTGTGAAGTAATTGTCTATTTTTTTTCCTCTATGGGATAACTAAATCTTTAATATGTTGAAAGAATGTGCACTTTCCCACAAGAAAAGAAACATTAGGCTTTGAGTACATTTACAGCCAAAGAATTCAAAAGTCATGACAGAGAGGAAGAACAATTATCGCGTTAGTGATAATGGAGTAGGAAGTTTATCATGTGTCTGTGAGTGGTGGAATTTAAGGACTGACAAACACCAAGTTATCTGCATGAGACTAGCCTCTAAGCCAAATAAATTCCTTTGTATGGAGTTCTATCAACAGTGAATGTGATCCTTATTTAGGTGTCTCAAGGTTAAGAGAAGTATCCTTATCACACAGCAGACACAAACATACCGTACTTCCCTTGCTTGTGAAATTTGCAGTTCACTTTTTCTCTCTATTTTAATTCCCTTACAATCTTTGGATACAGATTCTCATATCTGAGATCCAGCTTTCCCAGGAACTATACTAAATTTTCTCAAGCTAAGTCATATGGAGCACTGGAAGTTCAGACTGAAATGTAGAACAAGCAAGGGAAAATCCAGTAAATATAACTTTGTAATTACTAGTAAAAGGCCATAGGCTTTTTACTAACATTGCAGGGTGTCAGCACTTGTTGGACTTATCTGGGCTTGAACTCTTTTTAGCTTGTTTTAGCTGTGACAACAACTGTGTAGTGGTAAGATGACTATTGCCTGCACTTGTTTTAGCTTTGGGCAGCTATGTGGTGTAACTTCTTGGTAATTACGGGATAGGAATAACAAGTAGCTAGTCAGCGTGGAGCGAGCTGTCTATGAACCAAGAACAAAAACACAGTGCAAGAAAGCAAAGATGCTGGATGATACCGGGGACCCCAAACTTTAAGCACAAAGCACAGTGGTCAGTTACTAATCACTGAAGGAGTACAGCCTTGTAAGCCAGCAACCCTACATGGAGTCAAGCGTGAGCGAGAAGAAATCCCTGTCATATTTCTCCCAGCAAAGGACTCAGGATGTTGATAACTTACTAGAACTCCCATCCTACCCCTTCTTCTTGAAGCTCTTGACTTTGAGGTCTAGAGGGACATTTAAAGGTCGAATTTACCCTGGACGAAAAGATTAGATACTAGAAAGCTTGTGTATAGAAATCTTCAGTGTATTCTTAGCTGTAAGAGTTAGTATTATTGTAATTGTGCTACTAATAACTCATAGGCGATTTGGTTAGACTGTTCAGACCTTATTAGACTAACAATAAATTCTTGGATAAGATGTGTTCCCTTTTCCTAACACAAGATTAGTAACAACTTCTAAACTCTAATATACAATCGCTATCGTAAAAGAAGAACTATGAATCATATCAGAGGATACAGAGGAAGGCAGAGAGAATTCAGTGCCCCAGAGGTCTTTATTTTGTATCGCAATGACGACAGTAAGAATGACAATTTAGGTATATTTCCACTCTCTATTTCCGTCCGGTCCTCCTACTCTTTTCTCAATTACTGTAGTGCTTTTCTGTTTAAGGGTTATTCACCCATTTCCCTAGTTTTAGTTAGTTTTAGTTTAAACAAAATTTCATCAGCTGTTCTCTGGATTATTTTATGTGATGTCAGAAGAACTCACAGTGCTAAGGATTATTATGTTTTGTACTTCCTGTGTTGAAATCACATGCTTTTTCACCTGCACAACTATCTTTAACAATTTTGGCTTGAGAGAAAGCACAAAAACTTAAAAAGCTATAGAGACAGCCACATATTTTTATACTTACAGTCCCCTTGAGACAAAGGGGAATTGAAGAAGTCAGAAATATATGAACTCTGGTTGTACCTCCACAAGGGACCCATATCAAATTTGGAACTCCTTAAGTTCCACTCCCAATGGCCTTACCAAGACAGCGAGGCAAGCAGAGGTATCAAGGTGGTATGAGAATGAAGAAGAGAGTTTTTAACAATAAAGGGTTTTATTTTAAGAAACAATGCTGACAGCAAAAATGTCTGCCAGAGTTTGCCAGTGGTGATGGTTATTGCTGCTGCCTGTTTTAGCTACAAGTTGGCTGCTTCTCTCCCAGATCTCACACAGTGAAAACAACATCACTTATTTTTATGCAGTGTGCACTGCAACTTCAGAGGGAATATGGACACAAACACGTTCCTTAAAACTCTTTGTGGCTACGACGCTCACAGAAAAGTTAGATGACGGTTATCTGAGCAATTTGCAAGTATTGCTGTTATCAGGTTGATCAGTATTCGTGTAATACTTTCTTGTGCTCCAGCAATCTGTATTTTACCCATCTGTTGTCAGTCATTTTTGGCTGAAAGCTTTTAGAGGAGGGACTGTCTTTTGATCATTTATTTTCATCAGATTTTGCACAATGAAGGTACTATTATCAATTCAAATAAATGATAACACATCCAGCACTAGTGAAATAGCTGTTACCCATCCAAATGGACTGCAAACAAGTCTTAATGTACCTCAGCTACATATTAATCTACAATTTGGCAGCCTGAAGAATTCTTAGGGTTTTTTCTACTTACTGAAATAATACCAGGTCTATATTAGTTTACTTCATTTCTACCTGGTATTACATGTGAGAAGAAACACATGCTGATGTTGCTTCTTACGCTTTCTACCTTAAAGAGGCTCCTGTACAGAACTGCTACGTTCTGCTATGCCCACAAATATTAATAAACAGTTATGCCAGCTTTCCTCTTCCCTCATCGCATAGCCGGTTCCCCGTGGCTAGCAACCACCATGTCACTGGTGGTTGGGACCACTGAGATTGAGGCCAGTCATCTCTTGTCTTCCTTTTGCAGAAGCCCGTGTTGATAGCATCAGTGGAAGATTCCACGGAATCCAAAAGGACTCCTCCTGTGAACACAGGGTTGAAACAATCTTCCATAGAGGTGTCACTCATTCAAATAGTTTTCTCTTTAGCTGTCAAAATTTAAATGTGTTATATGTTTTAAAGAAATTAACCAGAGCACCCTCTTTAATTTCCCCAACTGTGTCTCAAGGCTAAAAAAACCCCCCGAAGTGTTCTTTTTTGGGGATTCAAAATTGTATTTGTCACTGTTCCCAATAGTTTCCTAACCCAAGTGTTACCAAAATCAGTCAAGATTTGACCAGTAGAGTTTATGGGCTGACATATAAAAATAAAATAAATAAACACTATAGATAAAGACTTTTACCAAGGTATTTAAAAAGTGGTCAACTCCGAAAGTGAGAAGCTAACCCCTAAACCAAATTTTTACATGTCTAATTTTCCTTTTTTTTAATTGTAGTACAGATAAATTGCTATCTAATACCCTGACATCTTTTATATCATACCCATAACAACAAAATATTCTTCTCTAAGTAGGTTTTTCAGATGAAAGTGAGTGATGGGAACACCTCTATTTTTTTAAGAGCACTTAATTTTGAATTTAAAGAATTCTTGGAAAGGAAATGACCGTTCCCGCAAAATGGATCTTGCAAAATGGATGCACACAATCATTTTGTCAGTCAGAATTCTACTATTTTCAGTATCCACGCTTTAATTGTGAACAAGACCCTGTTACCAATGATAGTTTATTTTGCAACAGCTGTGTTACCACACATCTATTATTGTATTATACTGTCAAATAAGTACATCATGTCACAAATCCAGTTTCAAATTGCAGACCAATTGCTATCTTTTGGACAGCATCACAAGCTCTGTGGCCTGCAGAGACTGCAATTGTGGAAGGAGCAGAATATATGGCTGCATTACAGTCTGCTCTGCTTTTTTTTTTGATTCCGTGAGTGCTGATGACATTGCGGCTGAAGTCAAGCAAGCTGCGAATGCCAGCATTGAAGTTTAACCAGTGCTTTGATTCTCTGCCTATTACACATGACATATAAAACAAACATACAATATTAGGTCTTGCAAGCTTTTCAAAGGATTGTAGAAAGCCAAAAAATGATTGCTGAACAGATTCCAAATGTATACAACAGAAGTAAATGAAAATAGAGCTGGGATGAGAATGACTAACAATTTATTCTATTGAGAAAAATGATATTGAAATAATGGTAAGACCTCTTAGAAGAAAAAAGAATCACAGCTAGAACAAAGTTTGATATGCCTGTCTGAACTGCTACAAGGTTAGAAACCATAAAAAGAATGCAGTGTAGCCCAGTGCTCTCTGATTCTTCATACTCTTAGTTAAGAACAGAATACAGGCACTCTATGAGATGTTTTTTAAAGTCTCCATACTAGAGAAGACTTCTTTCTCAATAAGAGTTTCACAGCGTCTTGCAGTTTTCCTTCGTTTTCTAAATAGATTCAGGTCCATTAGCAACTCTTGTTTTATACAGCCACGCTACTACCACAGTTGCGGTATAGAAATACGCTAGCTAACTATTCTCTAGATAGTTTGCATACAGTATGCAAGCTGGAATCACAACAAAGAGATGAGTTCATGATACTTTAATATAGATATTTGCAATTTTGAGTCATGAGTCTGTCTTTTCTAGGCAGTATCAGTGCTGAGAGGAGTCATTGGATACAGTGGTAATACAAACCAAGGAGTTCCGTATTTAGCTTTTCCACTTGTGAGGGCATTAATAACATTTTTTTTGGTCTCCTCTAACCTGCCTTCTATATTCCTGAAATTTACAGAAACTCGGCATCTTTGAGACTATTCATCTGCTGTGAAATTCGGTTAAAGTTAGCAATTCAGTTTTAAAATTATGAAATGCAATGAACAGAACGGCAAATGCATGAGAAGGTAAAGAACATGTCTCTTAAACTTGGCTAGAGCTCCTCAGAATCTGAGGAAGGCAGCTAGTTAAAACTAGCAAAGGGAGGAATATGCTGTCATAACAGATCCTTCAACCAAAAGCACTTGATCTGCTGAGCTGAACACATTAATTAATCAGACGTCAGACAAAGAGCGTTAGCAGGAACAGGACATGTAATTTAACTTACCCCCATGTGTTCTGTGATTTTTAGGAGTTTGTCTTTCTGGGGTTTCTGCAATTTCATATGCTTGTATTTGCATTGTAGAAGAAGAAAATGGGTGTTTCATAAGAATTCCAGATTTCTGAATGGCAAGCACTCCATATAAAAAGGGATCTCAAACGCAACGCTTTTGAAATACTTAATTATTTAGACTTATAAACTTTAATATCCACAAAGAGTTTTGAAGATGAACGCTGCTTGGCAAGTGAGGCTGTCTATACATGTTATAGAGCTGAGACAAAAATAGCAATTCCATTTCACAGAGGACTTCAGCATTCCAGAATTAGAGCTTCACGCCAAATCTGAACAAAACTTCTCCAAGAATCTGGAAGGGAACGTCTATTCAGATTTATTTAAACCTTACTTTAGGAAAACCAAACCAAACCAAACCCCTCCCCACCCCCCCGCACACACTCTGCATTTTGATTGTAATTTCATAATCTAGCACAATGGGGGGGCGTGGGGGGAAAGCTTAAAAACATTTTCCAGAACAAACCTCTAAACTCTTTCATTCTGAATATGTCACAAAAGGATACTTATCTATGTTTTCTGGCTAATTTGGCATAGTTTTACAGAGCTTTTTACGCTTGGCAAAATGTTCCATCAACATAGTCACAAGCAGTTCTAACAACATGAACCTTTCCTGAAAAACTACAAGAGAATTTATCCTCACAAACAAAGTGGGATAACCAAACTTAACCATTTTAACTCCAAATTTTCTTCCTAAATTTAGGACATTTTCCAAATAAGTTCAGATCCTAAATTTTACTGATCCTGTCACTAGGAACAGTTGAAGATACCATTGCATGATAACACCAACCTCAGATTATTCTTATGTTCACCTCAGTAGGTGAGTACTGAAGTAAATGATACATTTCTGGTAAACAATCATGACCTAAAAAAAATAGAACTAAGCTCAGTTCCTCTCTCAAACATGTCAACAAGACTACAGCTGAAAAGGAATGAAGATTGAAGGGCTTTGCTTGTTAAGGCAACGTGTCTTGGAGTGCATGTAGGAAACAAGGCATGATTCATAAAATGACTTTTTTGTTGCAATGTCTCAGAACAAAACGGTATTTTAGAATGGAAATACAACTCTATCTGCAAAGCATATCATCCATATCATCATTTTACATGCTGGTATGGTCTCCGTAGGCTTGTAGTGAAATCCTTGGAGTGCCATCATATCACTTTGGAACCAGTAATGGAACCATCACACTGTCTCCATGGATTTGCTGTGAAAGTATTTTGCTATTGCAGCTTCATATTGTAATGGCTTCATAATGGAATCCCCTTAGAGTGATATTGAAATCATCTTGCCATCATTAGCTCACACCGTAAATGGCACCATAATAGGGTCTCCATTAAAGCCTTGCATTCAAATCTTATTGAAATTGTTCCTATGTTATCGTCCCACCAAACTGACTGGAGATGTAGCTTGGAAAACTACTGGTAATGTTCACTAGTTACTTTTCAAAATGACCTTTAGTATTTTTAATACAACATATTTTGTTTACTCTTTTTACTGTTTCCATTATCATTATAATTTGTATTGTTCTCTAGTGTGCTTTAAACACTTTGTCCTCTGTTAAAATAGCAGCAGCTGGGGTTTTTTTAAATATGTGTACTTTTTAAGTCTTCTAACTGGAAGATGTTTCTTTTAAGAAGCATCAATAACAGTATTTAAGAAGTATAAAGGGGGTTTTAAGAGTACTGTCAGAAAAGCAAAGCTCTGTATAATTCTTTCTTCTCAATCATGTGCCTGAAAAATGTGACAGTTCAAATCCAGTTCTACCGAGAAGAAAAAATCAAACCAATTCAACAAAAGGTCTAGAGCACAAGTCCTATGAGGAGCAGCTGAGGGAACTGGGGATGTTTAGCCTGGAGAAAAGGAGGCTGAGGGGAGACCTTATTGCTCTCTACAACTACCTGAAAGGAGGTTGTAGAGAAATGGGGGTCGGACTCTTCTCCCTAGTAACAGACAACAGAACAAGAGGAAATGGCCTCAAGTTGCACCAGGGGAGGTTTAGATTGGACATTCGTAAAAATTTCTTCACTGAAAGGGTTGTCGGGCATCGGAACAGGCTGCCCAGGGAGGTGGTGGAGTCCCCATCCCTGGAGGTATTCAAAAGACGTTTAGACAAGGCCCTAAGGGATATGATTTAGTGGGGGACTTGGTGATGCTAGGTTAATGGTTGGACCCGATGATCTTGGACGTCTCTTCCAACCAGAACAATTCTATGATTCTATGATTCTATGATTCTATGAAAGACAATCTCCTGAATCCCAAAATACTGAGTTGTTTGTTTCTATATTATGGTATTTCCAATCCTACTGTTATGTTCAAGAGACACCAAATCCCTCTGAACTTTGGAATATTTGAAACACCCTCTGAAAAGATTGTTGCAGCCTTGTTTCATTTAATAGTGTGACCAGCTCAGTAGTAGAGGACAGTGACCAAGAGCTGGTATTATAGATATAGCTAGCTAAGATACAGCTATGGAGAGAGAGAGAATGTCAGTTACACTACCTACACTACCGCTACCCAAATATAGATTTACTTAAGGCTGAAGTGAGACAACTGCCCACCTGCTTTACCTACAATCCACGGATAGATATGCTAGCAGTTTCACGCCTGGGAACAAAGGGTGTAAGATCGGGATCAAAGTGTTATTTGTAGTCCATGATCAAGTACCTTTAAAACTGTGCTGCTGCCGGGCTGGATGGGTTGGGGTCAGAGCAGTCCCCAACTGTGTCATAGGGCTTCACGTGTTTGTCTGACAAACCTGTTGCAGCTCCATTGGTACTGAAAACCAGGTGTTTTGGTCTTCAGCGTCGGAGAGGCCTAATAGCAGCAACCCACTGGTGTATTTTTCAAGATGTGCATTCACGGTTAATATTAATCAGAAATGAGGAATGTCCCAGAGGATCCAGCATTAGACTTGCTTGTGAGGATTAGTTGTGGCAAATTACTCAAGGGATAAATAATGCATTTAAATTACTTTAGGTCTGAGTGGTAGTAGGGAAATCTTATTTCTGTGAATCGCTGTCTGGAAATACGTAGAATAACCTTCTGACTACTAGAGGTAAAAGGAGGAAGACACTGGAAAAAATCAGAGATGCTAGTAAGAAAGGCAATAAGCACTACATTATTCAAGTTTTGGTAACGCTTTATTGTCGGTGGAAATTAATTAATGCTAAATTATAACAGACCTCCTAAGGGATTACATATTGCAACCCCATGAATACTGAGAGAACTCATCATGATTAATGGTATTACTGCAAATACAGGAGAAAGGAAGACATGTTTGTTGCCTGTTACATAGCTTTGCAATATTTCTTTCATTCCATTTGGGGCTTTATTTACAAAAACATACACAGGCATCACACACAAAAATATATCTACACACACACACACACACACACTATATGGATGTATTTATGCGTGTGCATAAATATATACGTGTATGTATATGAAGGAGGGTTCTTACTTTTATTTATATTTAGTTTTCACATTTTTCTAAATGACAACTGTATCTCCAAAAGGAACACATCTTGTTATACACACACTGCCCCGCGCTATCAACCAGTCCAAGAGTGATTCTAGCAAAAGCAAGTGTTACTAACACTTTTAGTTCTGTGTTAGAAAAGGGCCTGCTGGTAGTGTGAAATGACTGATCTTGAATATGACAGGGTGAGCGAGCTTCTGAAACTTTTTGTCACACGGCCAGACCTGGAGATCTGGGGAGATGGAGAAGAAAAATCTTGCAGCTCAGAAAGAAATGCCTGGAATCTGCATCTCAACAACCTGGAGATTTGAAGGAAGAAAACAGGATTCATATGTGGATCTGTACAGCTCTAAGCTCTTTGCAAACCCCATCTGTCTAGAAACACGAGTTTTAGTTCTGCTTTTAACAATGTCTTGAGAGCTGTTCTTAAAAACTGTTCACCTAAATGACTGAAACTAGGCATGTAATCTGGTATTTTCTTAGAGCTACTGAAATTTATGTTTCTAGACAGTATTTTTCAATTGCCTTTACAAAAAAATTTCAGAAAATTCACAATTTTATTTCCTAACAACCACCTGTCTTTAATTTTTTCCTCCCTTGTCCCCACTTTGTTTAAGTCCTGTATAGCCTTTGGCTTTTTCCTATAGGCTTTGTGGAACCCCATCAGACAGTTCCAGTTTTCCACCTCTTTTTTTCTTTTTTTTTTTTTTTTACTGCTTCATGATAACAAGGCTGGTCTGAAGCAAATTGAGTGATTTAAATAATGATTATTACAATTATTTCAACAGTGAAAAATGAGTTGCAATAATTTATCAGATTTGTAACATGAAATGAATTATTTCACTTGAGCCTTAAACTGAATTTAAACACAAATTATATAATTTTGGCATGCTTATCAGGCAGAATATCAATTCTAGTTTGGGCTTCTGTATTAATTTTTTATTTGTGTTCTTTACAGAGCACTGGGCTCAACAGACACTTTTCAAGAAAGAGACCCAGTTGTGTGATACTTGGGCACAATGCAAGGAGTCAAAATGACGAGGGTACAAGCTGAGGCTCTCTTGAGGCACCTAGCTCATCAGCTAATAAAGAGGTAAAGGAGATGATTAAAAAGCTCACTTGTTACTTTTGTAGGCTAATTAACATTTGGAAAAAATTTATTCCCAAAGGCAGATACAGCAATGATTAATTATCATATTTTGATTAAGTCAATGATATGTTGTATTTTCTCATTATATGTAGTAATATTCAGCCAGGCTTCACGGTTAGCCCCGGGCTAAGGTCAGAGACCAGTTACCGCAACATGGGATATACTTGTAACCTGTATTCAGTCTAACACATCCAGATTACCATCCTCCAGTTTTAGCTTAAGATTTTTTTTTTTTTTTTGCAAGAAATAGATAATTTTTGTCTTTAGATTTTGAAGTCATCTGAGTTTCCCTTGCAGTGTACATGGGTTTTTCATTGAGCACTGACAAGATTATAACAAAATTATGCTATGATTTTTTGTTCTGTCTTGTTTTAGTGAAGTGAGACATGAATCTGTAATTTTTGCAATGTCTGTGATCATTTGGACACTTTCTTAGCTATCAGAGTTGAAAAGTGCACTGTTACCAAAGATCCTTGGCCTTTCGATTCTTCTTGCTTTAGAGCCCCAGGCTGGTCACAACTCCCATTATCTCATCAACCATGATATTATTTTCAATATTTTAGCTGGTAGGACTAGCAGCGGATTTTCTCAGCCTGTAGAAAGATTTTAATTCAGCTGAACATAGTGGCAGCTGCTACTACTGCCTCCAGCTACAATTGCTTTAGCCCTAAGAAAGTCTTTTTTGCATGTTAAATATGCAACGTAAGTGCCAAGTTATCTTCAGCCTTTAACAAGGTTTTGTTTTTCCCCCTGTTTATTTTAGTGCAATATAACTCTCCATACAAAGCAATTTAAGCAAAGCAGAGCTATGAATGGTATCTAGCCAAAATCATGAACTTCCATCATGCAAATGAGAATACCTAATTAAGAGCCAATGGTCAAAATTTCCATAATGATGTAGCCAGATGAAATGTGTTCCAGGTTCCCGCAGGAATCTGCATAGTTTGTCTTGCATTAATGTCTATTACAGAAGAGCACCTTGCATGAAGATATTTCTTTACAACGCTAAGATTAGGAAGACTTCTTTCTGTTTTCTTGGATTTTACTAAGTAAAATCTTTAAACGTTAGTTGACTTCTCTCCCTGAGATCTACAGCAATCTTGAAATTAATGAAATGTCAACATTATTATACAATAGGAATGACAAAATGGATTCATCAAAGCTGTTTATGCATTATGTAACATTTTATAATTGTGTAATTTGGCAACTGAAACAGAGTATTTTTATGCTTTTTTAAATTATAGATTATTCCTCAGAGTGAACTATTTTGGATATTGCATCCAACAAAGGTTATCAAAACAAACTATAAAAGAGGCGGCTTTAAATTAATATGTTAAAATTGAAAGATTCGTGCCAGTGAGATAACATAATGATTTAGTGAACAGAACAAATGACTATGACCATATCCAATACGAAATCTTTTCCAGATCTACCACCCTTCATTAATTGTAACGAACTGAATCATTTGAAGCCGTGATATAGACCATTAAGTGATTTTATGGAGCTCCTCCAGGTCAGTGTAGCAGTGAGCATTTTATATTATCCCACACTTAAAAGCATGTGCCTGGAATCATACATGTAAAAATAATTTTGAATATCTATTAGAGTTCTGTGTTGCAGTGGTTCATTCACACGAGCACAAATTTTATACACCACCACCCACCTACTCATTCAACCACCCCCCAAAATTATAGAAACATAGAACAGTTTGAGTTGGAAGGGACCTTTAAAGGTCATCTAGTTCTAACCTCTCTGCCACAAGCAGGGATATCTTTCACTAGATGAGGTTGCTCAAAGCCTCGTCCAGCCTGAACTTGAACACTTCCAGGGATGGGGCATCCACAACTTCTCTGGGCAACCTGTGCCAGTGTCTCACTAACCTCACCATAAAAAATTTTTTCCTTATGTCCAATCTAAATCTGCCTTCTTTCAGTTTAAAACTATTGTCCCTTGTCCTGTCACTACAGGCCTTGGTAACAAGTCTCTCTCCATCTTTCTTATAAGCCTCCTTTATATATTGAAAGGCCTTAATATGTTCTCACCAGAGCCTTCTCTTCTCCGGGCTGAACAACTTCAACTCTCAGTCTTTCTTCATAGGAGAGGTGCTCCACCCCTCTGATCATTTTTGTAGACCTCCTGTGGACCTGCTCCAGCAGGTCCATGTCTTTCTTGTGCTGAGGGCTCCAGAGCTGGACACAGTACTCCAGGTGGGGTCTCACGAGAGTGGAGTAGAGGGGCAGAATTACCCCCCTCGACCTGCTGGCCACGCTGATTTTGATGCAGTCCAGGATACAATTGGCTTTCTGGGCTGCAAACTCACATTGCCAGCTCATGACCAAGTTTTCATCCACCAGTACTCCCAAGTCCTGCTCAGCAGGGCTGCTTTCAATCCCTTCGTCCTCCAGCCTGTATTGATACTGGTGAGCATCCTGACCCATGTGCAGGACCTTGCACTTGGCCTTATTGAACTTCATGAAGATTGCATGACAAATATTTTACGTTTTCTTTTTCAGCATATCTGCTGTGGGTGTTTGCATGAAGGATCATTGAATTCCGTTCATGTGCTATCCTCAGTCTATTAAGTTAAATGTTGGAAATACAGGAAATAAATTAATGTGATTTGCAAAGACGTCTCCTCCGCAGCATAGAATACAGATCTTGCTTCCAAAGCCTACAAAACTTTTGATTTTTTCCCCATGACCAGAGTCCAGGGGAGCCACATGCATAACACCACATGATTCAATAAACTTATATCTGCAAATAATTTATCCTCTATTCTAGTTAATAAGGAAGTAAAGCATTGATAAGAAGTAACAATCACATTATTTGGAATCATGATATTTTTGTAATTACAGAAGATAGTAGAACTTTGCTTTCCCTCTCTAAAATGTGTATCAATTTATCATTATATATTAACAGTATTGCTATTGATGTTGTTTATAGAGCCATAGTCACAGATCATGGCTTCTCTAAGCTGGAGAACATAAGACAAACCAGAAAAAACTGTCATGAAGAACTTATTATCAGTAAGTATCTGTGGAGCTAATAGAGTTATGTGGATAAAGTAGCCCATGCTGATCCCCATTTACTTTCAGCCAGGTTGCTTCAGGTACTTAAGATGGCTGTGCTTTGCAGGTAGATTTGAAACATGAACAGGAGACAATATGTGATGCAGATAAAAACACCACCACAATGCCGATACCCTGCCAATACCGCAATATATGGTGAATTTTGTTGGGGGCATCTCTGCAAAAGTGTCCCGCTGGGGAATTGAAGGAGAACAATAAGGTAGCTTTGCTGATGTTTATGATGGTGATATTCAGGGAAAACATGTATAGGTATGTATTTGATAACCCTGCTGGACTGAAGCTGGCAGAATGGGCTAAACACTGGTCTCCCAACATCTATATGAGAGATGAGTAAATAAGGTAGTACTAGGTCATAAAAGATTCTGAAAATGAAGACAAGAAATTACATTTTACACTGAAAATATTTACATAGCTTCACTGGCACTAATAGTTTCTAGAGAGGAAAAAATAATTTGGCTGTTCAGCACATTAAGCATGGAAAATTCAGACATCAGAACAGTTAAAAATGTGCTCACAGTGGAACATTAGAAGAACTATTTAAAATGTTCCAGATTTCTCATTCTCTCCTAATCATGTGGTTATAGACAAGGAAAAGAAAACCTAATGATAAATACAGAAAGGCTGTTCTATATAACAGGAAAACAGAAGAACATTAACTCTTGGAAAAAATGAAACAAAACAAACCCCACAGGTATATCTAGTAGGGCAGATACGCTTCTACTTATATGGATGACAATAATGCAAAAGTTGCTTATTTTTTGGTCGATGTCTCTTTTGATTTAAAATGTATTTGTATACAATATTCCAATGACTGACCTGTAAAGTTTCTGTCCATATAAGCTGCACTTGAAACGGATGTTTTTAGTATAGAAAGACACGGGGAAGAAATATATTTTTATGTATTTAGGCTGAAACTGTAGATCTCTAACAATATACATCTTAATTTTACCACAGTGCTTGCCAAGGTTTTCTCTGTCATTGGCTGCATCACTAATATAGTGTTTACTAATAGCTCTATAGAGGAACAGTATTTCCATAGCAACAAATGAACAATACTAGAGATATTAATCGTTTCTACATTATCTGTGTACAGTTTGCTGTAAAGCAACATTTTGTAGTTTGATAATTGCTAGACTGGAGTGATTGTACATTATGAGATGATTAGCATAAACACTTAAGAAGATGAAGAATGCCTGTTGAAAAAGAGAGAAAACTGAAGAAAAAGTGGTACTATATTGCAAATATTACCATAAGAACCAGCAGGAAGAATTAACTTCAACATTAGTCACTTCCTCTGGTATTAGCCATCTTCTATGGATTCATCCATGGAAGATCTTTCCTAATGTTAGCAACATGGAGAGATGCATCTCATTCAGCCACCCAGTTTCTCACTGAAAATAACTCTTTCAGTGGAAAAAAGTCAGTAGCGGTCCATCTTGGTGAACTCTCTCCGGTATTAGGGCACTTGAAGGCACAGGGTCATCGATCATACAATATATGTATAATCCAGGGCTTTAATATGGGACATTCCACAATAATTGTAAGCGATTTTAATTTTTTGTATGCAATCCATAAGGCTGAAACTAGCAGTGTTGTTAATAAAGGAAGAGACATACTTCTAAGGCTGTATTTTGGGTTTGTGTTTCTCAAGATATTTAATTCGGAGCACTGCACCAAGTATGTTTGATATCATGACCTTAACACTTACTAAATATGGTTGATTTTAGTGTAGCATGATAATGGTAGAAAAATCTAAGTAAAGTTTAAATGTCTTTTTAAAATTATTTGTATATAAATAATTTTTTATTTATAAAATAAAATATAAATAAATTTTTATTTATTTGTAAATAATTTTTTTAAAATTATTTATACATAAATAAATTTATTGATCTGCCAGCAGATCAATACCTGGCTCTGAGCCTGGTGTCACTGGCAGAATTTGGGGTTTTTGATCATGGGTCAGTTTACACAACACCAGGCCTGCTGGCAACAGATGGGGACACCTTTCTCAAAGCAGGAAAAGGATCTTTGTACAGGAGTTAGCAGGTCTTATTAAAAGAGCTTTAAACTAGGTTTGTAGGGAGAAGGGGATAAAATCAGGCTCAGCAGAGAGAAGCCTGGGGGCAGCACGCCAATGTTTGAGGGACAATGTGCTAGCAAGGTCCTTCGGCCTGCCATCTCAGTGGAGGTAGGGGATGGAGATCCATGTGGCAGCAAAGATGCAAAGGTTATTGATGTATTAGAAACCACAGAAGCACCTGAGAATGGTCATGTAGGAATTAGGGTTTCTCACCCCAAAAAGGTGGTGGGATCCACAGCCCAACTGAAGTGCATCTACGCCAATGCACACAGCATGGGCAACAAACAGGAGCTGGAAGCCGTTGTGTAGCAGGAAAACTGTGATATAGTTGCCATCACAGAAACATGGTGGGATGACTCACACAACTGGAGTGCTGCAATGGATGGCTATAAACTCTTCAGAAGGGATAGGCAAGGAAGGAGAGGCGGTGGGGTAGCCCTGTGTGTTGGGGAGTGTTTTGATTGTCTAGAGCTTAATGATGGTGACAAGAGGGTTGAGTGTTTATGGCTAAAAATCAGGGGGAAGGCCAAAAAGGCAGATATCATGGTGGGAGTCTGTTATAGACCACCCAACCAGGATGAAGAGGCAGATGAAATATTCTATAAGCAGCTGGGAGAAGTCTCACAATTGCTAGGCCTTGTTCTTGTGGGGGACTTCAACTTGCCAGATGTCTGCTGGAAATACAATACAGTGGACAGGAACCAGTCTAGGAGGTTCCTGGAGTGTGTGGAAGATGATAACTTCCTGACACAGCTGGTGAGGGAGCCAACTAGGGAAGGCACCTCGCTGGACCTGTTTTTTGTGAACAGAAAAGGACTTGTGGGTGATGTGATGGTTGGAGGCTGTCTTGGGTGTAATGATCACAAAACAATAGAGTTTTCCATTCTCAGAGAAGTAAGAAGGGGGGTCAGCAGAACTGCCACCTTGGACTTCCAGAGGGCAGACTTTGACCTGTTTAGGAGCCTGGTTGACAGAGTCCCTTGGGAGGCTGTGCTGAAGGGCAAAGGAGTCCAGGAAGGCTGGACATTCTTCAAGAGGGAAATCTTAAAGGTGCAGGAGCAGTCTGTCCCCATGTGCCGAAAGAGGAGTCGGAGGGGAAGAAGACTGGCCTGGCTGAACAGAGAGCTTTGGCTGGAAATCAGGAAGAAAAGGAGAGAGTTTATGACCTTTGGAAGAAGGGGCAGGCAACTCAGGAGGACTACAAGGATGTTGTGAGGTTATGCAGGGAGAAAATAAGAAGGGCCAAAGCCCAATTAGAACTTAATCTGGCTACTGCTGTAAAAGGCAATAAAAAATGTTTCTATAACTACATGCGCAACAAAATGAGGGTTAAGGAGAATGTCCTTCCTTTATTGGATGCGGGGGGAAACATAGTGACAAAGGATGAGGAAAAGGCTGAGGTACTTAATGCCTTCTTTGCTTCAGTCTTTACTAGTAAGACCAGTTGTTCTCCGGGTATCCAGCTCCCTGAACTGGAAGACAGGGATGGGGAGCAGAATGAAGCCCCCATAATCTAAGGGGAAATGGTTAGCAACCTGCTACACCACTTAGACAAACACAAGTTTACGGGGCCAGATTGGATCCACCCAAGGGTACTGAGGGAGCTGGCAGATGTGCTCACCAAGCCACTTTCCATCATTTATCAGCAGTCCTGGCTAACCAAGGAGGTTCCAGCTAACTGGAAGTTAGCAAATGTGACACCCATCTATAAGAAGAGCCAGAAGGAGGATCCGGGGAACTACAGGCCTGTCAGTCTGTCCTCGGTGCCAGAGAAGGTTGTGGAGCAGATCATCTTGAGTGCCATCACGTGGCATGTACAGGACAACCAGGTGATCAGGCCCAGTCAGCACGAGTGTCGGTCAACAACCAGCTGAATATGAGCCAGCAGTGTGCCCAGGTGGCCAAGAAGGCCAACAGCATCCTGGCTTGTATCAGAAATAGTGTGGCCAGCAGGAGTAGGGAAGTGATCGTCCCCCTGTACTCGGCCCTGGTGAGGCCGCACCTCGAATACTGTGTTCAGTTTTGGGCCCCTCACTGCAAGACAGACATTGAAGTGCTGGAGCGTGTCCAAAGAAGGGCAACGAAGCTGGTGAAGGGTCTAGAGCACAAGTCCGATGAGGAACAGCTGAAGGAATTGGGGTTTAGCCTGGAGAAAAGGAGGCTGAGGGGAGACCTTTTCACTCTCTACAACTACCTGAAAGGAGGTTGTAGAGAGGTGGGGGTTGGTCTCTTCTCCCAAGTAACAAGCAATTGGACAAGAGGAAACAGCCTCAAGTTGTGCCAGGGGAGGTTTAGATTGGATATTAGGAAAAATTTCTTCACCAAAAGGGTCATCAAGCACTGGAACAGGCTGCCCAGGGAAGTGATTGAGTCAGCATCCCTGGAGGTGTTTAAAAAACGTGTAGATGTGGTGCTCAGGGACAGGGTTTAGTGGTGGACTTGGCAGTGCTAGGTTAACAGTTGGACTCAATTATCTTAAAGGTCTTTTCCAACCTAAACGATTCTATGATTCTATGTGTGGAAACTAACTATAATGGACTACTGCAGAGATTAAATATAAACTACTACTACTTTGAAAAGAACCATTACAACCACAAATACATGATGTTGCAGAGAGAAGATAATTTAAAATAATCATGCCATGATTGTTTTAATGTGGGATGTGTTAATAATCCAGGAACTTGTTAACTTGTTAGCTGTATATCTGAAGGTGTGGAACAATGAAGAACTATGTGGGAAGGGAAGGGAAGGGAAGGGAAGGGAAGGGAAGGGAAGGGAAGGGAAGGGAAGGGAAGGGAAGGGAAGGGAAGGGAAGGGAAGGGAAGGGAAGGAAAAGAAGGAAGGAAGGAAGGAAGGATGGAAGGAAGGAAGGAAGGAAGGAAGGAGAATAGATGAAGAAATTAAGAGAGGAAGGAGGGAAAGAAACAGCTCCATGAACATTCAGTGTTTACAAATTTGGCAAAATGTCAGTGACCAATATTAGCAAATGCCCCCTGGGTGCAGAGTCTTAGGAGCAGATGGTGCAGATTCATAAGACAGCTCTTGTCTCCTTTATAATGGTGTAAAACCATAGCTGCTTTGCCATGATCAAGAGTACGCCGTGATTCAAAAGGAAGCAGAATCTGGACCATGTATTTTATTTTTATTCTAAACAGCATTGTTTATTAAAAATAGGGTATTGGGGTATAATACAGAAGAACAGAATATTGTTCAAACGCAGCTGCTAAGTAATCAGAGCCTCATTGTCTGAACCATGCTTGAAGATTTCGTATGTATGTAGAAAACAAGTGTGACATGTTCAACATTCAACAGTTTTGCAATAAATATCCTGCCTGTTTTTTTAAGTTCATTAAAACTCAGCCCAGGATTGATTTAATGATGAGAATTTAATAATGAGACCAGTTTAAGTCTATAGGAACTTCAATGATTGTAATGAGCCGTGCCAATGACCAGAATAAATCTCCTACAGCAAAGTTAGAGCAGTTTTCCAGGTGCAAGTTAACCCTACTAAACTCTTCTGCTCAACGAATCACCCTTTTCTTTTATCATGATTATCTATTGCTTTCTAACACAGCTTTTTAAAGACAAATGTACAAAATCGACTGTGTTCTTTTAAAATTAATTTTCATATTTTGTATTTACTTTGTTTTGTTTCTGGGCTGTTTCTGTTCTCCCTTCTCCTGCTCTCACTGTGATTTGGATAAAAGTTCTGCAACGATTCTCATCCCTGCTACATTCCTCCCATCCATATTTTGCTTCCCATGAGTAAAAATTTTCTGGGAGAAGTGCATCAGTAGAAGCTCTCTCCGATGGTACCAATGCCTTGAGGAATATACGGTTTCTGAAGTCCCTGAAACTTTTCCCACTCATTAAGCAGAAAAGGGATAGTTAAGGATTATTTTTCTACTACTATTCACTGTTTTGGTGACAAAATACAAAACAAATTCAGTTTCTATTTATTTGCAAAAGATACAAAAAGTAATGCTATATGGCTTGACAGGGGTTAACTCTATCTAGTTTAAACAACCAAGCAACAAAAACAAAATATAATTTTAGAAAATACTTGTTGATCTCCTTTCATAACTGGGGAACTAAAGTACATAACAGTGAAATTACTTGTCCATGGCCATTTCAAAGTATAGAGTAACTGCAAAATGAAAACTTGCTTCCCATATCATAAACCTAAGATGACATTTTTGTTTTCACAGTGCCTTAGAGCTGTCCCTTTCTGCCTTTGGAATGTCTCTGGCATAACCTATTGTTTTAAAGCGTTATCCAGAATCCCCATATAACAAAACAAAACAAAACCAAAAACCAAACAAATAAAAAAAAAAAAAAAAAAAAAGAGCATGCAACAAAGCATCTTCCATTTCAGGAGTAACATAAAGAAAAGAAAATGTAGAGGTTAAACTTCTGGCCAGCAGTATCTAACATCTCTACTTGATGTTAGTACCATTTAAGAGAGTTGGTAACTGAGGCTTTGAAAGGTTAAGAAAAGGTCATGAGAAACATACAGTGTTACTTCATTAACTTTTGTTCAAATGGTGCTATCGTTCGTTCAATGAAAGTGTTGTGAAGATGTAAGTTTTGTGATCAATCCATTGTTCCTTGCATCTAGGCTTTGCAGACAGTATTTGTATGAAAGTTTTATAGGGTTGTTTTTCTGAACGTTGACATCTGCTTACCATGTGACAGTTTTTTAAGGAGCTCATGTCACCAGAAGTCTGGTATTACTTACTGCACACTGCAAGTGCCTTTATTAAACTTGGCAAAAAGATGTTCCACAAGGAGCTACTCAATTAGGGACACTCTGTGCATTGACTACATTGCTACAGGATTTCTGGTGCTTTCAGCCTTACATTACAAAGTCACGTTAAAGGGTTACAGGGAACCTACTTATGTGGATTTTCCAAGAATAGTTTGATCACTGCTCTCGCTGCCTGCATGGATGAATGTATTTATGTTTGCTGCATTTTTAGTTGAGTTCCCCTGTCTTTCACAGAACTACTAAGCTTGGAATTTTCTTGGGCTGTGTCATCAGCTTCCTTCATGTATGTCTTTAGTTTTCAGTGCAATAGCTCGATACCATTTTAAGGGCTACTACAGCAGATATTAGAAACTTATATCAGCTGTGTTCAACCTGTAAATAACCCCTTTCAATTACTTACTAGAAACATGCAATTCGCTGTAAGAATATATAGGGGTACAAGAGAATCATGCAATGTAATTTCATTAACTTTTGTTCAAATGGCACAAAATTTAACTGTCAATGTATACATGCACTGATTCAAAGCTGCTGTATCAGAGAACCATAAATTTATTTATCTTCTTTTCAGAAGATTCAGCTCTCATCTTTAATATATATTTTAAAGGTCATTTCTCCATTTCCTCATGGTGCAATGTTGCCAATATCAAAACAAAATCAAATTGTTTTGCAGTATTATCCCATTAACTGATGCCAGTTTATTCTTTCACTTATAAGCGTTTCACCAGTTCCCTGAGGTTTTGGCAATTCCCAAAGTCTTATTACATAATGCTTTTTGTACCTTCATACCTGATATCATTACAAGATATTGTTGACTTTTAGCCTTGCATCAAATCACGTTGTTTGGGGTTTTTTTACTATACTTGTCTTTTAAGGATCCAAGCTTTCTAGTAACACAGTTATGCAAAGATTTCATTAAGAAATTTGATAGCATTTCACAGCAAATGATGCACTAAGGCATTGATTTGCTTTTCTCACTGCTGTACGCTGCATGAAAGGATAACTAGCTGGGACTGTGTTTTCTTATAATCATTGTTGCTAGCAGCTAGAGCTATTTCTATGCTGTTCAGAATCTAACCCATTCTTCACCATGGAATTTGGGACTCTCCAGTGGCACCTCATCAAAAGCTTGCTCTTCTATGCTTTTAAATTTTCTTTAAAGCTACTTATCTGCACTAACACAACTTTAAACTAAGTCTTCTAGTATTTAATATCAAATCCCAATATCATTAGGAGAAATCATGTTACACTTTGGGGGTTTAATGCACATTTGTCAATATTTAACTTTGCAAGAAAATAAAAAAAAAAATGAAGCAAAAATAGTATTTATCATAATTTAGCAAAATCTGTCTTGTACTTGCTCATATCAAGCCCCCATACTCCTTATTTCTTCCTCTTTCACCTTCTTACTATACATACAAATCGATTCCTCACCAAATAAAGGTATGAGCTGTTGTCCTAATTTGAACATCCCATCTCCCTACACAAAGACTCCAGTCCTAAACCCTCACTCACATACAGTTTATTCCTCTGCTAGCTCAAAAAAGTTATCTTCAGGACTCAAATCTCAAGATCTTATCCCAAAGACCTCAATAACTAGCATGTAATATGGAGGAGAGTTGATCCATACACTTGCAGTGTATGTATATTCAGAACAATAAAATCATGACTGCTGCAAACAAATTTTGCATTCCCAGAATGGTAATCTCAATTCAGCAAAATCATGAGTTTTCCATCAAAAGAGGTGGCTTTTGTAAAACTCTTATTTGAAAAAATGCACTGGAAGACAACTTTCAAATTCACAGATATATTCCTTGGCTTTCCAAAGAAAGTTTTATTTTACTTTATTGGGTGATAGGGTGACAGACCTGTGCCATAGAATCTCAAAATCAGTGGAAACGTTTTGAAGGACTTTGGAAAAGTAGGCACAATACCACTAAAGTTAATTGACAAGAAGGGCTTAAACAACCTTGATAACACTGCTTCTGTAGTTGACTCATCTAGCAACTGTTTACTGCCTATTGGCAGAAATACATGTTATTACAAACCTACAGGAGTTTCACTCTACCTAGAAATATTGCACTAAATGTTATACCATATTGTTCTCCAAGACAAGTGAAAAAAAAGCAGTATCTCCAGTCCATTTATTTTTCCCCTGGTGTGTCTTTTCTACCTACAGCTTCCGTTTCCATGGTTGTCCATGGAAAAAGTACTTACACATCCATCTGGAGCCTTCCTGGATAGGTTTTTAACTTACAGTATATCAACACTGCGTAGTTCCTTATTTCTACACAGTTATAAAGATTCACACTGTTATAAACATTCACAGCAGAATAGTGCTGTTGCTGACTCAGACTATCTGGCATTTTACTTGTGCATCTCTGTGAAAACACAAATAAGTTCTATAATCACTCATCACTTTGTTAGTACACAGAATAATTCAAAATTCCCATCTATTCAAGGTCTATTAGAAGTCCTGTTAAGCTGACAATGCTTCATGATGTGTTTTTTCCCCTCCTGAATCTAAATATTTTTATTATTACTCTTTAGAGAAATTGCTGCTTGGTTTTGTTGTTGGTTCTGTTTTATAGTGACACTGAATTTAAAATGAAAATAGATTTCATTATTTATTCATAGGATTTGATTCACCCTGATTGTTACATTATTTTCCATGTTGACAGTTGTTGGTGAATAGTGCGGAAAGCTACAGGGCATTTATTTGACCATGAAATGCCATAAATAATAAACTGATGTTGTCCTGTCTTCAGCTGGGGCTTTTTCATCTTCAAAACAAGAAATTAAAGTGAAAAGAATTAAATGAATCTTTGAGTTTTATGCCCTCCATGTGAACTTCATGGCTTACTATGTCATCCATAGTGTACAAATATTCAATCATACTAGGAGAATTTGGATAATCCCTGTCAAGATCCAAAAATAAAAAAAAGAAACTTGATATCAAGACTTACGACTTGATTAAAAAAAAAAAAAGTAGTTTTGTCTTTTTTTTTTAAATGGTGTATGGACAGGATGATTAGATAGTGAATACAGAGAGTTAATAAATATATGCAATAAAAATAAAAAACTTAGAAGTCAGGAAAAATAACAGTGTGTATATTAAATTTTACTGTTCAAGCAAAAGGATGAGCTGGTTTCTGTCAGAATCCATTATAAATAAATTGTGACCACATTTTTATGATTTAAATGGGTAGAGAAACAATACATATAAGCTCCAGAACACAACAACTCTTGGGCTCTGGTCAAGGAATAAGTTGTTCAGCAATACAATCAGACAGCAATGTAGTTAAATAGAAGAGCTACATCAATGATTGGTGGTTTTAAGGATAAATGAAACTACAGGAAATTTTAAATTGTGTCTCAAAGCTGCTGCCTAGATTTGAACTATCCAGTTTATATCTGTCACGGGCAAAAACTGCTCACGTAATTTAAACCAAAGCAGTTTTTTGAATTATTAATGGCACATACTTAACAAGCCATCAGTAAACTGTACATTCAGGATCAATGTAATACAGCAGGTAAACCACAATGCTAGACAGCTACAAACCATTAATAAACACTTACGAATTTCTAAACGTTCTTCATTAGCTAATCCCAGGCGACACAGATGCGCACCCATGCACACACACACACGCGCGCACGCCCACGCGCACCCTCTGACGGGCAGCCTGCACCACAAGCCCCCCTCCATGTTGGGCACTGCAGGCTCCCTGACCTGCCGACTCGCATGGGGCCGTACCCAGGACCCCAGCGCTGCCCTTCCACCAGCCAGGTGCGTGTCCCGTCCCGGCAGCCGCCCGGGTGCCACAAGGCGATGGATGGTGGTGCCAAACCACGTCCGGGCTGGGGCTTCTTTGACTGCTACAGATGGTCATCTTTAACATGGGCAGTTTTGGCCAAACACCCTCTCACAGGGTTTTGTGTATTATTTCATCCAGACACACTGTTTATGCTCGCATTTGTAGCTTAACAGTGTGATTTTTGCCAGGGTTAGGCCATAAATGCCCCCCTGCAATGTCTTTTGTATTTTAGGGGGTTTGTATTCTGAAAATGGTATCTTTCTGTGATGTAATACAAACTATGTGCCCACAATAAGAGCCACCATCAGTGATCATCAATATTATGAAAATACATCGGTAACAAATCATGAAACAGAGGTCTTTCACGTGTTGTTTTACCAGTTAAATGTTCTAGTAAAGCTGTTAGGAAATGCCATAACTCCCAAATTCTCCATTTGGATGATATGCTCAGGCACATCTGATGCACAAATAACTCCTGGAGGAAAAACTCCCAATACTAATATCATTCTATGTGGAGGCATGTTTGTGCTAGTTCTGCGTGGGAGTCTTGTTAGCGGAGGGCACACATCAAAATATTTCACGCTGTGGTTTGACCCTGTCTTGTCGCAGTGTGACTCTGGCTTCAAATGAAGTTGCATAATTCATGGGCAGTTTCCAAAGTGAATGGTGGATTTAACATGCCTGGTAGCCTTCATCTCGTTGAAAAGTAAGTGTACAAATGCAGACACCCGCAGGTAGACTCCACCTACAGCTGCTCAAAAATGTTTCAGCAGAACACTGTTCAACTCCAAAAATGCAGTTTTGTTGAAATCAAGTTGTTCTACAGGAACATTTCAATTTTGAAGAAATTTTCCACAGGAAAGTGTCAAAATGAATCATTTCATCTTTCTTGTTTCATTCTGATAATGCCAAAACATTTCATTTCAAAAGTATCACCCTGTTTCACTTCATTTGACATTTAGATTATACGTTAATATTAATTTTAAAACAGTGTGTTTATACACTAATGTATGTATACACAGATTGCATTTTTTAAATATGACTGTATCTGAATCACTGACATTATAGCATTTCTATGTTATCAAAACAAAGAGTTGGGATGTTGTCAACTGGAATTCATGTGCTGAAGACAAAAAATTACAAAAAAAAAAAAAAGGAAAAAAAGATTGTTAGTTCCAGTTTCCTAAAAACTGTAAATTGATATTTCTGGCCAGTGGCACCAGACAAGCCCATTTTGTAATGCAGTGTATGCTGGCAAAACCCTTGCAGCAAGGTAAACAGCAAGGCAGTTTTATCTGCAAACGATAGCACAAAGATATAACACTTTGGGTCAGTATGTCTCAGTTTAAAATAATCTGCCCACAGTTACCAGTCACTTTTAAGTCATGGGGAAAAAGCTCAATGTTCCATCAAATCTCAGAGCTTTGTACAACCAGAGAAGGGGTGAATTCATGGGCATCATGTTTGTTTACCTTTCTCATTAGCTTAGCTAATTAGGTTCAGATGTTAATATACATTAAATCATCCTTTTTCTTTTGAATGCCTGTGAAGAACACTCAAGAGACAGGATTAGAGTATGAAAGCCTTTATGCACAAAATGTCTGCGGTCACAACCACAGCAATTCAAGCTCACACATACCAGCCATCCGGGGAATCTCACAGCTGCCTGACAGGGATCAGCCTAGAGGCTATATTAGGTAATAAAATCTCAGAGGCGTATTCAGTCTTTGGCTCCTCTCCATCTGCCAACAAGAGTGAAAATGACTACTGGTTCTATGGTGATATGCATCTGCCCACTGGTTTCATAAAGACCAGGCCAGTGAATAGCCACCACATTTGGAGGATTTCACCCACTATCTACTTGGAGCCTGTTAGTCCCCCGATACACACTACAGCCATCAAGATCATAATTAGGCTTTTTGTAGTAAAGACTTTACAGTTAATTAAACAATTTGGAAACTGGCTGATTGATTGTTTAGGTAGTTGCCAGAGTGCTCTGACGTGTCAGATAAGACATGAGGCATTTACACTCAAACCCAATGAAAGTGCTGAGGAAAGTTCACACCACCCTGGGTGTTACTTTCTTCGGTCTGACTGTAGTCACCAAAGAGGAGTGACTTGCACACAGATGTAAGCTGCCACCAATCCCTACATACTCCTGATAAGTTAAACTCTAGCTAATATTTTCAGAGCCCATAACAAAACACTTCACCTTTATTTCCATGGCTCCTAAACTGTTGACTGATTCTTCAGGTACTGTGGCAATTTTCAGCCACTTGCGTTTCTTAAGCACTGCATTCTAGTTGGGGATACAAATCAAATACATTCATTTTAAAGTTTAACCAAACAACTTTGCATATTGGCCTGGTTTCGGCTAGGATAGAGTTAATTTTCTTCCTAGTAGCTGGTATAGTGCTGTGGTTTGGATTTAGTATGAGAATAATGTTGATAACACACTGATGTTTTTAGTTGTTGCTAAGTAGTGCTTGTATTAAGTCAAGGACTTTTCATCTTCCCATGCTCTGCCAGCGAGGAGGTGCACAAGAAGCTGGGAGGGGGCACAGCCAGGATAGCTGACCCAAGCTGGTCAAAGGGATATTCCATACCATATGATGTCATGCTCAGTACATCAACTAGGGGGAGTTGGCCGGGGGGGTGTCGCTGCTTGGGAAGGGGCTGGGCATTGGTCAGCGAGTGATGAGCAATTGCATTGTGCATCCCTTGTTTCGTATATTCTCTTATCATTATTATTATTCTCTCTTCCTTTGCTATCCTATTAAACTGTCTTTATCTCAACCCACGAGGTTTTTTTTCGGTTCTCTCTCCCATCTCACTGGGAGGGTGGGATAAGTGAGTGGCTGTGCGGTGCTGGGTTGCCAACTAGGGTTAAACCACAACACTTACGTAGTAACTAAAATGCATCTCCAAATAGCCACGAGGCTAACTCACGGAGCAGGTTAACCTCAGCAGCAATTCATGTTTAATTTCTTTCACTACCACTCCTAACATTGTTATGAAAGCTATTAAATTAACAGATTCTTGTGACAGTGTTTCATTTCTCATTATAACGAAAAGGCAAGCAGCTAACACTGCAGAATTTTCATCAGCTAATGCCTTGTAGTAAATCCATTAGAAAGCCATTGGTATCTAATTGTCTAATCACAGCGAAGGCCTGGGACTGACATGGCTGTAATGGGATTAAAGTAGATTGTAGTGCACTGCCTACATTCTCTCATCCATTCTAGAGATAGCAACGACCTTGCAGGTCATTTCAGTTAATTTAACCAGACTTGGAAGAAAAGAAGAAAAAACTACTTTGATTAAACAGGTAAAAGAGCAGACACTGGTTTATTTACACCCAAAAGAGATAAAGTGGACACTGTGACTAGAAAAATACACCATTAACTTGAAAGTAATCTAACATATCAGTGTAGAGCTGTTGGCAGGATCGAAGTTGGTTGCATACGAGGAACGGTAGCACGTAGTGTGATGAAGCAGGCAAAATTCTAGGTGTGCAGAAGGCACCGAGTTATCAAGCATGCACCCCTTCGGTCCAGAGTAATTTGGCCTCATGGTCTGCAGCTCCGAGGCCAGAAGCAGCCTTCTGCCTGATGAATGCCATCCTCTAAAGCTATGCAAACTGGAAACTTAAGGGAATGGACTTGATTCAATGGCTCTGTGAACTATTAGGCTTCCTTGCCGTGGATGCCATGGAAAAATGGGAGTTGTTGCTTTGCTGAAACCATTTCTGGCACCTTGGAACACTGCTTTGAAATCTGTCATGCCAAACGTGGAAGGGTGCTCTACCCTAGCCTTCATTTTAACAAGATAAATGATTCCTACAGACTTGCTGAAGATTCCCAGGAAATCAATTTGTCCCTTTCCATCAGAAACCCCTTTTGGAATTTCTCTGTAGCTACTGACATAAGGTAATTGTGTCATGATTACCTAAAAGAGGGAGGGTACATGTAAGCAAGGGCTAAGTGTACAGCTGAAAAATCATGACTAGTGTGCATATATTTGATTGGTGTAACTACAGACTCTTGGTTCAGCTTCCTAGTGTGGACATAGCCAAAGTGTTCTGTCAATGAGGCATTATTATTTTAACAGCAGGGAACAGGCCCAATCTTAAAATAAAGCACTGTGGTATCACATGGTGATTATTCAAAATATTTCAATTTATCTAAGTGAGGCTGCAGTATTTAGGATAATTACTGAAATGTATTATAGTACTTTCAGAAGAGGAACAGACTACAAATCTGGCTTGCAGTCTGAGTAACATTATTTAGAATTTGCTTCTTATTCCTTTTGCATGCTAATGGCAGCTGTGCTTTGATCAGTGCTGGTTTGAGAGCCTGCAAAAGAATATTTGTAAAAATACTATTTTGCAGAATAGGAAAAAAATAAATTAAATGCTGGCCTTCACCTACATAGGCCATGTTCAGATCTTTTAGGTAAATGTCACAATTGTTTCCAGCACATGTTGTACTAATACCCAAACTGAATGTTTCACTGAGTATATTTTTCCCTTTTTCATATTGTACTCATCTTGGAAATTCAGAAAATCAAAACATAGTTCAATCAGGCCATTTGCATTTGATGGAACACATCTCAAAATTTAAAAAGTTTTTTAAAAATTGAAAAATCAATGTTTTCTAAATTTTTGGCAGGTCATTTTAGTTGGAGCCATCAGATAGTGCCTTTAACTATTAAGTTAAAGATTCAGTGCAAGACTTGTGATTCTCCACTAAAGGGCATGAGTAGAAAGTACTTTTTTGAGAAAACCAGACACCGAATGTATTTTATCAGCAATGTTAGTCTATGATGAAAGGAGTAGAGATGCGTAGTGGTTTAGAAACAAGGAACTGAAGGCAAATAGTGGAACAGAGAGTGAGACATACACAGAATATTGGCCTTGACAGGCTGTCCCAAACCGGGCATGTCACTCCTGCAGCTCCTGGGACCTTGTGAGAGTCTGTCTGCAGCAGTAATTCCCTCTTCTAAAGGCTGTGGGATCTGTTGGACTTATTCTGATTCCGCGTTGGTGTAAGTGACTTCAAGGATTTACCCTTCATGCAAGTGATAGTCAAAATAAAATTACATCTAAATGAATAAGAACTTGGCCACGTTGCACCTGCTGGAAATCTGCTTCTGTAGTTTTAAATTACTTCTTTGTTTACTTCAGCAACTTGATAATCTAAAACAGGCACTCTGGAAAGAAACATGAAAGATTTAGCTGTACATTTATGTGTTCATCTCCAGTCTTCAAAAGCTTGAAACTGGAAATCTGTGTGCAAGACTCAGTGCACTTCTTCAGAGTAATTGGTTGTACTAGATCTAAAGAGTCCAGGTGTCACATAGTGTAATTTGTGTCTATGGGTGATATTATTGACTATGCTTATGCTCTACATACAAACTGAAGTGCTGTCTGATGCTTTTAGCATGACATCTCTCTTCATAAATGGCCTCATTATTTCTTTTCTGTGTTTAAATATACAGAAGCAATATCCTTAAGCGTACTTGTCCAGTCATAGAGATGATTCCCATGCCATTGAAGGAAGAGACTGTTTTCCACAATTTATATTATTTTATTTAATAAACAATAATAAGAAAAAGATTTGCTGTGAGTTTTTTAATAATAAGAAAAAGATTTTGCTGGGAGTCATTTTTAGGTTGTAGCATATATTAAGATGATAAACAACAGTGATAAAGCTGTCTCTATAACTTTTCCACCCTTCAGAATCAAAAATTTCAAACACCTTTAAACTTTCCTCCCTATAATAACAATTTGGCAGTCTGGCAGTGCCTCTGTATTGTTAAGAGATATAGCTCTGTACACTGGCAAAAATGTACCTCAAAGTTAATCTGAGAAGACATCAAAATATATTATGAGTTCTTTATATTTCAGTGGTATCAATAAAATAAAAGCGATCCTCCAGCCCTACAGCTCACTAGCAAAGACCTCCTCACCAAGCAGAGAGTAGTGCTATCCAATGTAGGAAAGGATAAAACAGGACAGCTGGGCGCAGCTTTTCTCCCAGTGACAGGAGAACATAGAAAAAGCATTAGCAATTTTTTGTCTCAAAGTCATTTGGGTCAGAAAATAATAATAATAAAAATCCTATTGGCAAGCAAATAATTGGACTGATTTCAGCCTTGGGAAAGAGATCTCTGGAGATGCTATTTCAGAAAGCTGGAGTTAGCAGAGAAAAATACAGGCTGGTAGCACAGCTGAAAACAAATGTATGCATTTTATTCAAAAGAGAGGAGAGGAGAGAGGAGAGGAGAGGAGAGGAGAGGAGAGGAGAGGAGAGGGATCTAGCCATTATTTATGTCCCTACTTTTCCAAGTAAATTGACTCCAAAACATTATGACTGCAGGATGAACCCACTGAAAAGTTTCTCGTTATGAAGAAAGATATTTAATCCTCTGCTAGCCTTTCAACACAATGAAGTAGTTCCTTAGCAAGGACTGTGTGATGAAAATGAGTATCTTTGATGCACTTATGTTTATTTACAAAAGATGTGTAATAACTTCTGAATATAGGAGGAATCTTACAAAAAAGGCACCCCTCCTACTGTGAAATGCAAAGCACTTTCATCCTGAAACATCAAGTTCTTACTCTTGATCTCAGCACAGCAACTTCTGATTGCCTGTGCAACACCTGGTTCTCTGCCTTCACACTTTCTGTGTTCTTCTCCTTACTCATAGCTTTGGAAATTGCACTGAGAAAAACCACTCCATCCAGGCTGTTCAAATTTCAAAGTGGGTTCACAAATTCCATTATATTGGTTGGTAACATGTGCCTGCATTTTCATAGAATCATAGAATAGTTTGGGTTGGAAGGAACCTTTAAAGGTCATCTAGTCCAACCCCCCTGCAATGAGCAGGGACATCTTCAACTAGATCAGGTTGCTCAGAGCCCCATCCAGCCTGACCTTGAATGTTTCCAGGGATGGGGCACCTACCACCTCTCTGGACAACCTGTTCCAGTGCTTCACCATCCTCATCATAAAAAATTTCTTCCTTATGTCCAGTCTAAATCTACCCTCTTCGTTTAAAACCACTGCCCTTGTCCTATCACAACAGGCCGTACTAAAAAGTCTGTCCCCATCTTTCTTATAAGCCCCCTTTATATATTGAAAAGCCAAAATAAGGTTTCCCCAGAGGCTTTCTTTATAGGAGAGGTGCTCCAGCCCTCTGATCATTTTTGTGGCCCTCCTCTGGACACACTCCAACAGGTCCATGTCTTCCCTGTGCTGAGGACTCCAGAACTGGACGCAGTACTCCAGGTGGGGTCTCACCAGAGCGGAGCAGAGAGGTAGAATCACCTCCCTTAACCTGCTGGCCATGCTGCTTTTCATGCAGCCCAGGATACTGAGGGCTGTATTTTTACAATGAGGGTGGTGAAACACTGGAACAGGTTGCCCAGAGAGGGGGTAGAAGCCCCATCCCTGGAAACATTCAAGGTCAGGCTGGATGGGGCTCTGGGCAACCTGATCTAGTTGAGGATGTCCCTGCTTATTGCAGGGGGGTTGGACTAGATGACCTTTAAAGGTCCCTTCCAACCCAAACTATTCTATGATCCTATGATACAGTTGGCTTTCTGGGCTGCGAGTGCACTTTGTCAGCTCATGTCCAGCTTTTCATCCACCAGTACCCCCAAGTCCTTCTCAACAGGGCTTCTCTCAATCCCTTCATCCCCCCAGACTGTGTTGATACCGAGGGTTGCCTCAACCCAGGTACAGGACCTTTCAATTGGCCTCGTTGAACCTCATGAGGTTCACCCAGACCCACCTCTCGAGCTTGTCCAGGTCCCTCTGGATGGCATCCCATCCCTCCAGCATGTCCACCACACCACTCAGCTTGGAGTCATCTGTAAACTTGCTGAGGGTGCACTCGATCCCACTGTCTATGTCACTGATGAAGATATTAAAGATTACTGGTCCCAGTACGGACCCCTGAGGGAAACCACTTGTCACCGATCTCCATCTGGACTTTGAGCCATTGACCACTACCCTCTGGATGTGACCATCCATCCAATTCCTCGTCCACTGAACAGTCCACCCATCAAATCCATATCTCTCCAATTTAGAGAGAAGGATGTTGTGGGGGACTGTGTCAAAGGTCTTATGGAACTCAAGATAGATGACAACCGTAGCTCTTCCCTTGTCCACTGATGTAGTCACTCCATCACAGAAGGCCACTAGGTTGGTCAGGCAGGACCTGCCCTTGGTTAAGCCATGCTGGCTGTCTCCAATCACGTCCTTGTCCTCCATGTGCCTCAGGATAGCTTCTAGGAGGATCTGCTCCATGATCTTCCCAGGCACAGACGCGAGGCTGACAGGTCGGTAGTTCCCAAGGTCCTCCTTTCTAGCCTTTTTAAAAATGGGTGCAATGTTTCCCTTTTTCCAGTCCCCAGGGACTTCACCCAACTGCCATGACTTTTCAAGTATCATGGAGAGTGGCTTGGCAACTACACCAGCCAATTCCCTCAAGACTCTGGGACGCATCTCATCAGGTCCCATAGACTTATGTATGTTCAGATTCCTCGGGTGGTCACAAACGTGATCTTCTCTTACAGTGGGAGGGACTTTGCTCCCCCAGTCCCTGTCTTGCGGTCCATCCACTTGAGAGGTGTGGGAAGAGAGGTTGCCAGTGAAAACAGGCAAAAATGTTGCGTACCTCAGCCTTTTCCTCATCCGTTGCTACGAGTTTGCCAGTTGTGTTCATTGGGGGACTACGCTTTCTTTGACCTTCCTTTTCTGGCTGACATACCTGTAGAAGCCCTTATTATTCTTTGCATCCCTTGCCAAGTTCAGCTCCAGCTGTGCCTTGGCCTTCCTGACCCTATCCCAACACAACCGGACAGCGTCCCTATACTCTTCCCAGGACACCTGTCCCTGCTTCCACTGCCTGTGTATTTCCTTCTTGCCCTTTAGTTTGACCAGCAGGTCTTGACTCATCCATGCTGGTCTCTTGTCGGGGTGGTTGAAGTCTCCAGCAGGACAAGAACCTGCGAGTGTGATGCTTCCTGTAGCTGGAGCAAGAAGGCTTCGTCAATAGGCTCCTCTTGATCGGGCGGCCTGTAGTAGACACCAACCACAAGGTTCCCTTTGTTGCCTCGATCTCTGATTCTTACCCATAGGCTTTCAACCTGCTTATGGCTGTTCTTCAGAGTCAGCTCCTCACACTCTATCCATTTCTTAATGTAGAGGGCAATCCCTCCACCCCTCCTTCCTTGCCTGTCCCTTCTGAATAGCCTGTGGCCATCAATAGCCACACTCCAGTCATGGGATTCATCCACCAAGTTTCAGTAATGGCAACTAGGTCATAGCTTCCTAGCAGCACGGTGGCTTCCAGCTCCTCCTGTTTGCTGCCCGTGCTGTGTGCACTGGTGTAGAGGCACTTCAGTTGGGCTGTCGGCTGCGTCACCTTCTTAGAGGAACACCTCCTAACTCCTTTGAGGTGTTTCACTGAAGTTTCCCTGCTGACTTCTATTACCTCAGGAGACCCTGGCTCGTCTCTGTAGGACTTCAAGTGTACTGCAGTGTAGCCAGCACATCTCAGAGCAACAGGCTGAGGGCCCTCACTACTCAATTACTATGACTTCTTTGATATTCTTAAAGAAACTCTGAAATGTTCTATTTGTGTCTGGAAGATAACATTGGTTTATTAACGTTGAAACCTTAACGGAACTGGTGATCTTTCTTGCTAAACCTAAATAGCAATATTTTAAAATGAGTTTAGAATTAGCAAAGTATAGTCATTATCAAGTAAACTGCAATTAAACATCTCTAAGACAAGCTTGTCAATGGTCTTTGTTATGAAATGAAGGGAAAATTGTAAATATATTCTTAAAAGCCTAATCTTTCAGCAATTTTTCCCCATCAGAAGACTCAGAAGCAAAACAATTCCTCCTACTCACCCCACCCCCCTGCTTCTCAAAAAAAAAAAAAAAATCATATGAAAAACAACACTTTTTATATCTCATGAAAGAGAAAAAGATCTAAAAAAAAGTTAATGGCTGAGAAGATAGTTGGAAATTATTCAAGTTAGGTTTTTAAAGTAAACAATTATTATTTTCTAACTGAATAGATTCATTTGCATTTTGTGGGGGGAAAAAAAAAGAGAAAAAAAAAAAAAGATGACACAAAAAATACTTAAATTCCTATTCCCAGTGCCAGCAGGCTTTCACAGTAATGCTCTTTGGTCCTGAGAATTTCTCCCTTTTTTAAGACATTTTTTTTTCATGCTTCCTGAAACCGTCTCTCCCTCCTCTCCTCATTTTAACAGAACGAACTAATATACCACACTGAAACAGTGCAGTTTATCATACTGAGAATGGGGTGGGATATAATTTCTATTTCTCAAGTCTATTTGAAATAAAAAACAGTAAGGACAGATTTGCTCAAAGAAAATTTTCACTAGGTTATACATTCAGAGGTCTAGAGGAACATAAAATCAATAGAGAAGATTCAATGAGAAGACAATAATAATTAAAAAAAAAGAAATATTGAATTTTTATAGTTTTATTTTGACTGAAAAAAGATAATACATTCATCTAAATAAGAGACCAAGAATTAAGGGCTCTGGGAAACAGGGAAAATACTATGTGAAACTCTTTCTTAAATGCACATGCCAGTGAAACTAGGAATGTTATTGAAATTAGAATATTGAGTCTGTATCTACAGTGATTGTGACATTGTTACCTATGGTTCTCCTATCTCAGAAATTATGAACAAAAGGTGCTAAAAAGGAAAAAAATCCCCTTTAGCACTGAGGACTCCTTATTCAGACCTTGGAGGGAAATGAAGACGGGGATACGTCTTCACAAAAATGGCAAATACTAAGGCTGAATGAAAATTTCTCACACTCTGTTATAGCTTCATTAACTTCTGGCTCACTTCCATAGTTACATTTCAAATAACCTGAATGCACATCTTCTTCAACCAATCTCTGGATTCAGATTGGAAATAAATTTAAAAGTATGGACATTTTTTTCTGGAAAATTGTTGTTCTGCAGGTATGAATATGTTAGAGGATTCCTTGGTTCTCTGTAACCCTGGAATTATTTAAGAATCAGTTGTAAATGAATAAGTACCTATCCATAGATACTGCAAATATCACACTACGTTTTAGTCCTGGCTGGAGGGACCATTTGATTAATTTTCTGTCCCATATTTTTGGCGAGTAACAATCAACAATTGATGAAGGAAAAGCAGGCTGAGCCTTTCCCCTCTAACAAAGCACTTCCAGTTCCCTCTGGCAAACAAATGTTGTTAGTAAAGGAAGAGAAGCAGTAACCATTGCCAAACAAATTTGGAGCAATTTTGTTTCATTTCTGCATTCTGCAAACAAAACGGTAGCACCTCTTTCCTGCTCTTCTTGTTCTCCAGCTCCTTCTCCTGTTCCTGTGCCAAGGAGAGTGAAGAAACGCTTGCAGTATTTGTTTCGAAAGACCTGGTGGAAAGATCTGTGGAAGCTTTGAGGAAGCAGATTTGAAGATGATTGGAACGAGTTGATGGGGTTTGATGAGCTTGCTGGGATCCAGAACTGATATGCATAATGCTGAGGCTGGAACTGCAACAATATTTCCAGCTATGAACCTAGCCCAGATTTGTTCTTTACAAAGCAACGACTGATCCTGTGTAAGACTATAATTTTGGAACTCATTGAAGTACTGGAGCCACAGTTTTAATGACAAGACTGTATCTCTGTTAAGAATGTCCGTATCTTGAGAAGATTTATCATAATCCAGACATTCCTAAAAATATTAATAACACTTGCATGGTTCTTTTAAATTTATTAGTCTTTCTGCTTTCTTGCTTTTTCATGCTATGCTGCTCTCTCCAAGAACACTCCTTGTTGCATTTGTCACCAAATATACTCATTTTAATTCATTTTTTGAAATTAACTAATTGTGGGACCATTGTAGGAATTCCCACATTTTTGCTGACCAATTTGAATTAAGAAAGTATTCACATTTTTCTTCAGGACTAAAACATTCTTGTGACCTTCAGGAGAGTCCCCTGTGAGGAAGAGAACAGTGATGTAATGTTTGGCTCTACACTGCATTACAGAACTTTACCTTTGGTACTTATTCCATGGGAAAATTTACCAAATGAACAGCACGTCAGAGGTCATGATGTCTACAGCTGAATATGAGCTGTTTCCTGGATTTCTCTCTGTGATAGCACATTTTTTAACTGAAAATTGTTGGTAGCAGAGACATCAAGTATGAATGTGGTCCAGGGAAATCTGCTTATACAGTGCACTCTGCTAGTGATGTAGTCACTTTTCAGTGTCACTGTAGCACTGCAGCTTTATAAAATTTGAAATTTCTCTGTTCAGACACTGTCCTGTCAGTGGCAATCAGACATATTTTTTTCTCTATCCACAAAAGGCAATATTCATAGATTTACACCACTCAGACAAAACATACAAGTGCACTGGTCAGTAGATATTAAAGAAAGAAGTTTACTAGAAAACACTGAGATCCCCTAGGCAAAGTGGCGGACGACTCTTTCAAAAGTTTAGGAGACTAGGGACTTGAGCAGGATCACAAAACCAAAAAGACTGTAAAAGCATCTCTTTTAACAGGGCATTTGTGTGTTAATATACAGAAGGAAATTGCTGAAGCGTAAAATATAACCTCTGCACCAGTCCTCACATCTAGCATCTAGTGAGTTCACAAGCTTTATCCTGCTCACATTATTTGGCTCAATCATTTCTTTTTTCCTTTGGGTTCAGTTTGCCTATTTTACTATTTTTCTTAAGCTTTTATCTTCCAGTCTAGTGTCACTACATGAAGTCAGAGAGCAGCAATTTTCAAACTCAACAGTAATCCTTTCTCTCCTGAGGATTCAAAATTTCTACTAATGGAACTAGAATCATTTCTAAGGGAATATTTTGAACTGTTTAACAAGAGCAAAAGATGAGCTGATATTCATTAACTTCCAGATTTTTCATTTGAAAGTAAAGAATACAAATCACTTGAAGAAGACGGATGTGAGAAAAGTACTACACAGGAAGGTTCTTAAACTCAGAAAATTATTTCTAAATGACTATGTAAATTATTTTTTTAAAAAAGAAGATCCACCTCTCTTGCTCAAAAGAAATATACTGGATAATACATGTTAAACAGACTATTTATTTGCCTTGATATAGGTTAGATGAGTCAATTACAAATATTATAAAGCATATGGAATGTAATATTCAGCAAAATAGACAACCCAATACCTCTTTGAGCATCCAGGAATGCCCAGATAAATGCATAAAAGACAAAATGTCTTTTTTCTTCTGATTCCATAGCCTAGAGAACTTGGTGAAGGTACAAGATGGATATCGAAGTAGATGATTACTTACACGGAGTAAGAGAAAACTGGAGAAAGGGATCACAGAATCACAGAATCACAGAATGGTTGGGATTGGAAGGGACCTCTGGAGATCATCTAGTCAAGACTCCACACTCTCCCTGGGCAGCCTGTGCCAGGGCTCTGTCACCCTCACAGTGAAGAAGTTTTTCCTCATGTTCAGGTGGAACTTCCCGTGTTCCAGTTTGTGCCCGTTGCCCCTTGTCCTGTCGCTGGGCACCACTGAGAAGAGTCTGGCCCCATCCTCTTGACACCCGCCCTTGAGATATTTATAAGCATTGATGAGGTCCCCTCTCAGTCTTCTCTTCCTCAGCCTGAACAGCCCCAGCTCCCTCAGCCTTTCCCCAGAGGAGAGATGCTCCAGTCCCCTCATCATCTTTGTAGCCCTCTGCTGGACTCTCTCCAGTAGTTCCTCGTCTTTCTTGAACTGGGGAGCCCAGAACTGGACACAGGACTCCAGATGGGGCCTCACTAGGGCAGAGTAGAGAGGGAGGATAACCTCCCCTCAACTCTTCTTAATGCACCCCAGGATGCCGTTGGCCTTCCTGGCCGCAAGGGCACATTGCTGGCTCATGGATTAATGTGTCGTCCACCAGGACTCCCAGGTCCTTCCCCGCAGAGCTGCTTTCCAGGAGGTCAACCCCTAACCTGTACCGGTGCATGGCGTTGTTCCTCCCCAGGTGAAGGACCCTGCACTTGCCTTTGTTGAACCTCATGAGGTTCTTCTCAGCCCAATGCTCCAGCCTGTCCAGGTCTCGCTGAATGGCAGCACAGCCTTCTGGTGTATCAGCCAGTCCGCCCATGTTTGTATTGTCAGCAAACTTGCTGAGGGTACACTCTGTCCCTTCATCCAGGTCACTGATGAAGAAAAACAAGAATTCATATGGAACATTTTTTATAAATCACAGATCTTTTTAAATAAAAGTTTGGAAGAAGAGTGAGATTGTAATGTTTTGTTTCAGCAATTACAGTCAATGCATTTAAGACAGCTAGATGCATTTTTGACAGTGTTTTTGACCATACCAGTTTGTTTAAATGGCATTTGTTCATGAGATTTGTTCATTTGTTCATGAAAAAAGGCTATTTTACTAGGATCTGGTGATACAAAGGACTCATCAGCCGGCACTCGCTCTCTGCAGAATGATGGAAGTACTCTGCCCGTATATATAAGCTTTTGCTCTGTCACACAATAAAATTGCCTGTTTCTTCTGATTGATTTTTAGATTCAAAATACGAAGAGTTTTTGTAAAAGGACATCACAGACACACATGTCAAAAAGGCTGTTTTGAAAAAGCTGGGTAGGAAATACGTTAAAAGTGCATGAGATGCAGAAGCCTATGTGGATACAAAAAAAGATAATGATCTCTGGAGACCTTCACCTTTTTATCCAGCAGATCTGAATTCAGCATAGTTCAATGAAACACCAGAAATGACTGGTTGTTTACTGGGCTACATAATACAGGTCTGTGTCTCATCAATGTTGTGTGATATTTTTATTACCTAATCCACCAACTTAATTTGCAGAGTTGTTGTTGGTTGTCTCAACAAGGTCATGTCCATTTCATACTGTGAGGTTTGCTTGGAGATGTTCAGCAGTTCTCAGCTATTGTGTCCTCACAGCAGAAGTGCTACTTTAATCCTCCTGGAGGGAATTTCACCCTAAAAGTACGAGCTAAGTGACAGTAGTCCTGTCTCTTGTCCTTTCCACCCACCTCCTTCTTCCCTAGTGTTTATTAGAGTTTGTGTATTACTCCACAAATATAACTCATACTCAGTCCTTTCAATAGTGACTATTTCCAGTTCAAATGTTGATGCTTGAACATCAACTGCAATATCTCATCTCAAGTCTATGAAAAATTTATCAATCATTCATCAAACAGCAGCCTATATTGAGGCAACTTTTACCAACAGCATGTAGAAAGCAATATGGTTTCCCTCTCTGTACAAATATTTTTTCTTTCTTGTCTTGAATACTAATTAAATTATTTTGAAAAAATGAAATAAAAATTCTCTAGATCATTTTGACACCTCATGAACTGCAGCACAAATAAGATGCTTATGAGATTGTCTCTATGTTTGCTCAACAGGAAAAATATTGAATATGCTTTCTAAATTACTTCAGTAGCAAAATTATAAGCGATATCTTTCTTGAGACATCACTGCATGAATGCTGTACACCAAATTAAATAGAAAACAGATTGGAACTTGGATTTCTCACACTTCTGTTGTTGGATCAGCATGTGTGTTTTCATACTTTACCTTAGCTGTATGCTCAGATCTCAAAAGACCCAAAAGCTGATTATTCCTTTAAGGTCATAAAAATATGGCTACTCCTGACTTCCCACATATTTGAAAATATCCATTTATCTTGTTGTTCCTCTTCCTGTGACAATTAAGTTGCCGAGCTCAACAAGTCTGACAAATGTTCTGAGGTGATGTTGCTCCATTTATACTTCTGAAGTTCCTTCCCAGTTGACTGAGACAGTGTAGAAAAATTTAGCAGTTTGTTTCTCTTGTTTTACTTTTTCTAGTGTTGAGTTGTTTTATGGGCACTGAAAATTCAGAGAGCTGCAGAGGGACAAGAAGCATCAGCCGACGTAAATGTCAGCCAGAATACACATTCAGGGGCTTAAAGCCCCCTGAAAACACAATCCCAACTTTTGGGATACATTTAGAACAGTAAGTATAAAACACTAAACCAACATATTGACAGATTCTCTGCCCACTGTTGTGCACTCATAAAACAATGTTCAACTAATAAAGTTTAAAATTCTTTGAAAATTCTAAAAAAAAAGTAATTTAACACAAAATCATGCAATCACATCCATTCAACAGTACAGAAGAAAAAAAGTTGTTCAGACTTTTCTTTTCTTGTTTTTAATGGGTAAACAGCTTTTTTTTTTTTCTCCCATGAAATCTGTTCTCACACTAATAAAAGCAAAAGCAGTGTTCTTCAGTAAACCTGAATGCTGCCTTTTAAATATTGCCAATCAATGACCTATAGGCAGCTCATCCTGTTAACCTTTAATATAACCTTTAATGAACCTTTATAAACTCCTCTGAACATACAAACTGAGTATTCTACTGCACATTGATTCTGCAATGCAAATTTTTACTTTTTGAGGGAAAGAATTTTTATATATTTACTTGGACTAATTCAATACTTAAACTGGGTTAATACGGTAAGGCTTCGTCTGACTACCTATTTAGTGAGAACATATTGCCACACACAGTATGAGCCCTGAGACAAATGTATTTATAGAATAAAAGCCTCCTCTACTCCATTTGCTATACAAAGTACATCCACACACATACGAAAACCTTGCAATGTAGAGATGTGTGAACATTGTATATTTTGAAGATTTTTTCCACTGTAGTAGCTCTAATTGCCTATGAACTTAACCTTTATTGTTCAAAAATTATTCACGTGCTATGATCCGGATAGTTCTAAAAGCTTGCAGAGGTTTGATGTTAGAGTTAATTTTTTTTATTATTTAACTTCTGATAATCTACACAAATTCACATTATAAATAAATAACATCTTACACCTTTAATTGGGAAAATCGGAAATCCAGAGTAATGTGTGCCTCCCAGTTCACCAACTGAAATCATCAACAGCCATGCTCTAGTTTCCAGACGAAAAAAATGCTTCAGCCGTTGCTAAGTTACGCTGAATACCCATTGAATTACACATGAAACCTATGTTAATTCCAAATACAGTCATTATGAGTGGCAGTATTACAAAGAATACTGAATAGATTCGAAATAATAGAAAACCAAATTAAAGAACTGCCATCACCTTTTGCTACATTTTCCTCAGCATTTCTGGACTTTTTTTAATGATAGCTTAGCTGTTAGGTGAAAAAAAAATATTAAGTAGTCTCATTGGTTCTTTTACAGTACAAACCAGTTCTCTGCCTCTGTGGTACAGGGAGCAACTAAAATTTCAAAGTATAAATCAGAGAACGGAAACAAGGAAGAACAGCTGGGCTATGCTGATATGTACACTAAATTCAACCACAAAACAGCAATACTTTTCTGTTTTTGTAAAACATGTTCAAACTTGTCACTGTTTCTTCTGCCACTGATGGAATTACGCCTTGGACTGAGCCCAAGGAAGTTTTAAAGTAGGGCACCTCTTACCAAGCAGGTGATGGTAGTTACTCTTCACTGCCATAGTCCTGACACTCCTGTCCGTGGCTCTGTGATTTGGAGCAGCACTGACGCTTCCACGGCAGGCCAGAGCTGCACTCACTGCCAGTACTTTCCTGTGTAGGAGACATACTGTATTTCAAGAACTCAGAGAAAAGAAATCAAAACTATGTTCACAATGAAGCTGTATGAATTTGTCTGTGGGATTACACGTCGTAGTTGCTCCAGTAGTGGGGGCGGAACTTGATGACCAAGGAGATCACATCCAGGCCTTTGCCTCATGCTTTGGTGGCCTGCCTAGGTATACCTGCTTGGACTGCCCACGAGGCCAAGGACATGACATTGGACATTTATAAATTCCCAAATATATATTCTTATAAACTTAGCTTAAGATGCTCCCACTGGGAGCCAGAAGTGGGAGGACTCTCTGTGCTTCTCATAAAGGAATGATGGAGGTTGTTATCCAGCTGTGTATGAGGCACGTCCTCTGTAAGTACAAGAGTTCTAGAGATGACATTACTAATGCTCTAGTTAATAACTGCATCAGTGCATATCATACGCTGTCTTCCTCTTCACCTCAAATTCTGTTGTAGCTGAAATGAATATTGCTATTTGACCTCGTCGGTGACACACCAGCATCTGTGATAATTCTACTTGTGCTGCTGGCAGCAAAGCTATAGTCTTTAAGGTGTCTGCCCTCTCTTTGCATGATATTTCAGAGCACACATTCTACTTCCATGGACTACACATAGCTTCATGAGTAAGAGTGCTGTCCAGAGCATAACAAGTGTTATAAAAGACCGTTGTCTAATAGTTTCCATAAGATCTGTTGTGCTCTACCTGTATAACGACAGCACAAGGTTGCCACTGATCACTCACTCTTTAGACTAGAATATACTATTTCAGCTGGAAGGGACCTACAATGATCAACCAGTCCAACTGCCTGACTAATTCAGGGCTGATCAAAAGTTAAAGCATGTTATTAAGGGCATTGTCCAAATGCCTCTTAAACACTGACAGGCTTGGGGCATCGACAACCCCTCTTGGAAGCCTGTTCCAGTGTTTGACCACCCTCTTGGTAGATAAATGTTTCCTAATGTCCAGTCTGAACCTCCCCTGATGCAGCTTTGATCCATTCCCATGTGTCCTGTTACTGGACACCAGGGAGAAGAGCTCAGCACCTCCCTCTCCACTTCCCCTCCTCAGGAAGCTGTAGAGAGGAATGAGGTCACCCCTCAGCCTCCTTTTCTCCAAAGTAGACAAGCCCAAAGTCCTTAGCTGTTCCTCATAGGACATGCCTTCCAGCCCTTTGCTAAAACTGTTACAGCAGCCCCTATTGTGAAAAGTGTGAGTCTGATGTTTCTTTCTCATTCTATCAATCACTCAGCTCCATTGTGCTATGTCATGATTTACAGCTCTTGGTTCTTAAAAGACTTGCAAAAGAAAATCACTCATTAGACCCCTCTCACTCACCGCGGTGAAGATAAGTCTCTGCTTATGCTTAAGAAGTTTAGCAAACAGAGGTTAAGACTTAACTATTTGAATATAATATTCAACTAGGCCATTGATAGCACAGTTGATACTGCAGACGGAACATGGCAGATGTGCAAATCCAGTCGCTCCCAAATTTTTCATAATGTACACCAAAGAATGGTGTAGTCCATGATCCAAAATGCAAATATCATGTCTGTGGAAATTGTCATAATTTGACTCACTGCAGCGCTGACAAACATACTGCTTTGTTCAGGTATTTAAAAGCATGACTGTAACAAGCTATCAGCAAATAGCAGTCTCCTCCGTGCTCAAGTAGAGCAGCTGCCAGTTCTTGTCAGAACTCTCTGAAGTGCAGCACTGACTGCCATGGGTTCTTCGCAAACCTGCCTTAGCTAGTTTGCACAAATGCAACATTTCCACTTCCATGTCCACGCTAAGTTAATAAAATATGTCTCTTGACCACTTTTAGCATTGTACCCTACATTCACAAATACTTTTCAAACTGATTCCAGTGAAAATGTTGTTAAAAGTCAGACAGTCATGTTCTTTAGGCAAATCTGCTGCTTTCATTCCAAAAATCTCCGAGACCTTGTCTTGGGGCAAGGTATCTTCACCTTATTTTTGCCTTTGAAAGGCAGAACTTTGTTGCTTTGTCACTCCTTTTTCTCTTAACCTGTGTCCTGACCTATTAGCAGACACTAATAGATACTATAGCATTTTATACATATTTGTTCCATCTCTTTTGTATCATCTCAGCAAGTCTGCCAATGACACCAAGCTGTGCGGTGTGGTTGACACACTGGAGGGAAGGGATGCTATCCAGAGGGACCTTGACAGACTTGAGAGGTGGGCCCATGTGAACCTCATGAAGTTCAACAAGGCCAAGTGCAAGGTCCTGCACACGGGTCGGGGCAATCCCAAACACAAATACAGGCTGGGAAGAGAATGAATTGAGAGTAGCCCTGAGGAGAAGGACTTGGGGGTGTTGGTTGATGAGAAGCTCAACTTGACCCAGCAATGTGTGCTTGCAGCCCAGAAAGCCAACCGTATCCTGGGCTGCATCAAAAGAAGCATGGCCAGCAGGCCCAGGGAGGTGATTCTGCCCCTCTACTCCGCTCTCGTGAGACCCCACCTGGAGTACTGTGTTCAGCTCTGGGGCCTTCAGCACAAGAAGGACATGGACCTGTTGGAGTGTGTCCAGAGGAGGGCCACAAAGATGACCAGAGGGATGGAACACCTCTCCCATGAAGAAAGGCTGAGAGAATTGGAGTTATTGAGCCTGGAGAAGAGAAGGCTCCAGGGAGACCTTCTAGCAGCCTTCCAGTACCTAAAGGGGGCCTACAAGAAAGCTGGAGAGGGACTTTTGACAAGGGCATCTAGTGATAGGCCAAGGGGTAATGGCTTTAAACTGAAAGAAGTTAGATTTAGATTAGCTATAAGGAAGAAATTCTTCACCATGAGGGTGGTGAGGCACTGGAACAGATTCCCCAGAGAAGTTGTGGCTTCCCCATCCCTGGAAGTGTTCACGGCCAGGCTGGATGGGGCTTTGAGCAACTTGGTCTAGTGGAAGGTGTTCCTTCCCATGGCAGGGTGATTGGAACTAGATCTTTAAGGTCCCTTCCAACCCAAACCATTCCTTATTCTTCTGCAAACTATTCCTTCTCCTTCTGCAAAAGTGTGCAAGTGAAGATCTGCAATCGAGGTTTGTCTTTCACTCCTGTCATTCAGTTTGGAGTTACACTTCTGAGGTTTTAAGATGAAAATCTGAGGGCTTTGTGTTCCAAACACTGAGATTTTGTTGAGAAAACTATAACCTTTTCTGCTGTTTGTATGCAGTTGGACCTATACAAATGCTTACTACTAGTAGCTTATGATGCTTACTGGTAGTAGCAAAATGTGTCTTTCTATGCTGCTGCATTGACATCTCTTGAGCTCTTCCTGCAATTATGCTTGTCTTATAGTTGCATAGGAAGTCTCTATCAGTACTTTGGTTATTATTATATTTTCACTGAATTTCATATTGGCATTTTGTTTCAGAAGCAATGGTGTCCTTCAGACTTGGTGCAGATCATTATAACGAAAAAATTTCTTTCTTGCTTTCCCTTCACTCTTTCAGCATCTGTCTTTCCATTTCTCAGAGATGCTCTTTGAACTTCATTAGTTTCAGAGTGGATTTTAACTGGTCATCATCTCAAATAAGACTTCTAGCTCTTTTGGATGGTGTGAGGACTTTATTATTTTCAATATTTTGGATCAGATCTAATACTTCCTTTTTCTAAGGAATGATCAAAGTAATTCATATGTGCTACTCTGATTTGCATTTTGTTGTGATTCAGTTTTAGGTGACATTTCCTGCATTTGTAAACACTGTCATTAAGTTTTTGTTGTGCACTTTTCTTGTGCTGCAATGTACTAAAATGTCATAAAAGTTATTTTGACTTCCATCAGACCTTCTAGCATGTCATTCTTCCGGAATATCTTTTGTGCAGTTGAGTACGGTATGCTGAATACTCTTTTGAAGTGCCATCTTCAGAGTGGTGAAAGTGGTTACCTTGCTACTTTCTTCTTCCTGACTTATCTTTACGCTTTGGGTCTGATTAACTTGTTTGTTTGGGAGTGATGTTGCAATGTAACAAAGGAGAGCTGACGAGTTTTATTATTATTATTATTTTGTTTCAAATTTCTGCCCTATCTAATACTTACTTGTCTTCTGCAGTTATCAAGCTTACCTGCTCAGGTGTTCTCCCATTTTCCTAGTAATAAATACCCTTTTAGTGCCAGAATTCCTTGTCCTCATTGGCCCTAACTATTTGTGGCAATTCATATATTACAGGCTACACTGGCACCAGAGGTGTAGAAAGTTTGACTTGTTATTGTTCTGGTAGATATCCCATACAACCTAATGCCTTGGCAAAGCATTACTTTGTTTACTTTCATTTACTTATGTTTATGGATATGCTGTGTAGACTCCATGAACAGATACGGTTTTAGTTTACTGATTGCATTTCAGGGTTGTTTTTGCTAGGTACTTATTATATAGGTATCTAGTTATTGACATTTTCCTCAAACATGCTATTAATGCTCTATATGGACTGAATATTCAATGAATGTGCCAAATCATATGAATACAAATGCTAGCAGTGGTGTGTTATGATCTGCCTTTTTTCTTAATTCAGTTTCAGGGATGCAATTACTTTGATGTTTTGAAAATTCTGAGATTTTCCTTTAGACCCTTTTTAAGATCGTAACACATAACTTCATCATTCTATGTTTCTTAATCTGCCTTGCAGCCAAGAAAGACTGCTGCTGAGTTCCTCTTCTACAGTGTATCCTACTGTTACATCCCACTGCACACCTTGTACTATTCTGCTGATGTGTGCAACACATTCATGCCAGGAGGTTTGTGCTGTGACATATCACGGCCATCTTACCTAGTTTCGCACTTGGGCAGTAAGATGAAACTGATACTCACTACAAGCCTGTCATGTCACTGCCTTTGCTGTATGTTTTCTTGGAATAATACGCATAGGATATTATATTCCATTCTATCTTCTGTGCTTGTTTGCTCCTACTACTACATGAATGTCATTATTGGCATTAGCAAGAAATCTCTGTTCTTCAGATGTCTTATGTACACTTCTGTTTTGGAAACGTGTTTTGTCCACAGTATTTTTTCTTTAACGTCTTTTGAGTTTGATCTCATTAAGATTGCCTCATTCATTATTTCACATTAATCTGTGAAATCTATGTAGCCAGATGCCCCTTTATTAAGTGTCGCAATAGGCCCTGGTTCCCTGCACAGAAAACTTTTCTTACTAAGGACTGTATTTCTGCTTCAGTGAGCTTAACTTTAGACATTCATTACTGCAGAGACTGCTGTCTATTTGTCCATAAGGAGCTAAGCCTCAAATGCTAACTCAATTACCTTCTTCCATTTGGATCATTTCTCTTTAGGGGCTTCTGATTTCCAGTTTCATAAGAGCCATCTTTGGTGGTTTTCCACATTCATTATATGTTTGGCTGGTTTGTTTTTTCCTGAGTCTTTTCTTTTTCTTAAAGTTATCCAAATCAAGTTCCTTGTTAAAATCACAGAGGTGCTTCACTCTAGAAGACTTTGTGTTAGAAACAATTATAGAAGCAACATTAGATTTTGCTATGCAGTTTGATTCGTTTTGGGACTACCAATATAACTAAATAGTTTTTTCAAATGAAGACGAAGTTTATGCAAGACAAAGAACAGGATCTGAGAAATTAGAACACTGATTGATGAGAAATTATCCAGGTGATTCTCAAAATGCGAGAAAGTAAATGAGGAGATGCAGAGGGGAAGTATAAGTGAAGGTAAGCAATAGTCAAAAAAAAGATGAAAGAAAAGAAGGACTATACTAGCATTAAGGAAGAAAGCTGTTCATATGTTCTGGGTACTCTTGGTATAACCAAAAAAGAAAAAGTCCCATAAAGGAGAAGCTATATAATTTGGTGTAATTTACAAGCTGAACCAGGCCACTTTAAAAGCTTAGATTCCACTGTAGCAATTTCCTGCCATTACATTTCCAATCTCCTTCTAAAATGTGTCCTTATTCCACTTTTAAAGGCCTAACAAAAAAGGACCAATTTAGTGTTACTTTGGCATTTGATGTTTTGTTACTAAATGATTTTTCATACATAATAAAGCGAGCTGAGACTATTAAGCCCTGCATTCTACTTATCTCCCAAATTGTCCACACAAATATTCCCATCACAAGGAAAAATAAACTAGACATACTAGATTTTTTAACTAAGTCAAATCCAAAGAAATTGGGCCTTCCCTGTCCAACTCTGGGAGCAGAGGTTATAACTTCCATTATGACAAATGATTATTTTTGAAGTCCCACAGAAAATAGTTCATTCCTCGTAGTATGGGAAAAATTTTACAGCTACAATCTGTCAATGAAGTCTGACAGCAGCTTGAGGACCCTTCCATTTTCACCTTTACTTTCAGAACAATAGAAATAAGGCTTCAGGCAGATACAATAACACATGAGAGTTCAATATACTTCATATTTAATCTAGGGTTATCAAATTAAAATCTTAGTTTTATCATATCAGTCCTGCTGTACATTATCATTTCTTTCAGTAGATGAGATCCTTGAAGGGAAGTTTGCTTCTTTACATAGGCCAAATAATTACCTGTTCTCTGTCTTAAATGTCATGCCAGCTCATGATCTTTGTTTGTTCATTATTCCTCAGATTTTACCATTGTGATTAATTTTTAATTCACTATTTTCTGAACAAGACTAATACTTTTTCTACTTCATAAGTGACAGAAGTGTCTAAGTGCTTCAGACTAGTACATTTATTGAGTCCATTTGCTTTCTACCATCCTGTAAGAAATACTTTTCTTGTTCATGCAGATGGGCATTTCAGGAACTACTGTATCAATAAATAAATAGCCACAATTCCCACCCCCAACCAGTCCTTCTGGGCTTGAAGAGTTGCATATAACCTCCCTGTAATAACTGAATTTCAAAACATTGCTATTATAAACCCTATTTGCTGTTTCTCCTTAGGACACTGACACATGCAATTTCCCCTTCTTGATTGTAGTCATTGTGTTGGGGTGAGAGCCAGAGCACAAGCAAGAGACTGCCCAATAAAATATCATCCTTCCTCTATCATTCTCACTGTCAAGAATATCTGGGATGAGTGCCTTGGCTTTGTCCTGCAGAATAAATAACAACTTGATTCATTTTTTAAGGGCATATTTTCAATTACTTTTCCCAGGTGTTGTTAGAGAGACATTTCCAGCTCTTCTCAGCAAGGCAGAGCCAGAAGAAAGAGAAAACCCTGAGAATTATGAACACGAAAGTGTAAGTTATTGAGCAAACAAACACAAGGCATTGCAGCTTTATTGCATGAGAGTCAGCCAGAGAATGAAGCTTTGAGAGGGGTGATTTGTGGAAATGCCAAGTAGTAACACTCTCTACATTCATGACCTTATCCAAATTTTAGCCCTGGCAGCCACTTCTGTGAATGATTCAAACCCCAGCTCAGATTCATCAAGTTTTAAATCAGTGTATCAGTGGGAACAAATCAGCATCCCTTCTTCTATCACCAGTCTTTTCAGGTTCCTTGCTTAATTATCCTGATTGTTGCACAGGATTAAAACTATTTTTGTGTCAAGATCAAGGTTTAATAACTGTAATTTGACCATTCTTTGAATATCGTCAAATAGGGTGCCTTATTTTCCAAGGCCAATTGACTGTCTTACTATCCTACTGTATCATGTGCAATTACTCACACAGTAGACAGCTCTACATGACTCCAGCTAGGATTAAAACATATTAAACAACGTTTAACCATTTCTGCTATTACTTTCCAGTTTGCCAGGTGCAACATAAAAATGCAGGCATATTGATACAGTGTAAGAAGTGGTGGCCAAACTACGACTCCACAGCCTTGTTCGATGTTTTCTCAGACATTTGTGTTAAACATGACCCAACTGCTGGTTGTCATAAAGGACCTGGGGATGATAGATGTCTTTTTTTCTGAAGTGCATTTCCATTCTCTTTTGGGTTTTGTGCCTCTGGCATCAGTTCAGCGCCTGACGAACAGTAAGCTGAAAAACAAACGTGGGCAAGAAGAGGAACACAAGAAAAATGAGAGAATGAAAATGTGGAAGAACCTAGAAGGGAAAAAATGGGAAGATGAGTGTAATTGAAAGAAAAGAATTCAATTAAATACTAGAAATTAAAAAAAAAAAAAAAAAAAAAAAAAAGGAAATGGAAGATTTGAGGACTGTGAAGAGCATTTATTGAGGAAACAGTAAACAAAACTGGCAACTGGCTCACCCTGAGTGAATTTCCCAGTGTGGTGAAATGTCTTCACTGGATTCTGCAAGAACTGCAGGCACACAGGGATAGCACAGGGATGGTACCACAGTCAACAGCTCTTCTTTATTTAGACTTCAGGTGTCAGGTCCCCATTGGCAGTGACAAATTAATTTTTTCTAATAATAGTCTTTTTTTCTGTTGGCACTGGGTTGCAGAGGCTCTTTGCATGTGTGTCCACATGCCACACCCTTTACTGAGGACACTCATTCATTTTCAATAAAATTAATGAAAAGCCTGTATCTTGAAAGAAAAATGTGAAAGTACGATAAAAGGTACAGATACATGTTTTCATGTCTATATGTACAGATATCTGTACTCAAGGATGGCAAAGGTAACTGTTTTCCTCCTTGCTTTTTTCATTAGCTACCTGTTTTACGTCGCTTTCTTCTTGCAAATCTTTCCTTCTCTTCCTTGTCTTCTTCCAACTTCTGGTCATTCTGCCTCTTTAAAATACCTCTTTCAGGTACCTTTACCTCTTTAGATAATATTGCAAACACTTTTGAGTGATTTTTTTTTGCACCAAACAGATACAGTCTCAAAGTCATGGTGCAGTATCAACATGGGTGCACTCCAGCCTGTCTCCTTACAGCCTGGAATTTTGCATTCCAGAACTTCTGAGTTCTCCAGCCGCATGCTTACTTAATGTACTAATTCTTACCTCATAATTAGGTTCCACTCATCAGGAATGACCCTCTTTGGAGATGCAAGTTGTGAGGACTTTATGAGTTAGCAGGATTGGAAAACAGGCTGGGTGGAGAAAGAAGATTTTTAGTTTATGTTGTGAAGAGCTCTCCACGTAGGTGAACACTACCCTCCAGGAAAAAAAGGAATGAGATACAAACATGGAGACGCAGTGGAATTGTGACCAGCTAATGAGGTGGCTGGTCTGCACAAGAATGGGCTGAAACTACATTTACATTTCCCTGAGGATATGAGAATATACATTTATTAGGGAGGGTAAGCTGCTTGTTCTGTCTGCAATGAGCAATTTATGCATCTGCAACTAACAGAGAAGTATGAAAAACTCCATACATTTATATTGGTAAGGTAAAATTCTGTCATCTCAGTGAAACAACTTTTACTCTTTCAATGTGGTAAACAACAGAGTTTCTTGGCCCATTAAGAAAAGGACATATCTTACGTCAGAGCCTGTTTCTCGATTAGAATCTTACTCAGAGAAAAACCTTTCAGCAGAAGGTATTGCAAGAAAAAAAACCCAACACCTAAATACATATGGCATTTCTTTCTTTTCCAGGAAATGAGTATCTCAGTGAGCAATGTCACTAAACTTGAATTTTGATTGGCATTAGGCACAACATTGCAGACTTAAGACTAGGTATTGAATGCAGATTTTGTTTGGGTTGCGTTCAAGTAAACTGATAGCATGCTGTTATTTTGTGATTTACCAAAAGTTATGCACAAAATCGTTTACTCCATTAATTCAATATTTATCACAATAAGGTAATTATGAACTTATTAGATATCATTTATTCATGGAAACAGATTTACACACAATTTTATTTACTTTGATGGAGACTCTACTCAGATATTTATTTTTATTATTATTCATATTCTTCTCTGGAGGTAAATTGTGCTCTGCATTGTAATTTAATACCGCATCTGTGATAATCACATTGAGAGGATCTACACTTTGGACTGAGATAGGTTACTAGAGGAAAAGCAATGAACCACTTCTTGTAATGATTCCTTTTTATATACAACTCATCATTTTTTTAAGAAAAGTATTGACCTTAAAATTGAGTTACCATTATAACTTATCTAGTGCTTTTCATTCTTAAACTGTAAAAGTTATATATGAATGGTAACAAGTTATCTGTGGCAGAATATGTTTAAGTTGCTCAGCATGACCTTCAGTGGAACCACCAAAAAAAAAAAAAAAAAGAATTTCAGAAGTGACATTTAGCAGTATTACTTCATAAAATGGACTTTGTTCAGATAAGAATACCTAATTCTGAATCAGATCCTGAGCATAACCAAATAATATTAGTATAATTATTCTCTTCATCATAAAAGGAAATATTCTTGACTAAGGTAATCTTATTGGGAAAATCAGTTTAACTTCTAAACAGAACACCATGAAGTCTTTGACTGCATCTCAGCTGTTTTAAGAGAAGGAGGAGAAAAAAGTATAATTTCTAGTGAAGGGGACAAAAAAAAAAAGTAAGCCAGTTTTCTAGAAAGGGGGATTTGAAAACAGTTGTGCTTCATTGTTCATCATTATAATTTGGTGAGCTGGTGATTTCTGAGACTACCACAAAGAATACTTCATAGCGTAAACGCCACCTTGATGTATTCTTGACTGTCTGCATCTGCTCCCTGACCACCTGTGAGGGAGGAGCTGTGCGAATTAGTGAGCAACATGGAGCTGTCTAATATTGCACAGGAAGCCTGAGGCAGGTGTGGGGTGTGTTTATTCAGCTAATTGTGTTACTACGAAGCACTTATTCCTCAGGTTTTCTTCAGGAAACGAGAAGAACCTTTTCACCTCATGTTGTGTCTCCTGTGCATGTTCAGTGTTTAGGTCTAAAACCCTGAGATAAAGACCAATGCAAACAGATACCTTGACAATAATAGATTATTTGAGGGCCCGGAAGAAATCGTTTGCTCACACTTTGCAGAGGCTGGTGATGTTTCTCTCCTGAAATCAATCTGTGTTCTGTAAATAAATTGTTAATAAACACGCCTGCTTATTGGCATCAGCCAGAGAAACAGATAAAATCCCCAGCCAATTACTCTGCTGTTCTAGGAATCAGGTAGTTGGCTGATTTGCAGTCAGGTACACAGGCTGTCTGTCCTTCGGGGGTTCTCTGTGGGAATGCTTTCTGAACTGCATACATATCACCCTATCAGAAGAAAAAGGGAAAAAAAGAAAAGCACCTCAGCAAGCTGCAAGGATCTAGCTTGCCGAGTGTCAAAGGGAAAGGCTCAAGGTGCCAAACTTTCATGCTCGTGTTCCTGAGAGACACAGAATTTGCTGCTACTAAACCAGGTCTGTCGAAAAAGGACAGCTCGTGAAAGTGGAATGAGGGAAAAACAAGTCTCTGATGGCTCTCCCCGACCAATTGAAGCAAAGTGTTTGATTCCACTATTTATATTGACAGCAGTTTACACAACACTTTGTAGATGGGATTTCCTGCTGAACCATTTCTATGCAAGGTTAGCAGATTAGTAGGAGCAAGCTGCTTTTATTCCTGTGATGGCTTTGCTTATGAAGAGACCAACGTGTGGTGAAATTAGGTTGCGAAAGCTGGAGTCCAGCTTTATAGATAGTTTTGTAAGAAAGCCAAACTTTCTACCTAAAGAATTTTTCCCAGGTCTACAAATTCCCATGGAAGTTATGTAAAAAATACCTTTTATTTTGCTACCATACTGAGAGAATGATTCACTATGAATCATTTATTAAATGAGTTTAGCCTCTTTTTCTGTCTGCAGAATGTCTACAAACACATCACAACTTTCTTGGATATATTTGTTATTCTAAATTACTTGACAGGTCTTTTTTGCGTGTGAATTTGTTTACTCTGTATGTTGCAATGTAGATTCTGAAATTATAATTTACCTATCAATTTGCGACTGGTTAACTAAATCAGGGAGCTTTGTTTTGTTTCCCGGGTTGTCAAAGTGCTCACTCTCTGTAGGACAAGTCTCTTGGTATGGACATTGTTCCATCTGAAGTTAAGGATGCAGCTCCGTGCATACATGATCAGTTCTCTGGAACAGAAGCAGAAATCTGCTGTGAGAGTATATGGTCAGACGTGTAATGTGTTGGGGTTTTTTTCTTTAATGAAATTTTTCTAAAAGCCAATTACATCTTAATTTACTACAGGTAAGAGGATCAGAAACCCTCTTACATAAAAATCTGAATACTATTATTTTTTCATTATGAGCTTAGAGTCTTTGTTGTTGCAAAACTCTGTAAAATTACCTATGCAAATAATCTGGTAGCCAGTGAATTCTAAGTGTCGGATATGCATGCTTGGGGGAAAAAAATGAAGGTAAGGGATTTCCGCCTAGATGTGAAGCTTCTTCTGAGCATAGTTCTAGCAAATGCTAAGGGAAGTTGATTCATATAATCTCTTAGATCAATGGGAACAGATGGGATCCCCAATGTCTACTGAGCCCCTTTTCTTTCTAGAATTGTTATTTAGTTATTAGTTACAGAAATAATACATTTTTCATTAATCTAAGGCAAATAATAGTATTCCTAGTAAACTGGAATTCTGGATTCACCATTTAAAATATGGCTTTAAAAAAGTATTTTATATATAATTATCCTGCATCATCTTGCTGGGTGTGTCTGGAGCCCTTGGCAGAAATGGATCCCAAATTCGCCTTGCAATCTCTGTGGAACCGTTGATGGAGACTACCCAGAACCTTATCCAAAAGGCGGTGAAACTAAAAGTTTAAGAATTGAATCCATTCTGGTCTTACCATTTTCATACTGATATACCACTATTGGTTTTCGTGGATGAAAATTAAATAAGAACCTCACTTATTTTGTAAGTCCAAGCTTTAACTTGACGCACATGTGCAAAAGGATGTTCTCATCTACCCCAGACAGGTAAAAGACCTTATGGTAAAAGGAAGGGAAGAAAAAAATTCTTCATCACTGCAAGATATTTATCGATTGTCCTTAGAGAGACTAAGTTAAAATAGCCATCACAAGCTGAACACTCATATATTAAAACTAGCAAAAAGTTCATTTTGAAAGCTAACCTGAAACAAAGGGAAAACAATTCTGTTGAAATGCTGAGTGGATTGGCTGTGGACATGAAAGGAATGCGAGCAATGAGTTGTTTTCTAGCCAGGGATTTAAAATTTAAGCACACAATTAGACTGTGGTGGTTTCCAGATATCATTTGCACCTTCACTTCAGGAGAAGGAGGGCTGGCAGGAAAACAGGCCTAGGAGTATTATCCACAGTGATAATAAGCGTAGGTTGCCCCAAGGAGAAAGAAAGGAAAATTAGAACTATAGCACACGTTAGAGCTGGTATATACTCCTGACTGAGAATCAGGCACTGACAGGCAGCAACTCCAGGGGAGCTGTCAGTGGCTCCACTAAGCTTCTCTAGCAGGTGTCATTGTAAGATATTGGCATCAAATAAGCTGGAGTCAGGCTGGAGGAAAAACTGCAAAAGCTGCGTAAGGGAAGGGATGTATTCATGTGTTCATGTGTGTCCATGCGTATGTGATATCTCTGTTACCTGTGCTATCTGATTTAATAACTAACTTTTCTTTCTATGCAACATCTTCTTCCAATCAGGAACTAACTTGAGGCACATTTCCAAGATCAGTGGGTTTTTTTAATCCGTGCTGGAAGATGCAGAATTAAACCAAAACTATTGCCTGTTCACAGACACCTTCTATGGTAGATAGAAACATCGTAATGACCCAGAGTGGACTAGGGGAACACAGTGAGCGTTTGGGTGTGTAAATGTGTAGCTGTGCACATGCACCAGCATGTTCTTTCAATCCAGCCTCAATATGTCACTACTGCTGAGTCTAAACTAAAGGCAAACCAGCGTGGTACCGTTTCAGCAGCAACCATGCCTACTGTATATTGCTTCAAGGGACAGGTTTGTTCTATTTTTAGGCTCTACTCCTCATTTTCTAATTTTCTCTCATTGCCATAGGATTTTATTGTGTAGGTTTTATACTTCTCATTCCTCCATTACCTTGCCCTTTAGACACTATTTCGATTTGTGTTCTGCCTGACTGGATCCACAGTATCAGACGCCTCCTTGTCAGACAGTCAGTAGAGACTCCAGTTTTATTGCCCATAACAAATAAAAGTTATCTTTCCTCTTTAAAGCCTATCTGTGACTTGGAGAGTCTACAAGTTCAACAGCACACTGTTGATGGAAGGCTATAATACCAATGAGCAGATGAGACAATTAGACTGTAACCATTTGTTTAAAGGATTTAGGGTCTCTTTACAGCCTCTGTGAGCCATTATTAGTATTTTATTACTTTGCCTTGTGATGGAAGGACACATAAGACAAAAGACAGTTTTTCGGGGTTTTTTTTGTTGGAAGATCTAATAGGAAAATCCACACAAACTTATGAACTACCTGTGCTATGCCTGTGAAGCAACCCTTTGCTTGGAAAATATTCTCTAAGGAAAATAGTCCTTTCTTGTCTCTTTTGTTTTCTCTGTAGTAATCTGTGAATTCTCAGAAATCTGTGTTGCGATCATTCCCTTAGAAATTGTACTCGTAGGCTTCCTTTCAGCTTTGCTGAGAAGTCACATGTATATATGATTAATTAGAAGTCATTTTATTATCTTCATTTTGTGTCAATTAAAGGAAAAAAAGATGATGTGCTCGATCCTGGGAAAAAGGGCGGAGTGCAAGAGAGAAGGGGGTACAGAGTGACAGGGTTAAATACTGAGACCAAAAAGAAATAGACTTTTCAAAGGGCAGAAAATCAAGCACACCGTTTTTTTATTACAAGCAGCTAAATCTTCACCATAGCTCCCAGCACCTCAAAGAGCTGGAGGGCCCTGGTCAAAGGTGGCAGACACGCAGGACAGGGGCGAAGGTGTTCCGAGTCAGCGCTGCGCTCTGTTTCCACCGGCATGTTTCAGTACCTACAGACAGCAAATTGTTCAGCTGGCCAGCTGTTTATTGACACATTACAGAGAATTCACTTTCATTTTATGCCTCATATAAGGATATTTCCAAATAAAGCAACAACATTCCATGGGATACATGGAGGTTTTTGGCTCACAGGCTGCTCCAAGAAAAACTGTACGTTTGAGGACTTTGAGATGCTCAGAGACTTAAAGAAGGCAGCCTCACAAGCTACAGCACCATTTAATGTTATTTTCCCCTTTAGTTTATAAGCATCACAAACTCCAGAGTTCAAAGCTTGCTCAAGCCTTTCAGCTTGAAATGTTAAGAGCTTTACAAAGCAAACATATTTTCATCCTCAAAGAATGACATTTGAAAAAAAGTGTCTCAAAGGCTAATAGTACATTTAGATTCTTGCTTATATTTCTAGGCCAAATAGCATAGCACCTTTTTTTGTAGCACAGTGACAGAATACCAGTGCTTTAATTTATTTATTTTTGGCTAAGAAGAAATGAAGATAAGAATTTTACAGTAAAATATGCAATCATAGAATGACTGAAAATGTGATGTTGAGGAAAAAAAAAAGAAGTCTATAATTGCCTAATATCTTACAATGCAAATTGTTATTTGCTGCTACTTCTAATTACTACAAGTAAAACTATTCAGCTATTTCAAATAGCTGTGTTAGAGCATTGTAGTGTAATATCTCAGTAATTAACATAATGCAAATTAGGAGACAGACAATTAAGATACTGCAAATAGCATGATGGGCCCAAAAATACTTATTTTAGGGTATGGCAGAAAAATTTGCCTGGTTTGCATTAGTCACCTGTTTGTCCGGAGGTGGATGGTACCATCAAAAGGTAGAAAATGGATAAAAAGACATCTTATACTATTCATTACTAATAGTTAAAAAGTCACCAAGAAAAGAAAGCAAAACTAGATTGAAATTAAAGGCGGAAAGTAGCCTATTAACATTGTTAATAGATTCAAAATATCCTTAAAGTTTAGAAGTTTTTGATCAAAATCCTGTTTCCAGTACAATAAGGAAGCATTACCTTGTGAGAATCGTGACCCATTTGAAAGAGCTATTCTTGTCTGCTAAAAGGAGAAACTGACTGGAAAAAGGAGTCAGTTCTCTAAACCGATGAAATATCTAAGCTAAAATAAAAGGGCGATCTTAAGGGACCCCCACTGCTGTTCATTCTGTACCAGGTAGACGAGAGCTGGGACAAACTCCAGTGCATTTTCAACATCTCCTTAGGCAGACATCCCTGCAGACACCTTCAGCCCTTTTAGAAACACCCTTGCTCAGCAAACTACATAACCAAATTTTGTCCTCGATTGGCACTCAGGGTGAGCTCTAATAAGAGTCTACTGATTTCAGCATGAGCACAAGAGACCATAATTTTTCAGTTGCGCCAAAAGACAGCAGCAAGGCTCTATTTTGCAGATCCACTCGTAATATATATAGTTGCCCATAAAGTACGTCTCTAAAAAGGTTGTCATAATTTCAGGTTAGCTTATTTTCTGATGCTTTTAGAACAAGAAGGAATTAGTGAAAAAGCAAATGAGTGAGTGTGGACTTGAGATATGCATTCTCAATAGGTACAATAACTTATGGAGTGCTTGGAAAAGATGAACAGCAGTGAGTGCTTATTTTGAGTGTTTTGATGAAAAAAAATAATGAAAAAAAAAATCCAAAACTAACATTATTAGTAACGATATCTTACGATGGTGAATATTCTAACCCACACGTCATGGATTGAAATAGCAAGGTAAACTTGGGATGTGTTTTGCTATGATATTTGTTTTCAAAAGAAACAGAACCAATGTTTGATGACAGGTGAACATTATTTAGATGATTTAGTGAAAGAAAGAGTGCATAGAAACAGACTAGAGAAACCTGTCCCTGTGGAGATCAAGGATGTCTGATAAGAAAGCCAGGAGATGGAATCTTTTTTTAAAGCATCCATCCACAGTGAGATTTATAGTATGCTGGGAAAGAGAGGAGCGATGCCATATAGACTATTTCTCCGCCTTATGACAGGGTCAGCTATAGCTATGTTATTCCAGAGATATTTGGCTAAGTTGTGTAATGGATATTCTACATTACCCATAGGCTTTCTATCTCAGTAATTGGTTATTTTTGTCCTTTTTTTTTTTCCTAGTCTGCAACTGGAATCTTTCTTGTGCTGTAAGACTGTATCTTATTATCCTATACATAGTAGACCTGGAGAATAATTTATCCCCTTCATCTTTACATGTCTAAGTACCTTTTTCATATAAACTTCCCAACAAATAATCCCATTTCTATTACTCTTTCCTTACAAGTCATTTTCTAGACTTCTGATCATTATTTTCTTCCTGAAATGCAGCTCAAACTGCTCTAGCACAAGCCACTAAGAACAGAGGTGAAAAATTATTTCACAAATTTTACAAATTGTACAAATTGTTTTTGCACTCACGTTTGTGCATTCAAGGCTGACACTTCCACCACTGCATGTCATTGCTGATTCCCATCCAGTCTATGGTCTGCTGTAATGCACAAATCCTCCTCGGGAGACCTGCTGCACAGGCCACTATTCACCACTCTCTACTCCTGCAGCTCATTAGTTTTACTACTTGGTACTTCCTGAATAACAACCTTTTTAGTTAATTTTTGCAAATTCTTAGGGTCATATATAAATCTATTATTTTCCTCTGGATTTCTTGGTAGCCCACTCACCTTGGTATCAATAGTAAACCTTGCAAGTACCATGTCTATTACAAATTTTAATGAAGATAATGACAAGTTCCACTACCTTCTGAGCATGACTGGGACACGACATACTGTTGATCATACAATACGGATAACTAAATGCCTTTGAATTCTATGACTAGGCAGAACACATAGCGACAACTACACGTCCACCTTCTTTGAATATAATTTTACCACTGCATCTGTATCTACATTATAGAAGTTCTATGTAAATCACATTTCCTTGTTTATAATACTACTAGAAAAACAGTGTGAAACCTCTGGAAAGTCAAAAAATGTCACATCTGTCGTTCCTTCACTCCAAAAGGTCTCTTAACTTGTGATAAAAAGAAATTAGGGTGGTTTGAAATGTTTCGTTCTTTACAAATGTATGTTGTCTTTTACTCCTCTTCTTGTTATACTCTAGCTGTTTACAAATTCATTAGCCAGTCAAGATTTTTAGGGCATGGGATCGCTTTGCTTTTTTTGTTTTCCTTTGCATTATTTTCACAGAAATTAAGGTCAGGCTGACTGCTCTGCAAACCCATGGTTCCTTTGTTACCGTCCAACTCTTTTAAAGAAGAGCAGCATGGGCCAGATTCTGACAGCCTACAGTGTACTCCGATTCCTACTACTGGTCCTCCGTACTGACTGGGTGTATCTCAAGGTCTAGAGCCTTAAAACGAAACACGAGACACAAACATTTGCGTGTTTACTTGTACATTGATATGTATGATTATGATCCTGTGTTTTCTTTTTTCCAGCCTACTGGAATGTCTTGATAGAAAAGGAACAAAGTCTAATGGTTTTGAATTGTTGTTCCTTAAGCATACGCATTAATATTAATGGTATTTTAACATTTATTGTTTTTCCCAGGGAAAAGCCACTACAACCAAATAGTTTTGCTATTGACTAAAAACCAGTACATGTTTCAGCTTTAAAAACAGAAGGCTAAGTTTTCAATATTGGCTTTTAGCTTTGATGAATGCAATTTTGTATTCTCGGACACATAGACTTGGCACTTTTTGAAAATGTGACTTTTGAGAGCCCTTTTGATATATAATCAAACTTGGGATTTGTAAGTAAAATGGCTGCAAGAAGGCAGAGCGTAAAGGAACTTCCATATTTTCTGAAATTCACATAAGCATAGACTTAATATGAAAATACGGTTTTGGTCTAAAAGCTAATATGTGAAAGTACAAGTCTTTTTCTAGAAAGATATATCTGGAATGGGGAGAATAATGGAAATCTCATACCACACAGAATTTAGAGTCAATTTTCTTGTTAACTCTGATTTAGAATGGAAATTAAAAACTCTGAAAAAAATACTTCCATTCCTTTCCTCCCTATAAGTCCTTTTTTAATCAAATCAGTTTTAATGTACTTTTATATGTAGTATGAATAAAAGCAGATGAAAAGTTGTTCTAAAAGAAAAAAAAATCAGTTATAGTTTTATTTTTGAAATTCTGAAAAAAGTGATATTTTATGTTCTTGGAATATATTTCCTTCTTTTTTTAAAAAAACTTATTTATTTGGTTAAATTGATCTTGTTCTTTGAATGATTTGGGGGCATTTAAACTTCATTTTTCTTGAGGGAAACCAGCTTTTTCATAAAAGTTCTACTCATATCTTCTGAATAACCAACATAACGCTTTTGCAGCATTGAAAAGACAAAAGTACTTTGGAAAATAAAAATGAACTGAAGATCAAATCAAAGAATCTGCATTAGAATTTTGATTTAGTGTCTAAATTGCCAGAACTAAGATCAACCTTCTTTTACATGATGATATAAGAAGTCAAAGCACAACTTTCAGACTCTTGTCTGGGAATTACAACACTACTATCCACCACATTTGGAGTAAATTTAATAAAGTAAATGGAGTAAAATTTATTTTTAAAAATAATTGTGAAGATGACAAAATCATTCTTCTACATTCACAGAGCATGCTAGCAATGAAGAGAAAATTCATTTATATGAAAATTAAATAAACTCTTACTTAGTATAAGCAAGAAATTAAAGGTAAAGATCAGCTAAATCAGGATAAAATCTTATTAAGCATTTATTGTTTGGAGCTTTTAAGTAACAGGAGAGGATAAGCGAAGACCTCATTTGAGGAAAACACTATCAGTAACTTAAAGAAAAATTGATTGTGTCAACTGCAGCCACCAGACAACCACAGCAGATTCTCCCCTGAAAATCAAAACAAGGGAGGGAAAAAAAGAGAAAACATTGTTAAGGTAAAGTCCAGGGTAAACTGGACTTCAGATGTGCAAAGCGAGACAGAATTTACCTTAACTGACACTGCATTTATATGTTTGACATTTGAAAAGCAATGGTGCTGTATTCATTAAGTGGGATTAACTACCTGTCACAATTTTCAACAGCTTGATATTGTTCTGAGAGTCAGGAGGATTAGAAGCGCCTATGACATCAAACTCCAAAATGTATCCTCTTATGTTTAATTTCCACATGATCATCGGATTAGATATCTGAATAGGAAAGGATTTTAAATAAAAGACCTACTGTTTCTTCCTACCTTTAAAAAGCTATTGCAAAAAGGCCTTTTAGTTTTGCAGTAATAGCAAGCGATCACTTCACTGCACACCCGCATACCGTAGTTACTCTATCTACGCTATTAAACTGGCAAGCTTTGAGAATTGTCTAAGAAAAACTGTATATTAAAAGCCATTGTTTACTTTTCTCATCACTTTTATTTTATCAGTATATTGGAATTTCAGAAAATAATATACTACAGCCACAGCTTGAGATAGATCCTTCTGATATATACCTAAATTGGATTCAAAATTCACAACTGGAGCAGGTCAAGGGATCTCTCTGGAGGATGCTGATGCCATCGAGGCTACTTCTCGTTATTTCCTATAGGGCTGTCTTCAAGGGAGTTCATATTCAGTCTTAACTTTAGTGCTCATATTTTAGCTTTTTGCCAGTTCAAAAAAGGCAGGAAAGAAAGAATCATTCTTAATCAGAGTCACTTTGCCCGTTTTTCCCATAAGACACAAGCAATTTTTTCTTAATTTTGTCTCCTTTGGCTGGAAATACAGCTTTGTGCTTGATAAGAGAACATTTCCTGACTGTAAGAAAATACAATTTGTGTTGAAAGGTAAAAGATAAACTCCACTAGCTGTAACGGTCTGGAACGTGCCAAATCTCAGTTTGGAGAGGGAGTCCAGAGAAAGCAGTTCAGTATAGTCATTTCATTCTGGAGATGAAAACCTATACACTGCATAAGAAATTACATCTGTGATCTAATAACTGCCTTGTTTTAAATATTTCAGTCCATTTTATTGGTCTGAAAATAAATGAACAAAGAAGGCACGATCGTTGACCCTCAAAACGTGTGATGCAGCAGCTCAGATTGTGGCAGTGGTGGTGATCTGTCCCCGCAACGAAACATTTAGCTGAAGTCATCCAGGTCTTTTTTCAGTCAATAACGCTCTTGAGAATACATTTCATCGGGAGATTTTCATTATGGTTTCGGATAGACCAAAGTAACGAAACAAAAGACTTCTTCATAGCATAGCCTTGAATTATCTGCCTACGCTGCAGGAAGTTGAAAGCCGAGTTAACGGAGAACTTAGTGTATTGTGTCAGGGGGGTTATGTAAATATTTGCTTAATAGCTATGTGTCATGCAGTTTTTGTAAATATTTGTTTGGATTTCAATGTGACTTGGCGTGTACCCTCTCAGCTGTAACAACTTGTTTTGAGAAAATATTTATGTGAACTTTGCAAACCAAAAGCCTGTTGTGCAGCTCAACTTCACACTTTTTTCTTGGCCAGCCCCATGAATAAGAAATATGGTGTTGCCTGGAACGAGGCTTGTCTTGCATTTCTTTGAGTAATTCTGAAAAAAAGGCTGTGCTGGAAATGTTACAGACACAAAGGTAGGTAGACTTTTAAAAATAAACATGAGAAAAAATGTGAAATCTCAGACAATTTGTTTTACATGACATTAACCCTAACTGTCACTATACAAACCAGAATTACACATACTTTTACTTAAATTCCTTAGATTATAAGTTGTAAGAGGCTGGGACTCTCTTTTGTCTGGTGTTCATAAATCACGTAGCACAATACAGCCTCTGCTTTGTCCGTCAACCCTTAAATACTCACAAACAGTATTACATGGCAGTGTAAACATTCAAAACACTACTGATGCATTTTGCTTTTACACAATAAATTCAAAACACGTGGAATCTAGTTTCTTGGGACACTATTGTCTGACAGTTCGATGTATTTGGGTATTAACGAAGGCAGCTGTTTGAGATAACTGAGAAGATTCAGGGCACCAACAAGACTGAACTGATTTGAGGTAGCCAAGATGCATCAATTATCTGAGCTAGCTCAGAGAAGTCTTACTATTTCTTTCATGATTTGTAAGAAACTACTGAATGGAGGGGAAAAAAAAAAGTCTGTTTTCCACAGGTAGAGTCAATCAGCTGAATGGCCATGTATATAAGTTATTCATATGTTCAGAATAATAGAATGTGTATAATTTAAATTTCTTCACTTTGCAAATTGTCTAGGTATAGGTTATGAATTTTACGAATACATTTTTCTATTTACAGTTCTTCAGTAAATGACTCGTGTCAATTAATTTTAACTCATGATTCGTTCATGCGCTGATCATTGAGAATATTCATTATTTATACTGTATAATTTCTCCTCTAAATTACATGGCATTATTTATGTTCCCTGAATAGGTGATTTATAAATAGCTTTATAAATAAAATGAATTGTATTTTCCTTTATCAGATTAACTGTGAACTTTCCTAGTTGCTCAAATCTATCATCCAAATAATAAGAACAACCTGTGAATTGCACTGCTGATCCCCACAGTTCCAATAAAATTGATGGTGCTTTGTTGTTGTTTTTTTATTTAGAAATGTTGAAAATAAGCATTTATGTGTTGGAATATAGGTAAATTACTGAATGGGAGAAATTACAAACAAAATAGCACGAGATATTACGAGTTCTATTTTTATAGAAGCAATAATGTGGTTCTTGTACTGAGGTATGTGAAAACATTATAGGGGAGAAATATAGGGTAATTTGAATCAAGCGTAAGATTTTCAGGGCTGTTATTGTGTTCACAAGAGCAGACATATTTCTCTTCTTGGTTTACTTTGAGAAAGAAGACACTTCTTTTTTAAAGTGTGAAACATCTTACAAACAAAGAGAAGTGAAGAGAAGGGGGCCAAAATTATTGGGGGAGGGAGTTAAAAATCACATAGCAACAAAACCTCCAAATTACAGTTTTCTTTTCAGTGCTGCCTAACCCGTGAGCAGTAACAAGCAGTGCACAGCACAGCGGGGTGCAGTCCAAAAGCCACCGGTCCTGGGGATAGCAATGTCCCTGAAACAATGAGAAGAGGTGGCACAGCTGTAGCATTTCCCTCAGACTGCATTTTACAGAGGTATTTAGAGCAGCAGTGGCATCTGGGCCCTCCAGCTCAACTGCACAGCACAGCAGGGGTTGGATAAAAAAAAAGAAATGGGAAGCAATGTACTTGGTTGGAGTCCCACATCTGCCTGGCACTTAAATACCATTGAAAGTGCCAAGAGCCCATTTCTTTGGGAGTTCTTTAAATAACAAAACCAACAAAACCCCTCACTATGAACAAAAAAATAAAGTTTTCATTTAATTCTTTTTCTAACAAAAAGAGACAATGAAACAAAAGGGGAGGAAACACAACCAGTTTGTTGCAGGGATGTGCGTTATTGAAATCACCTTGGGTGCAAGGGAAGGCGGCAGCACGAGCAGGCTGCTCTCCAACGGGAAGCGAGCTGGGAGCCAGCAAGGACAGCAGGGCAGTGCCCTCAGTGACACGGGGTGCAGGCCCACAGTGATCAAACAAGAGGAGTGGAGCAGGTTTGGTGACAGTAACCCGTAACCTACAACATGTGGCAGACTCGGGACCAGAGCTTAAATGTGGTGTCCGAGCCAAAGAGCAGAGGATGCATGGGCAGAGGTCCCAGATGAGTTCCTCACAGCCTTTTTCCACAACTTAGCTCTTTTCACAGAGGTCTGATCCAAGGTTACACAGATGCTCCATATCTTAGCTCACCATTGACAGCAATGGTTACAGGCAGGTCAGGGCACTTAGACCTTGTCAGTGAACTCAGGACTCTGACAAGCACAGCCATCCAGGTTTTTCCTTAGATCCCATTGTGTATTTTATTATTTATTTTTGAAATCAGGCTTTGAACTAAGTGCTAAAGGAGCTGGGTAAAATGTTTCAATATTTGATTGCCTTAGTGGAGTTCCTGCAAGTTCTTTCAAAGGTGAATCTTATACTGCAGTTTGGGGGCTGCTGAGTAAACCCAATGATTTGCTTTCTGCCCACCTAGCCCAGACCTCAGCAAAGTAAATTAACTATGCTGGAAGTATGGTGAAAAGGAGAAGTTTCCTTGCTGAGAGATGGCAGCCACGCAGGTGTCTTGGTTTCAGCTAGGATAGAGTTAATTTTTTTCCCAGTAGGTCGTATAGTGTTGTATTTTGGATTTAGGATGAGAATAATGTTGATGACACACTGATGTTTTAGATGTTGCTAAGTAGTCCTTATACTAAGTGAAGGACTTTTCAGCTTCTCATGCTCTGCCAGCGAGGAGGTGCACAAGAAGCTGGGAGGGGACACAGCCAGGACAGCCGACTCAAACTGGCCAGAGGGATATTCCATACCATATGATGTCATGCTCAGTATATAAACTTGGGGGAATCTGGCCAAGGGGATCACTGCTTGGGGAGGGTCTGGACATCGGTCAGCAGGTGGTGAGCAATTACATTGTGCATCACTTGTTTTGTGTTTTCTCTTATCATTCTTCTTCTTCTTCTTCTCTCTTCCTTTGCTGTCCTATTAAACTGTCTTTATCTCAACCAACGAGGGTTTTTTTTCGATTCTCTCCCCCATCCCACTGGGAGAGATGAGCAAGCAGCTGTGTGGTGCTTGATTGCCGACTGCGGTTAAACCACCACAGCAGGAAGAAAAAACTAAGAGGCAAAGCTCTCCCATCAGTCATGCTCATGAAAAATAGTCTTCATGAATATGGGCAGACACCGGGATGAGAGACGGGGAGAGCATTGCCCTCCTCAGGCTGCCCATATTCCCCAAGCCGCTGGAGTGAACAGCTCCTTCCCAAACACAGGAATCAGCTCTGCCTATGCCTTCCTTTACTCCCAGCAGTACAGGGATTATTGAATGATGAAGCTGGGTTTTAGAGGATTAATATTTCCCCTCACCAGTTTAATGCCTGGTTTTGGGAAAGCACCAATGTGTAATTATGTGGTCTCTTATGACCGCCAAATACTTTGCCATCATCCTCTGTCTGTATCATTGAGTACGGCACATTGATTCCATTACAGAGAAGAATTACAAACTACTTTTATTAGACCAATGGGTGTGGTTAGGGAAAAAAAATAATTAAACAAGCATGAGTAAAACTATCCATGTTTTCTGCACCTCTGAATATATTATTTCTTTTGTGTCAGGAGCTATGAAGATAAAACACCTCTGTTAGCCTCTAAATAGTCTGAATTAATATGAAAAACTCTCATCTTGAAGGAACATTAAAGGCCTCATAGAAATGTTGATTAAAATAATTTTTGGTGATCAGGAAGCTGACCATAAGAACCATCCAAAACAATTAAGAATTAAAAAAAATAAAATAGGGCAAAATAAACCCCAGCGTTGAGTAAAGAGATTACAGGATATTTGCATATTTTTCTAGTTACTATCAATCCAAAAGGAAGGAAATTGTATTAGAGGTCAATGTGGTAGAATAACAATGCAAAGGTTACTATTTAAGTAAAACACAGAACACTTTAAAAATGATCCAAAGCAACAAAACAGAGCCAAATTAAAATCATGATTATAGAAGAAAGCAAACACAAAAAGTCAAATTGAAGCAATATCTCAGCCTAATGTGTCCAGCGGAAGGTCGCTGTAATTGGTTTTGAAAGGTTCTACCAATTTTGCTTTTAGGGTATAATTTTTCATTTGATACTGTAAACCAATGGTATTCCGCAGCCCACTACTCAGCCTCTGCGGGGCAGATCCAACTTACCTCTTGGGTTGCAAGAATTAGGGGCTGCAGCACTTACTCATTCCCAAGCAGTACCTAAAATCCTGGTGATCTAGACAGTGGTTCCTACAGATAAGCTGAATGCAGACAACATTGCATTGGGTTGAGCTTGGGAAAGGGGGAGCAAAGGTGTTTCCCCTGTGTTTAAATGTTTTTCTTCTTCGTTTCCTAATACTCAAGTCAGTAATTAGATGTTTTAAATTAAATTCCCGAAGTTGAGCCTGTCTTGTTTGCAACCATAATTGATGACTGATTTCCCTGTCTTTATTTTGACCCACAACTTTTCTTGCTCTCGTTATTCCTATATTCTTCCTTATCCCACTTTGAGGAGGGAGGGAGAAAGCGTCTGTGTGGGTGCTTGGGTGCTGGCCAGGCCAACCCACCACAAACACACATTTTTTTAACATTCTTGAGCCACCTAATTCAGTGTCTGGGAATGGTCCAGTATTCCAAATGGAGACCTGCTGCTTTTGCACATTCATATTTTCTTTCCATGAGAGCAAAAGTAGGGCAAGGGGTTTCAAGGAAGGTGATGTTTATGTGCTTTTTCTGGTTATGGAGGCAAATGTGAACAAGGCATACGGATGCAGGAATTCATAGGTTCTGGAGCTTAGTTGTAGCGATAGGCACCTGCAGGGTGAATGGTGTTAGGTCATGTGCTTGAAAATTTGAACCTTCCGCAGGAGCTGCCTATTTCTCTCCATTGAATATATAGGATACCTAGGATGACCATTCTGCTAGCTTGCACACCTCAGGTGCTTAAGCTTAGGCACAAGTAGATAATTGAGAAGTACTGTTCTACAGGGAAACGACAAGGATGTGATCAATCTAATAATCCACCCCCTTGAGCGCTCCCTGGAGTTGTTAGGAAATCCACTTGAGAGCCTTAGTCCAGAAATCCTGAACTGAAGGCAGGTAGTAACACGAGCTTTCCTTAGGTGAGCACAGTAGAGATAATTTCTGCCTCTGAAAACACCACTGGTCCTTTTCTACTTAATATCCTAGTTATTGCAATATCCTGCTAAAGTGTGAGATAAAGCAGTTCAATTCCTTCCGTTGCTGTCTTGCAACATGCTGATTTTGCTTGGAAAACACCTTGGATAAAACATTGGTACTGTCCTGGAAACCAGGACCACAACAAAGACCTCCCCCACAAGTTGGTGAATATCCTGAGGGTTAAAATGCTGTTTGCTCTCTCTGCAACAGTTTTGGTAAGGTGCAGAGAAATTTGTTTTTCCCTCTAAAAACTCTGTCTTTCCCACATGTCTGACCTCTCTTAATGAGCACTGAGCTGTGTCCTTATAACTTACTGGATAATGAAGAGATGCTCTTTGGGTTTCCGTGCACACCCACGGTAATGAATCCCACAGCGCTCCTTGCAGCTGCAGCGTGGCATTGGGATGAGGAGACCTTCGCTTTGCTCTCCCCTGGAAGCAAGCCCAGGCGTGCAGGCAGGGGATGAGCTTGTAAGGGATCCCTGGTACAGGCAACTGCAGCTTGGAGACTGTGGGCCATGCTGCAGAACGCACGTACGTTCTCACACAGGCACAGCCTTTTAGGCTTAAGCGGTAGCTGCATCTGCATTGCGTAACCGAGGCAAAACTGCCAGATCCTAAAATAATTAGAAGACTACAAAATCTGAGAGCTTAGAACCCAAATTTGACTTGAACTCCACTTTTTAGCCTGTAAAAACTTTTTTAAAGTGCGCTCATGTTTTGTGGTGGGTTTTGGTTGTTTTTTATTTTTTTCTTTTTTAATCTGATCTTCTCCTTTGCCCTACCGCAGGTGATGTAACCTGCACTAAGGTTCAGTTTAACACCTGCTTAACTGTATAGGCAGATGAGCCAAAAACATCAGAGACTGAAAATAATAGGCTGATAAGTATTTCAGGCTAAATAGCTATAGAATATCTGGGTAGATACAAGATGCTATGAGCTTAGAAGTCGAAGTAAAGAATTTGATTCCAAAACCAAATTGAAATATAATTATTTTCTTCAGCAAGCAGTATTAGTTAAGTTTTTCTACTATGTTGTTTTGAATTTTAGGTTAAGAGGTTTTCCTCAGTTTAGAGCATCTGTTATAAACAATTGGAATAAAATGAGATTTTCAGACTATTTTAATAAAATTATTAAAAAAAAAAAAAAAAAAGAAGAAAAATGGGAAACTCTTGAGGTCACCTAAATGACATCTAGAATTATGAGAGAGGAATGACAGCAAAGGTAGGACAAAATATTCACAGTATGAATGATTCAGACTTTAGAGACCAAAATTTAAATACGGAGAGATATAGCACACAAAGAGTTCAAGCAGAGAATTTCACTTAGTGCAGTTGCCAAGTAAAGCCATCAAAGCAAATAGCTCAAATGAGTTTAAGAGAGAACTCTGCATGTCTGAGCAGGGAGGGAATCAAAGGATAGAGTTACTAAGCAAGAAAATGGGTGTGAGATAAACTTAAAGGAAATGGCTTATTGGGTCAGGTGTCCTTTTTTCTCTCTGGCAGTGGCTCGTGTCCTTGCTTCCTAATCTTTCATAAAAGGAGGATTGAAAATAGTCATAAGGAAAAGCCCTACAAAGACTATAATTAAAATGTACTGCAAATGTTTTAATCTGACTGACTTGTGTTTTGATTTGGGGTTTTTACATTAATTAGAGAGACTATAAAGGCTGCGACAGCCATTTCATCAAAGACAAAGGCTTAAAGAACAGCCCAAGACTGAGAGATTCCTTCTTAATGAAAACATCTTCAATATGTGAACTAAGAAAATTTTGAAACTGTGGGTCTGAAGAAGGAAAACTACATAGAAGTGAAAGGTGGAACACAAAAACTGTACTTTGGAGAAATTAGCCTAAACCACATAAATCAGAGAGTAAAGTCTGTTAGAATTCAGTCTACCTGAAGAAATACTAAGCATAGGTTGCAATACTAGATATTGTACATCAGTACATAATTTTTAATTTGCATCCCAATGAAAACTAATTTGCATGTTATAATTACCTTTCCAACTGTCTTTTGGGTGATAAAAACAGAGCTATTAACAAAACTTCAATGTATCAGAGTTTCTAGACTAAATAAATTTGCTCTATGATATTGCCTAGCAATCTTTCCCGAAAATGGCAAAAAGCATAAATATGCTTCATTAAACAAAAAGAACTGGAAACATTTGAGGTTTGAAATATTAGTGCTTAAAGAATATTTTGTACCAACAATCATTTTAATGATTTGCTTTCAAAAATAAAACTGCCGTTTTATTTAATAGCTTGATTACATAGTTCCTTACAATGTTTGGGCTGCTATAAGCTACACAGTCTAGTGCTTACCCATAAAGTGCATTGAAAACAACTTATTAAACCTTGGAATGCCTTCACAAAGGATAAGCTGTGGCCATCAGTACTAAAATCAATGTTTCTCATGTAGCCAGGTGGAAGTGGGATATTCTGAAGTGCTGAGTGTTATAAGGGAGGTCACTCCTCAGGCTGAAGCTACCTGAGAGCCAGGATCTATGTTTTAGATCATCAGATCATTTATAATCTTTTACTTCACCTACTTTAGCCGTACAGACCAGAGGTACAAGATTGGACATAATTGTATAGCAGGGGCCTACATGATTTGAGATTAATTTCTGAATTGTAAGTAACTTTTTCTGTCTCCTGTGTTGAGTTTTAGAAGTTTCAGGGTTTAGACCACTGGGTCATGTGTCTTCCTTGCTAAACAGCTTGTGTGTGTGTGTGTGTGTGCAGAATATAGTTCTTTCCTGCTTTTAAAGTACTGGATTTCAGAATACTGTTGTTCACTATCTCTAACTTGGAAGAGAGGGATAATCTGAACCCCAGATTAATTTTGCAGCCACTCAATTGGGATCAGATAACACAGTCAGACTGACAGACGCAGCATTTCTTTTTTTTCTTTTTTATTTTTTAGGAACAGAGTAGTATCTGTAGAAGATATGTGCTGTAGAAATTTTTTATCTTAGTGGAGCAAAACTCAAACTGGTTAATAACCAGGATATTTGTGGGGTTTTTTTCCTGGGAAAGAGAAAAGGTTTTGTTTATGGGATCTGCATACAGAAGTTCAAAAAAAGCCATGCAGGAGACTGAGGTGCTGTTGTTAACTGCTCTAAAGTGAGACAACTTTTAAAGTGCATTGCTCTTCATTGAGTCTAGCTAATTTTATAGTTCAGGCTTACTAGAGATGTTCAGAGAAAGGTAATTTTGGTTTATGGGGATTTTTTGCATTTTGCTTTTCCTTAGTACTGTAAAATTCTTCAAGGAAAACAGACCATCAAGTTTTCCCAACTGGAGCCCCAGTCCGCTTGACTGAAAGCTCTCAATGTTGATATTGGGAGACTGGTCTGTTAAAAAGCAGCACAGGTAAACTGGAAGAAAAAGAAAGTAGATTTGACTAATAAATTACTGGCTTTCCATAATACCTTTGTCAAAATTAGTATCTGCAGATTTTTATGGCATGGTATTCTCCAGCAGAAAAATACTTTGGGAAAATACAACCGCCTCTAGCATACAGAAACACTCTGGTGAATCTTGCTGCCGCAATTTAAGACAGTAACTTATGACCCATGCAGGAGAGGAAAAAAAAAGCATACTTGAAGCACTCCAGTCACAGTCTAGTGTAATCACTTAAGCTGCCAGCGCTGGCAGTTTGTGCTGGTATGCCAGAAGGAAGCAGAGGACACATGCTCATGGACTCCCTTTTGCCAGCTCTGCTATGAGGGTTTAACCTCCAGCCAACGCACGAGGCAGGCAGCAGAGCAGTGGTAATATCTTAAGTAGCTACAGCGATCTGCTTTACCGAGCGTGAGTGAGAGTCTTTAGCTCCTAGCCAGGCTGTGTATTTTTGCTGTTGGAGGTATGCAATTCTGTGTGCAATAGCTGATGAGCGGAGAGCAAAAATATATTTTTTTAATTAACTTCTTGGTGAGAGAGTAGAATGAGACCACAGTATTTTGCTTATTTTCATTTTGGATTTGAGATAAGTTTGAAACTGTGCCTCTACGCATACTCTAAATGAGTGACGTACTAATTCCCTGTGCTGCCTAAAAGTCCTCCAATCCACACGATCTGATCTTTTGCAAATATAATTTGTATCAAGAGAACCCTTGAATTTCATATACTTGCATTAAAAAGTGCAGTGTTTTACTTGCTCTTATATCTCAACCAGAGAGAAATACTGGGTAGAATCTAACAAGGTGCTTTACCACAAAGTAAAAGTAAATATATATTTTTGTCAGTGAATAGATTAATCTTCACAGATTTTTTTTTTTTCAAAATAAGCTCTTGAGTTTAAATCCAAAATGCAAATGTACATGAATATATTAGAACTTACTTTGCATTCTGTGTGGAAGACTCAAATTTCTTTCATGTCTTTATGGGTTCGCCTGTAAGTTTAAAATATAGGCCTTTCTCTTTTCATCTGTGTCGTCTCATAATTCCCTTCTCCAGTGTCTGTCTCAAAGATATAACGTAAATAAACATTTTCACTCAGGTTGCTAAGGGCAATGCTTAGAGATATGCAAGCAGATCTGTGTTGCTAACTGTTGTTACTAAGCTTTACGATGTTACACTTTCAGCGCAAAGAGGCTAGTTGAAGTCATATTGAGTTTCTAATACTGATGCCAAAAAATGACTGTAACATTAAGGAAAAATACTTTGTCAGTTTACACTGTAAATGTATATGATATCTCTAGAGGAAAGGTCAGTTTTCATTTCTTTGTTCTTCCAAGCTCATATTATTTGCTACTGTTGATAACACTCTAAAGGTATTTTGAATCCCTGTGGCTGTGATTTTCTTTGACAATGCATTCAAAGCTCAGACAAGCTGATTCAATTAAACAAAGATCTGAAGCTGTCAGTATAGGAAGAAGTTGAACAGTCTTTTTATATAATTAATTGTACATCTGAAGCACACAATGAACCAGTCTGAAATAAAAGAATATTCTTTTTTCTTTAATATGATTGTTTTGCTGAGAATAAAGTTTTGCATACCTCTGTGAGATTCAGTACATCCAAGAAAATGTAGCAACAAGACAGATACTCTATTTAGGTTTGGTCTTTCGGTGTTATTTTATACCCAACAGTAAACAACTTTGCTACTTGTCCTATAAAGATTAGTTGTAGAAATTTTAAATCATCCATAACCATAGAGTCTATAAGGTTATACCACAAACTACCTCTCCTGTTTTTGTACTACCACTACAGAGCAGATGGAAGAACAAAGAGGATAGAAGGAAACAAAAGAAAGGAGATCAAAGAACAAAGTGAAAATATACCTTTCCAAATATATCGAAAACATACTGTCTTCTTTCTCCCCAGTATTATTCAAGATGTGGGATGCTACACATCCCACTTCAGGATCCGTGGGAGAAATATCGTAGTCAGTATGACGAGAAATACTTCTGAAAAACATAGGAACAGATAGAGCATCTGCAGGCTCCAGGCTGTCCAATATCCATCAGTGCCGTCTTCATCAGCAAGCAGTGTGGCACATTTGTAGATTGAAACAGTGGCACTGAGGAGCCAAGACCTGCAGGTTTGGGAGGGTTACTTGAGACAGGCTCTGGCTTGATCTCACGCAGCTGCAGCACGTCACACGAGCTCCTGGAGCACAGCTTCCAGTTAGTTCAAGCGGAAAGGAATACAGCTTGTGCGCTTAAATATCCCCATGGGATGTGAACCAAACCAACTGGGGGACTTTTTCACATACATAGTGTTGCTCCACATGAAAATGCTAGTGTCCCTTAACAGTGCCCAGTGCTGTGAGGCAAGCTGATGAACCTCGCGGGATAATGTGCCTGTCATTAGGCCAGGATACAGGTGTTCAGACTGGGTCACATCAAAGGTTCAGTTAACGTAGCGTTATGTCTGTGAAAGCGACCACAGCAAATGTGCTTTCTTGGTACACTATTCCGTAGGTGACAGAGGACCTTGCATTTCACTGCCTGCAATGGACATTTGTACCATAAATGTTTCTAATTGCTTCCTAGACTGCTGTAAAATCTTGGTATTCACAATAGCCTGTGGCACTGAATTTCAGAGTTGGAGTGTTGGGTGAAATCGTTACATGTTTTTATTCTAAACTTGTCATGCAGTGATGATTTCATCTGAAGCTTCCTGGGTAAGAAACGGTCAACAATCATTTTTACATGCCTTCTCATGGTTGTATAGATCCCTATCATGTTCCCCCTCAGCTATCTTTCAAATGAAAAGATCCTAGTCTGTTCAGCAGTCTCTTCTTGTACGGAAGCCAAGCCATAACACTGATTTACCTTTAACATCCTTCTCTAAACCCTTTTCTTGCTCTGTATCCGTCTTGAATTAAGGAGATCAGACCTGCCCTAAGCACTGAAGATATGTGAAGATTTCTTTTCTAGTTTGTCCTCTACTAGTTCTGTAGGAATTCCTAACATTTGATATGCTGCTTTGACTGCAACTATTCATTCAGCCAATGCTTTCATGGAGCTGTTTGTTATAAACCCTGAACTTCCTCAATGAATATTAGCAACTGTTGCAGATCTCCTTACTGTATATGTAAGGTTAGAATTATTTTTCTACATAGTCAGGCTTTATATTTATTAAAATTGAACTTCATCAGCCATTTTATCACCCAGGTGTTCTGTTTAGTGTAACACAATGTTTGACGATCATTTCCAGTTTTCTGTGCCCTGAAGGGTTAGTACCAATAACCTCAGCCCTTGTTCATGCCACCTTGATCTCAAAAGTCAGAACCTGACTTGAGCCTTATTCAAAGAAGGTATTGCATAAATATGTGTTTCCAGTGATATTTCAGTGAACCTTGTGTTAATTATTTCCATTGTTATTTTATACTTTTTCTAAAAAAACAGTTTGCTAATGTTAGATGTACCATCTTTCTAGACATCCTCTAGTTAAGATGGGATGGGACAGTGAGAACACTGTCTTAATATTCTTTCTCTAGAACAGCTTTTTCATTGTAAGTTATAATCACATTATGTCTTTTCAAGATAAACACTTCCAATATTCTTGGCCTTTTATTCAGAGATCTTTGGTGGTTTTTCCACACACCATTTCTGGCACAGAAAGAAAATTACAAGCTCAGCCACTTTTGCTGCATTTTGTCATTGTTATTTCTTCCAGACCAACTTCTTCTGACTGAGAAATTAGAAGGGCAGATTCACAGCAATAGCTGCACAAATCAGAGACCTTCAGTTCTGACAGATCTGGGGGCTGAACTTAATGCACATTGAACTACATCATTAAATGCTGTAAATGGGCATATCTCCATTGAAAGCAAAGGAGAGATGTATCTGACACCATAAGACTGTCTGACTCATATTGATGACATGTCAGATGTCACAGGACTCAGCTAGAAAATAACTTGTCTTGAATATACTTGAGAGAATATGGTAATTTTAACTAAAAATGTAAATTCATTTAAAAATAGTTTGGGGAAATGTCAGTTTCCAGTTGGTTGTGAGGTAGCTGTCAACTCTGAATCATAAATTATTATGAAATGGAGATAAACTATCATAGACACATTTTTCTTTTATATGGACACTAGCTATATGGAATGTCAAAGTGTGTGGATTGTGGTTTGCTCCTGAGAAAGGATGTAGCGCTAATAAGCCCAGGGCATCATGACAGCTCGGTTCTCAGGGCTTTCAGAACACTCTTGATGAATCCCTATGAGTATCAATCACTCTACACCACTGGAAGTTAAGTGTGCAGTAACGAAAGAGGTTGCTGTTCAGACTCCATGAAATGATTACGTATTCTTGTTTAAATTGCTCTGACTATAAGCGACATATAGAGAGGAAAGAGGTTGCATTAATTTATCAGCCAGTTAATCTGCCAACAAAAAAGAACTTGGGTAAATCTCATTCCTAACTTGGGGAGCTTTTTTATTTGGTTATTTCTCATGTAATAAACATGACCGTCCAGCAGTGCCCTTTGGTGCCATTGGTCTAACATCTTGTAGAGCCTGTGGGAGGACAACAGAAAGAATAAACAGGTGATGCTGCCACTTATACATTCTAGCCGTAGAAGAAAGTAGCTGTAGTCACATGTACTTAGCCTGCTTTATAAGTGAGGGTCTCTCCTCTTGGTAGGTAGGTAGGTTCGCATTGCTAAAAGGGTAAGAAGGAGCTGTGGCTCTGTGGCTGATGACAGCTCACTACTCAGCAAAGCTGCATTTGTTTGTCTGTTTCCAGTGGCTCCTGTGATGGAATTTTATGTATTTATTTATTTCTGTTGTTTTTTACTGCTTGTCTGCGTTACTCTGGTGCTGATGTACCTGTGTTCTCTTTATACTCATGATGTACTAATTTACATTGTAGTTGACATATGTTTATTTCCACTGGGTGTCTGATACTCTCTCCTGTTTTGCTGTTAATTTGCATTGTTATTTTCTGAGATTTCTTTCTACCTGTACTACATTGTCCTAGTAGATTTATCCTGACAATACAATTTTCTTGGGCCTTTAAATAAGTTAATTCCAATATTTCTTTTGATACTATTGTGCTTTATTACATATCTCTGTTTCAGGTAACGCACCCTGGTGCACTGTAGGGAAAAATCTTTTCGGCTTATTGTATACAACTTTTAAATTCTTATAGAGGTGACCATGTCCCCCTTCTGATGTCATTTGACTGAGTTATTTAGCTCTTTTAATATTTCCTCATAAGTCAGCCTTCCCATTGCCTTAATCATTTTTATTGCTCATATCCCAAATCCTGCTCAGAGCTAGGTGCGGTTTCACCTGCAGTGAAATGTTATCACTTTTTATATTATGCAGTTTGATTGCTTTAATCTTTTTTTTTTTTCCCCACCTTATTACATTGCATCTTCATCCCTAGTCTTCTGTAAATTTGGGGATTAAGTCCTTCCAAATGCTTCTCTCTCCGTTAGAAGTCTATATTCCGATTTTTTTTCCCTGTAATGTATGAAGTCATCTTTTTCAGACTGAACTTCCTGCCTTTGACCCTTTTTGATTTACCTCTTTGGCCTCCCTGTCATTTGTAACACCTCGCATTAAATAGGGCCTGAACATTTTAATTAATGTGCTGTTTACTGCTTCATCCAATTCAGTAATAAAAAATGATGGTTAAGATATTAAGACTATTCTTGACAAAGGGCAAATGTATTTCAATACTAATGTGAAAGACTGAAGCTCAGGATAATGACTACACAGCAAGGATACATTTCAGCTCACAACAGTAAAGTAAAAGTGGCTTGCAAAGATAGGCTAGGAGCCTTTGTTTCTTTGTATATAAAGTGAAGAAAACTAAAAAATGCAAGACCTATTGGTAATATAAATCAGAGTTAAAGCAATGTCATACACTATCACCTCTTTTATCTCACAGAAATGTGAGCTGAAGTAATGAAAGCAATGAACAGTGCAAATGTGAAATATTTATAGCAGCTTCTTGGAAGCCTTACAGTAGCGTCAGGATGGTGGGACAAAGTATCAAGCAGCATTAATCGGCAGCTTGGAGGAACCTGGATGTCCGTGTGGTGTTACTACTTCTAGACTTCTCAGTAGCTAAATCTCAGTACCCACCATAGCAATATGAGAACTTGTTTCCTTTTTTCTTTTATCACCGTTATTAATGTCCCTTTCTCTATCATCATCAACCTAAAATATCAGTGTCACAATAAACCATTCTGTTTCCCAGCCTCTATCATCTGGGCATCAGTAAAGTCATCACTTCTGCTTTCCCTTCTGCCTTTCTAAACTAACCTTTTTTTTTCATCCACTGATATAAATCCAGCTCTTTTTTCCCCTTTATTTTTTTTTCTGTTGACAATATTGAATTAGGAAAAAATGCAAGCTTTTTGGTTTTGTTTGATTTTGGTAGCACCGAACTAAAGACTTAATAGTGGGGAAGGAAAAGGAGAAAAATATGGTGTTGTCCCAGATTCTTCTTGGGTTTGGAATTCTTATTAAAAACTCAGTCACTTCTTTTGCCACATTTGTTATACCTCTGCTGACAAATGAAATATAAATGTTGTCCTCATGGATATTAAACCAATAGCAAAGTGTCTTGATTAAACTTAGGTCAAATCATGCTCAGGAAAACCAGAGAGCATTCCCTTAGGTATCATGCTTTCATCATGTACAAATATATGTATCATATTAATCCATATAGAGAGAGATATATGGATTTATATATACTAAATAATATATAATATTACAGATGTATACATATATACATACACACACACATACTTACATTATATGTGGACTAAAATCTTCCCCATCTTGAGGACAATCTTTTTGTTATTGTGGGCCTTTGGTCAGGATACTCAACTGATGTAAATTGCTTTGGCTTCATCTCTGATCTGATGCCTCCAGAAAAGAGGCAGAGTGGCTGAACAGCACTGGCCGGCAGGTAATGCGTGACACTGACGTAGCCCCTGACTCTTCCACATGAAAAGGATTAACCTCCGTGAACAACATCAGAGCTACTGGCATCTGCTGGTTTAAAAACAGGTTGGACAGGCCAAATACCTTTAAACTACATACGCATACCAATGGCTTCTGTCTGATTTTTGATTTCTTTGAAGTTCAGAGCAGTCTCAAAGTTCACGAAACCAGTCACACCAATTTTAAATGAGGTTTTTTTCTTGGGGCAGAAAAAAAGAAACAAACAAAAAAAAAGAAACACCAGAATACAGTTCCCTACTCATATACTATAGCACTGAAACAAACACATTTTATAAAATGAAAGCCATTCTAAAGAATTCCCTCAAGGAGATAACAGCCACACAAGGCAGCTATTACTTGTACTCACAATTGCATCAATCTTTGATCTTTATTGTTACAGTATTATTTCTATTCTGGTGCAATAAAAATGTTCCTTGTGGATTTTCCTTAAATAATAAATGTACCTACCCTTAAACTGCTTGGAAAAAGAGACAGTTGCAGATCAGTGCTGCAAATAAAAGCTAAGGAGTCCCTTTATTTAATTTCTTCCAGAAATGACTGTGAGATTGCTATCTCAAGAGAGGACCAAAAATTAAGTTTTCACAATTTCCTTTTTCCACGACAATCTCTACCATGCAGAATAGATTTCATGCCATTTCCTGTTCTTACTACAACTTTCATCCTGAGAATTGGGACTGCGATAGAATTTTAATTTCCAAATACATCATAAAAAAAATATCAATGGCCTGTACTTTTTGACATTTCCATTAAGCTGTATTTTATGTTTTAATATACATTGATAATTAATTTATTTAAAACTTATTCTACACAATAATTGAGGGTCAAATTAGAATGCAGGAGAGAAGTGTTTTCCTATTTAGCTTATATACGAATTAGGGTAAAAACACTCAGAAGATTAACAAAAGGATGGTAAACAGGAGAAGAGGAAATTCTTGCTGTCCACCCTGCTTACAGCTTATTACCAAGTAGACACAGGAATGTTTAAACCAATGTCTTCTTTATAAGATTTTACATTCAGCTGAAGACTTAATTTCATATTAATTTTAGGAAATAGAAAAATAAAGATCATATGCATGCAAAAAGCGTATTTTCATAACTTTTTCCTTCTACATACCTTTCATATTGTTCCTATAGATTGCTTTCTATTTAGAAATGTTTTACAAGTCACAAATTCTTTTGTATATTTCTTAATCTACATGAAATTAATGATTCTGGGAGAACTGTGTATTAACGTGCCACTTACCTGTTCATTATTCCCTGGATTACATAATGCACTCACAAAAAAATTAGCTAGCAAGAGGAAAAAGTGATGGCCTTGGGAATTTGGCCTGGGAATTTTCCATGTAAAATATAACATGAAAAAAAGTATGATTGTAAAGCTATCAATGTACACCTGATTGTAACGCCCCCCCCCCAAAAAAAGTTTGGAATCCAAACTAAAATGATGACTTTAAATATTCACTCCACTACTGGATGCATGGGCAGCATGGAATGCCACAGGAACTTTAATGCAAGCCTTGTTTGCAGTCAGTTATGAAGCTGCTTATCACATGGAAGTTCTTAGTGGTATGCAATATCAAAGATAAAATACCTTCAACTGCATAAGCAGCAAAGCCTCGTGTGAACTGAGAGTAAGGTTTTGTATTCATTTTCCTCCATTCCACTTCTGCTGGAATTACTAAGACAAAAAGCTGACAACAAATTACACAAATTTCACACTCCCATTACTTCTCCAGAGTCCCCTGATTCATTGATGTTATTTGACTTCATTGGGAGGAACATCAAATATCTGAAAGTTGAGTTGTGGTCCCATGCAGCAATGGATGGCTCTAGGACAATATGGGTAACAACACCTGGGTGAAAAAATGGGAGGAAAAATAACCTTTTAGTGTGAAATATTCTGTTCTCAGGCTTCTTTTCATGCTGTCCAAAAGGACACATTTGCCTTCAAAGGTCCCTGATATCTCATTTAATATCACATCGGTCTCTTTTCCATTAATAGAAGGGAATCAGTCTCTGAAGTCTTCAGTGTGCTGGTTTTATCACTATATAGCTGTTCCAGTAGGAGGTTCTTCATTTATGAGTGAAGAGTAATCTCTGCCAACATGCAGAGAGATAATTTGGGCCTATCTAAGTCTCCAAATGATGATCCAACTCCATAAAACCAGTGTGAACAGTGTGAGATTCTAACTGCTTTAATAAAGAAGGGAAGTAATTTCTTGCAAAGTCCAAATGGCGGACAGGCAGAGCTGTAGTGTTTGGCCTACATTATTTTAAACATTGGTGGGGCACATCTTTTTTTCTCCTCCCAACACTTATCCCCTCTCTCACTGCACTAAAGTGAATAGATCCCTCTTCTCAAACTGGAGCCTGTTATTAGTTTTGGCTCACACCAGCCTCTCTCTTAGCACTTCACTTTGATCTGTGTAGCTCAGACTCATTATCTAGTCATTAAAGTAAATAAACCTGAATTCCTCCCATATTCAGAGTGCAAAACTGCAGGATGTTGCTGTAACATTAGGCATAATGGTACAGAATTATTGCTGTAATATTTCAGTAATGTGCTACAGAGCTGTCACAGTCAGGACAAACCACCTAACTGAGATGCAGAAAAAGAAAACAGCAGATCCAAAAAATTCAACTGTAAATGTTTGAAGGATTTTTTTTTTTCCTTTTAAAGGAGTAAAACTGGAAAAAGCTGAAGTGGCAGACTGAAAGAAAATGTAAAGCTTCCTCTCTTACTTTTTCCATTAAGCATTTGAAGAGTTCATTGGCTAAAACATATAGGAAAAAATATTTAAAGTTAAATTACCATATTTTGTATCTATTAAGAGAGATTACACCTTACATACGTTGGGTAAAACTTACGACAATGAGTTTCAATCACTATATTTTTGGTTTTAGAGCAGACAAGCAGAGGACCCAATTTTGCACTTATGCTTATTGACGCAATCTTGAACTGAGCTTGAGAACCTGCATAAGAATTGCAAATAGTGTCTATCATAGTTACATCTGCAAAAATGGAAGTTTCATTAAAGCTAGGAGGAAAATCCATCCTTAAAAAAAAAAAAGATGTGTATATATATAGGTCATAAAAATGTCCCAATTTACCATGTCCTTCCATCACCCTCTAGATACTCAATGTTTAAATATATCTAAAAGGGCGTAAAAATACTTGGATAAGTTGATATAACTGCTACCTAAAAATGGATAACAGTTATATCTCATTTCAAAACTTTCATCTAGAGTTTTTACAGGCCTCTCTTACCAATCTTGTTGCCCTACACCAGCTCACCATCTATCTATACTGTGTTTTGCCTCAGAAATTCTACACTTGATATGCAATATAACATAACATTTCAGTGTTTGTTTTAGAGCTGAATGCATCATCTTTCTGAGCAAGCCTCCTATAGGCTGCACATCTAATATACACTTAGGAGGTTTGCTTTTCATTTTCCAAAACCTGCTACAGGAACAGCAGCGGATAGTTACGATAGGCAGACATGGAAGATAAAGCCTCAGACATGATGTGAAACTCTATGGGGGGAGATGTTATCTCCCTGTAAGAGATACTTGAAGAGTCTGTCTCTTTTACACTTCAGCAAAGCTTCTGTATATCTTGTCATGCTAATAAAGTATGATTTAATGCAGTTGACATCACATACAAAGTTGCAAAAGGACAGTGAGAATAAAACCTTCACTTACTTCATAGGTAGCAGCTTGACAATGCCGTATTTTGAAGCAGTAGGAAACAGCACACTTTCCAGAAAAAAAGACAGGTGACATTCAGATTCAGAGCAATTTACTGGTAGTCAGAATGCAATTTTTCTTTGTATGAGGACAAGCTCACAGCCATAACCTGTGGCTCCTTTTAATACATCTCTGGTAAAACACTGCAAAGAAATTAGGAGAAATGAACATCCCATCATCCCATATGTTGTGTTCTTGCCTGTATACATATCTCTATACACATGCAAGAACTAGAGTGATGTAAAACAATGAACAAAAAGGAGAATGTGATTTTCAAAAAGGTTATGAAAGCAACATTTTTTAAGCTTATTATGTAGGAAATTCTGCATGACGGGAGCAATTCTTAAGTGGACTGAAAAGTTCACCTAAAAGTGTGAAAATGAGCTGGTTCATAGGAGAGGAAAGTGGTATGTGGTGAGATACTGGTGTTTTCAATCCTAACTTATGCTATGATTTGAAACTAGTTTAGAAAGACTTCTCTTTATTCTCACTTTAATTCCCAATATGCTTTTCTGAGCCTCAAGAGGCTTGAAAAAGTGTGATCTGCTTTGACAAAAATAGCAAGCTACTTCTTCAGGGGGTTTTCATTTTTTCACCTCCATTTTAATACATTTTGCAAGATATGAATACAATAGCTTAATAAAAAAGCAAAAGCCAATAATCTTTTTCCATTCAAGTACTGTCACTCATACCTTTAAAAATGAGGAAAATCCTAGTGATTGAGTTGGAATTCACAGGTTCATGTAACAAGAAAAAACATGATAGTATTCACATTTCCTTGCAGATAGCCATTAAAAATTAAAACAAAAGACATTTGTCAAATTGTATCAAACAACGTGCTTTAAATCTTACCATTATGTTAAAAATGATGCTCAGATAACACATTCAAACTTGATTATTTTGGACAAAATGAATAGCACGACTGAGACAATTACATTGCACAGGCATGTACTTTTGAGAAGTTGAAAAGATTTTCTTTTAAAAGTGTTCTGAAAAAAAGTAACTGTCCCCAGGTCTGTTATCTTGCTACAGAGATCTGTTGCAAAGCACACTTTGCTCTGCCACCAATATGGAACCTGACCTTAAGCTTGAATTTTCATACAGCCAAAAGGAAGCTGCCCGGAAAGAAGTAGAGTACATGCCTGCATTAACCCTCAAGAGTTGTATTAAATGCTGTACCTTCTCTCTTTCCTTCCTCTGAAAGGGAAAAGTTGTTGTAGTGACTTACTGTGGTGTCTAAATTAGGTGTCTAATGGTCCTACAGTGAGTGGGGTGGGGTGGGGTGGGGTGGAGTGGAGTGGAGTGGAGTGGAGTGGAGTGGAGTGGAAGAGGCCTCTGCAGAAGGAGGCAGCTTCAACTTTAAACACATCCATTGGGTGTCTGAACTTAATGCTTCACCTCACCTTTGCTGCACTTGTCAAAGAAGCAGAACCAGAGACAAGAGTTTAGACTGGTTTAAGTCTTCATTTACTTTGATCCAGGTTTCAACCTGTAGCCTACAGTGATTTAATGGCTGCTATTTCATCCATGCATTCATTGACAAGTGCACATGACTTCCTAAATTCCCCTCTAAAAGTTCTTATCCAGCTACTGTGTTTCACAATAAACCAAAGAGGGAATCCTATAAAGTTTAGTCATTCTTTTAGTGTCATCTGTAGAGCAGCTAGCACAGCAACAGACACTGAACTCAGACTAGAGCCTTCAAGCTCTTAATTATAAAATGATCTAATTTGATAACAACCTAGGTATATCAGCTTGAAACTCATTGTCAGTTGGCTTGCTTTCTGAGATAACTGCCCAATAAACAGCTGTTTACATGTGCTAAATTTTGAAAATGTAATTAGTACTTTATCATTATGAAGTAGTTTATCAACACATTGTCTTACAAATTCAAAATCCAGTTTCCTTTAGATTAAGAAAAATACAATAAAATATTTAAGAAATTTGTCATTTTTAAGAGAATATAAAAAAGAAACAGATCTTCAATGCAACAAAATAAGAAATACTGCCAGAATATGACACCAATTAAAAAAAAAAAAAAGGAATGAAATGGCATTACATTATTTCTATCTAATTAAACAGTAGAATTATACTGACTTTCCAAATCTGCTTATTTTATTCTTTTCTGGTATACTACTGCTTGTTAGGATTGCATTGTTCATACTCCTATTAAATTACATATAAATATATTAAACAGGAATACAAGTTTTACCAAATGTTTAATAGGTATAAATATTCCAGTAGATTAATAAATTACATATATATTACTTATCACCATGACACAGAAGAGTTTAGAACAGTTTTCATAAATTTGCTTATAGCATGCATATGCACATGGCTATAATACCTATGATGATGTATCAATGGAAATTTTTAATGCTCACTGCTTGAAATTTGTTACAAGCACGATATAAACAATGCATTTCAAAATGTACATATACATATGTAATATCATAAAGTAAAAGTACTCTCTTTCTATCTATAGTCAAAATCACTCTGATGAATGGAAATAATTGAATTCTTTTCCTGCCAGATTTCATACTATTGTTATGCGTAACTGCTCTTCCACCTCTATAGCCCTGATCTGTTCACATTCTTTTTCCTCATTATACAAGAAGTATTATATCTCATATATTCAGGAAGTGTTATATCAGTTTCTGAAAGAACTGAGAAACTACAGAGACTAAACTGTCAACAAAATATACAAATTATACACGTTCTATATTACCTTTGTGTCAAATACAAAACATGCTCTTTTTGCCTTACTGTGTGCATGCTATCCTTGTTAAAAAACGATGAGCCAAACAAAAGAAAAAAATGGCTATACTGAGCAGTCTGAGCATCCTTAACTCTGAACATTTCTCTTGGATGTAGTTTCATAACAGTTTAAACCCACATAAACTGGCACTGCTGCTGCCATCCTTGGACCCTTGTCTTGTACTCTGTCCTTTGCCAGCATTAATCATCATCTGGTCTTACTGTGATTCAGTATAGGCAGTTAAACCAACAGAAAAACCTCATTGTTTTTACTTGTAAAGGTTAGAACAAATGAATCTTCAGACCTGGAGTCATTTTTGGCTTTCTCTGTGCAACTTGAAAACCAAAAATATCACGACAGAAATAACTTCCTCTACTGCACACCCTCCTTTATCACATTTTGGCTTTTAGTCATCCATGCATGTGATTTGGTCTTCGCAACCACAAGTCACTGTGTCTGGGACTACATAAAACAGTCTGGAAATACTTCCTGGGGTAAACGAAGGTGTATGATCAGCAGTTGAGGTTACTATACAATTACAACCCCATGATTCTGCATGTGATATTTGGGTTAGGATTTGTTTGCTCAGGCATAGGTAATTAGTGCCACCAGGGACATCCTTGCCAGACATTCCTTAAGATACCAATGCAGGTTTGGCAGTTATGACACAGACCTGTGAGAGCCGTTCCATCCCTCTGAAATACCATGTGGGATGCCAAATGAAGTCTATAATGGTTGTAGACACTAAAGTTTAGCAACTAAATCCTACCGCATGTATCTTACTGAATATGGAGTGTACTGGACAGCGTTGATGAGGATTATGACCCACCCTTCCTCCAAAATCATGGCAATTGCAAACCATACAATGATGAAAATATCAGCCATTGAGGAAATACTCTAAAACCAGGAAATTCAGTATTGACAACTAACAGGCAATGAAAATAATGATCAGTGTAACAAACCACAACATACAAAAGAGAAATTCTAGCAATGATCTAACACTGGGTGCTCCCATGGTCTCTTCCAGGGCTTAGAAAGCATCCAGTACAGGGCTAGATATGTTGGACAGCTCAGATTTAGCTGCACTCCAGAGGGAAGAAAATGGAAAATTTGCCACTAAATTTGGCAAAAAATTTGGAAACCCACTAGACCAAACACCAATGTGCACAGGTAAGCATATTTGGCTCTGAATATTTAGTCACATCATGCAGAGTCAAAATACAAGCTACTGTTAGTGACAGAAATGAAGTGTCTGAAGGCAAGAAACTCAAGACAGCAAAGTAAAAGGAACCAGAAGTATTTGGAAAAAGTCTGAGCCATTGCTTGGTTTTACAAAGAACAGTCAGAAGAAACAACATAGAATGAAATTACCATGAACAAGAAGTACATCTCACGGTGAAGCGAGGGTGTCAGCACAAGATGGCAGCTGAAGATCAACCCTTTGAAGGATTTTGATGTTAACTAGGACATATGGATGGCAGTAAAGCCACATATTCATGGTAAACTGAATTCTAGAAAGCTCTGGACCTACCAAGCAATGTGTCAGTGTATTGGGCTTGTGTGGCAAGGTTCTGGTAGTGGGGGGTCTAGAGGGGTGGCTTCTGTGAGAAGCTGGTAGAAGCTTCCCCCATGTCCAATAAAACCAGTGCCAGTCAACTCCAAGATGGACCCACCACTGGCCAAGGCTGAGCCCATCAGCAACAGTGGTAGCACCTCTGGGATAACACAGTTAAGAAGGGGAAAAAAAATGCTGAAAAAACCAGCAGCAGAGAGAGGAGTGAGGATATGTGAGAACAACAACTCTGCGGACACCAAGGTCAGTGAAGAACGAGGGGGAGGAGGTGCTCCAGGCACCAGAGCAGATTCCCCTGCAGCCTGTGGTGAAGACCATGGTGAGGCAGGCTGTCCCCCTGCAGCCCGCGGAGGTCCCCAGGGGAGCAGATATCCACCTGCAGCCTGTGGAAGACCCCATGCTGGAGCAGGTGAATGTCCAAAGGAGGCTGTGACCCCATGGGAAGCCCACGCTGGAGAGCAGGCTCCTGGCAGGACCTGTGGACCCATGGAGAGAGAGGACCCCACGCTGGAGGGGTTTGCTGGCAGGACTTGTGACCCCACGGGGGACCCACGCTGGAGCAGTCTGCTCCTGAAGGACTGCACCCTGTAGAAGGGACCCACACGGGAGCAGTTCATGAAGAACTGCAGCCCGTAGGAAGGACTCCCGTTGGAGAAGTTCATGGAGGACTGTCTCCCGTGGGAGGGACCCCACGCTGGAGCAGGGGAAGACTGTGAGGAGTCCTCCCCCTGAGGAGGAAGGAGCGGCAGAGACAACGTGTGATGAACTGACTGCAACCCCCATTGCCCATCCCCCGTGTGCTGCTGGGGGGAGGAGGGAGAGAATTCAGGAGTAAAGTTAAGCCCAGGAAGAAGGGGGGGGTGGGAGGAAGGTGTTTTTAAGATTTGGTTTTATTTTCTTATTATCCTACTCTGATTTGATTGATAATAAATTAAATTAATTTTTCCCCAAGTTGAGTCTCTTTTGCCCGTGACGGTAATTGCTGAGTGATCTCCTTGTCCTTATCTTGACACACGAGCCTTTCGTTGTATTTTTCTCTCCCCTGTCCAGCTGAGGAGGGGAGTTATAGAGCGGCTTTGGCAGGCACCCGGCATCCAGCCAGGGTCAACCCACAACAGTCAGTAAATGTTCATACCCATTATTCCACATTAGGAGAACTTGTTAAAAACAATCCATTGACTTTGAACAGAGTAACACAGGTTGCAGATGAATGTTAAGGCAGGAGCTGAGAAAAGTCGGTCTGTGTGCACTCAGCTGGAATGGTAAAAACAGTTCTTGCTTCTCAGAAAAAGTTATTTTTAAAAGACAACCGAGTTTTAAAAATGTTCAGCAAGACTGAACTGCTAAAATGGCTGTCTACTGGTGTTTGGCTGCACAAGCTTCTACAAGTCTAGAAATCTTATACAGATAACTACGTTACTGTACATTACAGTATCTGAAACTGGACTAGATACTGGTGCTTAAACAAAATTAATATTGCCTGTAGTATTGTTGTATTATTACACAGCATCAGCAACATGCAGCGATCATGAAATTCACCATTGTCAGAATTAAACTCTTTTTCCTATCCCTCACCCCCCAAAACTGTACAAAACATAGCTTCATGAGTCATTTGTCCCTTCACTTACAAAAAAGAAAAAGCAAAATCAGGCAAATGCCCATTTTCACATCCTTAATGCCATAATATTTCTTGGAAGCTTTATCAGATGTCATTCAATGTAGTTCTCTCCATCTCTGACGTTGGAGACGCACACCACTTTTACTGTAACTCATTTGTTACTTTTTCACATGCAGTCAGCTGCCCTAATATCCTTCCTTCCTACTTAAACTGGCATCTCTAAATCCTTAGTATACCCTTTGAGCCAAGATCTGTTTGGAAAGAATGAAGTCCAATATCCCAGTGAGAGGAAAGCCTGTTGTATTTTCCACTTAAAAGCTTCCCTTTGTGTCCTAAGGATCCCAGGTGATGCATAGAAAAGTACATTATCTCTTGTTGTTGTTTTATGTCCTAGTGTTTCCTTTTTTAAAAGCCTTTGATTTAACTCCTTGCATTCAGGCTTGATAAGATTGTACAGAAAAGCGGAGGTCCAAATAGTACTTATAAAAATAATAGTAGCAATGAAGAGTGCAGGAGTTGCTTAAACTGAGGAGGAAGTTTTCCCCCAGAAACAGATTATAAAGAAACAAAAAGAAAATACCAATATTAGATTAAACACGAGAAAATAAAGGGAGCATGGGTAAGAAATGGGATGGCTCCCTGGTTTACAAGGGACTGTGGGTGCAGTGGGGGGGAGTAGCAGTGGGGCCTTGAGCATGGAGAATTTGACAGGTAATGCCAAGCCAACATGCATGCCCTGAAGCACTGCCACCATCCAACACGCTCTGCTGTGCTCCAGTTTAGTCCTCTGGGTCTGTTCTCAGAAGAGCTTTTTCTGAGCAAAAATGAGCATTGTATTGAATTCTGACCTTTTTTTACCTTAGAAATTGCATAGATTGACACTACCATTTTAATGTCTAGTCATCTTTCCTCGTTTCGTGAAAATAAATTTCAGTCTATGTATTTCTAAACAGCTGCCTTCTGAAATTGTTGTATATCTAGAACCCATCCACCTTTTCACCCTATGAGTGAGTCTTTTCTGGGTTATGTTGTTATGAGTCAAGGCTCATTGTTACCAAAGCTCTGGTGTCACCCTGGTATAAAGCAACATAAACTCAGGGTACTGGAGACACAAATTCTTTCTCTGGTGGCTGGCTAACTGTGACCATAACAAGACAAAAATTATGCAGAACCCCATTATTTTGATTTTTCTAGGTAGCTTGCAGAGTTAAAAGAAATGTAATGGAAAAACAAGACTTTTTTTCGAATAGCTTATACCTTTCTTCTCTGAAGCTTTCAGCAAACCTGTCTCACAGCAGAAATTAGACTGTTTTAGATCATGATATTAGAAGCCGTTTCAAAAAAAAATATTTTTCCTTAATTTCACTGAGTAATTGTACATGTGAATAATAGGGTGTCTTATTAGACTGGTTCTCTGCCACTGCTCTGCTCAAGATTATTTTCTTTCTTTTAGGAAGTCTCAGATATGAACAGTAAGACATACTCTCTCTTTTCCATTTCCTTCAATTGCATTGGCAGCAGAGGCTATACGCCAGGTTTTGCGAGCCTTGTGTTGGTGATGGAATTAATCACTGTACTATAATTCTTGCGGTGTCACAGAAATAGGTAATGTGAGGCCACCCTCTCATTCACTGTGGTCTATTGACACCTTATATTTACTCATATGACTTCTAAGAGCCTTTTTAGATAGACGTGGCCATTGTCATTTGCTACTCCACGTCAAAAACGTGGGAAAGGGCAAGTCTGAAGCCATAATGTAAATTTGGTTTCATTCGCCTGGCCCATGCCAGCAGTTTGGATCAGCTGACGGTCCCAGCCAGGATGTGGGCATAAATGAGGGACTGTTGCAAATAGCAGCAGAGGTAATTCTTCTTATAAAGAGGCAGCAGTCCAGATTTACAGTCCTATTGTGGTAAGCTTAATTTGAATTAGCAGTTTAAACTTTAAATAGAAAAGTCGCTTTGCACAACAGACTTCTTAAACTACGATTTCATTGCAGCTCCTTTGATTCCTTGTCACAGCCGAAAGCACTTTGTCAGCATGGATAGGAAGAGGAGGACTGCAGGGATGAGCCCTAGCTACAGCAACATGGCATCGTTCTTCTGGGATCCTCACAACCACTGTGACAAACGGCAGTCTTCGACGTACTGCAGAGGGGAACTAAATTGGAGGTGTCATTTCCAGAGACTTGGTTTTGCCTGTTGCCCACATACTTTCATTAACAGTAAGTGGCTGTCCATTCTGCAGGAGAGGTAAGTCTTGACCACTTCTTCCTAGAAAACTCAGTAGCAACAAAGAAAATGTTAATGTTTGGCAGCTTTGAGATGCCAGCCACCTGCATGGCTTCTGGTTTATTGTGTAAACTTCAGACGTGGATACACTCTTGACAAAAACAGCAATGGGCCTATCAAAGGGATTACAACAAAGCTAAATGGTTTGAAATTTGTGTCCCACTGTGGTATTATTACATTAAGCTGTATTTGAAGAGTGGTCAGAGAATGCTAGTTTAAGAGAATCAAAATAGAATAGAAAATAATACTATGATTTTTATAATAAATTTTTATATATGTTAACATTGTGGGGTTTAGTTACTGAAACAGTATTTCACAAAAAAAATACTAGGCAGTTATGTACAGTTTCTTTGTCATATTGATGGAAGAAAAATGGAAAAAGTGATGAAATTACCACTAGCTTACAGGGCTGTGACACTGGAGCAAGGGAGAAATTGCAGTGTGTCTGGCTGTCTGAGGTAAGCACATTAGCTGCTGAATGTGTAAATTGCAAAAATAACTTAGAAGCCAAAAGTGAGAACAAATGAGCAAGCAAGTGATCTAATCTCTGTTGGAACACATCACCCATGTGATTTGCAGGGTCCCTTGGAAACAAAGAAGCAGATGAAGCAGGAGGAGCATTTGTGTTATCAGCAATGGAGAAAAATCAATAACAGATACAGTCTGAGTGTCAGCAAAACAAAGGAGCTTTCCATTCCTCTCTGAAAAACTGACACATTTGAAGCAGGGAAAGCCTGGGGTCTCATTACAGTAAGAGATTCTCTGAGCTCTGTGCACTACCCGTATTGAATGTTTAGTTACTGTCATATGTAGTTTTAAGGCAGATAAAGCTTAATGACAATTCTTACCTTTTTGAGGTAATAGCCTCAAAAAGAGTGTCTATTTCGGAGAGAAAGATGTAAATGTAAAACACTGCCGTTTGTGGAGCAAATCAGAGATAGGAGACATACTATCTTGTCCTGTAGACCCTGAGAAACTATGAAATCCAGAAATAGCCTTATTTAGGACACAAACTGTTCTTCCTCACACCAGAGCAGCCGCTCTCTAAGTGCTGCTGCAATACGAGTTGCAGAGTGTAATTAATTGGATTTCACAGTCTGCTGGAACTGCGGGCAGCCAGCGCTTTGAGCTGCAGGACACCCTACTCACAGACATGGGGGTCCCGAGCAGCTCCAAGGAATCACACAGTATGAGACCCACCTGTCAGGAAACCTCCAGTTTCAGTGAAAGAGGAAATGTGGGAGAACCACAAATAAACCGCTTTTTAAAAGATTTTGGACTGGAAAGATGTCTCACTGTAAGCCAGGTAACCCTCTACATAAGCAGAGTTCTTTGAAAGAACATGAAACTGTTGGTTTCGTTGGTCCTGGATGGACTGGAGGCACTTGCAACCGACTCCTCCATTTTTGTTTTAGGCAGTGGATAACAATCACATATTTGAACCCTACCCACAGTTTTCTTTGATGTTTGCTCTCTACAAACCTACAAGAAAATAACAGGCAGAGTGATAGGCTTTAAAAGATAACATTTGCCACACAGTTATCTTTCAGTGATGTCTGCAATCACTACACTTTTCCATGGAATTGGAACCAGAGATGTCTGTGATAATTGAATATGAAAATATTGACTGTCTAACTGTTTGTTGGTTTTTTTTTTCTTTTATGTGGAAGACTCACAGGTTTACAGCGTATTTCCAAGTAACGTTTTCTTGTCAAGACTAACAGGCTCAGCTTTAAACCTGAGTATCCAGGAAGCAGTATAACCAAGAAATAGAGTTTGTTGTTTGTGTAAGACTGAAAGGAGATGGGAAAGGTACACTCAGGTAGGTAATAGTGAAACAGAAGCTGAGGTTAGTTACTGGAAGGCTCTCCATGGATAAAAAAAACAAACGCAAGTGCTACATTTGCCTTAGCAAGAGTCAAGTGGGTAGCAAGGCTGAGAGATGGAACTACAGTCAGTGGTAGGAACCAGGACAGACTGTTACCAGGCCTGAAATAAACCCTCTGAGCGGACTCAGATTCATAAAAGGTATCTACTAGTACTGAAGAGGTCAAACAAACTATTGTCTTATGGAATGACAAAGAAAATTGGTTTACTGTTTTAGAGAGCCTATGGTGTTAGAATAATAACTTACTGGGCTTCACCACACTGGAACTGGCCATTTTTTGACCCAGCCCTGAAATGGAGTAGTATCTTTAATCTGCTTTAGTCATAGTATTTTTGTCTATAAAGTCCTCGTCAATCTTATCTTGAAATCTGGGACTGTCTTCACTGTTGTTCTACTATTTGTATTTTCACAGAACTTGGAAACTGTTGTTATCTATGGGGATACGATTGCTTTCAGTATTATGTATAAACCGTGGTCACAGATAATCGCTGTAGGGTTTGGGTTTTTTTGCAGAATTTACGGTTTAATATTGCACACTACATTTTAACTCAGGAAAAAATGTCCTTATGCAGTGGCACCTTCTGGAAATATTAGAGCATTAAACCCTACAATTCCCCCTTACTCTGAGGGCCATAACAGCCATGATTTTTCAACATCTATTTTCTTTCAGCTGGGACCAGGCTCAGACCATTCCAGGTGCGCTGTAGCTGTTTTAGACCACCACTAGCTTGTGCCTAGAAAATGAAACCTAAGAGAAAAGTGACTCTCAACTGTGGAAGAGTAGGGGTTAAAATTTTCTCTGCTGTTAACCAAATTGAAAACAGCGCAGCTCTTGATAGCTGTATTTTTTTCCCCCTATGACTAGCTTTTTGTGTCAGAACTTGTCCCACTGTTTGTGTGTTCACACAATTTCAGGGAACAGCTACCTGTGATACGGAAACACAAGCTTGGTGCTTATTTTCTAATTAAACCTCTTTTATCTGGCCCAAAAGTTGCTTTCAGCACCTTTTTGGCAGGAAACTTTAATTACTATGTCAATCACAGGCACAAATCCAAGATATAAAGTAAACTGGATTCAGATTTGAGTAGCTATGGCTAGGGCATGCTATTGCTTTCTAGCAATGGGATAAAAATTCTAAGCATCACATAGGAAAAAAGAATACCAAATAGATCCAACAAAAATATAGTCATAAGTACCCCCTTGGATACATCCCTGACCTTTGGTGTAGGTAAACCAGGTTACACCCCCTGTTGACATAGATTGTGTTATAGATTTTTTTCTCTAAATTAGAAGATGGTTTCCAAAGCTCAGTTGTCAGCTGTACGTCCTTGTAAGTGTGAAAGTGGAATGAAAAGAAGGCGTTGTAGTAACACTGAAGAAAATGTGCCCACATTTGTTGCTAATTATGCTGGATTATGAGGCTTTCACAGTGATTGTTACTGAGGCCCCAGAAACACCTGCAAACACAAAAGAGAGCTCGAACATTTCCTAAGAGAGCTCATGCTCCAAGCTCGCCGACTTCAGGATGACTTCAGTGGATGTACTCATAAATGGTGTAAATCAGCTAAAAGCACCTGAGCTGTAAGACTGCAGTTGATAACGTTTGTGGTTTTTTTTTTCCTTTTCACTTTCCCATCAGTTTGCACCAGGTGCTTAGTGTTAGAGGTCACAGCCATATTAGATCATCTCTTGTTTCCTGCATGCATTTTTTTGTCCTTCATCACAAAGTAAGCATTTGATGAAGCTAATAATGCTGCAAATAATGTGCTGCTGATTCCTGAGAAGATAATTAAAAGAATGGTACAATGACTTTTACAGTTCAAGGAATAGATGCACTGATAAAGTTATAAATCAAATCACCACTTAGCAAGGAAATGTAAAATGGTGAAACATAACAAGAACAGGTATTTAATATGTGTGCACTCAGAATGTCTGAGAGGCGAACTGAAACATGTTTTCATTACAGTTATGGGAAATAAAAGGTACTTTTTGAGAAAAGAAAAAAAAAAACCCACAATGATGTGAATGAAAAAAAAACACCCATAAACACAAGAGCAATGGGAGAAAAAAAAGGTAGGATACTCTGAGCTTTTTTATTTACCTGATTGCTGTCACTGCTTTACTTCAGCTTTTTTTTTTAAATCTTTGTTTGTTGTAGTTATACTGGATGCATCATCTCTGAACCCATATGCTTCAAAGGCAATGCAGGCATGATATGGATGCAGGAGGAATGTTATACAGATAACATCTTCAAATTTAAGTTACTAGTTAGGCTACAGAGAAAGAAGTCCTAGTGGTCCAGGTGAGATGGGGCTGAGAAGGGGTTCCCAGGGCTGTGAAGTCAGGCCCCGCTACTGCCCATATCCTGATGCAATGAGTTATAGTTTGCTGAGGGAAATAATTATCATTATTACAAAACTCTGTAAAATCATTCATTTATATGGATGGCATAAATGTAAAGTAAAATGATCTAAAAATCACAGCTGCTTTACCAAACACATATCATGAAATAGGTGATTAAATCTTTCTTTTTTATTTTTTACTTTTTAGAGAGCACTATTGAAACTTGGTAGAAGAGCTTTTTAATGGGTCATCTACCATACATTAGATCAGATGTAAATTTGTATTTCTCATGGTATTTTGAATCCCAAGTATGAAACTCATACTTAACTACCTTGTAGACACATTTAAGACTTAATTATCACACATTTCTGAAGCATTTGTCCATGGATAAGAGAGGAACAAAATAAGTGCAAAACAGTTTTAATATAATTTACTGCTATATTTAACTTACATAATTAGAAGAAATACACAAAGTTGTGTACTGATATTGTCCACACACATGAATACACATATTTAGGAACTAAATCTGGATAAAATCTGAAAATATTAATACGGTATGAGCTTTTACTGAGCCAAGTCATATATTCTGTCTGTCTTCCACAGCATGCAATTTTCATTCCTGAACACTAGCAGGGGCTTGGGGAAGCGTCAGAAGGAATAAGATGAGAACAGAGTGATCCCCTCCCGGGTACATCCCACGGGCTTATCAGTCGCCTGGTTTAGAACTTCTTAGAGAAAATAATCACATGTGTTTCTATGTGGAATTTACTGGAGGTTGAGAAAGGAAGTTTCTAATTGCTATTATAAGCTAAAGTACCTTCCCCTTCTTCCCTTCCCAGCCACAGTGCAGCTGTATGGATTGTTTATGTAGGAATATATCTGGGATCAGAACTCCAGCAGATACACCAATAAATGGAAGGCAGCTGAAGATCTGGCATTAGGCATCATCTAAAAATCTGGATCAATAAAGCCCTCATAATTAAAAACAAGAAGGAAAGAAAAAGCATAACCACACATTTTTTACAGTATTGTGCATAAAACCAAATGGTGAGGAAAAGCTGCTTCAAGCAAGGACATCTTTCACTGATACCTGCAATTGTAAATATATCATACATATCATATAGATTCTCTGGTGGATATACAGCAGCTAAGTATTTGCACTCCCTGCCATAGAAAGAGTGACTGCAGTTCATTATCAGTCAGTTGTTACCACAATGAGGTGGTGTCATGGTTTAACCCCAGTTGGCAACCAAGCACCGCACAGCCGCTCGCTCACCCCCTCCCACCCAGTAGGATGGGAGAGAAAATTGAGAAAAAAACCTTGTGGGTTGTGATAAAGACAGTTTAATAGGATGGCAAAGGAAGAGATAATAATAATGATAAGAGAATATACAAGTGACGCACAATGCAATTGCTCACCACCCCCTGACCGATGCCCAGCCTGTCCCGCCAGCCAGCTTCCCCCCAGTTTATATACTGAGCATGACATCATATTATATGAAATATCCCTTTGGCCAGGCTGGGTCAGCTGTCCTGGCTGTGCCCCCTCCCAGCTTCTTGTGTCCCTCCTCGCTGGCAGAGCATGGAAAGCTGGAAAGTCCTTGACTTAGCATAAGCACTACTTAGCAACAACTAAACACATCAGTGTGTTATCAACACTATTCTCATCCTAAATCCAAAACACGGCACTATACCAGCTACTAGGAAGAAAATTAATTCTATCCCAGCTGAAATCAGGACAGGTGGGTTTAAAAGAAAAATGCAGATTCTGTTATATAAGAAATTTGTCCTTCCCCATAAAAAGGCATGCTGCATTCATGAGGTGAACGGATTCTTGAGAAAGAAAACAGTTTGGTTATCATTTTGTAATCACAAACTAATTTGCAGTTGTGAGGGGGAAAAAAAAAAAAAGAAAAGAAAAAATCCAAACAATATAGGTTCAATTACTTCTACTGTTCTGTTAGAATATAACAAATCCTGGAGAAGAGTGTTGGGAGTTATTCTTCCACAGAGAGTGAAATGTGATCATCCTCCTCTGGTGTATATCAAATTTACAAGCTGCTGGAGAACGAATACTGAGACAAGACTGGCCAAAACTATCGCTCAATAGAGATTTTCTGAAAATGAATAAAAAGAATTAGGAGAATGCCACATATCTAAAGAAAGAAATTGAAATGAGTGTGTTTAAACAGCTTCACGAAAGTGTGAATTTTCAAAGCAGGCACCTTTCTTGGTACAATCTGATTTCACTGTCAACACACTCCTAAGTGGCTTAAAATATATTGGCCTTTCCATAAGGCTGAGAAGTCACTGAAGGATTATGAAAATCTGAATGCTATTTCTTCTGACCAAATGCTTGAGGAACAGGAGGTGGGCAAAAGTCAAAATCCTAGGTGTGACATTTATCTCTTGACACTTGTTTTGTGAACGGCTTTGGGAGCTAAATCCAATTCTGAATGTCTTATCTCTCCATTTTAGGATGAGTTGAACCAACACATTTAAATTTGGAATGGAAATGTTCTTAGATGAATAAAAATTCCCTGTCATCATTACTAGCTGGCCAGCATAAGCTAAAGTGTTATTTTTCGGTTAAAAATTCAAACTGGAGAATAAGATCCAATACAAAAGATTCCCTGTGTATGTAGAAGGTCAGGAGTTGTGCCAGGGACAGGGGGAGAATTTTAAACATATAGAAACCAAAAGCAAATAAAAAATTAAATCCTGAAAATGATGTTTAATTTTTCCTGATAAAAAGAACTATTTTTTTTTTTTTTTACAAAACCAAACAATATCAATCTAAATTCAAATGCTTCAGAAGCAAACTTTGTGAATCTAGGCCATCTCTGAAGTGCAAGGTATTGTATCTGAAAGTCTGAGAATGTATTATGAGTATTCCATACGAAAGAGTTGTAGGAATTGTTTGGGGTCTTTTATGCCTACATGAATATTTAGTCCATTGGAAACTGGCATGAGTTTGCTGTTAGCTTCTATAGGATCACATATTTCAATCACATATCACAAATCCTTGCCTTACTGTGCTGTTGTCTGAGTGGCTGTTTTGTTCCTTTCTTGCCCTAGCTTTCAGGGCTTAACTAATGTAAGCACTGTGCACAGCCATACAAAATCATTTAAATTATGTATGATTTTCTTCCACAGGTGCTAAATTACTATATTCACTTTTATTCAATTAAACATGGAAACTAAAACGTCCCCTTTAACACATGCTGCATATTGTCAATTTAGCATTACAGATGATAAAATGTTTCTAGGGAGCTTTCCCGCATCCTTTCCCTGAGATTTTCTAATCTAAAGCTCTTGTGGTAGATTGAGTCTATGCACATCTGCCTGATATGTGAATTTGACACACTTTTAAATCTCTGTTTTCATTATATATAGACGGAGCTTTGACAACCCTGGAGTAATTGCGGGTGTATCGAGCTGACTTTACCCCAGTGTGTCCCTGGGATGTCCATAACCTTGAGAGAAACGCAACTCACAGAATCACAGCATGGTAGGGGTTGGAAGGGACCTCCGGAGATCATCTAGTCCAACTCCCCTGCCAGAGCAGGGTCACCTAGAGCAGGCTGGACAGGACCGTGTCCAGGCGGGTTTTGACTATCTCCAGAGAAGGAGACTCCACAGCCTCCCTGGGCAGCCTGCGCCAGGGCTCTGTCACCCTCACAGTGAAGAAGTTTTTCCTCATGTTCAGGCAGAACTTCCTGTGTTCCAGTTTGTGCCTGTTGCCCCTTGTCCTGTCGCTGGGCACTACTGAAAAGAGTCTGGCCCCATCCTCTTGACACCTACCCTTGAGATATTTATAAGCATTGATGACGTCCCCTCTCAGTCTTCTCTTCCTCAGGCTGAACAGCCCCAGCTCCCTCAGCCTTTCCCCAGAGGAGAGATGCTCCAGTCCCCTCATCATCTTTGTAGCCCTCTGCTGGACTCTTTCCAGTAGTTCCTCATCTTTCTTGAACTGGGGAGCCCAGAACTGGACGCAGGACTCCAGATGGGGCCTCACTAGGGCAGAGTAGTACTTTGGCACAGGGGACTCTCTGAAGCTGTGTTGGCTATGGCATGAGCTGCCCAAAACAAGAGAACCTTCATGACACCTTCATCAGTGACAACCTTCTTCTTTGTACTGCCTGTGGTGCAGGTGGGCAGTGCAGTTACCTGGGTCACCTTCGAACGGTAAACACGAGTTGTAGTGCACTGGCCTCCTGCTGTAAAGCGCTCTGAAGGTGAAGAAGTGATATTGCATTTGTCTTCCTTGTGTCATTTGGAAGTGATTATTTGTAGCCCCTTGAGTGCAGATTATCTGATGCAATCCTCACAGAAAATACCCTCAGTGATCTGACGAGAAACCTGTAAGAGGTTTTTGCTTTGTGCTGAATTTTATTCCCTGTGTCCTCATAAAGTTTTTTATGAGATATATTGCTAATTTGAGAATAAGTATTCAAGGAGTAGGTGAGGGGAGACTGAAAGTAGGTGGTGGGATCATAAATGGCAGTGGTAACTTTGATATGCCACGTGAGCAGGAGCCACGAACTCTTTCTACAGTCTGTCCATATAGTCACTTGGAGAGTATGATTTCCCTTTTAAAGCTTCCCTGAGGACAATGGGGAAGCTTTAGGAAAGACAGGGAAAATCAAAACTTTATCCCCATATTCCTTTATTCCAAGAATTTCCAAAGGACTTACCCTTTTGATCCTGCCTGATTCATCTGTCGATTCCTTCAGAGACGTTTGGTTGTGAAAATGACTTTTACAACACTTATCCAACATGTGCAAAGAAAGTACAAATGGCAAAAGGGAGCTAAGGGTAAAATTTCTGCTTTGTTCCTTCCCTCGTGCTGGAGCGAGCTGCTAGATTCTGAAGTTCTTTGATGATATTCAAATTTGTACCAAGGATTGGTCTCTCATCTATACATCTAAGGAGCATTTCTGAATTCTAACCACAACTTCCACATTTCAACAAATGCTTATCCCCGTAGAATACCTGAAATGTAGAAGATGCAAGACTACTGTCTGCTTTGATTCTGACATTGCTCTGTTATCAATTCCAAGTGTTTCTCTTTGAGTGTTTTGTTTCCTTTGCTTTTAGAAGTGAAATGTGAGAAGTATTTGGGATTTTTTTTTTTTTGGTTTAGAATGTAAACTCTCACTCAAAATTTTGAGAGAATTGTTGTCAAGCTGTAGCTAAGTTATGCTCCACAGTCTGATGAAATAATCCTTTCTATATCCACAGCTGACATTTGTACAGGCATGAAACTTACCTTGCCTTGTGCACCTGAGAACTTACTTTGCCTACAATACCCTGGCTCTAGGAAAACAATGCTTTTCCTGCTTTTCCTGTGTATCTTCTGCATGGCTTTGATTGCAGGACATCATTCTCTTCGCTATGTATTTTATCTACCAAGCATAACAGAATAGGATTTGCATTTTACTACATATATTATTAGAGTATGTAGTTATAGGAACAAAAGTACTACTATGATACAAATCACAATTACAATAATAATATGCCCACTAGACTTCATAAAGGACAAGTCATTGATTGCTTAAATGTAGTAGGGACCGGCCAATAAACATATAATCAAGCTTATTAAATATCTTTTATTCTTTGGCCACCAGAAACTGAAATCAAACATGATGCATCATGTTAAAATCTAAAAACATAGCTTTTTCAGAGAGTTTCTTAATCAGTCCCCTTATTGTCGTCATCAGAAAATTCCACTGCCAGCACAATAATTGTCAGCAGAATAACAGATTAGAACCTTTATTTGAGAATTAGGAAGAGTGTGAGGATTACATGGAGAACTAAAGCATATATATCTATAAAAATAATCCTTTTATGGAAGAACATTACAAAAGAACATTGCCAAAAATACATGGAACTTATTCAGCTTCTGTTAAAAAAAGAAGTTAAACTAGGCATGAAAGCCCTATTAAAAAATTTACAAAGTCCTACTTTAAGTCCTATTATTAGCTATTAAATCCAGGCTAATAATTTACATGACTTCCATGTCATTTTATATCCAAGATGCTTATTTTTTGTTTGCTATTCTAAGCTTCTGAGAAATTCAATTTTTTTATTCATGTGATTGCTTCAGCATTTTATGTAAGGATTATGGCCATTAATTTTAAAATCTGGGGTTTTTTCTTGTTGATACAGAATGATATATTCACTTAACCCCAGAATAAAAACTGCCATATAGGCAAGGAAATGGCATATACGGTAAGTGGTCGCCCATCTTCCTTGAAATAAATTAAATGTCACAGCGGATTGGCTGGCAGTATCATGGGACTACTAACAGAGAAATGTATGCAGGACAGAACAAATTCATTCGTCTAGGTTAGATTCTCTGCATAATCCTAGTGGCATTTTTACAGTCAAAGACAAAAGAGAGAATAAGTAATAGCTCTGTGCTAGCTGTTATCTGTGCCAACATCCTTATCTGAGGCAGGCTTTTCTATCAAGTTTTCCTTCAGAAGAGGAGCCTTGTTCAGCGACTGCACAGTCTTCAGGTTGTGAGATGGTTGATTCTGACCTCAGTGCTCGCGTTTTGCTTCTTACAATGTCAATGTTTTTAATCCTTTTTCTAACTTTTGTTAGTAAATGTAAATTTCATTTTTCAGTATCTGTTTCAAATAATTATTTACCTTCAGTTTGAAGATATATAAAAGTTAGGTTTGTTTCTTGTTTGGTCATTTTACAAGCCACTTAGTTTTGTTGTCGGTTTGGATAGACTCGTACTAACAGAATAGGCAGGGCCAGGCCACAGGTACAAGCAGTGGCAAGTGCTCATCATACAGATAAAGCATTAGAAACTCCCCCTGAGAAAGTTTTGGTCCAGGCCAGCCAACGTGCTCAAATACAGTGCCCAGGTAGGGACTGGAAGTAGCTTAACCAGTTGCTTAATAAAACGCCATTCTGGTTAACAACCTTCTCTAGTGACAGCAATATTTACCACCTCCTTGATTTTTGCCCAAAAGGCATGAGTAAGGAATTATGCATAGCACATCCTTCTGTTCTAACTCCATTTGATGCCCCAAAAAAGTTCAGTTTTAATATCCTTCAGGATGGTAAAACTTGTGCCAGAAACCCTGTTCAGAAAAAAACTCTCTACCATTCATCTTTAGATTTTTCTTCAGACACCTCTGAATTTCAATAACAATTTTATATCATATTTGAAAATCTGTTCCACTAACTTCTTCATATTCTAAGATAGCAACTCAGATATTGTTTCAAATTAATTTTTAGTGTCCACTTCTGTTTAATGTCTAAAAAAATATTTGGAAACGTTCTTTGCTATGAATATCACTACTTGACATATGCCTGGGAAAAAGGAATCTGTATTGAGAATTGTTTCTGACATACAAGTTTTTTTTTTCTTTGTGGTTTTTATTGAAATCATACCCATACATTGGGGTGCACATCATAATAATGTGTGTTTATAAAGCACATCCATCAGATGCATTGAATTCTTGTATTGCCTTTCATAGCAGACTGAACCTAGTCCTGACTCTGAATGCTTCCAGATATTAATATGGATTCTGAATGGAAGTCCAGCCTTCTAGTTTCATTCTATTATCGTTTCATTTGGGAACCTGTGTTGAATTTATACCCAGCTAGCTTTAAAGTCATATGTAAAAATAATTTAATTTAATTTCAGGGTTTTTTCACACTCTCTGTAAAACATTACTACAGAAAAATGACAGCCAATGTTTTTTGTTTAGAGAAGTTTAAATGAGCTCTCTCTGCTATTTCAGTTCTCGGGTGTTCACTTCTCCTGAATTTCACATCACAGCCTGAAACTCGAAAATCTAAAAGTCAAACCAAAATCAGAAAAAATCTTTATCCAAATTTGGACTATAACATATGAAATCTCATGGAATAAGTAGCCTGAGAAAGACAGGGTTCTTAACGTGATAATGTCACTGTGCAATACTAAGCGGTTAACTCTGATGTTTTTTATACAGAGACCTCAGCCTGCTTCACCCCATGAAAAACAATGAGCACAAGAATTTTTAAATCACTTTTAAGGAATACAACAAAAATGGTTAAAGCTGTTTACACTGAAATGTAAAGAATTAAGCAGAGATTTCACTTCGTTCTTTTTTCCATTCACTGTTATGTTTTTATAAAAAATCTTTACCCTGTTTGACAGTCTTATAGATGGTATTAATGTCAGTAATTGCTATCCTTTCTTGGAAAGAAAGTGAAATTTATTGAGAAGGGCTTGAGCAGTTGTTCTTCTTGGAAATCAGTCCCATTTCCTGAAAACAAACAAAGAAACCAAGGACAAAAGAGGAAGGCGGGGGGAAGAAACAGCTTCAGCTTTGATTCTTGATTCTTACATATGTGGTTGCTGCTAGAAAAAAAAAAACAGGCATAGGATGTGGTTTTATCAGCTACTCCAAGATCTGACAAACTTGTGTCAATGTCATAGCATTTAAGGCATTGCTTTCAACTTCTTTTTTGGTCACAGGCTCACAGCAGTACTGCAAAAAATCTGTCTTGGCTGGCAAAGTCAGGCTGTTTTCAAACAGAAAACAGGAAACAGAGACAGGAAAGGAACAACTGAATGGAGAAGAAAAAAAGAGAAATTAGAATGCGTATAAATTAGAAAAATTAAAAAAAAAAAAAAAAAAAGAATGAAGTAGTAATTCCAATCACAATGTCCAGGATAACATTGAGGATTTAACCAAGGTAACTATAGGTGTCATAATCCTTTGATTCTCTTTCACTTTATTTCTAAATATTGGGGTGTTGGAGGCTCATGATATTTGGGGACAACTGTTGTGATTCCAGGCGGGGATGGCAGGAAGAGACTGGCATGTAGCTGGCACAGTGGCACAGCCCACCTCTTCCTGCACATTAATTCTCTCCAAATCAGTCAAATTGTGGGTTGTCAAAGGCTTTAAAGAATAGTCCAATCTCCTACATTCTTTTGTTTATCATTAAAGTCTAAACTTTAGACTGTCTGATTTTGTCCACTGTTTTCTGTTCCTGTCTTTCTCTTATTTACCAATACTGGCCAGTATAAATTATCCCTGGAACTATGAGCCATTAGATTAATTCAGTGATTTAGGGACTCCAACAATTTTTGTCTTTCAACAACAACATGAGGGGAAAAAAATTTTTACCTTGAGCAATTCAGAATATAGACCTAAGATAGCTGAAATTAGGACAAGTCCTTCACTTTCAAAGTATTTTCCACTGAATAAGATACAGATTTTGCTTTGGTCCTAGAAACTGAAAATTGGTCAATTTCTCCTGAATTTTATGTTTCATTAAGACATTTTGTACATCTGTAGTCACCAATTTCAAAAAGGAGGTGACTATTCACTACAGTAAGGGAATAAATCAGGAATGCATCATTGACTATGACAATACAGTCACTAACATAGATAGTTATTGCAATATATTTTGTCTTGCTGGTAGAGTCCTGTATATTTCTAGTGTAGGAAAAAAAAAATAATCCCCCCAAAACTCAGTGTGTTTTCAGGACCTAAGGGCACAGTCATTACAGGGGGTATGTAGGTCACTTGGCATTTTTATCCTTTTTTCAAATAAGCATATGTTGCTAGTTAATGGCCATTAAAACCCCACTCTGTCTCATTGCAGGCAGTATTCTTTAAATTATTTTCCATCAGTGAAATCACAGAAGCCTAACATGGAACCATTGTTCGTCAGAGAACTTAAGGATGAATGTCAATAGGGAAGCAACTGAAAAAGCAAAAAATTGTCTTTTCTTAACTTATCCCACCCATAAGTGGAGGAATTTACTGGTAACAGGATGCCTCCAGTTATAAATAATATTTATTGTACCATTATGCTATATCACAGCTGCTAATAAAACCTGGGATAAAAATGTAAGGTAAAGTCTACCTCCTGAAATGGTTCATGATCTGAATGAAAACCTGCTTTATAAAGACAAGCTGTAAGTGCCAGAAAGGTATAAGTTACCTGCTGGAGTACTGCTGATTTGGTGCAAAAATTGTTTCAAAGAATGAGCTAAAATGAATATGTTCCAAGTAATCTAAGATGTAAATGTAATGCATTGCTCCAGGAACTCTCTACTTGTTTTTCAGCGTGACAGTTCACTGAACTGTACTGAGTGGCAGTCAGAAAATGAACAGATCTGTTTTAACTTCAAGCAGATCTCAGTGGCTGCAACTGGCAAAAATATGATTCTTAGCAGTTGGAGATGACGTCCTCCTTCTCTGCTTCAGTAAAGCAGAAAGGATTTGGAAGGTAAAAGTAGACCTCTCTCTATGTATCAGACACGTAAACAGAAGTAATGGGGAAAGTTTTAATCTAGAAGAAATGCTAAAAACAATGACTTGCAATAAATCTTTGCTGGTTAATGCTGCAAAAAAAAGAAATACATTTTTAACCACAGAAGTTGTGACTTTAAAGCACAGAATATCTTTGATCTTCCATTGAAACTACTACAGAAAAAATATGAAATGCAGTCATTTCCTCATTAACAGAACAATAATGAAATAGTCACATTTTGCTTTCATTTTTAAATAGATTCTGATACCTTTACCTATTTTCAACAGTACTTATGAAGCTGGTGGAAACAGTAATTGAATATAGTACTAGTTAATGTATGTAAAGACATCATAAAGTATCTCATAAACACACATCCTGGTGAAAATATATCACTTTCAATAGCTACTGTATATGACTCCAATTATATTGGAAATACAACCTCATTTCATTGACACCATTAGGTCATACTACCAGTATTTCTTAAAAATCTCCATTTGGAGTATTATCAAATCTCAATCTTTTCATTTTACAGCAGCTTGCAACCAAGTAACAGGCTGTTAGGTCAGTTTGTTCATAGTAGGAGTCAAAAATAACAAAGGACTGGATTTACCGTTCTGAAGGAGAAAATCGTCAACAAAGATGGAATCATGAGAAAAAATTAGAATACACAATACTTGAAGTTCAACATTGAGTTTAATCATGGGCACTTTGTAATTAAAAGACAGATTTTTTTCAGCTTTAAAAGACTGACCTAACATTCTGTAGAGAGGTAAAATTTTAAGATTCTTTAGGAAATATTTTGTGTGAAGATCACCTGTTTTAGATAATTTGCCAAATATTTTTATACTTATTCTCTAACTTCTAGAGAGAATTCTAGTTCTCAGATTCCCTTGATTCCTATGAATCCAGTTTTACAACACAGAACAGTTTCTGAGCTCCATCAGTTTTGCTGGTCAGAAAAATCTGGCAAATTACTTAACGATGTCCGTGCTTAAAATTCATCAGCTGATTTTCCTACTATTGACTAAGTCCTGTTAACAAAGATGGAAAAGCCACTGTAGGCTTTCATGTATATGGGAGTGTATTAAATATCTGTCTTGTCTGAGCTTAGTGGTGTAGTTGGTTAATACCCTGGAACTAAATAAAAGAGATATTTAAAGAAGGTGTAGCAGAAGAGTGAAGTCTTGCAATGAGACTGGGGAAAAAAAAATATAGGAGAGAAGATCAGCTACTTCACCTGAAAGATCTTGCCTGCTTTTTTACACTTTGTTTTGGAGCATTACGACTTCACTGGACCTTCAGTTTCTGATTATGCATTCCAGGTAGCAACAGTAACATAATTGTGCATGCTAGCAACAACACCTGGCCTGAACACTTACTTCTGATGTATGTCTTTATAGGTACAGCAGGTATTAGATATGGTGTTTCACCTTCAACTTAATAACGTGTTCTAAATTCCATTTTAAAAACTTGTGCTAACTTGAGAGAAAGGAATACAATCTTCTCTTATATATCATTCTTTCTGAACAATTTTTTTTTTTTCCTTGCAAATATTCAGGCAAGCAGGGTTTTACAGTAGGTATATGAAATACTGTCTGCTATACAAGGGTGGGGGAACTTCTCCCACAGAGACAATTAAATGAGCCAGACAAGGATCTGGCTGTCATCTTTACAGATAGGACAACATATAAACTCTCACATTTAATTGGTGCGAATGTGACAAGAGAAAACTGAACATAAGGTCTCTAGACAGCCAATAAATCTGGCTTGTGTCTTTCTCCCTCAATCAAAGACAGAAACTGGCTATTTTTATATCTTAGGTTCATGTGCAATTTTTTGTGTGTGTGCAAAAGAGGGCAGGAAAGAAAGCTTTTAACTGGACAAAAATGCCATAAGCTTGCTTTTATTCCTCTACTGCCTAAAATATTCTCCCAATCTGATGTCCTTCTGAATGGATCAAAACTGCTATGATTTTTGTTTGATTTTTAAAGTCTCCTCCTGTTTATTACTTCGAGGTCAGACAAGCCAGAAAATTTATCATTCCACAGACATTTCATTATTCATCTTTTCTCTTGTGTTAGGCACTGTACATCTCTAAAGGAGCATAACATACACAGAGCAGAAGGGGAAATGAAGGCACATACCCAGAGAACAACTTGCCCAAGGTCAAAGAGTGGTTGTTATTGCAGAGAAAGAAATAAATCCCAGCGGCCCTGTGTTCCAGGCCAGAATCAGGACCCTGAATGTATCACCTCTTTAACTGATAAGGCCATGATAAAATTTAAGGAATCTTGGGAGCAGAAGAAATGCTAAATTTTTGTTTGCTTCCAAGTTTTTTTCTCTCAGCCTACTCCAAGCAGCTCATACAAATTACTTTCATGACTAAGAAATTTCTGCTACGTCAATTCCTGTTGATTCACGGTCTATCCGCGCCTATAATGCCCCATGAGAGCGTGTCATATTCCCTGTGTGCAGAGTAGCCTATATGGGGTATTTTCTATGGACACCACAAGATCTGCTTCTTTCAGCAAGGGTGAAAGTCAGTAGTCAATGTAGAGCAGGGTAAAGGATAGAAAACTCGGGGTCACCAACGTCATCATGGGAAATAAAATAAATCATTTGTAGAAGTAATACTTTAAGTAATACGTCATATAATATTCTATATAGCTCTATAATAAAGCTATCTTTAAGAAGTTTGGCATTTTCTCTCTCAACTTAATACACACCAGCTGAAACATTTGAGCTAACAGTCTTTGAAGTTTAGCAGTAATGTGGAAATGGAAGCAAACCATTTTCAGTTCTTCATTTTGAACTTACTCTCCTAGGTTCAGATTTTAGTGTCTTCCATTCAGATTTCTCATTTCTTCCCATGGGATGAAGTGCCAATCAAAAGAAATGGAGGAAATGGAAAAAAGGACTTACTCTGGTGATAAGAGGGGGATTAGAAAAGTTTCTGTTCAGGATGATGTAGAAAATGGCACAAGATACCTTGTACATAAATTTTACTAAGAAAAGGGCTTTTGAATGCTCCTAGATTTCTGGATAGCTGTATTTTAAGTATTTCAAAATAAATAAAGGTCAATAACTCATAAGTAATAGAAGCAATTTCTGTTAATCTTCTATTAATTATTTAGGTATGCAACCTTCATTTAAAGTGTTTCTGACAATCCTTTCTGTGAGCTAAACAGTACATTTGAAAAACGAGCCTTGAACAAACACAGTAATTTTCATAATATTCTTTTATTCTACATGAACTCCTAATTCATGTGATGAATGGGAAGTTTTGTAGTGTTAAAAATCATTATGCGAGGTAATAACTGTGAATACATACTAATAGTTTCCTATTTGATAGTCATATCTGCAGCAACCATTCCGTAAACTACAAAAACTAGAAGGCAGAACTTAGTTCAAACTAGTAATTGAGCAAACAAAAATACTGCTTTTCAGAAATCTTTGACTTAACTCTTTCGCCTCTGAAAAGAATTTCAAGCTAAATACTCGTCATATATTGTAGTAAGGGCACCTTAATCTATTTTTTCTTTGCTGTCCAGTTAGCATAGTTGTCACTTGACACTGTAACTTCTGTATCCTTGCAATCTTACTTCGGTTGCTCAGCTCCTGGATAACCATGCAAAAACAGATGGAAAAATTGCTTCTTGCTATGGATGGACCAAAAACTTTAGCCCTTGTATTCTCCTTAGAATGAAAGATGCTCTTGTGAATTAGGCAGATGCTCTTAACTTTGATAACCTTCTCAGACGTAATGTAGCGACTTTCATTCTCCTGCCAGAGGAGGGAGAATATTAAGAAGAGAGGTTGCTGCAATGTGATTTTGTGATATATTCATCATCATGTCTCGGTGCTGTGGAACAGAATTCTTACGGAATACTGACACATACTTAAAATTTGGTTATCCTTGGAAATGGCAAAAAAAATCATTGGCATTTTTACTCACACACTCTCGTGCCTTTAAATCACCACCCTGTTATCACATCTGCAGTCTCTTGAAAGAGTGAAATTGCCAGTAAGAAATAAACACAGGATGTTCAGAACAAATGACAAAAAATAAACAAAAATGTTCAGATCTTTCTCAGCAGGAGGCTGTGTGAAACTAGACATTTGGCCTAAGTTTCCTAGAATAGAAGGAAAAAAGTAAAGGAAGAAAATGAGGTAAAAAGTAGAACAATCAAGCAAACTAACAAGCAGTGCTTCAACCCAGTGTTATCAGAGAGCCTGGGAGACAGGAAGGAATAGGCTGATACGATTTATACACTTAATACTTTTCCATGGATAAGGTATTCTGTGGCAGCATGTGCATTATCAATAAGCAGAGAAGTATCTAAAATCCATATTATCTCCACTTCACAGGGAATGTAGTTATGAAGTCTCACACTGTAAATGTAGTTTGGCTTTTCAAGAACTTATGTTAGCATTTACCATTTCCATGAGTCTTCAGCTTGCTTATTTGTTGTTTGCACATACACTTGATAATAAGTGATGACTCTGCCAATATAAATTAATAAGGTTTTACTGTATTTTACTGCTTTTTCTTCCACACTATGTTTCTATTTTAACTATGATCACATAATCAGAAAATTAGAATGTATTCAGATTTAGTTATTTTTTTTTACTATATTTGTATTGCTTCTTAGAGCATTTTATTAAATTAAAAAAAAAAAAAAAAGTCAGAGTAAGATGAAGTACGGACAGCTGAAAAATCCTAATGGATGGCTTGGCCTTGCATTTTGCTAAGCTCAACCTCTACTAAAGATGCAAGTTTTGCATTAAAAGCAGTGAGGAAAGCTTTACAGTCCAAGAAATAAAATTGTAACGAGGGTATCTCATAGCTGAGGTACTGTTTCAGCATGGTAAAATTGGTATAGTGAGAAAATAAAGCAAAAGCATTCAAAGAGGAAAAATATTTTTTTATTATTTTATTCTATCTTTCCATGCTCCACCAAAAGGTAAGATTGACACGTACTCTGACAATTATATTTTAGAAAGATAACTTTACTTTAATAGAATCAACCTCTAAACTAGTTAGAAGCAACACGTACATTCTTTACTGTAATAGTTTTATTTGGTCACTGTTTGTATACTATCAGCTTTTCAATAAAGACTCTGTGTTACAAGAAAAAAATTGGAGGATGAAAAGGTAGTAACACACCTTTGCAGGATAGTAGGTCACTAAACTAGTCTCTCCTAGAAGCTAACCTCCCTGCACCATTAATACACTACTTCCAGTTTATGTCATTTTGTTCAGAGTTTTGTAAGGTGGATCTCACTGAAACATAAACTTCTTATTCAGTGGGACTCAAATACAGTCATGGAGGATGATTTTGAAGAGAAACCACGGAGGATGGTTTTTAAAAGATTAAATCTCAGAACTAGGATTGTCAAAAACCTGAAAAACCAGGTACTCTGGATGTTAGGTGAGATGTAGATTCCAGCTCATGACAGAAAATGTACATTTCAGGCTATTTCTTACCTCCAAAACATGCTTTATTGCTTTGGAATGTTTCAAGTCATGACAGAGCTGTACTCAGAGCACCTCAGAAATACCTGGTCTCATTCAATATACAGGCGTAGCAGTAAAGTAATTAGAGATTAAAATGGACATTTCTTCTGCAACGCCAATGATTTTTGTACAAACACAAGACACCAGAAAGAAGAAATCAAATTTTCCCTCAAATGTTATGAGTATGAACAGTTGGCTGCCTGTCAAGCTGTATGAGCCTTTGCATGATATTATTTATGTTGGCCCACAGAGCTGTAGGTGCCCTATGGAGACAGGAGGAAGCTAATTGGAAATTTTGATAATTTCTTGGTACCTACTTTACCTACAGAGTTATCACTTATCTCTTAAGAATCTAGGCCTAAGAATCTGCATCTGTTTTGAAATGGAGTTGACATTTTTCAAGAAGAATAGCCATAATCTGGGACTTCAAAATAGCACAAATTCAGACCAGCTTTCTACAATACTTACATTTTTTTGAAAATCCCAGCCCTCAGTCATCTGCTTGTATAGAATACACAAAGTAAGAAATGTTTTCCAGTACTGCTGTTTGTACAGAAGACTAAGTAATTATATTCCCCCAATACTGCAATTAATATTTTCTGTTTACTCAACGTGGGGGCTGGTCTAATGCTTCTCACTTAAGTAAAGCACAAGATTTCAGTGACTGAATATATATGCAAAACAAAATAGTGGCAAGCAAGGATCAGGAAAGTATCATGATTTCTTTTTTTGTTAGAGAAGCAACAACTTCTTTTAATGTTTTGAAAGGCTGTCAAACTGATATTTTGGTATCTGTTTCATCCACCAACTCCTGACTTTAACACTTCTTCCACCACCAAAGGCTGAAAATTCCTCTTTAACACGACTGTGACAGATCATCGTACCAGGTGGTACCACTAAACAATTAAGAACTTGTTCAAAGGCTCTTATTTATAATTTATTTCATTAAAATCAAAGTTTCCTTTCAGCTTATGCAAACCATAGTAATTTCCACTGATGTTCTATTTTGGAAAGTAAAAAATATGTGCAACCATTACACAACTGAGAACACTTACAAATAGGCAGAAATATAAAGAGGCATTAACAGCAGAAAACACAATGTATAATAAATAGAGTATGTAAGTATTTAATGAGTCAAGTCTTGCTATGAATTAGTGACTAAGTGTATTACTGAGTAAAATGGATATTTCTTCTGCAACACAAATACTTTATGTGCAAACAAAAGACATCAAATACAAGAAATCTAATCTTTATTCAATTCAAGCTTTATTCAAATCAAGTCTGGTCTTATTCTTAAGTTCAAATATTTTACCAAAGCTATCAGTTTTCTGCTGTTGAGGTTTATTGTTCCTACAGTTGACAAATAACCGCTACTAAACATAAGATCTATGTGCAGGGTGAGCAGGGACTGTGTCTTTATTTTCAGTATCGCATATCTTCTTCTCAAAGAGGACTTTTAAAGGCTTTTATGAAAGCAATGTTTCATAAAGTGAGAGTATGAGCATATTCTTAATATTAGGGTAGTGTTTATGGGGACTGGGAAGTACAAAAAGCAGGATATTAGGAAATATCTATGTTTTATAGTCAAGTAAGGAAATTAGGGTTATATAGTGGAACTGATTTTGCGGAAATTTAGATTTATCTACAATGGAGACAACTTTGCTTAAGCATGTTGTCCAAATACACTTATAATCAATAGAGAGAAAAGATCTTGTAAGCATGATTCATCTGACCCATTCTAGACACCAACCTTTGGGTAAAACAAATTTTTCTCTGGAAATGTCTGCTTTCCTCCCCAACTACAAAGAGTGGCTGAATAAAGAGTTCAGATGTAGTCATATACTTTGCAGTCACGTAGATAGAAGAATCTAAGTTTTGGGTATGATGAAAGAGGGACTTCTGAGTACAGGAAGAGGGAAGGTAGAAATATGTCAAAAGCAAAAAGACAGAGAGAGAGGAGCGTTATTTCAGCTAGTATATAGCAGATGTGTGGCATAAACCTGTGGGAGCAACATGCTCAATCGTTGCGTCTCGCTGCCAGTAGCTGTACTGCTCTCGGGAGCAAACTACAGCCTTCACATGGTGCTGCAACCTCCTCTGTAGGTACCTCAACTCCTTCAAGGATCTCTAGCGTGGTAATTCACAGAGGGATTGAGGGAGATTTCAGAGTGGGAACCAACGAGCATTTGACTCTGGTGCCAAAGCAGGGTTGGTGCGGTAAGACGGCTGCCATGAGCTCGTGGGTGTGCGGCTGCGTATGCTGTTGGGCTGACAGCAGGTGTTCAGCAGAAGGCAGCACATTCTGCCTGGCTCGTATATATTTTTCCTGGAGGAAAAAATCCTGGAAGAGAGACTGCAAAGGTAGCATGGGTGGATATTTCTGCTTCTTAGTAGAAATAATGGGTCTGTATGCAGTGACGGTTAACATCTGTATCAGCGAAAAATGTGTCAATATATGAGCAGATGCTGGAAATTCATATGAAAATCATCCTGCACAGGTAAAAAGCCTCTACATCAGGACTATACGGGAAAGAACTCAGGAAGAACATGATAGCCACCAAAACCTGTAATTTCTTGCTCCTAGAAAGCTTCAAGCTGTTAAATATCTCCTGGATGCAACATAGGGTGCAGCTTCAGTGAACCGTCTGGTTTGTACCTCACACGTGCAGTTGGTTTCTGGCACTAACTTTTGGACCAAGTAAAGAAAGAGCTGGAACAAGATCCTTGCCAAGCAAAAACTGAGTTGTTACTTTCTTGAAGGTTAAATCCATTTGCAACATGTGCACAATCCATCTTTCTGCTAGTGTTAGTTAAGCAAGTACTAGCCGCACCACAAGACCCTGAGCCAGTATTAGAATGGATTTATCAACAGGGGGTTGTTACAGGATTGTAGCAGCAGCAGAAAAAAAATCCTGTGATGACATTCGGCTTACTACTGAAACAGAGAAAAAAAACCCCTTTTTTAAGAAATACCTCTTCAGAGAGAGTCAGATGAAGGAAAAATTCTTCTGGGAAATGCATCTCAAGACATCCTTGTCAAAAAATGTCTGCGGGAGAAAGAAATGCAAAGCAAAAATTTTTTTTTTTTTACACAAATTTAAGCACAATAGACATACTACAAAATAATTTAAGGTGAATAGCCCTACGAATGCTTATTCATATTAAACGCAAAAGCTGGGCAAACCAATGAACTATTGAGTGATATTATGCATCAAAACTCGATCTTTTACGATTGGCCGACTCATATGAGCTGCGCATCCAGCCAAATGAACTTCTTTTTATGTTTTATTTTTCATCTCTTAAGTGCATATTTCCCACTTGAAATTTGTTGTCTGGAAACACTGGTTACCATTTGCTGTTTTTACAATAAAGTACTAATGGCTATGCTTGATGAAATATCTTTAGAAATTAAGCACTAAATTTTAAGTGAAACAAATCCATAATTTTTATGTAAATACAGTTTTTGCAAAGACTTGCATAAGTGTCAGTGATTATATACTGAAACAATGATCATATAGAAAACAGAGTATATCAGGTTTTCTTTAAAAAAAAACAGAAAATTTTACTCAGAAAAGTATAGGTTTTCAGTTCTGCCTAAACTATCGAGGCTATAATTTTCACTTTTGGAAAGAACTGTTGACAGTCAACAACAATAATTGCTTGAATCTGATTTATTTTGAATACCTGATCATATAATACTATATTAATCAAAAAGAAAAGCCATAAACCTAAAAAACTAGCAATTAAGTATCAAGTTAGTAACAAAATACTGTCAGAATGCCTAATCTATATGACAAACCTACAGGCACTACTGTCAATAAATATATTTGAGTTTTAATGGTGGATACTCACTCATCAAATAGCTATGTCTATGCATAATATAAAACATTTATATACAATTGCATTTGCAACCCATACAGGCTGTTGCATCTCATTCTACATTACTGCTTCTGAACAATGATCTTTAAATATCACTGACATAAAAGCTGTTGATAATTTTGTTTTTATGAATAACATTATTGTAAATTTAGGCTGTTTACTGGGCATATACAATTTACTACAGCCTTGTAATGGTATTGAACTTTTTATTGGGAAGAAACAAATAAAATAAAATCGTATGTATAAATTTTCTTATATTTCAAAGGGACAGCAGACAATGACAAGTATTATTTACTACTCCTATTGTATCTAGGAGCCTTAGACAAATAGCCTATCGTGCTAAGCACTGTATAAAGACACAACAGAATACAGCCTCCATCCCAAAGAATTGATAACATCAATAATACAGAATATTAAAAGATTAAATGGGAAACAGAAAGAAGAAATAGATGAGATTCATAAAAATTGTATTACAACAGACCATCAAATTATTGTAGGTATGTCTACTGTTTTTTCCATAGAGGCAAGTTTTCATAGATTACATTGTCATTATGCTTTCAAGTAGTAACAAGGTGTCATGGAGACATCAGAAGATGAACAGACAAATAAAGTCTTCTAATGGTCAAATTGCTCATTAAAAATATATTATGAAGGAATTGCACCACACTTGTATTCAAAAGCCTGCAGAAGAGCAACAATATTGACTTTTATCTGACTCTTTCACTGTAAGTAAAATTGCATAATTTCTACATAATAGGTGATGCTGGACATTAATTCCTCTACATAGCTTAGAACTTTTATCTCCAGGCTTTTTCCCCTAACTTAATTTGAGAAGTAGTGATAATTTTATCATCTTAATCACCTTTTTTTCTACAGAAGAGATTATATGTGGGGTTTTGTTTTTTTTTTTTAAATCTATCAGGCTTCTCACCTGAAAAAATATCTATATATCTTTGCCAAAGCCCCCTGGAAAACCAGACAAAAGTGGAACTGATCTAAAAAGGAAAACTAATTTTTCAGAAATAACTAAAAATATTAGACTTTGTTTCAATTGTCTTGCAATGGATACATTTTCAGCCCATAAATTACTTTAATTCCCTCCTCCAATGTCACTCACACTGTTTTATTGTGAAAAAAGTCCTTTAGTGAGAGCCAGGGATTTTTACAAGAAAAAAAAGTTCAGTGATGATTTGATAACTTTTAATCAAGAAGTAGTTCTTAACAAAAAAAAAAATCATCACTAGGCTACTATTTTACAAGGAAAAAGGGTTTAAAAAGGACCTTTGTTTTTTGGAAAACAAAAAAATAATTAACCAGAATGTTGACACTGTTTCAAAAACTTTTAGTACTTTTATGCTGGCATAAATATTTTAGGTAAAAAAAGGAAAATGAACTTTAACACTATTCCACCTTAATGGATGTACTTTTACTTGCATGTCCTACTACATGCAAGTAGTAGCACCAGAAGACTGGCCAACATGTACCTAACAACTTGTGTCCTGTTCACTTCACAGGAACGTAAGTAGCCTTGAGGTGACTCCAGGGACATGAGTGTGCTGGTGGGGGGAGATGGAAAGCAATGATTGATGTAAGCCCTAACCCCATCAGTACGGATGACATAACTCACAGCATCTAGCCCATTCTGTCAGTGCCTATTTCATACACCTTTTCAGAGAGATAAGGAGGCCAGCATCAACTGTCAGGCCGATGTAGGATACTTCTACAAAGTCAGAGTGTGTGTGTGTGTGTTTAGTCATGCTAAACTCAGATGGCTTTTTTGGTGTGGTGGTCACACTGTCCCAAACTCTGGGTGGCCTTCGTCTGACAGTATAGAAATTGAAAGACGAAAGAAAGACACGAGGTTTTATTTCTTTCCTTGTCCAATCCTCCTTAGGATGGGGCAAAACAAAGCTGCCTCCTCTCTGGTATTCCAGTTAGTATAGATAGCCTTATGTCTTCACCTCCTGATTCTTACCTTACAGATGGAATAATAGAGGCTAGCTTTTGTAAAGCTCTTTTAGGCTTATTATTGGATAACTTGTATAGTGCAAAGACCAGTAGATTGAAGGTCAGCCCTGCTATGCTTAGCCTTGTGTTATCCTCGCTCTTGGGATTTGTGAGGAGCTGGGGATCATCAACTGACATCACAAGACCTCTGCATCAATAGTAGGTTGCCAGAGTCCAAACATCTTCCAGTCATCCGTCTGTTATCTCTATTAGTATATACCAAACAATAACAGTCGCTATATCATTTCTGTTATGTGGCAGGATATTTTATATGTAAGAGGATTTTCCTAGTATTCTGATGATTTTTTTTACTCAAAGACTAGACAAAAAGGACAAAAAGAATCAGTTCTAGGCATGGAAGTCATAAATACTTCAAATTATTTCCACATCAGTTACTTCCTGGATTTAGTTACTCTTTCCACTTATTGTGTGTTTTCCAAATGTTTGAAAAAAAAAAAAAAATTCTATAAGGCTGGAGACCTAGTCCCCTGAAATACTCTGTAGCCCAGGAAACTGTAGTACTTTTGAATATGTGCATACACACCGCCATGTACATAGACATACGTTTAGACAATTTTACAGTATGTTACACATTTCATCCGGGGCAAGTCCTGCATAAACTAGAAATTTACTCTGCAATTCCAGTCAAATAAAGTTTTTAAAAAAGAACATCTAACACACAAAAGATCTGCAATAAAAACCACAAAGGGTGCTTCTCAGGTTGAGAGAAAAGGTTACAGATATGAGAATGAAAAAAAAGTGCAGAAATTATTGTAATTTGCGTTTATGATGTAACCGCCTCCAGTACAGATTAAAATCAGAACCCCTACTAACAGTCACTTTCATAAAGCAGCTTGTGGTATCAGGAAAATGTCTTTTCTTCTGATCCCTACCTATTGAAAGAATATGCAGAATACACAGAGCTCGGGATTCAGTGTCAATTAGAAAGCAACTCTCTACAGTTTGCCCCTGTAGTAGATGTCAGGCAATGAAAGGTTACCAGCTGGCTTTGGAAGAAAAGAGAATAATATGCTAATAATGAAATGTGTCTGCTGTTTAGTCTTATTCTATATTTAATGAGATTATTGTAATGTGGTTGCTATCTCAGGCTCTTATGAACGCAGAATACCTAAGGAATATCTTCTTCCCAGAAGCTTTTCTTTTCATGGAGGAGGAAATGCTGACTGTCCATAAGACACCTTGTACCCTCTGTAACAATAACACAACTGCCTCAGAGTTTCAGTGTCATCATGATAGAAGTCTTTAGAATTTGATATTCTGCAGTGGTGCGGTACCACCTTTATATTGTGCTGGAAAAACACCACTCTGAAATGACAGAGAAGAGAAGAGAAGAGAAGGAACCCATGTAACAAAACTTTGAAGTTTTATAGCTTCAAAGGAATGGTTAAAAATGTAAAACATGCCAATTTTTTTTGTTAGTTTCTTAAATGTGTAGAAATTAGAAGTGACCTCTCTAAATCACACAAATTTTATTTAATTCGTTCTTGGGTCTGTTCTCTGACTTACTTCAATTATTTCATGATCCCTGATGTACTTGTGCACTACACACGTCCATGATAAACCCCGGTTAACAGCTAACAGCTGAAGCACATTAGATGAATAACCTTGGAATTCAAACACTGCTACTTGTAAAATCAGAAATTAAATCCTATTCAAAACAACCACAAGTGGATGATCTTGCATTTTTAAAGCTGCAAAACCCAAAGGCTCAGCTTGCTCTTAGTCCCTTTACTGAGATCATTATCTTATCTAATGGCCTGAAATTGCTTTTCATATAGTCAGTCTGGTTTAAGCAGTTATAAAATCTTAACTCTGCTAACACTGCACAAAATTGAAAAAGGCTGGCCCATAAAGAAGCAAATTTGAATTAAATTCCAAGAGTGAAGCCAGTGTGTTGAGAAGTTTGGACGCCACTATGGGAAGGTATATACTAGCTTGCAAGAATAAAATCTAGTCAATAATCTGCTTTCAAATGATAATGTCATGAATGAGAAAGGAAAATAGCTCTTACGTTAGATAATAAACAATATCTATCCTGATATCTACCCTAATAAACAATAATTCCTAAAAGACATTGCCTGAAGTTCTGAATATCCCACCTACCTAAATACATAATCCATTTTTCTTGCTATAAATGGCTTATCTGTACAGTTGCATAAAGTTTGTTTTTTACAAAACAAAAAAAAATAATTACTTTTTTTGTGAACCACAGTTTATTACAACTGATTTTAGTAATAGAAGCTGCTGTATGAAGGCAAATCAAGGCTTGTTATGTCAAAGCATAAAATATTGCTCCACTTGAACACAAAATCAGAATAAAGCATCAAGTAACCTGGTTTTGTATTACATATCATCTGCTGATATATGGAAAATTATGAAAACAATAATGTAACCTTCAATCTTCTTTTTTCTGAAGTTCCAGAAATGGTAAAAAGTTGTAAGCAGAACCCTTGCTTCTTGAGGAAGTTTATACATCCTCGCTTATCACATTTACAAAATGAAAAGTTGGCAACTGTACCTACTGCCAGCAGTGTGTCAACGCTTTACAGTTGGGCAGTTGCCGAGAAGATACTTTTCATAACTTGAAGGTAGATTGAAATGGTTGCTCTCTGAAATTACTGTCATGAAAGTGAATGATTGAAATTACTTGTGGCCTCAAAATGTAGTGAAAGAAGGTGGCTGGAATCATTAAAGGACATTTTAGGATGCTTTGCGTGTATTATCTTTTTTGTCAGTACCGTGTTAACATTTTTCACAAACATTTTTAATGGAAAACATTACAACAATTTATTTATCTTTTTGTCTGCTTTCCATGCCATATATTGGGATATTGTTTCATTCAGGTTTTCTTGTTCAAGTGCCTGAAAACAAAGTGTTTTAAGTTTCATTTAAAACCAGAAATATGTTGATTCTGATTGTACTTGGAAAAGTCCTGGAAAAGCTGCAGTTTAGTTATGAAATGACCTGTGAACTGGTCTCTCCAGCCGGATTTTGATTTCTGTGATGCAAATCAGTCAGTACTTTTCATGAGTCATCAATTCTTTTTCAAAGTATAAGTTTTGACACATTATGGGAGGGAAAGTACAACCACAATGACCAGCCTTGAGTCCATCAGCTACTGAAAACAGCATTAAAAAAAAAAGTAATGGATTTTAGTTTAGCAAATTTGTGTGGTCTTGTTTGCTTGTATTCAACAAGTTGCAAAGTTTTGCAAGAAAAAGAAACCACGAGGTATCCAGTATATTTTCACCCTTAAATTCAGTGGTGATCAGAACTCATAGTCATATGGCATTACACCTTTGTGTGTTTCAGTTCTTGAAGAAATGCCATCACGGTCAGGTTTATTTTCTAAACCTGCAACATGAGGTTTGCCCAACATTTTGAAATTTTACTGAGTTCATCCATCTAATTGCTTGATCAGTCTTCTGCAGTTTGCTGCTTGTAATGCGAGTTTCTGTAAAAACGAGAATCCCAGTGTGAGTTTATAAATTTAATAGATACCTCCTTTTCTAATATAGTCATCTAAAGCAAACCTAAAATGCATTAACATAACTGTACTGAAGTTTCCTAGATTTGCTGAAATCAGTGGGGAGATATTAATTTACTTCACCTCTAGTTCCAGTCTGATCGCTTATAACTACTAGTCCCCACCACTTACGGCCTCTGACATGTAAAAACAAATGTTCATCTTTCTCCTCAAACCCTCCTAATATTTTTCAATAACAGTATAACCTTTTATTTGGACTAGAAATGTCATTTCTTTCCCAGATAAGAAATGCAGCTATTTACATTAGAATCTAGTGAATGAAAAGAATTTCCTGATACTGGATTACGATACAATAGCATTGCTCAAAACCAGAGCTCCTCCTGGGCTGTAGGATCATTGTATATTTTTGTATGTAAGCAGTTCTGACTTGTTTCCCTTTTGAAATGGAACCCTTGAAAGCTACAGCTGCAACTATGAAAATGCATGAGGAGTTTAGAGTCTTTGTGAAATTTCATTCATCTCCCTTTGACAAGACAGCAAGTTGTTTGTGAAAGACCTACATCAGATGCTTATGTTTATGTTATGCACTCCCATGGTAATAGGTTTCTCATTTTATTTCAAGGTTTTTCTTTCCTTTTGCAGTCATCTTGAAGTTTCAGTAGAAGAAAAAGTTCCTGTGAATATTCTACTCACTGAAATTTGAAATACAAAGTATGGACTTTTGGGAGCAGCTTGCCTTTTTCCCTAGGGGTGGGATGGCAGGACAATTGCAGACAGTGGTAGAAGTGAGGTATTGTTGACATGAGAAGGAGGGTCAACCCCTGAAACCCCCCCGAGTCTCACAGTGGGAGCCAGAAAAGAATAGAGATTGCAGTTCCTATACAGAGAGAAAATATTAGATGAATATGCACCATTCTACCCTACAATCTAGAGATCCCAGCAGCCTGGAGTCCCTGGAAGACTTATGAAAGTGGTACAAGCTAAAAAACAGTTTCATGCATGCTTCTTCATACCTAAAACTCTTGACAACCCCACTGCTTGAGGCACGTGCTGGTCTCCAAAGCCCAGCAGAAAAGAGCACAAGTGACACCGACCAAGCATAACGAAACACAGAAGACAAGAAAACCGAAGCAATCACAGACACCAGTCAATTATGAAATCAATAAGCAATTCGGTAAGTCTGGGAAAATACAGAGACAACCATCCAAAATAAAAGCCAACATTTCAATAAATACATATCCATATAAAAATAGGTAGTGTGTCAGATCAAATTGGGCAAGCTTATAGAGTCATGTTAATTGAATTCATTGTACATGAAGATTATTGACTGGCATCACCAAGTAAAAAAATAATGAAGACTGTTAAAAAAAAAAAAGAAAAAGCCAGGAAACAAGAAGACATAGACACAATAATGACATTCCTGAAGTCAGAAAGAATAGGAATATAATCCTGCACTTAAAGACCTGCAAAGAAACCCCTCAGTTTAGTTCAAATCCTTTTTCAGCCTTGCTTGTTTCTGTGTTTTTATACATGCCTCTAATTTCTCTGTTCCTCCTCTGTAACCCAAAGCTAAGAGCTTCTAGAGTTGCCCATATACTGTGCCCATATTTAAAGGGTAAACTGAGGAAGTTCTTTTGCTTGAAGACATGTAATAAAGTGCCCTAGCAGGTTAGTCCTGCCTCTTGAAAAGAAAACCAGACTGTGGGTTTTGTTTCCTTGTTCCAAAAATATTAGAAATCTGAATCCATTCTCCAGGAATACATAAATTTACTTGTGAATATGTTGTCAGCTGTTCACAGAGAGATGTTTTGTTTTATTTCTGCATCCTACATACAACTGTTTCCTGTACTAGAGAGATCTTGGCCTTGTCATATTAAAGTATGACAGCCTAGGAGCCATCCAGATGATATGAAGGCTGTGGAAGCTTTAATTTCTTTTGAGCGCACTGTGAAAGTACCATGAAATCTCCTATTTGAGCCAGCTGTGAAGCTTCCAGAGGTTTCCTCTACAGCAAGTGCTGGGTTAAGATTAAACTAGGCAAAATGCCTGAAGAGATACTGAATAGGTTTGATACAAATTACACTGTCCTGCTGGTTTGAAACTACACATTACTAGAATCATTAACCATAATCATCCTCAATTACAAGCACTGTAAGCACACATACAGCAGACCAATAAATGAAGCCATTGTTTGCATGCAATGCCCGTAATTTGCAAAGACATGGCTACCTCATCCACAGTTTGACACAAAGCTACAATCTCCAACAGAATATTCTGAATTATTTTTAACTTCTGAAATTGATGCGTCCTTTATGCCTCTTTTTCTCATAATTCCTACTAAGATAGTCAGTCTTGTTATGTCTCATTATCCCAGTTCGTATGAAAAATGCATTTTCAGTTTGGAGAGGACTCAGGGTGCTCTTTACGAATTCCTGTAGGCAGCCAGCAGGGCTCACCACTCCAAAAGTTTTCTCCAAGAGAATCTTTCATTAAGAAACATTGTTGACATGTTTCCCCAGTCAAAACAGCAACTGGAAAAGGTACAGACCATGATAACAACGGAATGAAAGATCTTATTAATAGACTTGTCATCCTTTTTGGGTCACCTCCTACAGTATTACAGTCTTCCTACCAGTACTGCATGTGTGCAATGCTTGCAGCCTGTACCGCTCATGTCCAGATGGAGAACAGGGTTAGAGTAGGTTTTAATAATTTATGATCTATTGTATGGTGCCAGTAAGTAGTATTATAGTGGGTGCTGTTACAGTAATCTTTAAATTGTCTCCCACTACTTTCTCTAATGAAATGACAGTTTTGAGAAAACAGTTTGTTATGGTAATGGGAGGTATTAAAAAACCCTTCTGGTTTCACTGGGGTATGTAAATATATCTTTTGTACTTGCACATAACATACATTACTGCAGGTAGGGTTGATAACACTACCTATTATTAGAGCTGCCAGGTATTTTATAATAGAACGGTTTACTTTCAATGGCTCATAGCTTTACAAATTTTACATATTTGGGTTAACATTTCTTATGCTTTGTCTGCCACAAGATCAGAGCATTTTTCCCTATTTGGTGAAAATTTTGCTTAAATGCTTTAGTTGCTTCAAGAGAGAGATTAATGATGTTAATTCAGTCTTCTGCCTATCTTAAAGCGTAGGTACTTTCACGTCCCCTCATGACTTATCGAAAACAAGATTTGAAGGTGGTTTGGGGTCAGGTGTACACATTTTGTTAACCCTGTGGAAAATCATCAAAGGTTAGACAATTTATAAGGTTTTTTAAATTGCAATTTGAACTGAGTTGGAGACAATTTAAGATTTCAGCAGGTAGCATACTCTGAGGAACCTACACTGACTATGCCAAATGATGACTTTTTCCCAAAACTGAGGTTACAAACCCCTACAGGGCTGCCTCTGACCTTTCCAGAGCTCCAGAACATCTACCCGGCATTCACGATGTACTGGTGAGCAACGCTTTTTACACTATGTCCCAGTTGTGCTGAGTTTGGAGAGCATTGACCCGAGCTCTGGTGTGGATAGTTGCTTAGCTATTGATGCCTGCTCAGTTAGAAAGAAGTGGAGGAAGGTGAAGCGGAGATGTTGTGTTGCCTCTGAAAGCCAAAGCCATGTAGTACTGCTACTTGGAGGGGAGGTCAGCTCTGGTTTTCTCTTTGGCTGTGTACATAATCTTCCCACAGTGAAAGTCTTCCATGGATGTGAACAGGCATGCTACGTAGCGTGGTCAGCTCAGTAAGTGAGGTCTCGGTGTGTTGAGGACTTTCTGATGGGACATATCACGTGTGAGAACAGAGGAGCTCTGGAGCAGGGAGCACAGCATCATGGTCAATCTTGTGCTGATCTATGGGAAGTAGCTCTTGGATCACAGATACTTTACCACCAAATTGCCTAAGAAGGTACACAGGGGAGAGCCAGAGACGCTTACTGCTCCTGAATTTTTCTCTCAGAGAATCTTTCACTAAGTTTTTCTGCAGGCCACTCTCAAAAAGAAAAGAAAACAAAGTTCTCTAAGTCCAGTCTGAACTTGGCATTTGGCCGTGAGGATCCTCCAGCAGAAACTTACAGGCTGGTAGTGCAGGATTCCTGAGTCTCATGACACATTTGGGAGCTCTCCGAGTTATTCTTTTTGCCTTTAAGAGGAAGTTATGACAACAAGCTGAAACTAGCTCAGCACAATTTGATACAGTTGGGAGCTTTTTAAATAACTCTTTCCAACAAGCTTTGAGAACATATTAAAAGACCTTTGGCCATCAGCATAGCTGTTTCTGAATTTAGCAAGTAGTTACTGTAAACGGGAAATTTAAGCTCCACATTCTTTTTAGCTTTAGATCATCACTGAACAGATTTCAACATAATAAACATGTTATTTATTGCTTGGTCAGAGTTAGGATTAGTTTGGCACCACAGAAGGGATAGCTGAGAATATGAGCTGCAGTTACAAATTACTTCCAGGGGCTTTTTGAAAGTTAGTAGTCTTTAAATTGAATCAGGAATATATCATTTGATATTGGGTTATGAGTGGGGGATAGTATATGGGAGGATTTATTTTCTGAAAAAGAATTGAAGTTACTGTTGTTCTTGACTTTGCTGGCTAGTTACTGAATCATTTCTGATTTCATTCTAAACCTGCAGAATATTATATCCTGGAAGTTCAGGGTATTCCCAAGGTCAGCAGTAAACTTGCCTCAGAGACGAGTTCTTGATCTTTATTCAAATGTAGACTAGTTTTAGCCAGATATTAAAAATATCAGACTTTCCCTTAAAGTGTATAAACTCTCCTTTAACTTAACTTTGGTAGCTCATGTTATCTTGCAAATAACATATTAATTCCTCTGGGAATTAAAGAAGAAGACGGAAAGACTGTCAGTACCACAATGTCTATCTAGGTCAAACATTTCAGCTATTCCTGAAATAAATCTCTTGTTGCCATAATCTGGTTAGATCAGCTCTGTGGTTCTGTTAAGAAAGGCCTTTTGAAATTTAAGGTCTGCACTAAAAATGGGCGAAAATGGTGAGACTAAATTATTCTGTTATTTTCAAAGGTATTAAGGGGGCCTGCAGAACCTAACAGTTTGAGATTCAGGAGAAAAACAACAAAATCAATCTGCCAATGCAACAAATGTACTAACTTGTAAGCAACAGGCGCCTAGAATAAACCCTGACTGTTCCTGGGTTACGTTAGTAGCTCTGTGGAGTAAACACTCAGCTCAGCTGTCAGCTCGTTGTCAGCTACCACCTAAGAGTGGTAGTGCCACTCGCCTACCTGCCCAAAATCAATGTTATTTGGCATTCATATAGAGTATGTAGGTGTGTGTTTCAGGGGCCTTGAGAATCTGCAGACCCCAAATGAAGCTTTACTTTGAGCAATATTGGAGGGATCAGTATGGATTCATAGCTAAAGTTGACATTTGTCTTTTAATTAACTGTTTAATGTGGTATAGGGAAAACTGTGTTTGTTTCACTAGGCTCTGCATTACAAGATTTGTAATAAGCTTGTTTAAGTTCAATTGACAGACAAAACTTCTCTCATGACACAGTTGGGAGTAGTGTACAAAAAAAAGCGATACCATTTTCTGCAAATATTTGCCAAGGACATACAAAAGGACTCCTGTCAAGCTTGCGTGCTTTTTTATTAATGGCTATTATGCCCTTACCAGCCATTTCTGCAGCTAAAATCTTTCTGTCATACAGCTCAAAAAAATGCCTGGCTGTAGCTTTGCTGAGAGGGACGACATCTTTTGGATGAATCTCCAGGCACCAAGGGCTGCAGGTAAAGGTAAGGAGACACAGTTACGTTCAGAGGGGAGTGGGTGATGTAGTTAACAGAAGGGGCTTAGCTGAACAGACTGAAAAACCAAATACTTAGCTGCGCTAAGGGGAAAAGAATCTGTTAAGGAAACAGGTGCTGGACTGTGCAGATCATGATATCCTTGTGAAATGAAATCCGTAATCATGAAGAACGAGTTGTAAAAGGCTCAATAGGTCTAAATCATTTTCTGAAATGCTGTCCTGTAAACTTCTTGACTTTGCAAAATCGAACAGGAAATATTGCATGCAAAGGCCTTCCTACGATTTTCTAATATTTCCTGCTTTTAGAAGCAATGGAAATATTATGAGCACATGAGTACTTTTGCTCTGGGATCAGAATGTAGAACTATGGAGGTGTCTGAAGTCAATTTATTTCAATTTTGTCCAATATTTCAATCTCAAAATTGAAGCCAAGTTTCTTATCAATTTCTAGGTTTTCTATACTTGTTCTACCACAAGAAATCTACAAGAACTGATCAGAAGGTATAGTTTTTATTTCCCAAGAAATTAAAAGAACTTTTTTTTCTAAGTGGCTTTTAAAAAATAGTAATTAAAAAAAATGTTTGTTCGTCGTTTTTGTTAAAGAAAGTTTAAACCTAAACCTCAAATTGATTAATTAAATGAAGCCTTCATTTGGAAAATGTTGAAATGAGATTCCAATCATTAGTCAAAGGTCATAAAGTTTTCAAGTGTCTTGCTCTTCATCAGTGAATAGAGCTGTGATATAGCTCTAGGGGTCTGTGGGCTGTGATTCCCAGAACTTCAAATTCATGTCTTAAATCCCAGATGACTCAGTGAAAGGAAGATTCCCAGGGCTTCCAGGCATTTTGTTTTGGAAGAACCATTCTCAGAATTTCTTATCTTCCTGGAGATCCTTGGGTCATAAGCATTGAAAGTCAGCATTGTGGGAGTATTTGAGAGTTGTGTCTTCCCATTTAGCAGCCACCAGATGATAGTTAAAATAATAGTTGCGTTTTGTTCCAAGTGCACTACATTCAAGAACAAACATTCCTTTGCCTGGGAGTTTATCTTTTTCTGAAAAAACATTCACCATGGGGAAAAAATTTATAACTACCAATCAAAAATGTCTTTTTTATTTCTTATGGAAATATGGTAGATTATTTAAGTAAGGTAACCAATTCTAACACAGAGACAGAAATCAGGCCTCTTCATTTATGTTGTCTTACAAACTGTACAGAAAGGATCCCACTACCTCATGAAAAAGAAGTTCAGAATTGTTCCTAAAAACAATGGTCAATTTTAGCTTCATTGAATTCCTGAAGGACTTTTTTGTATCAGAACAGGGGGAAAAAAAGTGTCCCAGATAGTGTGGTTTAGAATGTAATCATTTAGACCATGTGATGCTCTCTCCAAGGAAATTATGGAGGTCCTATCACTCAAGTTCTTTGCAAATAGAATTAGGAAACGGGAGAATACATTGCAGGAATAAAGCTTGCAAAAGGCAGCTGGGAATAATGAAGGCTGCTCCTTTAATTCTAATTCTATTACCGGAAAGATAATGCAACAGAAAGAGCAAGTCTTCTTTTAAAGAGAAGCTTTTAATGAGGTTGAACATCTGAAAGACATATCCAGATGTACAGACTAAACTGATCGCATAGCTATCAAAAGAGAAATATGTGTGAGTAGTACAAATTTCCTCCTACTCAGAGGCGTGTTAATTCCATTCAGTCTCCATGCACTGTCTCTGCCAAATATTCTCCATTATTTGTAATCCTTTTTCTTTTTAGCCTAATTTCATATGGATAAACGCTGTATATTATTATTACTGTCTATGCGTGTGTCGTATGTCTGTTCTCCCAATTTCAATAAAATTGGAAGAAGCAGAATGTGTTGTAAAGATAATTAATGATACTAGAAGACATATGAAAATAGACAAGAAAGAGAAGAGAAACTCTATTAGTGTCCCGTAGACCCAGAGCATACTTACAAGTGCCAGAATCCTGACAAAACCTTCAAACAATTCTCATATCTTCTTAGCCACCTCAAAAAGACACAAATCTATGGGAAATCACGTTCACTAGTTCACATGCTCAAGGAACTATTTGTATTCTTTTGTATTTCTCAGCAAATGGCAAGCTTGCATGCAATTTGCCCTGAGGTTAACATCAAGCATTCCCAGAAACAGATTAGAAAGGAGTAATTTTTTTTTCAATATGGGTATGATCTGGGATTAGCAAAGAAAGGATCAAGAAGTTAGAAACTTCACTGATTTCTTTCTTTCTGAACTAAACCTATGAATAACCATGCCAAGGGAATTTTCTTCTCCTCTGAGCTACTGTAAAAACATATGACTTATCTAATATCTATTTATTGTCTAAGCCTACAGTGCCCAGTCTCATCTTGATGGTAACACAATGGTATCCTCAATATCTAACATCTAGATAATTATATTATGCTTATTATTGGCTGCTATGAACCAAACATTCATAAGAGATCAACCCAGATTTCAGCAAGCTTTTCTGGATCCAACTGCAAATCATACAGACATAACTAAATATTTCTACAAGCAGCTCCATAATTATGACTGACAGTGAAGAAGAAATCAATCAGCAGCACAGTCACATAGAATTAAAAGATACAAACAAATAGAAAATAGGAGACAGTTGAATTAACAAAATTCTGTATTTTCTACTACTGAGACCTATTGTATACTCTGGTGATATTTTCTATGAAAATGTCCCTAAACTAACAGGTGGGCTAGCGTAGAGAAATCAGCTGGGGTTTTCATCAATTGGGAGAAAGCAGGAGAAAGCATAAAAGGGGATTTTAAGCTTGCAGTTTAATAACTGGGTTTATTAAACATTCAGCACATCAAACAAAGATGGAGCAGAGTTCAGACTGACACCATTGAAGTAGGAAAGGATCTGAAAAGCAAGCTGCACACCCATGCTAGGGCTTGAACAACCATCCTAGTTTCTTTTTGTTGTCCCTTATAAAGATTATATACTGGAATTATGGTTGTAACCCCACCATGAGATGCAATCTGGCTATTACCTGGTCCTATGTTGTCACTCCACGTTAGAGAGATAGCTGTAACCTATAGCAAGTGTTGAACGCCTTTTACATAGTTGCTCCATCAACATCTTCTCCATCTTCTTTGTTTTAGTCATAGTAAACACTTAAATGGTCTAAATACTTTTGCACAAGCTTTCTCTCACAGTTTCATCCCCTTATGTGTATGTTTGATGTGCAATATGCAATCCTAGAGAGACCTAGTGAGAAAGATTTCTTTTTCTCTGTACAATTATGGCTTCCATCTCTTAGTTAAGGCTCTAGAAGTCTTAACTTCATTTTACCCCAAAGAGATATTGATTGTAATTTTATGCCCAATCTATTTTTGGGCAGAGTAAAGTTTCTGTAAATACACTGATCCTTTCTTTTTTCAAAGTTGCATTTGCCACCCAGTAGCACGCAGTCATTAAGAAGGCTGTTGCCACCTTAGACTTCTCATATTCATTGAGCTATTCTTTCCTGGCAGTGAGACGTTCTGTCATTTTGAAAAGATTACCCTGCATTATAATTCAATGTCAGTGTATCCAAAGTTATAAAACCTTCTAAGTGATGGATCTCTGCAAATCTCCTTTTTTTTCCATTCTATATTGTCACATTGTCAGTCAAAACAATCCAGATTCTTTTGGTACATAGGAGCCTGCCTCTGAAACCCTCTTGCAAAAAGCAGAGGTTTAGAAATGTATACACTGATCGCATGACAGAATTTTCTAGGCAGTTCACCATGGGACTGTATAGCTCATTTAGGCTCAGAATTCGACGCTTGAGAAATTATAGTAGAGTGGTTATGTGAGAGTCTGCGCTTCTCAAAAGCTATAGTTTATAAATCAGAGATTGTGGTTATTTAGCTATCTTAGAAGAAAAAAATAGCTACGAGATCAAAACAGGTAACACTGCCAATGACACTGGGAGTACTAAAAAGAAGGTGATGAGCATGGCTTACATTTGTGTCTAAATGAGTTAGGTCTTGGGACATATTGCTCCCATGGAAGAAGATTACATCTAAGAAGTAAGTTTCCCCTGTATACCTCATGCTTTTTAAATCCCAGATAGTTTTACCTTTCTGTGTCTGTGAGATTTGGGATGACCCTGTAAATCACAACAGACTGCGTTTCTGCATGCTGTGGCTCGCTGGTGTCAGCAGTTCAGCTCACTGATTTGGCAAATCCCAATAGAGTCCTCTGCTACAAAATAAGCAACTGGTAGGAGGGTAGTATGTGCCCCATGAGACCAAGCGCCATATAATGTGTATTTGCCCATTGCATGCTGTTTTGGTCTTATGACCTTTCCTCAGCGGATTACGCCTCTTTCAAAGCTCCCCTGCAAATGACAAAGGAGAATTGCTATCAGAAAGTGACTCTCTTCCCCTTTCTAGCTCCTTCCGTCCTCAAATAAGAGGAAGAGTTGACCTGTTCCTCTTATGATACAGTTTTGTGGTGTTTGGGTTTTCTTTTCTTTTTTGGAGGGCGTAGGGGCAGCAGGGGAAGGAGGAAGAAAGAAAGGAACAAAGATCTTTATTCAATGCATCTGAGCAACACCAAGATCAGAACTAGTACCTGAGTGTGTTGTCTAAATTAAGTCCCTTTTTTTTTTTTGTCTCTAAACATAAGAGTTTACATAAAACACAAGAAGCCCAATGGGACAGAATGTTTCCATGTTTCACTGAATCTTTTTTACAGTTAATTTCCAGTATTCATTTCTTACTAGAGGAACTTCCCAGGTTATTCTCTTTAACTCTTCCCTTTTGGTTATTTATGTAGATAGGCAAGTTATTAACTCATTTATAATTTTTGAGAAACCCTTTGTTCTGTTTGTTTTATTTGCCTGGGTGTAAAATATAATTTTGCATCTATAATTTATTATTATTAATTTTAAACCAACATGTTATTTATAATTCAATATTGTTTTAAAAGTCAAAAAAGTCCAGATCATTAATATTTATTTTCTTTCCTGAAGAAAATAACTAGCAAGAATAACATTAGTTTTTTATTCTGATACTTTCCTTCTGAGAAAGAAGGAAGTTGTTGTTGTTGTTCTTGTTGGGCTTTTGAGTTGCTCTTAGGTCCTCAGACAATTTCAGGGGAAAATATCTGACCCTTTTTTATTGGACTTTGTTAAAAAGTTTTGATTCTATGCATGCCACACCAGGTTAAGGTGTTTCTTCCGTCTACCTGTCTTGGTTTAAATAATGTTTGTATCTGAGGGGCCTGAAAAGGCACCATTTTTTGAAAGACACAAAGAAAAAGTTTTGAAAAAAAAATTTTAACAGGTATTAAAAATAAACAAACAAACAAACCCCCTTGAACTTCATTAGTGGGAGTGTTAATTATTTGCAGGACTTGTTTTTTAGAGAAAAGATGTCAATTCTGAAAGTGAACACATTTGTGGAAAAGGGTGCAAAAAATAGTAAATGTGACAGATTTCTTGCTTGGAAAAAAATTTGAAAGCAAAGATTAAAAAACAGTGAAACTTTCTTGTTTTCACATTTGCTAAATTAAAAAGACTGTAATTTTTTAATTTGAAGTCATCTGTCCTATCACACATTAAAATAATTCTAATGAGAATGTTAGTAAACAAAAGTTGAAATTTCAGCTAAATTCTTTGAAAAAATAGACAACAAATATTTCAATCCATGTGAGCGTCTTTTATTTAAGATATTTTTTTTTTTTTTTAATCTGGTGAGAATACCCATTTTGTGATCTTATGATATTGTTTACTGCCATCTCACTAGAAACAAAAACGTGTTCCCTCCTCTGACTTGCAGTGAAAAATCTCCCAAAACTACAGAATCCTTTCACTTAACATGTCAGACTGAGGGTAAAACAAACAACTGAGATGGGGAAACCTTAGAAATTAAGAAATAATATGGTATGGTATGGTATGGTAAGGTATGGTATGGTATGGTATGCTATGGTATGCTATGCTATGCTATGCTATGCTATGCTATGCTATGTTATGGTATGCTATGATTGTCCCATAATAACAGGCTCCATCCAGTACCTTCCTGGGGCAGAAGCTACTTTCAGTGCTAATTATAAAAGGGGTCCTGTAGTTAAAGTCCTGTACCTCAGTACACTAAGGACACTAGCCTCAGGCTTGATTTCAAATTCCTTGGCAAGACTGCATGTAAGCCATTTAAGCTTGTATTTTTCAGACATAACTTTGATATTTCAGGTCTTTGTCTCTAAAATTGTGAAAGCAGCACTTCCCCATCTCAAAGAAGTATCTAATAATAGAATATTGTTTGACAAACGTAAGTATAAGTTATGTACTCCCATAAGTTACATTTCAGCTTCTGACAGCTTCTTTCACTGCACAATGTCTAGCACTTTCTTACACTGAAGGGTCTGTCTGCACGTGTCCCCTGCCTACCTGCGCAGGAAAGACAGACAGCTCCGCCACGGGAAGGCTCGTTGCGTGGTAGGCACTAATTCATTCACCTACATTCTCTTTTTCCTCTGAACAGCTCTGTTGTTCTATGTGTCAATCCACATGTAGGAAGCCTTTATGGCTTGAGAGGCTGGGTATTTTTGGCAGTTATATCCCATTATTATTAGATTTAGAAGCAGGGCTTATGCTGGGGCTCTTTATTGTTGGTTTCTCTTTTGGGTTTTATTAATTCTTTATCACAGGAGGACGATGTTCTTTGTTTCCTCTATATTGCCACTTCAATTAATGCCCCCCCCCAAACCCTATATGGATTAAGAGTAAAGCATCTTGCTATCATCTGGGCTTGCAGTTATAGAAATATACAGTCAAACCTGCAAGTTTTTTTCATCTTCTTGTACAATGTTCATAAACACCTTCTCACCAAATATGTTCTCTAATATTCAGCCTCTCCATTCTCAGTGTGTAAGCGCCAAAGAGAGAGCTACTCTTTACTGCTGCACTGCGGTTATAGGACTACACTGAAATGCAACACTATAGAGGAATGATTTAGGATATTAAAAGGTCAAATGTACATTTGTATTGGATTTTATCTTCGCTAAAATGTTCTTGAAGTGATAAATACCTGCTTAACATGAGTAATTCTATGCCTTCTTCAGCTCATTTTGACAGTTGTATCACTGTTGAGCAGATTGCCATTAGATATTATTCTTTGTGAAAGTCTTCAATATATTTTAGTAGGTTCTTTTCTTGAATACACTACATTTCCTTTACATTAGAGAGGTTCAAATTGTTATAGAAATGTCAGATACTATAAAACTGGAATTATTGATACCATCAGACAGATTTCACAGTCTTTGCAAAAATAGATTGTTCCAGGTATTTACTTGTGTTTTTAAACGCAGGATCTGATCTGAATTTCACTTCTATGGACATTAGCTCTAACCCTTTCTAATCTGATCTTGTTTTGTGGCTATTAACATCTGTTGCAATGTTATTTTTTTCATTACTAACTACCAAGATCAAAATTAGTCAGTTTTAAAAACATGTATTGAAAATGCGTTAACTATGTTTGTAACTGACTATTTTTTTCTGGAAAATAATGTGAAAATAATAAACAGATTGAGATTGTTTACCAATTCTTCTAAGTACAGATTTACTAAATATAACATCAATGTATGCACTGTATAGCCATTATGTGGTTGAACAAAACATTCGGATGCATCACACAATATTCCCAAGGTGTGGATATTTCAAATAAATGTTATGTCTTTACTTACAGGAAATTTTATCTTTTGAGAGATGCAGGCACCAACAAATTCTTTAAAATACAATGTACAATATTTGCAGCACATTGGAAATGTAAAATATATTAAATTAAGTGGAAAGGAGCAGTCCTCCAGAGAAAAAGACCCACTCAGTTCCAAGCCAAACTCATCCTCATGCCTTCTAGAATTTAATTATTAGTAATTTTTAAGACTAGTCTGACTGAAATCGTGCACATGTTCTAAAGAGCAGTCTGATCTAGGGTCTGGTGAGTAACATCTGAAAATAAACCCCGTAACTTCTCTGTGCATGAAGAATTCCTATGCCACACTAGGAAGCAGATGTGATTTCTGAGTGCTGTCCAATTTTTTTTTTTACTACTATGGGTGTAACTGAATGCAGAAATTAACCTTGCATGATTTAATACTCATAAAAAATAGTAGAGGCATTTTTCATCAATTAGAAATGAACTGACTCTTTGATTCATGTTGTTAAATGAAATATAACAAATTATTATTATTCATAGGTTGAAAAAGAGGCCGTGGCTTGACATGTGTAAACAGAAACTTCAGTAAAAGTCCAGAGGGGTCTTATTAATTTCCCCGAGACTGATTAGGAATGCAGTATAGCGAAAGGAAAGTCTGAGAAGAGATATTGCTACTTCATACAGACCAGGGCAGTGTTTTAAATCCTTCAAACGGAATGTATCCACCTTGCATTTCATGTTTAAAAGAGGGTGGAGAGGAAACTAATCTTAGAAAACAACCTCTTCATACTTCTCGTTCCTCATATCCATTAGATTACTGAGTTTAATATTAATCTTTACTGATCAGCGGAAATTCTTGTGGGCATCTTAATGAAAATGTCTGCCCAATAAGCACTAATGATAAAACTGATACACCACAAACAGATTTATTTCTGAATAACTGTGCCATGTGAGATGGCCATCTGGAGGGCAGGCAGGCACTACAGCGGGACCTGGACAGGCTGGATCAATGGGCCAAGGCCAATGGTATGACATTCAACAAGGCCAAGTGCCGGGTCCTGCACTTGGGTCACAACAGCCCCAGGCGACACTACAGGCTTGGAGGGGAGTGGCTGGAAAGCTGCCCGGCGGAAAAGGACCTGGGGCTGTTGGTCGACAGCCGGCTGAATATGAGCCAGCAGTGTGCCCAGGTGGCCAAGGCAGCCAACGGCATCCTGGCTTGTATCAGAAATAGTGTGGCCAGCAGGAGCAGGGAGGTGATCGTCCCCCTGTACTCGGCCCTGGTGAGGCCGCACCTCGAGTACTGTGTTCAGTTTTGGGCCCCTCACTACGAGACAGATGCTGAGGTGCTGGAGCGTGTCCAAAGAAGGGCAATGAAGCCGGTGAAGGGTCTGGAACACAAGTCCTATGAGGAGCAGCTGAGGGAACTGGGGTTGTTTAGCCTGGAGAAAAGGAGGCTGAGGGGAGACCTTATCGCTCTCTACAACTACCTGAAAGGAGGTTGTAGAGAGATGGGGGTCGGCCTCTTCTCCCTAGTAACAGACAACAGAACAAGAGGAAATGGCCTCAAGTTGTGCCAGGGGAGGTTTAGATTGGATATTTGCAAAAATTTCTTCACTGAAAGGATTGTCAGGCATTGGAACAGGCTGCCCAGGGAAGTGGTGGAGTCCCCATCCCTGGAGATATTCAAAAGACATTTAGACGAGGCCCTAAGGGATATGATTTAGTGGTGGACTTGGTAGTGATAGGTTAATGGTTGGACCCAATGATCTTGGATGTCTCTTCCAACCAGAACAATTCTATGATTCTATGATTCTATGGTTATTGACACTCAATTTCTTCCCACTGCCATTCTGTTAGATACTAATTCCTGCCCAGCTCTGCAAAAGGCCTGGAGAGAGTACTCCTTAAAACACATCATCTGAGAAGGGTTAGCTCAAATTATCTTCATCAGCTGGTGAGCTGTGGTGAGCAGCTGGAAGTATTAACACACAAAGGTTACACACACAGCTGGATCTGGAAAAGGACATCTGGTAATGGTCTACAGCTGTGTCAGGAATAGGACAGAAAGCAACTGAATTTGATGTGATCTTATTTCAAAATCAACTGCAAGTTCTCTCTCTAAATTCTTTATTAATTAGGGGAGTCCTGTCCCAACAAAGGCACAGAAGGAAGACTTCAAAGAAGCATTGCGAATAAATAAAAGTACAGAAACACTTATCCATCAGGAGGGTTTGAAAATATTGCCATGTGAAATTTAAAGAGGCTGTGGAAAAGATGAGATTTAGTAAAAGTCCCTCAATTTGGAATGAATTATAAAGAGGTAAGCTATTTTCCTCATCGGCTTGTGATTCTGTGATGCACATTTAAGAACAAGGAAAATTTCAAATTAAACTGAAGAAGTGGTTACTCAGCTGGGATGGACTATCTGTGAGCTGAGGACAGGGGAGGATTCAACTCAGTTTAAGACACAGAGTCTGAATATATCCATTTGTGCAAAGGGAGCTCAGTTGAGGTACTGGGTACCATAGCAGAGTATCCCCTGCTGTTCCCAAAAAACACTACTCTCATCTCAGATGGTACTAACCAGCCATGTGCAGGCAAGTGAAATTTGTCTTTTTGTAGTACAGGCAATAGTGTCTAAAATACCTGCATTTTATCTGTTTGCCTATATTTTTCAGTAAAATAACTCTCAAGACTTGATCAATCTCATTTCAACAGACTGCAATGAGAATTTAGATACCTAGTTACAGCATCTTATGCCACCTTGAAAGTCTGTCTTCAGGTCTTTATGAGACTGATAAAATAAAATAAATTATCCACATCACAAATTAACTTGAACAACTCCTGTAAAAATCCCCCAAAGAATTAGACATTTATAAAGGTAATGAAGTATCTGCAATTACATCCGATATAAAAGGAAAATATCTGGAAAACCCATGAAATGTCCTGCAGAAGTTGATTTCTGAAGTCATTACTTTGAGAAAAACTCTTACCCAATTGCATGTCTCAGTTGTTGCTCCTTGAATTTTCTGTTTTGCAGCACTTGCTGAAAGGGAAGAGATCTATAGAAAGGGATAGATCTATAGAAAGATTCTCAATAAATTCCACTTTTTCCAGTGGAAAAATTACACTGCTGCAAACATGGCATCATCTTGTAAGCTTACCCTGAAAATGTATGAATAATTAGTAACCTGTGGTGATAAAAATAGTTGAATCCCTGACTAGTAGCGTTTCCCTGTACCACATAATAATGTACTGTAGATATTATGTTGCTGTTCCTCAAGGTGTGCATGAAGAAGTAAAGAATTTTTCTTTTCTGCAGTAGGATTTTTTTTTCCTGTGGGTTTCCCCAGGGTGCTTTATGACTCTGCATGAATCCCACTTATGGTGCAATTGATCCCAGAGGAGGTAATGTAACAAATGCTCTGAAATAAAAAGAGGTGTGCATTTCACATTCAATGTCACAAAGTAATACATTCAGGAGTTAATATAAAATGGTATCCATTTCACTCTCATAGAGTTTTGATTAAATCTTTTTTTTTTGGTCTGTGCTAGTGTTAGGTTGGCAGTAGCTGAATAGTATCAAATTTATTTTCATCGTACTTTGTCTGTGGAGGTGCGATATGTGTAATTGAAAGTTTGACCATCTTTTCATTATAGGAAGACTAAGCTCATCCATCAGTGCCAGAAGCAGGAAGTTGGTGTCATACATCAAGCGTCATTTAGCACATGCACATCATTCACAGACATCAATTATTATAATATTTATTTTAAACAGCACAGGTTGGAACCAAGAAAGTGAGACATCCATCTTTATCAGTTACATACCTTTAATTCCTAACAGTGTTAACTGCAGATTTGGAGGTACAGCCAGCCACACTCTAAATTTTGTACAGGTAATAATTTTTAATTTCATTTAGACATATCCCAATTTATCTTCATCGTTCATCTCTTAGAATTCAATAAATTCTTGTTTTATGAGACCAGTCAGAAACTCCTTGCTGGATAACCCATAATAACAGCAAGCTGTTGTTAAGCAAGAGGTGACTGTACTAGCTCACTGTCATTGCTAAGGCACAAGTTAAAAAAAGAGGTTGAAAAGGTATTAATTTTCCTAACCCTTAGGTACCTCTGCACAGGCTAGACTTTGGGTCTTTCCATTCTCAGTACTCCTCACTGTAACAATAATCCATATGTTGGAAACATGACAGAAAACAGAAAAAAATCTCTAATATAAGCTAAAATTTGAAGTCATTTTCTGATCGATTCATTTTGTTTTTATACACTCATAATTCCCCCCAACCAACCCTACTCCACCCATTTCTTTCCACCCACTCTTCTCTCCCCCAGCTTGTCCTTCTTTGCTAGTGGAAATCCTGAAATTTAATGTCGGGGAGCCTGCTGCTAGCTTTGATGTTAATAATTTACCCAAATTGACAACAGATATAATCACTTTTTAAGTGTTATCAAGAACAGATGCTGTGAAGAAATTCAGTGTGTAAGATGGGGATGGGGAGGAGGGGCTGCTGGTAGAAAGGGAAGGTTCCATTATTATACATGCACAACATCCACAGTCATACCCCAGGATAAAGTGAAAGATTCTCCGTCCTGCATTTATGCACTAAAAGATGGCTAGAAAAGAAGTAGCTATCACCCTACTGAGAAAACTGATAACACACAAATTTGCAAAATGAAAGCTCAAAATTCCCAGTCATAGAAGAATAGACTGGACAAAAAAATGTCAGCAGATCCCACTGAGGTCAGAATTTAACCTATCTCAAGACGACGACCGAATTAAAATGAAAGCAAAAGTTGCAATTTTTTATATACTATGCTCTGGTGAATGTGTTCTTATATAGTGTGGAGGCGGAGGGGGTGGGGTGCATGTATGCACGTGTATGTCTGTGAGTATAACTGATGTTCAGTAGAGGAGCTGTGGAGCCTCCTACCCCCATGCAGTGCGTGTAAAAGGTGCTGCTAACCGCAGGGAAGCTGAGGGAAGCTTTCTCAGTTCTCACCTTTGGGAGCAAGAGGAGTCAGAATTGGCAGAAAGACAACTGCCACCTCCCAGAGGTGTCTCACCCTGCACTGTGACGTGGAGTCAGAGCCAAAACCAAAAAAAAGGGAAATATCCATGACCAGCCATACGAGACTTCATCTCCCTCAGTGCTGGCTCTTTTAAGACAGACTGAGGGGACAAAATCCAGATTCTATTTATTCCCAGCACTTAATTCCCGTTTACCTTATTGGGATGACATCGTGTGGGAAGATGGGTTTGGTAACTCAAGTCATCCCTTTTCATTGTGTGAAAGGATGTCAAGCTCACTGGAAAGAGGGAAGGAGACGAATGAGCATAAAAGTTTCCCTCCCTGGTTCTTCCCTTGGTAGGGACTGAAGAGGGCAGGCAAAGCCCAAGGACACTGTACAGCCCCACACTACTCCTCACTGAAGCAGTACATGAAGGCTTAGGCAAGGACTAAATACTGCATAACAGCATTTGGAAGAGAGTATCTATTGGAGGTCCCAGGAAAACTACGTTAGCAGGGGAATTTGCAGCCAAATCTTACATGAAGCATTAGTTGTGCTGGATTTGGCAGACCTTTCTAGAAACCCTGAAAAATACTGAGGGCTAACTTGGCCAGCATTTTGAATCCAGGGTTGTGATCCTAGAGTGCAGTACATCCCTATACTTCTGGCAGTAATTTGAAAAGTTGCGTTTGACATTTTCACCTACATTCCAATGAGAAAGTTCAGTTTTCTGGGGTTTTACAAGCGCCAAGCAACATAATACTCTTGGGAGCCATCCAACCCTGTCTTGGATTTTAATATCCATTAAGTGATTACTGCAGAGAATAGGATACTCTGAGCAGCTGGGGCAGCAGTCACCTGCGAACTGGGCCCTTTCCAACTCTAGGGAATAACAGGTTAGATCAGAAAAGGAGATCTTATAAGAATGACATAATAATAATTAAAAAAAAAAAAAAAGATTACAGAAAAGGAAGCCATAAACTGGCAGCAGTTCAGGACTGCTGAACTCTTGGCAGTTTACAGTTTGTTGACCTTTTGCCCTTTTAGTCTAAAACAACCAAGAAAAAGCAAAGTAATTATTAAATACTTGTATGTGATGATTTAATTCTACCTGCAGTTAGCTGAAAATCTTGAGAAAAAGAAAATTTTTACAAATTATGAAGAATATTTCCATCTCTATTTGAGTTCTAATAAAACAGGGTTTTTTTCACAGTGCAAAGAGGTTCAAGTACTAGTACAGTGCTACTGCCCATGTTTCATTAACAGGTCATCTGTTCCTCCTATTTTAAATCATTTTAGTCACTTTTCCCAGGCTACTGACTATCACTGTGTTATCTCTAAAAGGAAGGTCATATCTGTGACATTCTGTCTCCAACTGACATTAAAATTGTGCCATAAACAAGCTGCAAAATAGTTTTCAAAAGTGCTATTCAAGCACTGTGTGCATACATGTGTGCATTTGCAAAATTCAAAACAAAACACTCAACTGCCCTCACTTCTCCTCCAGCAAATGGAGGAAACAAATGTGTGATAACTGCTACTCACCTTGATCAAAGCAGTACTGAGAGCTTTCTGATATTACAGTGATGACCATGCTCTAACAACCTACAGAGGATAGATAAATGCTCCTTTAGTTCATGAAAGAAAAGAGCACCTTTACATCTCAGGAAACAGCTTGGTACAGCAGAGCCTCCTCACAGTAAAATAACAAGCTAGCAAATTAGATAACAGTTAAGCACATATTTTATTCCCTCCTTGATTAAATAATGTAAGCTTTTCTTCTAGAATTCAAGTGAGGAGTTGGCTGACCAGCTGGTCGTGTATATGTTACAAATAAGTAATTAACTACTTGATGGCAAAACCCAATGAATAGTACATTTAATCATTTCTTAATGCAGTTGATTACCTATAGAACAAACCAACAGAAGTGAAATTGTATAGGATTTGCTCAACAGGTAAGAGAAAAAAAAATGAGCTTTTTAAGTATCCTTAGTCAAAATGTTACCACTTTTCAAAACCATTCAAAACTCTGCTATGTTAGGCTGATATGGATTCTTCACAAGATTTTTTTTGTCTTGATTAGACCAGAAACATTACTAAAGTTGATTTTAGATAAGAAGATTGTGGTATTTTTTGGACAAGGTGGCTGGATGCCAAAAGAACTTAGAAGTTCCAAATGACCATTACTGGGTTGTAAAGAAACTTTCACAGAATCATAGAAACATAGAATCATAGAATCATTATGGTTGGAAGAGATCTTTAAGATCATCAAGTCCAACCTTTAACCTAGCACTGCCAAGTCCACCACTAAACCATGTCCCTAAGCACCACATCTACACGTCTTTTAAATACCTCCACCACTTCCCTGGGCAGCCTGTTCCAATGCCTGACAACCATTTCAGTGAAGAAATTTTTACGAATATCCAATCTAAACCTCCCCTGGCACAACTTGAGGCCCTTTCTTCTCATCCTATCACTTGTTACTTGGGAGAAGAGACGGACACCCACCTCGCTACAGCCTCCTTTCAGGTAGTTGTAGAGAGTGATAAGGTCTCCCCTCAGCCTCCTTTTCTTCAGGCTAAACAACCCCAGTTCCCTCAGCCGCTCCTCATAAGACTAGTGCTCTAGATCCTTCACCAGCTTCGTTGCCCGTCTCTGGACACGCTCCAGCACCTCAATGTCTTTCTTGGAGTGAGGGGCCCAAAACTGAACACAGTACTCGAGGTGCGGCCTCACCAGGGCCAAGTACAGAGGGACGATCACCTCCCTACTCCTGCTGGCCACACTATTTCTGATACAAGACAAGATGCCGTTGGCCTTCTTGGCCACCTGGGCACACTGCCGGCTCATATTCAGCCGTCTGTTGACCAACACCCCCAGGTCCTTTTCCGCCGGGCAGCTTTCCAGCCACTCCCCCCCAAGCCTGTAGCGCTGCCTGGGGTTGTTGTGTCCCAAGTGCAGGACCCGGCACTTGGCCTTGTTGAACCTCCTACAATTGGCCTTGGCCCATTGATCCAGCCTGTCCAGATCCCGCTAGGGCCTTCCCACCCTCAAGTAGATCAACACTCCCTCCCAACTTGGTGTTGTCTGCAAACTTACTGAGGGTGCACTCGATCCCCTCGTCCAGATCATTGACAAAGATATTGAACAGGACTGGCCCCACTACTGAGCCCTGGGGAACACCACTTGTGACCGGCCGCCAACTGGATTTAACTCCATTCAACACAATGAAACCAACATGAAACTTTGTTCTGAATATGTCCTACATGACAAAGGAAAATCAAATTTGTAATTACAGCTGGAACAGCTGCAATGAACCTTATACATGAACAAACATGCACAAATGTATGCATAAATGATCTTTTCAGAATATAAACCGGTAATTGCAGTCACGTGCAAATAGACACTAACTTAATATCGTGTTGATCATCTGAATATGGTAATCTGATTTTTTGCTGACACATGAATTATGTCCACTTCAAAATGCATTTTGTAGATAATAAATTTTTGTTTTGCTTGGAGTTTTAATTTGAAACCAAATTGTAAAGAAAATAAATTAAGTAGACTGCAGCTGATGTCAAAATGTCCTTATTGTATCTTTTCAAATAATTTAGTTTCAAAGTAATTCATGAATTTGAGTGTATGAATATATTTTTTTCAAACTTTACTTGCCGTAAAAAAGTTTTTGCATTTTACTTTCTTTTCATTAAAACCTGCTTACAAGGAGCGTTGCTCAAGTTCACATCTTTCTGATATTACATGGATTAAAATAAAATAATAAGTGATGTGTTTAGAGAACATGATGTAGAACATTGCTCGTTGCTATGAAAATGACTCTTATATGGGGCTCTTTGTGCACCTTAAAAGAGATCTGATAGGAACTGGCCGGAGAGAGAGTTACTCAGGAGGTCGGTTGTATTGCCCCAACCACTTGCACCCATCAATGGGTTGTGCTGCCTCTCTAAGTGTTGCTTCTGTCCTTTCTCCAGAATTTTTTTTTGCTGAAAGTCAAAATACATTGTACTTCTCTAAATATATTCAAAATAGCCTTGAAGCCAGCAGTGCTGAAATCAGCTCCATGCTTAACATTTACTATTTGTGGAAAAGTAAAGGGAAGACCAACTGGAGACTTGGCTGCCCTCTATGAATCCTGTTCTTCTTGGACAAGACACTCTTACAGTGCAAGATAGATGTAAAGGAATTTTAAGCTGTTTTATGTGACTCCTCCATCCACTTAGAATTGGAAGGGCAGTTAACTAGTGCAGCTATAGAAGCAGGTAACTAGAAGGAGCTATATCATCTCTGTTAACTTTTTACCTGTGAAAGCGTGTTAGCTTCTGACAGACTGCCCTCAGGCAGTCAGAGGGCTTCAGCACAGCACATACAGACCTGGAAACGTGAGGGCTTCCAACAGAAAATACTGAGTTAAACTTGTACAATTTGTTAAAATCGAATTGATTTTTTTTAAAAAAGTAAAATAAAGTATCTATATGTTTCTAAACCAATAGTATTCTTACACCAGAAAGCCATCCAACATGTGATAGTCCATTAAATTGCAAGACATTTGTATTCTACACCTGAAATAACATCTTAGATCAGATGAATCCCAGCATTTTAAACTTTCATTGGAATACCTAATAAAGCGTTGTGGGTTTTTTTCCAGACCGAGCTCTCCCCAATGGCAGGTACTCTAATAACTTGCCATCTTAATAAAGATACCATACTAGAATATAGCAGTAATGATAGTAAAGTCATTTTCCATGCAAGATTTTATGTCTGTGCAGTAGCTTTTGCTCTCTAGAGGCAAAAAAGTACATAACAATACTAGATAGACATCCAACCTAACAACTTTAGGTAGCATTTTATGAAACAAAACGTGCCTCAGTTTGAGCTGAAAATAAGCCAATTTGATAGAGGTAGGTTTTAGATGTTCATACCTGTTTCTTATAAGAGGGATGTTTCCTTTTTGTAAATTAGCAACAACTTTAAATAGCTGCTGGGGCTATGTAAAAACCTGACACTATCTAAACAGGCATTTGGGAAGGGCTGCTGAAACTTTTCTGGCTACTTCATCAGCTGTTGTGAAGCGAGCGTGTAGATGAGGTGTGTTAGGAAAAGATGTTCTTTTGCTTCTGCAACAAAGTGAATTCCCTCAGTGCCTTTCAGCGCGGCATCACCAGGCTGGCAGTTTGCCATCTGGAAAACTGACATTTGCCTCCCCTGGGTCTGCTGAACAGCGCTGCTGCGAGATAGCATTCGTACCTAAAGAAAATGGAAAAGGGAGCAGCAAGCTTGCTGAGCACAAATGGGAGACATGCTGATGTTTTCCTTTTAAATAGCAGGAACTGTTGGCCTTTCAGAGTGTTTTTATTCAGCATCCTTTATTGTAAAGGTGCTTTTGCATGAAAAGAACAATGAAGGTATGTATTACATACTGGCTGTCTCTTGTTCCATCAGTCAAGCAAGAGTTATTTAAAGCACTAGTCTAGGTTTTGAACAACTTATAATATCTGAATCATTCAACATTTTTTTTTTTTGGTAAGAGATAGCAATAAGGAGCACATCAGAGTTTAAATATGACAATCTGCATTTCAAAAGGAGTAATTTCAGAAGGAGTTCTCTTTGTGATAAAACTGAATTATAACAGGATAGCTGTACAGCCAAATATCGTGACTTAGGCCAAACTTTGTTTGGGTGAAAATTACTCCTTTGCAGAGCATTGAGAGTTCTATTACCTCTTCAGGTCTCAAAATAGAATTAGAAGACATGGGTTGACATAATGAGTTAAGTGCTGGAAATAAAGCTGTCATGATAAAAAAGCTTATGATGCAAACACTGTTTAACTCCCTCTCAGCAGTGACAAATTTAGCTCTGGATTAATCAGGCTATTTTCTCGTGCTTTCAAACGTACAACCTGTTCATCATCGCACAGATGCCAAAACTTCTTATACTTTATATTTGCCAGTCATTTAAATGAGATGTAAGTAGTTCATAAGATACGTTCTAGTTACAGTAAGAGAGTAAATTTGGTCCTTAATTTATTTTCATATTTCAAACTCTTTATTGAATTGAACTGGTAAAGCTTCAGTGCACAGTTTACATTTTTTAAGGAGGAAAGTTCCGGTAATATCACTTTTGAGTAAAAGAGGAAGATTTAAAGGAAGAGGTGTTATGTCTTTATTATACCAAAGTGCAAGCATTTTTTTTTAAATATGAAACTTCTGAATCTTTCATGGGCAGACTACTTAATACTTTTCATTTCAAGGATTTCTCTACTATTCACAGAGAAAAAAAAAAAAAAGGACTGTCTTTTCTATTTCATAAATGTGTTATATGTGCACAAATGTCAAGTCAAACCATTATAGCACACTCAGCTATCTGCCTAAATGGTTGCATAACAGGCTGGGCTTTTTCCTTAGGGTGAGGCCGAAATGCTTTTTAGAAAATAAATATAAAATAAATATTTATTTTAGTGCAGATACAGGTCATTGCAGGCCACCCCAGTCTGAGTGTAAATAATATTGCTTAGTTGCATTCTCTTGCATTGGTAGTCTACTCATCCTTTTTTTCTTGGTTCTACAGATATAAGGTCTTTTCTGCCACTCAGATTATTTTTTTATACATACAGAGAAATAGACTCAAAACATTTGTTATTCTGTTTTCAAGGAGTTTTACTTTTTATTGTGAATCGTCAAGCTCATCCCCTCATTTCGTGTCAAGCTCATGCATCCATTGAAACTTTAATTTCCTTAATGTCCTGCGCTTGGAGCTACCCTGCTAAACTTCCTCAGAAATATCAGATGCTCTTTTGCTTTGCCGTGTTTGCAAGGTAGAAGAATTCAAGCTGGGTTAGGGACTGAAGGTAAAGGTATTTTTAACTGGAAATTGTGCAGAGCGCTGGAGCTTTCACCACGTTTATCAAGCAGACATTATCAGACATGTTTATCTGGGAGTTTCATATCATTGGTCTGACAGACTTTTAGGACATGAAGAATGAACTGGTCCACAGAGTTTTTTAAACTAGCCTTCTTGGGGGGATTTAAAGGTCTCTAGGTTTGATTGGCGTTAATTAATTTGATAAGTTAAACTGTAAGGACTCTTCTACCTATTACTAAGTGAAAAAAGGGATATGAGTAAGTTGCCAAGAAGATAAATTTAAAATAAAAGTAGAAGCTGGAGGCCCCACAAAGGCTGTTAAACCCTGGTTTGTCAACCGACTATAAAGTTACTTGCAAAAATCTACCTCCTGCTTTCAAAAGCTATGATCTAAAATTCAAATAATGCCTTTGAAAGGGAAGAAACAATCAAGTTTTGTAGTAAAAATTTTTTGATTTCAGGTGTAGACCCATGAGATAGCACTATGGATAGCAGTCCATAATCTGATCCTCAGTACAGACCAAAATGTCTTCACTCATCATAAATAAACCGAATCTTTATATGAAGACAGCAGAGGTGGTTGGGTAATACCTAACTTTGGCTATATGAGTAAAAGAATAGATAAAATGATAGTAAGCAGAGATCAGAAATACATATCACTCACGAATTCATGAAGGAGGTACTCTTAGAAGCTTTATAGCTGGCAGGATTAATGGTATAATTTAATGTTGGTTTGTTTTGTATATTAAGTTTGTGGTGTGGTGTTTGGATGTGTGCTGCTGTTTGGGTTTCCTAAGGGTTACCACACAGTATACTTAACTCCTGATATGGTAGAAGAGGAATAGACATCCAGGTTGCCCAAAGCCCAGAACAGGTGTTCTTTTATGTGTATTTGTTTCAGTACAACTAAGTAAATAAATAACTCTCAAAATTAATGTGCCACAACATTTTTCTGAAGAAGATTTGTAGTAGAACAGAACAGAATAGAGCAGAATTGTCTATTCTATTCTAGTAGTTATTTGCCTAACTCTCAAAATTCATGTGCCACAATATTTTTCTTAAGAAGATTTGTAGTAAGTTTTGACATTTTATTTAAGCGCTTTGTGCTTTTTATTGTTTGCAAAAGATATTCTTCTATGGCATCATGACTATCATTTATTAATAATCAAGTTACATTTCCACATTTACTTCCGTACAAACAGTGTGTCTTATCCGGGACTGTCAAGCAGGCGGCATATCGGACTGCCTTCCTTCCTTCCATCCACCCATCCACCCATCCATCCTGCCAGTCTCTTCTCCTCTCCTCTCCTCTCCTCTCCTCTCCTCTCCTCTCCTCTCCTCTCCTCTCGTCTCTCCTCTCCTTTCTCCTGTCCCCCTTCCCTTCCCTTCCCTTCCCTTCCCTTCCCTTCCCTTCCCTTCCCTTCCCTTCCCTTCCCTTTGTTCTTCTGTACTTCACATCTTGGAAGATGACATCTAGATTCACATATAAGGATAGGACATTGCACATGCTAACATCTACATCTGTTCCCCAACAAGCATTTTTGGTCTGCTATGAAAACTGAAATTTTATGGGAAGAATAACTACTTTAAATGTAAAAGAAAAAAACCCAAAATAAAACCAAAACCAGACTTATGAGAAAGCCCAAAATACAATTTTTACACAGTAAAGTAACAACTAGAAAGAAAAGTGAGAAGACTTGTTCAATAGCAAGCCCAAGAGTGACTTTTCGTGCCTCTAGGAACTTCATAACATGTTCAAACTTGCAAGAAGCAGGACTGCATGACATGGGAACACTAGCAACTAGGTAGCTTTGGTTGAGAGATCAACTGATGTTAACGCATTCATTTTGGAGTTCAGTTTGTCGGTATCACTATTTTCCGTAGAGTCCTCTCGCTGTGGCTCCTGTCCGCTTTGTGGTACTTGAGTAGGTAGAAGGGAGGAGAGCAGCAGCCCTGCAGAGGCCACTGGCGCTGCTCTGTGGATGGTCTGGCGGGGCGCACTAAAGAAGAGCACATCGGGCACTCTCTCTGCTGAAGCGTGACCACGTCAGCGTTGTGAGACACTGTGCGCCTCGTTACGCCCCGCGCGCGTGCGCACGCACGAGTTTCCGATTCTGCTCTCTTGATTTCGGCTTTTTAGAGGCAGGGCTCTGGTTTGGATGTACTAATCGGATTCCAAATATTGGCCTTTGCTTCAGCAATCGCTGCCTCAAAAGAAGGAAAGTGACAAGGCGGAATGATCTTTACCATAGGGATGGAGCATGCTATGGAATCTATAAATGGCACAGCCAGGATGAATAGTATCATTGTACTGGATTTTGCAGACAGTGCCAGTTACCACAGTCAAAAGGACATTGGAGTAAAGCAGTTAATAAAAGAGAAAGGAGGAGGGGGAAGAGGTAGTGTTGAAAATCGTGGAACTGAGAACATTGAGGCTTAAATGCTTTTTTCTCAGACAATGAACTGTCTGCATCAAAGTTAGTCCAATAGCATTTAGCTTTGTGCTTGCTTCCACTGTACCTGATCACTGGATAAATAATGAATAGTGAGTGCAGACAGAGCTTACAAGGGCTCTATTATTCCCACAGTTTAAACTCCTCATTTAATAGAAAGTACACAGGAGAGGAAGAAAAAAAAATTCCAAAGGAGCTAAGAAATAAAGACACATTGGCGGGCCAGAATGGTGAAAAATACCTTACAGAAAAAAATTGTTTCTGTTCTAGCTTGGTTTGTTACCGAAATAATTAGTACAAAAACATTCTAAAGCACTTTTTCATCCAAGGAGCTCAATGCAACTTATAAACTATTAATTAAAGGTGAAAGTTCCTAAAATACATTATGTGATCTGTGGGAAATATTCCATTAGCTCTCTTTGAAACTTGAGCCCTTAAATGACTCAAATGGCAGACTTTTACAGGGTGATACCACGGATAGTACAGTCATTTCTAATGTAGCTGCAGATAAGCATCCTGTAAACATTAGGGGGGAGGAAAGAGCACTCTGATTTTATAGGCTTTGGTTTAGGCGTGCTTCCATGTATCATTTTTTTGTCTTACGAACTTAATCCAAAACTATACAAAAAGCGTATTAGGCAAAAAGACTGAATTATTGGCTCCTAATTACGAACTCTGTTCAGTTCAGATTTCCTACTTCCTCAGTGTTTCATATCCTCTTTCTTTTCTTCCATGAAGAAACTGTACATGTATATAACATATGTGTTTGTGTGCAAGGAAGGAAAAATATCATTCTTTGATATAACTGACAACGCAGCTTGTAGCAAACAAAAGTAACACCTCAGGACTTCACAATGAGGACCATATGCTCAAATTAAGTTAAATGCGTTGTCTTCCTGGATTGCGGTATTTCCTCATGCCATCATCTCTGCTTTGCCAGGTTTCACTGTCACATCATGGGAAAATCCAGCCCGTGTACTCTTTTAGGATAGGGCAGTGTCTCCCTGTATTTTCATTGTGGTATGCTTAGAATCCTTCTAAATGCTGTAAAAATTAACACTGACTGTGTGACTTTGGAGCTCGGGTTTCAGTGCAAATCAAGACAGATCCTTCAGGTGTAGGGATTTAACTTCCTTTCATTACTGTGGGAATGAGGCATGTGAGAATTTTTTATGCCTCACAGTGTCTTTGAAAACCTCCCCAAACTGACTTATTCTCTTAGTTGTTTTGGAAGGAAAGCCCACTCCCTCCTCCTTTTACTCTTTGCTAGTCATTCTTTTAGGAAAGGTCTACTGGATAAAACCAAGAGCAGAAAATACTTTTTCCCTTTAAAGTTCAAAGTTACTTTGACAAGGAAATTTCACTATTTTAAAAAAAAAAAAAAAGAGCCGCAACTGGAAGAAATACTGTAAAAAGCTTTACAAAGCCTGTAAAAGAAGCAGACAGCGTCTCTTGAAAACAAGTACACAATTGTTATAATGCATGGGCCGTACCGGTGCACATCTAACTGTGTGCAAGTTCTGTGAGCAGATCCTTCTCTTGCCCTTTCAACAAATGTTATCATTTCCCAAGGAGCGCTATCTCTGCTGCAATCTGTACTTACTCCACACTGACAGCTCTCTGGTCCCCTCTGAGCATGTGCAGTGCCATTTCGGATCCCGTCCTGTGTCCTTCCCTCTGCATCTATTGACAGATCTGAACTCTTCTATTATCTCAAGTAGCCAACAGCAGGACCTGTCATTGAAGCAGAGAGGCTGTGTATATCTGAGCTACTATCATGCAGCCCCTTTATTTGTCCAATGACAGTGTCTTGTGATAAATGTTTCAGAAATGACATTTGAGATGACAGGGGAGGAAAACTCTTAAGTAAGAGACTACAGCTCCCAGTGTCTCCTGAGACACAGTGCTGTCAGTCAAGGAGGAATATTTGCAAAGAGATTAGAATGCGGGTCATCCAAAATCAATGCCACAAAACCCTTCCAATTAAAAAAAAAAAAAAAAAAAAAAAAGTCACATCAATAAAAAAACTGCATAGTTCTGCCAGATGTGCTACGATTTACATTATCAAACAGATTTGGGGATCTTCTAAAGCTAATGCTAAATTTTGGACTGGGAGGAGGGTCTGTGATACAATATTATAGGAATAAAAGAAAGGAAACCATACAAAACTGGAAGAAGAGAGAAGTAGAAGTATTATGTCATTTATCAAAGAGTTGAAGTACAAGAGCTGGCTAATAGCATATGCACACAGAACATAAGGTTTAACCATGCTCTCATGGTATGGGCTGAACGTGAAGAATAGCTGTGCTGTCCCACCAGGTAACTGTACCTTTCTGCAGCACAAGCCAATCCTGACTGTTGCTTTAACAGTTTAAGGCTATCTGATAATTTCATTTGGCTTTCCATAAAACAAATGTGTGACAGAGTCCAGTCTGGAATCACTAGTATGTGTGGCAAGTGGGAAGATACTTTGAACAGCTAACAACTCATTCTTAGATGTTTATTTCTGTCACTTCTTTTTTCCATCTAGTTTATACACAATATTGCAAGATAACTGGTTATTCTGGCATTAATAACCTGCTTGTACAATAACTGATTCTTAGCACACATGAATCATACACTTTTGGCACATTTTTAAAAAATGATATAAACAGGAGATGTTAACCTGAGGTAGAAAGAACACATTAATTAAGAATTGTAATGGGAGTGGAAATCAGGGAAGACTGGAGCGGAAGGAAGGGAAATTCAGCTTCCAAAAACTGCGGAGTGTTATATTTCTATTTGCATATGATACCCCAAATCTCTTGGCAGAGGTTAATAGGAGAGAAAAAAGCTATGATAATTGGTGTCAGTCATGGACAAGATTTCTAAGTAAAAAAATAAGAAAAAAGTTCTCTTGAAGGGCAGATTAATAAAAATTTAACATTCCAACCTGGACAAAGAAAAAAGGGCTCCTCACAGCCCCAGTGGAGAGTGAGCACAGGAAGAGAGAGCAACTATACTAAAGAAAGGAACAAAAGAAACTCCCTAGGGCAACACAGACCAAAGTTAAGAAAGGTCAAGTTAACTGAGACATTGCAGTAGCTAATGAGGAACTTGATTGTTAAATATGCTTTGTTATTTTATCTTTTTTTTAATCTGTTCCCAATTTTTCAGCTAAATATTCAGTTTTTACTTTTATCTGCTAACACTTTTTCTATCAGCTTGTCTGATACTGCGACCGAACAACCAATGTACCCGTTCAGGACTGCCCATTGTACCAGCTAACCTGCCCTATTGAGGCAGCACCTACCACCCCCAGTGAACTGTGGCGTGGGCAAGAATGGGGCGCACTTATGTCCCAAGGGGCTGCAGTTTGGGGCTTGAGGATTGCACACGCCTGGCTGTAGAAAGAGGATTTATTGTCTGAGAATATGCCCATGGGCTGGCCTGTCAGACAGGGTGTCTCTAGTGAAACATTAACTTATTTTTTTGTTAAAGCACACTTCTTCAAATTGTGTTTTATTTTGATTTGAGGACGTTGAGAGACAAAGAATCTATCCATATACAAGTGTTGTCTAAGCACTTGCAGCTTTGTCGTGGTTTAACCCCAGATGGTAACTGAGTACCACGCAGCTCCTCCCTCCCTCCCTCGCTCCCCCTCCCTGGTGGGGTGGGGAGGAGAATCGGAGAGAAAGGAAAACTCATGGGTTGAGATAAAAGCAGTTCACCAGGACAGCAAAGGAAAAATATAAAAATGTATTAATGATAATAATAATATATATAAGGATAATAGAATATATAAAACTAACAATGCACAATTTCTCACCACCTGACAACTGATACAGCCCGTCCCGAGCAGCAGGCAGGGAGCAGGGGTATCACCCCCAGCTATCCCAGAACAGCAAGTTCCAGAGAGAGCAGGTGAGGGAACGAACAGCCAAAAGAAAAAACGAAAAGGCCCAAACGAACGAAAAAATGGGAAAAACAGGAAACAAAAAACAACCAGAAGGGAAGCATAAGGGTTAAGGGAAGTGGCCCAGCGGCCAACCCTCACTTATACCAGGCATGACATCTGTGGTATGGAATACTCTCTTTGGCTGGTTTAGATCAACTATTCTGGCTTTACCCCTCCCAAGTTTTTGCACCTGCACATTAGCAAAACCTGGGAAACTGCAAAATGTCCTTGGTCGTTTAACAGCAACCAACAACATCAGTGCACTATCCCCATTCTTCACACACTAACTCCAAAACACAGTAGCTGCTGAAGACAAAACTAGCTCTGTCCCAGCCTAAACCAGGAAAAGCTTATTGTGCCCTTTCCCAATGGATTTAAGAGCCTTTTATTACCCTTGCTTTTATTCCAGTAAAATTGCATTGTTATTAAAAGACCTCTCAGTATTGCTTTCACCAAGATGTGGTCCAAAACACTCTCTCTCTGCAAGGTATTTCCCAGAGCTTTTATGACACCCTTTTTTACAATTCTTCTCTGGACGCTCATGTTTTTCCAGTGGTCCATCTAAGAAATGCTGTAGAAACATGGTAACCCCTAGGCTAGGGCAGACTCTCACAGCAGGGCGATTGGGCCATCACACCAACCACCTCAGAGACTGGCAGGAGGAAGGAAAGAGGCTGGTAGGCAAATGCCCTTCTTCCCTCCTTGCCCGTTTGGCAGGGACTTGGTGTGGAAAGCAAGGTGAATTATATCCCAGGCTGTTAAACTGGTGTGTACCCTGTACTTGAAAGTCACCTCCAGTGGAGCTATTCCTTGTTGTTGATGAAGCCTACTTGCTCTGGAGAAACAATAGATCTTTACCTAGTGTCATTATGGAAAATGTCAGGCACAGCAGTGGCCACAGAAGGGAGCAGATTTAAGATCAAGGTCATCTAGAAATGACAGCCAGATCAACAGTCCATTCAGGTTTATATGCCAGCTATATTTATTCCAACAGGGTAGACATTTGTATGGACATTCTGCATTGCTTTGCTTTTAATGAATATTCTGCATGCAGAGTCACTACAGAATCAGCCTCTTATATCAGTGTGAAAAATAATGTACTTATGTCCTTTATTCCTCATTTTCCTTTTTTGTTTGTGTGTAACATAGCCAAGCACAACCTGTGCTCTGGGAAAACTGTATGTTTTCTGTGCTGTTAAAAACAAAATCATTTCTGAGCTATCAGCAAGGAAAAAAAAGGAGAGAGAGAGAGCACGCACGTGAGGAGGGAAGGACTGAAATATGTGAACACCATGAAGAAATATATGTCTTCTTATAAACAATAAAAGAGAATATTGCCAAGCTTTCCTTATGCAAAATAGTCTATCTTTTGGATGCAGGGTCAGCCTGATGAATCTCACTCCATAAGACAATACTCTGCAAATGGGTAAGAGCTTGAAAATAGGACTTTGGATGAAAGAGTTTCCTCAACCATATTAGAGTCCCCACTGAAAAGCTTTACTGTCACGGCTCATCTCATTAATCTAGTATATACATTACATTAATATTTTTTTCTCTTACTGTGCAAGATTGATGAGATTCTATCTTTTCTAGTGATTTAGCAAAGCGATTGTGAAATTATTTTGCAACCATGAAATGGTTCAATTTCAGTTTTCTCTTGTACTAGGAAGGCAATGTCTAGTTATTACCCTGACTTTCAGCAAGGGGAAAAAAAGTGGAATTAGATGCAATACTAATTTATTGTTTTGTAAAAGCAGGAGAATTTTTTTTCCTGTTCCGTATCAGAAGAAACCAAACAACATTTTCATGACAGATCAGAGGATGGCGGGGGGGGGGGGGGGGGGCAGTTAAGCAGCCACAAGGCATTTGGAAGATTGTTCTCTATACAATTCATGAATGTCCTGTGAGAAATTATGACTTCCCATTAAAAAATATAATAGTAATAAATTTATTGTTAAATATGTAATTTTGTCTTTGTGGCTCAAATCGAGATTAAGTCCTACTTTAAGCCTAACCATTTAGTTCGACCCAGTTGGGTCAAAGCATTTCTGTGTGACTTCTCGCATGCAACTTTTTGAATTTTGCCTGCGGTTGGATTTTGGGAGGCATACAGCTGATACAGCCCCAGCTTCTTTTATTTTATGAAATGTGACTTATATTATTGACTGTCCAGAAATCAAAATTTCTAAGCTCTGAACCTTTGATTTCAAGAAAAGAAAATTTGATCTTCCAGTAGCAGTGGTAAACAGCTAGTCTGGATTGAAAAAATTATTACAAAGCCTGTTTTGTATGCAACATGGGAAGGAGAGCAGGGCAATGACAGCACTTATGCACAGCAAGAAGACTTGAGAGGCAACAAAGAGCTTTTCCAACTCACTTATTCGGTTGACAATTCTTTTAGCAAATGATGCAGCTGCACAGATTTTTGAGGGAGAAAGATGATGTAGCAAAAAAGGTCAATGAGGACTGTAACCAACTGCTGAGTCTTATCCAACGATAAACAAGGAGATATTGATTCTCAGGAGGGAAAACAGCATTCTCATTTGATTACAGTGTTGCAAAAAAGTTTCCCCATAAGGTTTACTGAGATCCAGGATCAAAACCTCATTATTTTCCATAGTTTATTTTTGTTTCAGGATTTTGGAAATGTCTTCTAAAGAGGACCCCCTCTAGCTACAGCTTTCTTCACGTCTGAAGCCAGCTTAGTGATAAAAAATGAAAAATAATGCTTTCTGCAAGGGAACATGATACAAATATTTCCATAATGAGTATAAACTATCATATGCTAGGCTTTTTTATATTCAGGTTTCCTTTCCTGACCTTAGGGGAAAGTACATGACAGCTGACCCAAAGCTCCCTCTGGGAAATGGGACATTATTTGTACAGCATAAGTGCTTTGACACTTTGACACTTTGAAGTCAGTATCAGCTAGAAATCACATAGAAACTGCCAATTTCCTTCCTCCTTCCACTTGTGCTGCCTGAAATTCCACCAGGTGAACTAGATGTTGGTTTTCCTTGTCAAGGCTGTGGCATGTGGCAGAGTTTAGTTGTCTCATGGGATATGTACAATGTAAAGATATGCATTAGTAAATGTGCTAGCCATATTAGCACAGTAGTCAAACAACCTATTTGGCTGTACTAAGGACTAGACCTTGCTAATGAGGCTCTCCTTGTCCTAGTACTAATTCTTTCAGCGCCAGCTTGGGGATTCTTGCATGTTTTGCTGTGTCCATTGTGATTACTCTCACCCCAGCAGAGACCAACTGTCATTCAGCAGATAAAATACATGTTTGAAACTGGAGCGCATTTTTCTGAAGTGAAGAGGATAGGTGGGATTTCATCCACAAATAAACCCATTTGAAGACATTTTATTTCACTAAGAAAAAATGGAACATGTGTGATCAAAGCAAAAGACCAGAACACGGTTCAGCCATTATCTTTCTTAGATGTTGGAAACACTTTAGCCCTGTTGCAACACTCCCAGTCTTCTGCTTTTAAAATAAACTATCATGTGACTCCACAAGACATGGACTTCAATGGAAAAGCCTTAAGGGTACCTTTCATAGAATCATAGAATCATAGAATCATAGAATTGTTCTGGTTGGAAGAGACCTCCAAGATCATCGGGTCCAACCATTAACCTAGCATTACCAAGTCCCCCACTAAATCGTATCCCTTAGGGCCTCATCTAAATGTCTTTTGAATACCTCCAAGGATGGGGACTCCACCACCTCCCTGGGCAGCCTGTTCCAATGCCTTTCCTTTGTCTGTGACCCTGTTCGTCTTCACCTGACCTGCTATAGCTATTTCTAGGGTCACCCTGTAAGCCAGTGCACCCTACAAATAGTGATGGGATGAAAGTAATCCCTTTGTTTGTAGGATTGTTTTTAAGCTACTTCATTTCAATGATCCTTATCGCAGCATTGCCGAAGAAGCAGCTAGCATGTGGGAGGCAGCGAATGAGGATGCGAAGGCAGAGACTGCTGAAGATGACCCGGTCCCCAAAGGCTGTGCTCTGTGCAGCAGTAGGGGAAGCTGATACAGCACCTCCACCTCCACAGAAGGGGACAGGAACTGAGACAGTGCCCAGAGCCTCCCTTCTTCTTTTCCTCAACACGTTCTTTAAGTCCCCTTGGATATCTCCAGTGAAGGAATGCACCCCTTGTAAAATCTTCTGAAACTTTCTGCCTAACACTTCCTAAATTAGAGCCTTTGGAATTATTTTCTTGAGGAAAGGAAAGAACTGCTGAGCTACATTAGGTTCAAGGTGAAGAAATTAATGCATCCTACTCATTGTTATACTTGGAATCAGAATATCTTGCCTTGGCTTCCCTGGTGATTACTATAACTGGCAATATATTAAAAACTTAGCCTGAGTACTTCTATGCTCCCATGCATCCTGACCTTCAATCAGAATTTCAGACATAATTAAAGGCTTCATAAAAACAACTCAAATATTATCTTTAGCCTCAACCTGGGGCCCTACCAGTTATTTTGGCAATCCCACAAGGGAAGAATCGCTTTCTGAAAGTGACTTTACCAGGGTGAATTTAAGACTAGCCAAAAAAGGGAAACACAGAACAGCTCATGCTGAGATAAACCATACTTTAGAAAGAAAATAAGTCACTGCCATCAAATCCCTCACAATGTTACCACTACACATTATCTTGCGTACAACCTCCGTATGCTTGTGTAAAACATGAGTATAAAAAAATCTAGCTGTGGTTGTTCCACCATCTTCACAGTCATTTTTATTCAGTTTTCACAATACCAAATTCATATAGCAGTCAAAATTGATTTAAAAATAAAAGGTTCTGAGGTCATAAACCAGAGGAAGCAGTACCTGAAGAACTGCTCTGACATACAACAGTATCAAAGGTCTATAGATATTTTTCCAAAACTCTGCCTTAGCCATTGGAAATCTCATTTGAAACATGCAGTACTTTGTGTGTCTGTCTTTCTCAAAGATCACACAGAAGTCAATATACCATCATATCAAGAGCAGATCAACATGTGTCTTACCTGTCAAGCCTGTCAAGTCCTTCACTTAGTTTGATACTGCAGCAGTTGAGTCAATGTGTGAAAATAGTAAGAGCATGAGTTCGTCCATGTATGGGCTAGATGATTATGTTGTGACAATGCTCTCTTTAACTTAAAGCTAACTATTCCTCAAAAATCTTTTCCTCAGTTCCTACAGGTAGTGAACTCCTTTCATTCTTGGTGTCTGTTGTCTTTGTTACAGAAAATGAAAACATTTGAATAATAAAATATACATACTAGTCAGGTCCAATAGGCTCTCTGTAGAGTAACACTGTGATTTAATTACTTTTTTAAACTGTGTTGCAGTAAAGATTCCACCCAGTTTGCCAGCTTAGTTAGCCTTTCCCAGGAAAGGGAACGAATGCTGTTTTCAGAGACTCACCAGGACTTTATACAAAACAGTGAACATTTTTAAAGTCACAAGTGCCTTCTATAAGATGCAAACCGTAGACGAAATGTCTGGTTATAAAAAGATATATTTACATATATTTTAATGGCATTTAAAATAATTAAAATGAGAGCACTCATTTATTCAATCAGACTCTAATTTGAGTACCTGCATATTTTGTGAAAATAATCTTAATTTTTTATATTTTTAACCAATAGATGGTGCTAGCAATTTCTGCATTTACTGGAATATCTGCATCCATTTTACTCAGCTCAGGCCCATAACAATATTCTGGAACTGCTAGAGAGAAACAGTCTATCCATGTGCCAATTAAAGTAGGAAATGCCAACTCACCGATACTCAACACTTTACATATTGAAAAGACTAGTAGAGCAGCAAAAAGCCATCAGTAACTACCCACTGCAGAACATATACAATATGCAAATGAGAAATCTGCTGTTCTCACTCCTCCAATGTATTTTCAAGATTTCTGGAATAGTCACGTCACGTTTTGTAGTCATTAGGGTGCATACTTTTAGGAAAAAGGATGCTGGCATCAGTCAAATTAGCTCGTCCATCAGTCTTCTACAAAGCACAATGAAAACTTAACGTCTTAAGCCCAAATCCTGCCAAGATTTCATGCATATGCCTCACTTTACGCACTGGGAATAGTTCCGCCAAAGTCAATCAAGATGTTCACAGCATGTAAAGTTAAGCAAATCTGTGATTGTCCGTGAGTTTGGAGGTATGTGTAGTGGTTGGAGTGTTTGGAACTGACTGTGGTGTCTCTCCATGGAAGCGGACAGATGTCTTCTGCAACCATTAGGAGGATGCATCCAGCATGGAGCATATTTTTATGATATCCCACCTGCCCTAGACATGTAGAAGGATCATATTCAAAGTTCACTGTTTAATTGCTTCAGTTCTGTGGATCAGTTTGTTTTGCATGCGGTCAGAGAAAGTATATTCAAGATCACTACAAGTGCAGTTTAAAAAAAGAACAAATTAAGCATAGGTAGAAACAATCTTGTTCTCTGCATTTCCAATTTCCTCTAAAAACTTTGATAGCTCTAAAAAAAACCCCGAAGAATGTTTCCAATATCTCACTGTCATGGGCTTTATTTTTCTTATTACTTACAGACATTCTCAAATTATTTTGAGATAACTCAAACACCGCCACTTTTCAGAGGAAAGTTGTACTCCGATGCTCCCCAGTTCATTTCCACGTGTAGTACCCACTTCAGTGTGAACTGGCTTTACACAACATGGAAATAAGCCCTCTGGAATAACAGATTTTCACAAGGAGGTTGCAGCTTACAGACCTTGAGCTCCTGGGGATTTTGACTACCTGCAATTTCATTCTATGACCTCCACTGTTTTGGGGGACTAGAAAAAGGAATTGCAGACTTCCAAAATTTTTATATATATATATGTGTGTGTGTGTGTGTGTGTGTGTGTGTTATATATGTATAAAATATTTTATCTATTATTATATATTATTATTACATATAATACATTTTATTATATATTAGATGGTAATAAAAATTATATTGTAAGATATATAGTATGTTGTTATAATACATTATTACATATTATTATATATGTAGCTATGCATGTATATGAGTAGTTATTAATATATATGTGTATACAAACACAAATAAGCATATATACCTATATTGTATATATTTATAAATATGTATATGTCTATTATACATATCATATGTATTATATTACAAAGCAAAGAATATTATCTTCCCTCTCTGCCCATCTTTATCTTTAAGAAAATGTCACCCTCTGGGAACATGTACCCAGCAGCTCATGTAACTTATCACTGTTATCAATACATGTCTACTTTTTGTTTAATTTATCAAGATATTATTATGTTTATAGTAAGTGTAAGGGAAATATGAATTTTTTCACATCTATTAAAAGAATCACAAACCTGAAAAGCTCACTCTAGAAAATGCTCTCACTTCCATTATACACTGACATAGTGGAAAAAGCTTTGGAGATGCAAATGTGTTCTTGCAAACTAAAAAAATAATTAGTATGGCTGAAAAGCTTAAGCTGATCCACCTTTTATTCTTCCCCCTCCACTCTGTTTCTTTTAGTAAAACAGGTCTTAATGTATGAACCTGGATCAGAAATGTCTGTGTCTGTAAATGATTTGGTAACTTATGTAGAAAACTAATCTACAATAAAATGAGAAAAATAGATAATAATTCTCTCCAAAAACTCAGTAGTGTATAATTCAAAAATAATGGTAATGAATTTTGTACATTAGAAAACACAGAAGGGTGTTGTGGATCTCGCTGGACACGATGATTTCTCTTTCTGGATTACGTCAAAGGCCCATGCATTCTTCAGATAGTTTGGGAGGCCCATTTCCACCATCTTCATTGTTTCCTCAGTAAGAACCGTTCCTCATGTAGAGAATCAGTGATCGTAGCAATACCTAGGTATTTTCAGCTGTACTTCTGCAATGCAGAATTGTTACAGAGAAAGCCAAGCCAGCAGCCCGTGCTCTCTGTCTCATAAACTCCCTTACAGAAGAGCACTGAGAAGGTGCTCCAGTCTCTTCTACTCACCACGGATAAGGAATGAGGCTCCTAAGCTGCTTGTGAAAGAAGGTGGTGCTATGAAAAAAAGTTCATTCCCCACTCTTGCAGTTGTTTAAGAATATCTTAATCTTCTTTCAATAAAGCTATGACTCCATGATAGAATACAAACATTTATCCCTCAACTGGAACCTTGCTACCTTTTCTCACTGAACTGCAAACATCAAATTCGTCTCCCATGAAGTAGCGTTGTTGCTGTCACTTGGCAGAGAAACAGAGCACATAATACATGACTTAAATTATCCTAGGTTGCCTGGTGATTCAGCACTGAACAAAATAGCTGCTTAAACACAAAAAGTTAAAACCAGGTCTCTCATTAGCAGTATCAACATTCAGATCCTTCATTATGGAACGAACTCTATAAACAGTATGCCTGCTTTGTAGAATAGAAGATAGCTAACATCACTGGTAAAACTGAATAGGCGTTTACCAAACACTGGATTCTGTCTTTTTAACTGTAGATTGCAATTAATACATTATTACGACAGTCTTTACACCCAAATGCAAATCACTGATTTTTACCTTTTTTAACCTTGAAAGAAATTGTTGGAAATACTCTGAGTTTAGTATGTCTCTGAGGGTGAGTATATGTTTAAATTCTTCCAGTGTTAGTCTGAAACACTTGGGAAGCTTTAGGTCAGATGTCAGACCCAACATTTCAGAAGAGACGGAAGCTGAGCAGACAATTCTGTGTGGTTGAAAGCCACTGCTGTAGCTGCTTCATGGTCTGTAACAGCGCTTGCAGATCTGTAACAGTGCACACTGTATCCCAAACATGGCTGCTGGACCAAAATACCAGTGAGCATGGTATTTTGACCTAGTAGGAACAAGTCCCTAAAGAAATCCTATGGTTTTGTTTATTTTATTTATCTATTTATTTATTTAGTAATAAACTAAACAACGACAGATTGTGTGATGGATTGTGATAGTCCACAGTGTTTAGTTCCTACTGCTCTTAATACTTGCCTATGGTCATGACCAATTCCAAATACCACATTAACAAGAAATGCCAAGGACAGCTTGAGGGGTAGAACTGATCCGAGATTATTTTCTTTGGTCCCCCCTGTTTTAGGGGGGAAAGAAATATGTCCACAAAGACGCAAGCTATTTGTTCTCAGGTCCAGAGAACGGGATGTGACCTGTTTTGTTTTATAGATATGTATAGATATAGCCTATAAATTCCTCCACACACAATCTGACAGTTTCCAAGGAGGTATAAATACAGTCTTTAAATGGGTGTATTTTTTCACTTGAGAACAAAGATTCACTTGAGAACAAAGCTTATGAAGTTTGACTTGAATTCTTTGCAAGGTGCGCCATCAGGAGAGTTGGAAAGCTGTTTAAAACAGGATCAGAAGGATTCGCACGGCTCTCATTGTGAACACAAAAGTGAAGAAAAGCTAAATACCAATGGATGTGTAGAGATTAGGAAAAACTGGTGATTTAACAAATTCTGACTCACCTTGAAAAAATACAAGCAGGAATTAGGAAGAAATGGTCCCTCTGGACAATTTATGCCATATCTGCTTAGTACCAGTTTCTTCTCCCTTTCCTGAAGCACCTGCTAGTGGCCTATGGAAATGATGAATCTGAAGAATTACACAGACCACAGGTCTCATCCTGCACAGCCATTTTAAATATTACACTATAAAAGAATAATCCACAGCACATGTTCTCAAAAGGTAACAGAAACAGGAATGTTGACAGAAACTTCAAAAGAGAGTGGACATCTCATTTTAGCTTGCAATAAAATAGAGCAATCAACAATATCTTTTCAGTCACATGGTCAGAGATGTATCACAAGTGAGGATAGTAAAACTTTCTCCTGTTGTCATATACATCAGTGCCGAAAAGCTTACTAACTTCATCAGTGTACAATCAAGCATTCTGCATCTCCATCTTTTACTACCAGTAAGATCACAGCAGGTATAACCCAACTATTCATCCCACTAGTAAAGAATCTAATGTTAGTATGTGGGCATTACTAGTTTACAAGGGAAAAGAGGATGTTAAAATGGAATAATGTTTGGGTATCACCACTATGCACTATGTGGTGGATAACTGCATCTATAACACTATACATGTTCTTGAATTGTTATTTATGGAAGAGAGTTTGGGAGAAATGGCAGTGTATGACCAAGGCCAAATAAAAGTTACTGCTGGGTTTTAGGGATAGGTTGATCAGGAAAAGCTACAGACCTTAGCACTTGTTAATATTTTGTTAAGTTTACAGACTTTGAGGGGAAGTTGCATAATGCCAGTCTACAAATGTTAATAGTCTTTAAAGACCAGGGAAAGAGAATAATTTATTACACGTCTGTCTTGCTGGGAGTCATATTAGTGGAAGAAACATTTCAACTCTACAGGAAGTATTTTCAAAAAAGCTTTTGTGATTGTCTGCTCCTGGTAAAATGAGGTTAAAAAGCTAATTGACCTCAATAAAAGGATAATTTCACCAAAGAAAAAGAACTCAGAACCTCAGAGAAACATTATACCAATCACCACACTTGTTTGCTAGGTTCTAGTGGTCAAAGTATCCTCCAAATCATTTAGTAATTGTAGACTTATTTAGGTTGCAGGCCACCTAATCCAGTCATCTGCTCAGAGTATTTTGAATCAGATCAGGTTGCTCAGAGCCTTGTCCAGTCACATCTTGAACACCTCCAAGGACTGAGATGTCAAGTCTCTTGAACATCAGCCTGAACGAGAAAAATAAATACTTGCAAGCCCGACCAAAGATGTGATCTACTCATTGAAGTTTTGGCTGTAATTACTGGCACAATACCCTATCTCTTCTGTAAAAGGTCATAGCAGAGATGAATTGGAGAATTTCTGTTCTGAGCCTCTTATTGTAGATGTAGTCTCCAAGGAATTGAGAAGAATTAAGATCTAAGCAACTCCACATACTGAGAGGGTCATACTGAGAGAGTTTGATAGGACTGAAGGATAGGGTTTTGTAGCAACTCTGCAAGTGCAAGTAGGTATCTAAATTCTAGATCAAAGCTAGCCCATAATATCTGTTTTTCATGCACGTAATTAAAAATCAAGAAGAGTAGAAAAAAGCCTCTAGCAGACTGAAGCATCCTATTTAAGGATCTCTGACTTCCATGTGAAATATTTTAAGGGTTATCAAGGAAAAATTCAATTAACTTAAAACCACCAGTAGTATTGAAGTGTGAATAGGAGGGACACAAGTATCCAAACTGCTTTGCTATTGATCAGATTTAAAAAGTGTGGACTCTATCAGAAAGCAAAAGATAGGTAGTCAAAAGGTACAGGGAGGTTGGCAGGTTTTTCTCTAGTCTGTTCAAATATGGTGTTGTTCTTTTTTTCAGCAGATAAAACGCATTCAGACATTCCCACAAAGGAAATTATATTGTATGCCACTTTTTTAATAAGATTAAAAGAGCTACTTTCACCACCAGTGACTGCCATTAATTGGTATGCTGCAAGGGAGCTGACACATGCCTGGATGGTGCATCTATTAAGTGTAGACTGCAATCAGTAAAATAGGTTTTCCAACAAACGACTTGTCAAAGCCTTGACACAAGAATTACTTATGCTTGTAGTCAGTCACTCACTTTCTCCCAGTTCAAATGCTCGTCTTCTGCCCCCACACTGGAATCTGAAACACAGTGAAATGTGTTTCTCCATTTTTGCTTGATTAAAGTGCTAATCCATGGGTAGAACTGGATCAGTGAGTGTCTTAAGGGTGGCACAACAGACTCGGGGTGGAAAAACAGTGGTGTGGGAATGCATCAACTTTCCACTTTTTTTTTTTCCAGCAGCTGCAATTCCAAGATAGTCTCAGCCTTTCTGTGGTAATAGACGTGAAGAGAAAATGTCTTTCAACTGACAGTTCCACCATCCAAGCTTACTAGCCCAGTCTGGATCCCTTTGATCTTCAGTCTTTCTGGAAATAAAAATCATTATCATGCTACCTAGCAGCAAATGCACATGTTTTACCTGGATAACTCTCTGGTAACATTCAGTGGCACAGCTGCTAGTCATTGTAGATGCAAAATGTTCACTTGAGAAACTCTTTTTATTTTTTTTTTCTTATTTTATATTTAAATCTATGCATTCTTTGGCTTAAGTACTGAATTGCAACTCTACTTTGGCATCTGGAGGTCTGAGTGGACAGGAATGATCTTTTAACTAAATTGGGTAAGTTCTTTCTTAGGAAGTATGTGACAGCACCTCAAGGTCACTATTTACTCCATCTTGTCACCTGGCTTATGCCTGACAGCTATTCCTGGGACTATCCATTGTAACATAATATGAAATAATAATACACAAGTCTGCTTTTAAGAAGCTCTCTAGAGTGCTTTAAGGAGACCTTGTAATAACGAATATGAGGGGATAGGAGTCACCTCCCCAGACATTAACAGTTAATCACTTACGTGCCTCTTGTAAATTAAAGAGAGAGATTCAGAAGATCATTCATTTTAGGATTTCTCTTTAGCTGGTACCTAAAACATTAACCAGATACCTAATTGCCACATCGTAAAGGCCTGAGAAAGTGAACAGCAATCCTAGATAACTACTGTTGATGCTGGTTGACTCTCAGAACCAAGGGGTGGGTGGGTGGAGCCAACCCAGAAAACCCTATTGAGGTAGATTTAGAAAACTAACTTCACTGGGAAGGTCAGATTTTCCTAGTAAAGTCACTAACAATTTGCAAGGCTTAGGTTTCTCAGGTTCGTTTCTAGTGTCTTGATTTCATTTTTTCATACTTTTATTTTCACTCATAACTAACACATGCAACCAGGGAAAGGTATGATGATTTTTCACCAGCAGACCCTTTTTTCAGCCTGAGAAGCTTTATAAAACTGAAGGAAGGAAATGATAATTGAATCACAGTGATCCCTTATGGAATTCTGTTACAAATAAAACTGAAAACTGGGTTCAGCTAAACCTATACTGGCTATGAATGCTTATTTCCACATTTTTAGCACTAAGTAGGGACTCTGTCTTTTGTTGAAAAGTGATAATTATGAGGTATTAAGTTTTCCAAAGCACTGGAGTTTTACCAGTTTGCTGATGTTTTCCAGCTTGATGTATGGATGTAAGATACTTAAAACTTCTATAAGTAATTTGACTTTTTATCATATATTTTCCAGTGTAATAATGAACTCTCCATAATATCAATAAAGTGTGTGTTAAATGGATTAAACGCTGGCTAACTAACTGTTCTCAAAGTAGTTGTCAAAGGGGAACCATCTCTGAACAGGGATGTTGCTAGCACTGTTTTGCAGTCATTAGTATTAGACCTGACCTTGTTCAATATTCCCCTCAAATAAATATCCGATCGCTGCTTTTCAAATGGCGTATGGATTTGTAGAGCATCAAATAATGGTGGCTAGGTGTTCATTCCAAGCCATTGAAACTGTTGACTACATCAGACCCTGTCATTAAATGGTCCCTAATGTAATCAAAGAAACAAGGTCACAGAGACTCTGAACTAGAGGCTCTATGTCTCTAGCATTTGCAACTGCATCCTGGAAAACTGTTTGTAGAAAAAAATCTAGAGTTCATAGCAGAACTAAAACAATTCTATGGGAGCTGCCTGTGGGAGGCTGAGACAAATCGGGCTGATGAAATCCTTGGTGTTGACTGCCAGGTAGAGGCATGGCCAGTTATACATCTGTTCCTTTTTTAAGCTTGTTCCTATGAGTAGTCACTTGATATTTGAAGTTATTACTGGGGTGTTGAACATTTGCACAGCAGAAACTAGACAAGATGTGAATTAACTGTCGCATACTGCTAAAATCTGGAGAAGTTCTTTCATTAGAACAAAACCTACCAGTAATTTCTTTTCACATGTTCATGATTTGGCACCAACATGATAAGTGACAGATATCATAGATCTTGTCTTAGAGAAAAAGCTCCAAAGAAATACCCCTCAAAATTTTTGTCTTTTAAATAATTTATTCATATATTCATACAAAAGCCATACATGGTCAGGTACCTTCCTTTATTTTGGGGGTAACCTAAGCACTGATAAGCACACATTACAGCAGCATTGACAGCATTACCATGGTTGACATCTAGTGTCACAGCAACATTGGCATGTTATCTACACAAATTGCAGACTAGCAGGACAATGTTTATTAGCCCAGGAGACACAAGCTAAATGTTCTCTTTTAGATTAAAGGTAAATCGTAACATTTATTACCTCTTATAATTCATTGTGCTTATGCCAGCTAACAAAACCCCTATTTCCTACAGGCTGAATTCCTTTTCATTGGCATAGTGAGGGGGTAAAAGGCTTCGTAGTCAATTATTGGATTTTAATGGAGAAGCATCTCTCAGTATTGAGGTGTTTCTCTCTATGTGGCAGTTTCAAGACTGATACTAGAAGGGTTCCTTCAGCTTTGGTGTCTACTGTTTGAAAAAAGGTATGAAAAAAGCTTAGAAGAGCAATAAAAGTGATGTAAAAACTGGACAAAAAATACCTCTGAGTGAGAGGATGATCTTTTTTTAATAAAAGGAAGAACATATTACTCACGTCGTAGATGTATATTGTGTATGTATGTGTGTTCTTCATAGGGATAAAAAAATCCAAAATGGAAGTCTTTCATCTCATAGAAAAAGTCATTGCTGGAAGCCCCTGGAAATTAAAGCCAGTTTACTTTAAATTTAAATGAAACACTTTTTGTTTTTAAGCAAACAGCGATAAAGCAATGAAAATACACTACCTAAATACACTACCTAGGAAAGGTGCAGAGTTTCCATCATTTGATATCTTCTAACACATAGTAGATAGCCATACATTATTTAAATATGAGTAACTTGCATAGAGAGGAATAAATGGATGAAGGTCTATGGCATGGGTCATGCAGAAGTTACCAGTAGACGCGGTTGCATCCTTCTGCACTTGAAAACCATTAAGTTCCTGCGAATTCACAAATTTTAAGCCATGTGAGTTAGAGTGATGGGCAGAATAATATAGCCAGGATTTTAGGAAACAGAGATCCAGCTGAGTACTAAAGGGAAATGGGAACTTAGTTCCCTTCAGATATACTTGAAAATCCTGTCAATACTGTTAAGAGTTTCAACTACTTTGATTTACGGTCGTAAAATGTTGGTGGAATGTTTCTTAAGATTTAAATTATTGAAGTTCCTGAACTCTGTTGCACAGGCCGTTAATTCAAACACCTTTAACCTCAAAACACCAGAGTCCAGTCAGTTTAGATCAAGAGGTCAGATGAGTGTATTGATATGAATTTTGTTCTCACCAAGTATTTGTGCACAGCACACTGGCAGCACACACCTAAGCACAAGAGGACAGCCTGTGAGCGGAAGCATGACTGCGTTGTGGAGGTGTGCTGTAGATCACTGTTATTTACTACTGGGAATATTTATTTAGACAAAACTGCTCAATGGTTAGAAAGGATCTAGCCATTCAAAAGACTGTTTCACTGTATGGTAGGCTCCACTGTTTAACTTACTTACACAAGACCTGTAACTCACTAGAAACAGATCTCAAATAAACATTATCTGCTTTTTAAAAAAAAAAAAAAAAAAAAGATTTCTAAGGAAAATAATGAAATGTGAATTTAGAAAAAATTCAGTCTTGGCTTAATCCAAAATAAGAGAGTTAGTTCCTTTCTAAAGTTCCATAAAAATATTCATAGAGTATCATGAATTCTTTCAAGTGTCTCCTCCGAAATTGAATGATCAGTGTAACATTGGTACTTCCTTTTTTTTTTGTTGGAATGTTTGGGACTTTTTTATTTGACCTTTGTTGTGGAAGATTCTGCATTCCAAGTGCAGTTAAGCTATCACAGCTACTGGTTTTGCTTTCAGTCAGACTAGTATATGCCAAATAATTGTGACCACAGGAGCTGACCCTGGAATATTCCCTTAACGGTTAGCTGAGAAGAATGGGACTGTTCTTCAAACTCGCTTCTGGTTCTTGGCTGGAAAATTTTCTCTTGTTGTTAAAAACAAGATAAATTAAACCATTTTAAGCTCCAAAGTGCTGCAGCTGGATGAGAAGTAGGAAGCTGACCTCTAGCTTTGTTGTCTCACTGCCACACTGCCTTGTGCAGTGGAAACACATTCACAGCAACAGCCCTGGGTGGACAGTACTGCTTTGATTAACCGCGCATCTTGCTCCCAACCCAACCCCTCCCTCTGCAGCTCTGTCCTTGAGGAAAGCGCTGCTCTGGCCACTTTCATGCTTTCGGAGCGAGCATCGCTGAACTCCCAACGCAATGGCGCTATGCTTGGCTGTGTGCATATCTGCGTGTACACGCACAGCAAAAAGGACACGGGCTGACGTGGGTTGACACTGGCTACCAAAACCTTGCCACGCAAACCCAGTACACAGGGAAAGCACAAGTTAGTTGCAGAAAGCTCTATCTTGCCTTCATCTATGTCTCCTCTACATTGATATTCTTCCCATCATTTAACCCTAGAATTTTAAACAATATATTTGGAGTTTGTTGAACCACAGGCTTTTTGTTTGTTTATTCTGTGTTTTCAGGGCAGCAAAACACTGGGATGCAGGTGGTGCCACAGCGGGGTACTCAGTAACGTAAAGTGCATAAATAAAAATGATCAAAGAGCACTGGGGACCTAAAGTGGATCTCATGGTTGCTCTGGTTAAAAGCTTAAACTTGTAGGCATGCACAACATTATGGGATTACAGGTCACGCCCCAAAAAGGAAAATCAGGAAATAATTTAATTCAAACCCAGTGCTTGTATCTATTCCAATTCACATTGCATTTCCTCATAAAAAGAAAGCACCTTCAAGGAGAAAGGCAAAGCAAGAGGGAAGTATTGTTCTTTTCAATACTAACAAATAGCTACTCTAAAAAAAATTGTTGCTTGTATAGATGCTACTTTTCTACATGTAATATTAGTAGTAATCACTTACACTGGCATTTGATTTTAACTGACAGATCCAGGGTGACTTCATTGTTTTACAGAAGCTTTTTTCCACTTGAATGGTAATGCCACTGTATAAATTCTTGATTGCATTTTCTTGCTTTTTGACATTGTGTTCTGTATTTGTCATTTGTATACATACATATGTAAACAGCTTCATGGCAAATTCTATTTACTGGCTCACCTTGAGTGACCCATAATGTATCTGATTGCAGGATATGGTATTATTTGGAAAGGCATATGAATTTAATATGGCCACTTGTCCCAGAAATTATTACAGTCTTTAGAGAAAAAAGGTAGGGGGGAATATAACAGTTTGGAGCTGATATGAAAATATAGGAAGAAGGCAATCAAAAAAGATGAATAATAAGACACATCACACCAACTCTGAAAAACACTTATTGGTTATACTAATAGAACAGGCAAATATTTCCTTTTTTTCCTATAGATAAGTGAACTCTTATGTTACATGCTTACTTCCATGGACAGCTTTGAATTCTCAAGGGACAGGAAGCTGTGGAGCAGAATGCTGCTTCCATGAAATACCATGGCTGTGGGTCACCACAAGCTTATGTGGTCATTTACACTCATGTGAAAGAGGATTAAAATGCTATGTGATCACAGGTCAGCAGAGGACCAGGTGCCACCAGCCGGTGGTAAGAGGAAAAACAAGGTTCCTGTTTGAAATGTGGTCTGGGAGGGACATGTCTTGGTTTACAGTCTCAGACACAAACACTTTCTTGGTTATTCCCAACTTCGTCTTTCAGCTGCTGACTCCAGAGGTAATGACTTCTCAGGCAACTGAGTCCTTGAAATATCAGAGAAGCCCAGACTGTCATCTGTCCTCAGCCAGCATCAACTGTGACTGTAACTACCAGTCATGCCTTGGACTGGGAATTTTCTGTTTTAAAAATACTCTTAAAAAATACTTTTAAAAATATGTGCTTCTGGAAAATGCAACAACTTCATTAGAAACACTGCTTTCTTCTACCTTTTTTCCCCCTCTAAGTGATCAGAAAGCTAACAAGGAAAAAACTACATCTTCCTGTACCCACTAGCAAACATCTTAAGTTCCCTCCTCACTAAGTTTTATATCTGGCTAAATTTCATGTAATTAATTTTACAACCCCGTGATTTATTAATTTATTTACATTTGAACATACATATACAAGGTTGTGTCCATTTGTCAAAATGAGAGGCTTCTCTTTTGAAAACTGTAGGATCAAAATGAACAACAAATTTAGCAAGACAAGATGAGCACTTGATCTTAGAAGGCATCTTTTTGTTCATGAAATATATCTGCGCTTTTTTAGAGGTCTAACTGGGATACTTGGAAATTAATTAAGTGGCGAATGTGATCTAACTTATTTTTCAGACTGCCTATCTCTGTTCAGTATCAGATCTTCTATAAAGTAGATTGAAATGGGAAGAGGAACAATGCATGGCATTGCATTGACAGCCCCCCCCAGGCATGGTAATACCAACCTGGTTTACTTCTATTCTGAAATAATAATGGGGTGTCAGAAACATACCTGAAAACACAGACTTTTCTTCCCCATCTGAATTCGAAGCTTACTCTTACAGAGTTCTGCAAAATGTCATCTACCTCTCATCTTAATATCTTTGTAAAGTTATTAGCAGGGATAGTGTGCAATCATGCATCAGTAAGAAATTAATGTCACCTCGTTCTGCCTTGCTTTTACAGCATTCAGCAAGATTAGTGCCTTCATGAAACCATGTCCTCTGCACCCAAACCTGAGTCAGTGAGACAGGAAGTTGGCAGGAAAAAGTGGAAGTTGTGGTTTGGGTTTTTTTTCCAGTTAATCGGCATTATAATATCTCCTGTCAGAGACATGCTGGCCACGCAAATCTTGGGCGACTCAGATGTACTAGCTACCCAAAGCCACGAGTCTGAAAAGACTTCATTCAAGAAAAGGGCAAATCAACAACAATGTACTATGGGTGGCGAGCTACAGATATCTATTAATCTCTTACATCTGTATTTGATCAGTGTATACACCCTGACCGTAAAAATAAATTCATGACGCTGGGATTGTCCTTTTGAGTGTTTAACACACATAAAGGGCTTGGCTTTCTTTGGTCTATGGAGTTGTCTCCTCAGTTCTGAGCCCTCTGACTCAAGTAACCAGATTTACATTATTTTATATTGTTTGGGTATTCTAAAGCTTATATGGTAGAATCACAGCATGGTAGGGGTTGGAAGGGACTTCTGGAGATCATCTAGTCCAACCCCCCTGCCAGAGCAGGGTCACCTAGAGCAGGCTGGACAGGACCGTGTCCAGGCGGGTTTTGAATATCTCCAGAGAAGGAGACTCCACACCCTCCCTGGGCAGCCTGTGCCAGGGCTCTGTCACCCTCACAGTGAAGAAGTTTTTCCTCATGTTCAGGCGGAACTTCCTGTGTTCCAGTTTGTGCACTTGGTGAGAAAAAAAGAATGATCAAAGATAAGAGTCATCTAATAAAATGGGATTGCTGGTTTTTCTCACATGCATCATCTTATTGGTTACCTTTCATACTGAACTTCAGAAAACAGAGCTGGGACATTTCTGTATGGAGAAAAAGTAGAAGCATTATAAAGTTACAGGCTGTATCTTTAACTGAGGAATAAGGGCATAGCTCCAATGGCACTGTCCTACCTTGTTCTTGTGAAGACATTTATTATGCATGTGGCCAGATATACTATAGATCAAATCAGCAAAATATCTTTGGGACACAGTAATGCAGCTTCCTCTCTTGTTTCTTTTAGATTTGGTTGGTTTGCTATAGATACTGGTTGTTACAAGGTGTCAACATTTCATTAGATTCTCTCTGACTCGGTATGATTATTTTAACACCTTCATCACAGTCCTAGTAATTGGTCCAGTCTGATTATTTTGGACTGCCAGCCTGTGAGTTTACTATTAAGAAAAAAATAGGGGCAGAAAGAAAAAAAAAGCTGTCAACTAAGAGTAATTTTCTGGGCACCTTACTGATACCTATTGATAAATACATAAAGTATTTGCAAACTACTGAAATGCTTCATCAACCTTTTTGAGACATTGACAGAATTACATTAACAGTTTTCATTTTTTTCATATTTTTGTATCTTTTCCCTAGTCTACGGCAGATGTATATGGTATCAAGACTAATGGATGCATTTACGAGCATAATTGGATGCACCTTTTAGTAACTGGGGAAAAATGTATAGTAAAATATAAAATACAAATATTCCATGGTATACTGCTGTGACAATGAGCCTTCTTCTTGTCCAATTAGCATAGGAATGGCATTCCTGTCTATTCTAGCTCATGGGGAAACAGTGACTGTCAGCAAAAGGTAAACTGTGTCTAATCTCTGTTTGAAAATAGCCTGCATATATTCTATATGGAAATCAGTAAACTAACCTCTTTGGGTTTGCTAAAAATATGATTCTATATTATTGAACCTTAAGTATGCCTACATTTTTCATTTTGAATAGAAATACATTTGCCAGTAAAAACACTCTAAGTTTGCATTTTACATGTGTAAAAGCTTTGTTTCAGAATTCATATCCCAGTGTGACATTCATCCTTCCCATCATACAAAGCAATATATGGTGGGTTGGGGTTTGGGGTTTTTTTTTTTGCTTTAGTGTCTTCTAAAAAATATATCCAAAATATTATGACTGAGAAGCAACTGTTAAGTCTGATGAAAAATCTCAACTTATTCAGTTTGAATTCCCTTAATAAAAAAGGAGACAATTCCCTCTACTACATGTCCATAGCATTGAACTGAACAATTCATGGTTGCAAACACTGACAGGGCACCTAGAAATTATCCCATCCTACTTATTGGTGGGGTGGGTGTTAGCAAAGGCATACAACCACTCCGTGCTCCTGCATGTGGACTGCACAGTGGGCAAATACATGAGCTACTTGCTTCCAGGAATTCACAGCTCCCAGGACATCCTCCCTAGAACATGCAGACCACACTAGGGTTACCTCATTTTATAACCAGAATGAGTACAGGTAGGCAGACTGTAGCTGACAGGCTCTGAGGAATGACTTGCATGTGACTGAGGTCCCCTTCCGTCTTTTCAGACATCTGAATTTTATATCCAGTGCTATAAGACACTTTTTCCCTTGGTAATTAAGGGTGGGAGGGCCACAGAAATACTCGTGCTTACTGTTGTTAGTTAGGGTTCTACATAGAATCATAGAATCAATAGTTATGGTTGGAACTGACCTTTTAAAGATTATCTAGTCCAACCCCCCTGCAATAAGCAGGGACATCCTCAACTAGATCAGGTTGCCCAGAGCACCATCCAGCCTGACCTTATACATGGAGACAGGCATATGGATATAACTATTTTGCTGGCTTCACACATCTTCCTTCTAGTCAGAGGGTATTTTGGTGAGGGAAGAAGTAGCCATCTTTTTTTTATCCACCTTAGAAGTGCTGCTTAATACACGTACTTAGGAGGTGAGATACTGAAATACTGCACGTGTGGATGAGTGGTTGAGTGATACTGCTGTTCTGTCAAAAGCAATTCCTAAATGAGGAACAACAACACTCAAGGGTTCAGAAATCACCCCTCCTGATTGTACATCAGCTTGTACACCAAGTCTCAGAATCACAAAATGACTGCTTGCCCTATACCCACGTTTCATACCGTTTCCCTAAGCAGCTGTTCCTGATCCCCCTAAGGGATAACATAGATAAACCTCTACAGAGGATGGTGTGTTAGGTTTACAGTTGGATTCGATGATCTTAAAGGCCTTTTCCAACCTAGATGATTCTATGATTCTATTATTCTATGATTCTTTGAAATATTTTTAAGGACTCTTGCTAACCCTGGATACACTACAGTAAGAATATTTTTGTCATGGAAAGTATCAGTGAACAAGATATTAAGGGCTATAGCTGCTTCTTCTACAATACATCAACCCAATAAGCAGAACTGACTGAGGGCCACAGTAAATTTGGGGTTTCTTATATACTGGCATGCCGGTCCTAGTTCCTGTCCTCCCTTTCGACTCGTCTGAGTGGGAGAGGAAGGATCCTTACGTAAAATTTACCCAAACCCAGGCTGCAGGCATGCTGTGCAGGTAGCAATTTTGTGTTTCAGAACCTCCCCTTACAAGCACAAAAATGAGCTGATGAAGCTACAGATCTAAATTCTACGTGTCACTGGGAATAGACTGTATTTCAAGGGGGAAGGTGTAAGAGTTCCTTAAGAAAACTCTGTGGAGTCATAATCTATCAAAACACTTCAAATATGAAGAACTGCCTTCCAGAAGAAAAGAACACACTCCATTTCTACATTTTGTAAATGAAGTGTTTAGTATTTGGCTTAAATGACTTTTCATTTCACTGCTTCTTTTGTATGCTGTAGCATATTACAAAGTAAAAAAAAAAAAAAAAAAAAAGTCATGTTATTCAAAATAAAATAAATCTAATAAAAGAACTGTTGACTTCTCTGCTTTTTCACTGGTAAGTATTTGAAGCCATACCTTGAAATATCAAAATCCTTCCCAAAATGGTTCAGGTGATTGATTGTGGTATACATAAAACTCTTGCACTCAAGCAGCAGCAGCAAACTGAGTTTCTCTCTGACTAGAGGAATGTTTACTCCCATGGCCCTGTTGTCAAAGAGCTCTGGCAATGCACAGACCTGTAATTAATGTACAGTTGAAAATTTGTATGCCAATTGTATTGGGTGTCGGTGCCCAGGTGCTGGTAGTGGTGGGCTGCAGGGGTGGCCTCCATGAGGAGAGGTCAGGGCTGCCACGAGCTGGACATGGCCAGTTCCAGCTGTCTCCAATGGGCCCACTGCAGCCCCTCAGCCAAGATGGTGGCGCCTCCGGGGAACTGTGTTTAAGAAAGGGCAGAAAACATTAGGAAGAGAGAGGGGCAGGGAAGAAAAGAGCAAGAAACAGCAGAGAGGACACCAAGGTTAGAGGAGTTGGTGCTCTATGGCACACCCCAAAAGGGACAATGACCCATGGAGGACCCACCCTGAAGCATAGGAAAAGGCTGATAATGAAAAGGCAGCAGATGCAAATCACTATGCCCTGGCCACAACCCCCTTACTCCCCATGTCATTCATTGCCTGACTGAAGGGACTGAGTGCACCCTGTGGCGATAACGAAGCAGGGAGGAGAGGCATCTGCAATGGAGGAGTTAAGTTGAGCCTGGGAGTGAAGTTGAGGAAAATCATACCAACTGAAAGGGGGAGGAAAGGTGTTTTCCCTATATGGGTAAATGCTTGTTTCTTTTCTTGTTTGCTTTTGTATCCCAATATCCCAATCGGTACTCAAATATTTATATTAATTGATGATAAATGAAATTAAATTCCTCAAAGCCAAGTCTGTTTTGTCCACAGAGTAATTGGTAAGTGATCTCCCTGTCTTTTTTTCACCCCTGTTGGGGAATTTTTATGGTACCCCTTAAGGTGAATTAAACACATATTTGTACTTAAATATAAAAGAAAAATTTAATGAACAAAGAATTGGACAGAGTCCTTTGTAATATGCAGTTTTACATGAAGTCTGCAAGACACGTTACAAGCAGATTCTTTATATACACTTCCACCAGCACCAATCCCAAGAGCGGTTGCATGGGGCACCTCAGCCCAACCCTGGGTCCATCCCCCAGCCCAGCTTTGCTGCCCAGAGGTGGCCCCTGAGCTTGAGCCTCTGAGTGTCCCCATTCCAGGATGGTCTGCAAGACAATGCCGAAGGGAAGCTTCACTCCCTTGCAAGGAGTCTGTTCTGTCTCAGGTATTCCTGCTTCCAACCAGTTTAACCCCTCCTTGCCCTCCATGCCAGATGATTCCTTGGTCACAAATTACCACTGCTGAGCAGTTACAATTAGAATTTCCCCTTCAACCCACTAATCTTCTCTCCTTCTCTCTCATTCCCTCCCCATGCCACTGGAGGGGGTGAGAGAGAGCGAGCAGCAGTGTGGGTGTTGGCTGAGCTGACATTTGTGCTTGCCAAGTGTGCATTTATGGTCCCAAATCACTTACTTTAATTGTAGAGACATGGGTTAACTGTTTAGTAATCATGAACTCCCCAGTGTAGATATGCTGATGCCCGTCCTTTTAGAAAGTGAGAGGGTTTTGAGCACAAAGAGGTGCAACTCTGACTTTCTCATGTGCATGCTTCAGAAACAGAATGAAACGTGTTCCCAAGAGGAATTTCTTACCCCACCTTGTCTTTCCTTTTCAGCAAAACATAGCAAAGACATTACTTACAACATACAGTAGTCTATAATATTAACAGCTGTCAGTGCATTAAAAATAGTTTAAGCAATTGCCTTTAGATGTCAAGATTTATAAGGATAAGAAGACATTGAGGGTGGGGAGAATTACACAACGGGAGCAAAAGCAAAACACTCACTCCGACTCCATAAAATCAGGAAACCCTGAAAGAACATTTTGTCTGTAAAGCATTTAGGATCTTGATTAAAGCCATTGTTTACAGCCTAGCAAAGATACTATTATATCAGCAAGGCCAGTTTCACTATCAGGCTCATCAGCACAATATAGCCAGCAGGGACACTTTAAAAGGGCTCTTCAGTTATGCCCTAAAGTAGTTTCAGTATCTATACTTTAAAAATATGATCAAGAATGTATAAAAATCAAACCCCATATTTCATGCTGATGTGTTCCAGTGTATTACTGTCAGACTTTAACCATGAAAGGAATAGCCCCTTTGTGCAAAGAGAATAGCTAGGAGAAGATTCAGGGAATAATAAAAGAAGCTTCAGGAAACAGTTATGAAATACTGGGTTTATCTGGCAAATATGAATGCAGCTTAGGTCTATGAAGTACTTATGATCAGCATTGCTGTTCTTTCTAGCCCATTAAAAATTAGCTTAGCTGGCCATTAGACAGACTATGGTTACTCCCCCCTCGAAACCCTCCACTGGCTCTTCAGCAAATCATCTCACAATTTCTTGTCCTTGCTTCAAGGTCCTGTGATGAAATTTAGGTTTCAGCCTACATTTCGTGTCTGTTTCTGCCACCAGGAACACCTACCTTGTGTGTGAATTAGGCCATCTTCATTAGCCAATTCTCATACTACACCCTTCTAATACCAGTCTGAATGTCAAATCTCCATATGTTACTTTTAGACTGAAAGCTACTTGAAGCACAAGAATGGATTACCTTGAAGAATACGTATATTAGTGCTGAGTGAGTCGTACTTACATTGTTGGTTGATTGGCTTTTTTCCCCACCATTTTAGTGACAAAACAAGAAAAAGCACCAGGAAATACAGATCATTTTAGGTTAATACAGCTTTATTTTCTCCTTTTTTTCTCTGAATTGAACACATGAGAAGAAAGTTCAAAAGAGAAAAAATGCTAATTGTAGGTTGATTTTATCCTTTTTAATTATAAAGTGAAATTTCTAACCAAAAGGTGGTTTTGAACAAAGGACAACTCCATACCAGGGATGCCTCTGAATGAGTTTTCAGAGAAAATCCAACCATATCAGTGCAGTGTTCCTTCTTCAGGGTTTATATACCCTGCAAAGCTAATTGATCTGTGTGGATATGGCTTCCCCTGTAAGAGCTAACCGTGATATTGTTATTGCAGTGCGCTATACCGTGTAGCTACACCTAGAAAGTCTAGATATGTTACTTTTAAAAACCTATGAAATTAAATGTTTGCATACTTCAGAATTTGTGTCAACACAATTTTCTTGCAGTTGAAAATTTTCGCTGAATCATTAAATAAAGTTTTGTTCAGTCCAAAATTCCATTTTAAAATGAATAAACTATGCATCAGAATGGATGTGTATGGCTTTTCTATGTGCATAAAGAGTCCAACCAGTTATCCTTCCTCTTCTTGAAGAACATACTTTGCATTGTTTTTTCATTCCTGATTTTATTTCATGATACCCCAATGCATAGACATGAGTAATGGGAGAATCAGCAATATCAGCGGTAGATATGTCTCGTTCCAATAAGAAAAAAAGTAGAACAGGTAATGGGCAATTTTCTGTATTAGCTCAGTATAATTGGAATTGTTTGATTCTATCCAGCAGTGGGCTCTGTGTACAAGATCCCGATGGACTTAAATCAATGTATTTTCACTTGGTAGGGTTATTTATCCATCTTTAAAGTGTCACAGTACTGTCAAGGACAGACAAGTAGATGTATGAAAAAAATTCACAGAGAACCACTCTTTTAGAAGAATGTCTGTGCTCTGTTAACTGTGACAAAGTTTAAAACAACATAATAAACCAAACATCAGACTCATTAATGAATCAACATGCAACTGTTGCCAAATATACCATAAAATTAATTACTGTTAGTTGGCAAATGGTGTAGGGTAAAATGACTTGATTTAAAGTGAGAAGAGTGAGAGCTGACAGGATATTCTAGGAGCTGAAAGCTTTGTGTGTATGTCAGGAGAACAGCAGATGCATTCGTCTGCCACTGAGAAACCTTAACTGCTTGAAGTAAAGGATAGCATTATTAATACCTGCTTCACATTCTAGACAGGACCACTCTAAATGCAATTATGTGAAAACGATAACAAATATATTACTGACAGCTGATTAACTGCTTATTAACTGTATCTCTAACAGTCACAGGATGTAGAAAATGAAGTAGAAATCAAGGGGTGAGCAACAAAGTAATGCACCTGGTTTATCAAAGCATTGTTTGGAAGCCAGAAATAAGTAGGGATATTTACCAGTAAAAATGAGCATTTAGGACTGCCACGGTTATGATCCACCAATTTTTTTAAAAACGTCATTTTAAACCCTCTCCTAAAGCTCCAACTTCTTGTTCATTTTTCATGCTTATGAGACTAAGAGTACGTATGGATGTAATACCGCTTTTCCCTAGTTTTGTGTTATTCTGCTTGAGTTTAGACATAATTGCAACCAAAATGCATGCTATTAGTCACTGTCTCATATTTTTCTGTAATAATAGCTTGAAATGTTTTAGGAGTAATGCCACCTTCAAAGTATAAAGGACAAAGCTGTTTATGTAGGGGTCTAATATGATCCCAGTCTATGAAATCAATATAACTTAATTATTTTGTTTTGGTCTGGTGAATTGAATGTGACCATCACCGAAATTTTCCCTCCTTCTAGTGTTTGGTCATTAGAAGAAAGCAACAAACATTATTTACTGATTCAGGATTGAGATAATAACTGGACAGGTATTCTTTACGAAAAGGACTTAAATGTAAATAATGACAGTTTCTCATACCTACCCACTCCTCCTTATTTGATGCTCTTATGGATTACTGACAGACTGAAATCATAGGCAAGCTCAGAGAGAGGCTAAAGGGCTAATACATGGATGGATTTTTCCCCCTAGTAACCAAAATACCATTGAAAGTTAATCAGCCAAAAGATGTTATTGTGCAACACCACACTTCAACCTACTAAAGGAGTAAAAAAGGAGAGTTAGTCCTGTTCTGTCACCAATTTTACTGCAAAAATGGCTTTTCATCAATGGGGAACTATAGACATTGTTCAGAAATGTGTAGTCTACAACAGAGACCAATAGTTTTCCTAATATTAAAAACCAGAGGTATCAAGTCCTTATACAAAACTGCTCCTGATCTTTCAGAAAATGGAAAGACCCCTATTTTATATCACTATGGTGTGTATCAAAGCAAAAGTGTTATTTCTGGTTTTTTCTTAAAAACACATATTGTGGTGAACATTATGAGAGACATTTTCAGAAGAAATAGTCCCATTTCCTTTCAGATAAGTTTTTGAAAATCGTCTGCAGCTATACAGACGCATCTGAAAGCATGTCTCAATTTTGTGATACATGCTGTATATATAAATTATTGAGGACAATTTCATTGAAAAGTGACTAGGAGCAGTTGTCCCTTTATACTCCTGCAGATTTAATTTAACTCACTATATATACACATACATGTAAGGTGTGACCAGGTTTCACACACAATTACATGCTCTGTACTTGAAATAGTCCCATCATTATTAAATCTATGTGCCTATACAATGTTATTTACTTTTGCTTGACATCATAGTCTATGTTGAAGGGTTTGGTTTAGGGTTTTCTTTCTTCCCCTGAGCCCCTAGCATTTGCTGTAGTCCCTCTTGTTCCAGGTATAGTGGCTGTGTAAAGGCAAGCTTCTCTATCTGCTTCACTGGTCTGAAGTCACAAGCATCTTATTTAACTCTGTGACTAGAGAAATCGGTTTCCAAGTGAGACGTAACCCTGAATGGGTATTGTGGACACTGGTAGGAATTACAGTTAGGCAATATGATTTTCTGTAACAAGAAACATTTACAGGAATAACCTAGGTCATATTATATCAGACCAAAGAAGCAGTTATCCCAATTTTGTGTACCTGACATAGCCAATAGCAGATCTCTAGTGAACACGGTAAGGGTGCTCGTTAAAATATACACCAAATCCATAGCAGTCAGGGACTCCATGTAGAAAGGTGCTACTCTTGTGTAGCTGTCAGTGAACTTTTCCCTTCATGCATGTGACATTCAGTTTTTTACACTCAGAGTATCTCTAATGTCCTGTGGCAGAGAATTCCATAGATAGCTATACCTGAAGAAGTATCTCCTTTTATTTGCTTAGAAACTGTCACATACTTGTCTCACCTGATGTCCCCTACATCTTGTATTAGAAGAGACAATAAACAACCTTTCCCTATTTACCTTCTCCCTGACACTCATGACATTCTGCCATATCCACCTTACATCATTTCTCTTCCAGGCCAGACTACTCTATTCAATCATCCTTCATACAGAAGCCATGTCATATCCTTGATCATCCTTGTTGCCCTTACTGTAACTTTTCTTGTTGTAATATCTCTTTTCTTACATGAAGGGACCAGAATTGTTCAAAAATATCTAAGATTTGTTCTCATTTTTATCCTGGGAAATCACAAGATTTGAGCTCTGTCATCCATTAGGAGGGATTAGATTTCTATCCCCTAGTACACCAAACCTGTCACTCTACTGTGAGATACAGCAAGGCAAGTTCTCAAGTGAGAGTGCTGTCTTAGCAAAGACTTTATCTGTCAGGGAGCAGAACAACTCCTCAGGTTGCTTTCTAAAATCCCTCAAGTGTTTTAGTGTGTATCTGCATTATTGTCTTGCTCTCTTCAACAGGTTTTAATCACCTGGTTTCTTGGAGCTTGCTTCATCAGGGGTTCATTGTTAGAAGTTAATGACCAGTGGTTGAAGCTTCCCATTATCTTAACCAAGGCATTTCCCGCAGGTACATGGTTTCATTCCCAAAGGGCCGTTCAATAAAGTTAAGAAAATGAGGTGTAGAAGTCTCATCTCTTCACTTAGATAACATGTCAGTTTAGTCTTTCCCTTTATAAATATACAGAAAAGTACAAAAAACAGTGTCGCGTCATGAGGATAAAATATTGCCCGTATACTCTGCACCTTAAGAGGCTTCCTCAGCAAAACTCATCCAGAATTCACTTGTGGATAAAATCACGATCTTCCCACTGGGCTAATCTATGAAGGGCTCAATTCTGTAAGAGGTACGTGATGCCCATACAGGCTTCCAGATACAAAAATGCTGTGCTTCAGAACACAAACTGTTTTCCAGAAAGAGCCAGAAAAGTAGAGCCATATCATCCGGCAGAATGGTCTAGATTTCCATCACTTCTCTCAAATAAACTGCAGAATGAGGCAGACACCCTGGTAAGACACTGTCCCACACCCTCCCCAGAGCTGGGGCTGTAACTGGCTCATTTGCGCAATGCCAGTTCCTGGGTACCTATGACTCCGCAAGCTTGTCCTGGCATAGCTACAATCCTCCGCAAACAAGCTGTGCAGCCACAGTCCAAGAATGTATGCCCACACACAATCTGTACCCTGCTGAGTGGGCAAATAAATAGCAAACATAACAAATGAATAATATAATGCAAAATTCAGTGCATAATAACTACATAGAAATGTTCACAAGACAATGATAAAATCGTAAATAAAGGGAGAGAAGGCAATGCCTCCAGTGACACATTATATCTCTTTTCTGTATTACTGTTAATACCCCCTGGAAAAGAAATCTGTGTCTGGAGAAGTACAATTCCAAACTTGATCAGAATCAAAAGCACTGTGGAAGAGTCTTCCTTTGAGAAGTAGTTTTACGATAAATATTCTATACCAGAGTGATTTTTTTCTGTTTAGATCCAGACTGTTTCTCTTGATTTCACTGCAGTTTTGCTATTACTTCTTTTGCACAAGGAAGGAGCCAGCAACAGTAACATTCAGAACAGCCTTAAAAAGTGTTGACATGGAACCATTGGTACGATTGTGGTACTGAGCCAGTTGTGTACAGCCGAACAAGGCAAGACAGAGCAGAGGTTCCCTTTCACCCACAAAGATCTGGTTATTCCACAGGGAAAAATAACTATTTTTTATATTTTTTACCTTAGATATATTTTTTTCCTGAAAAAAGATTAATAATAATAATAATAATAATGCATTAAAATAATATTATGCAATATTTCATTACTTGAATTGCAAACAAATACATTCGTGCAGAGTTATTTCTCTTTGTGTATATCATGCATTTGGAGTAATCTTAAATACTTTAAACGGAGCTTGCAAGGAAACTTAAATTCAACATTAATTCCAGTCTTTGCACGCAATTTATACTGTTTGCCTAGTTTTCTCACCTTTCTTATTGACAATTAGTGGTATGCCTCAGGGATTTTACTGCTACATGCATATGAATGCTGGTGAGGACTAGAGGACTTAAAAACTATAAATGTAATATATGTTACTTTATATAAAAAACCTATACATGCAATATAAGTTATTTCATAAGTGCAGCTTTCTCTTACATTAAACTTAAAATTATAGCAATACACTAGACATTCCAGATCAGATGAGGAGCGTGGGTCAGGAGGTGAGCTATAAATGAATGAAATACTTAGAATTTTCAAATCTAAACGAAAAATGTATCTTTTCAATTTCCATTCTTTTTCACTCTCTCACTCTTACAAATAGAAATTAATCTAGTAATTTTTCCTACTGATGGAATTTTTATTGTTAGGGCTTAAAAAATTGAAACATATTTAACTACTAAGATAATGTGAGACCCTTTAAATACAGAGCTAAATGGTCTCAATAAAATGGCCTCTTTACAGCGAAAAAGTTCTAGGAGACAAACTTCGGTTAGAAGTCCTGATTATGGTGTTGTTTATTCTTACTTTATGGGTGTACTTCCAGAATTTTCTTGGTAGTTGCACCTTAAGGTGGGCTGTAGATATACATTTATGAAACAAGCAAACAGTATGCAATTTGTTCTCTATGAAAAAACCAGTTATTTGCAGAAGCCACATTCTGTCACTTATACTTTTATTCCTTGTTTGAACAGTTTTGCAAAGCTGGTGTCCTGAAACTCAAATCCAGGGTTTATACATTAAAATAAAACTTCTCCAAGGGTGGTTGCGTATCTGAGAAATCTCCTTGTACTCTCAGCACATTCCCTGCACTCCTCTGTCAGACTGCCCATCTTTTCTAATCTGAACTCATCTCCCAGTAGACTTCATTGCTACTTGTCTCTGATCTTAATTTTGATTTGGAGAAGTGGCATGAAGCATATGCTTCCCAGCTGGATCTTCTGTGGTGGAAATTTTATCTGTTCATTACATTCAGTTCCAAGGGACATTAAGGTCCCATGAAGGAAAGGATCATCATCAGAAACTACCTGGCTTTCCTCTTCTCATTTTTCAGCAGCAGAATCAGAATATTACTTACTTAAAAAGCTTCAACTAGTGTCATGTTGAAACTAAATTTTTTCTCTTTCTGGATCTGATCCAGAGAAAGAGTCACAGATCCATATAAATATGATTTTCAGAATATAGGACAAAGGAATGTTTTAGCTAAAATATACATTTCCTGCTATAGGAAAAAATATTTCTCTGAGAAGAATGAACATGTTTTTGAAAGACATATGAAAAGAAATTTTTTGCATTGTATCACACCAGAGAAAAGTAACAGCGATTGGTAATTTATGTAGCTCTACATATATATTACATATGGAGGAACAGTAAGGGATAAGGCAGCAAGCCTCAGTAGAAGTTTATTCCTCTTCGTTTAGAAACATAGAATCATAGCATTGTTTAGGTTGGAAAAGACCTTTAAGATCCTTGAGTCCAACCGTTAACCTAACACTGCCAAGTCCACCACCAGACCATGTCCCTAAGCGCCACATCTGCATGTCTTTTAAATACCTCCAGGGATGCTGACTCCACCACTTCCCTGGGCAGCCTGTTCCAATGCCTGACAATCCTTTCAGTGAAGAAATTTTTATGAATGTCCAATCTAAACCTCCCCTGGCGCAACTTGAGGCCATTTCCTCTTGTTCTGTTGTCTGTTACTAGGGAGAAGAGGCCGACCCCCATCTCTCTACAACCTCCTTTCAGGTAGTTGTAGAGAGCGATAAGGTCTCCCCTCAGCCTCCTTTCCTCCAGGCTAAACATCCCCAGTTCCCTCAGCCGCTCCTCATAGGACTTGTGTTCCAGACCCTTCACCAGCCTCGTTGCCCTTCTCTGGACATGCTCCAGCACCTCAATGTCTTTCTTGGAGTGAGGGGCCCAAAACGGAACCCAGTACTCGAGGTGCGGCCTCACCAGGGCCGAGTACAGGGGGACGATCACCTCCCTACTCCTGCTGACCACACTATTTCTGATACAAGCCAGGATGCCGTTGGCTGCCTTGGCCACCTGGGCACACTGCTGGCTCATATTCAGCCGGCTGTCGACCAACACCCCCAGGTCCTTTTCCACCGGGCAGCTTTCCAGCCACTCCCCCCCAAGCCTGTAGCATTGCATGGGGTTGTTGTGACCCAAGTGCAGGACCCGGCACTTGGCCTTGTTGAATCTCGTACAATTGGCCTCAGCCCATCGATTCAGTGTATCTAGATCCCTCTGTAGAGCATTCATTTTGTTTGTAGGAAGTTGTAGACAAAAATTTTCAGTAATTTTGTTACAGTTAATCTCTTAAATCAAAAAAACCCCTTACATAATAATAAATGGGAATTGCCTCCTGAAACTTAACAGGGCTAGAAGATGCAATATTACTTCATCAAAAAAATATTAGTTCACAAATAAATTGTTACCTCTTTCTTTCAAAGCCACAAGACTGATTAGATTATATATTCTGAGCTAGTACCAGTGTTACTAGTGCATTTTTTATTTTTTTAAAAATGTTTCGAGAAAATGGTCAGTTAAAAAACAAAACCAAACAAAACCCCCACGACCAACCACACTTAGATTTTTAAGGAAAAAATAATCTTTTGTTTCTCCAGTTGATCTTAATTACAACTCTCAGCCTGTCTTAGATGAACACTTGATACCAGTTAGAGGTCCTGAGTGTGTAGGGGGACTGAAGTCATGGGATTAAATCAAGTCTTTATCTTCAGGGTCTCTATGAACCACTTCAGAGATTAGCTTTGTTGTGCCGTAAAGAGCAGGGTCCATGCAGGTTGAGTAGGTCCTTTGAAAAGCATGCTCTCCTCCATGACAGTTCCCAGAAGCTAAGCATCTTTCTCGGTAGACCCCAGGGAGACCATCTGCAGGCAGCCTGCAAGCTGCCGACACATTGACTGGAGGATGGGAGATGGTGAATTAGAGCTCATTTTTTACCTGGTTGTAGCCCAATAGCAGGAAAAAGCAGAAAAGTGCAAGGAAATGATATGGCCAGTCCAGCCAGAGGTTGCAGGTGTTAACATTTCACAAGATTTCCAAATGTTTATTTTAAATTATTCAATGAGTTGTTCAGTTAAACATGTCATGCCATAGGATTCTCACTGAAAATTGAAAATTCTGAGGTTTAGCCATAATTAAATAAAAAGAGCCAACCAGTACCTGGCTCTTGTATCTAAAAATATCAGTGGTTTCTCAAAGCACTATGTTACTCAATCAGAGATGAAAAACTAAGTCCTGCTGTAGACATTAGCATTTCATGGTTACGCAGATGTTAAAATAATCTTATATCAAGTGTATTCTGAGGGGACTGATACTGCATTAGACATGTAACTATATAATAGGCAACAGCACAATGTATTTAAGAGGTTCATGAGTTTAAGAAAGGCTTTCTGTATTTAAGATTTAACTTGAATCCAAACCATCGCTATTCCTGCAGCACAGAAACTTCGTATTACTGGGTGGAGGGAGATGTATGATGCCATTTTTAGCAATTCCGGATGGCTGAATAGATTTGGATAAAATGAAATGATCATTCATACCACTCTCAACTTAAACCTTAGTCTAAAATGCCAGTCAATTAAAAACACTGACATTCCTTCAACTTCCCATCATATTTTTTTAATTTCTCTCCTAGATTTTGATCAAAAATGGAAATACTTAGTTCTATTCAAACAGTCCTTTAAAATTGCTTTTCAATCTATGGGATAGATATCTGAGAAATGCTCTTCTAGTCCTTATGGGAAGTCCATTCCTTCCCTTTGAGCTCTTTTGAAGCTACTGGTTCAAAGTCAGCCCTTTGGAAAATATAAAAGGTACCTAAACATGGACTCAAAGGCATTATGAAGGCTGCTCTTTTAAAGGCCTTATCCCTTATTTTCTATTTATGAAATAAAAATCCAACATTATAGGAATCTATAGCTTCCTAATACTACAGTATGGGAAGTCACTTGGACCTTAAAGGAAAATATAATGAAAGAGATGGATTCCACACTAAGTATCGAATATGAGTGGTCTGAATGACAGATGGGTCCCATGTAATATTCACGGACCATTCAGAGATGTTAAACTAGTGGATGATGTCTTCTAAAATACATTTAAATTAGATGTCTAAATTAATCAGAGTTAAAGAGTGGGTATATTCCCCATCAGCTAGCTGTGACTTTTTTTGAGTAGTTTCATTCAGAGGGATTAAAATTCAGTGTCTACTCAGAGCTGTGAAGACCAGCTCAGCCACTTTTACTTGTAACTTAAAATGAAAAAAAAAAACCCTAGGATTGAAACGAATTTTGTGGTAGAAGGTTCATAGCTGTTTTATCATAAACTCTTAGCTTGAAGAACTGCAGAAGAAGGGAAGAAAATGGAAAATACTTATCATGAACCCTGTCCTCCATGCACACCTGCATATATATGTGGACATCTATAAATGTCCTCCAAAGCCAGGAAAATAATCATCTGTTACAGCAAGATTCCAAAAATAAGGCTTTTTAATGAAAAGTAGTGTTTACCCATCCAAATACAGATTGACTACTCTAATAATAAGTAAATTTTATTCCTCAGGTGTCAAATAAGTGGAAGATTTGTAACATTGTTATGTAGTGTACTGGCCCATTATGTTACATTATTGAACACTACTTCTTATTTCTTTAGTGCACCATCTGTTCATAACACTTTCAATAATTGGCTCCCATGGATAATATTAGTGCATAACAGAAAGTAAAGTTTGCTGATAATTCCCAAGGACATTGTTTTAAACGGTAATCTGATATACAGATAAGAAAGCATCAACATTTAGTAACTGGGAATGAGGTAGTGTACTTGGATGTATGCTCTGTGCAGAAACTGATTTTCTCTAATGTGACACCTAAGCTAGGCCATGTGCGCTGGAAAAGAGCCAAAATCTGAGTCAAACTGTAAGATGTTGACATTTGTCAGAAATTATGTGATTTAGTGTTATAAACCTAGTAAAGAACAGAGTAAAATTTAAAATTTTAGCCATAAAAATTCAATTATTCTTTGACAAATGAACAAAAGATAACAACTATCAATTGAGGGAAAAGACTGGATCATTTAAACCATGCCCAGAGAAAATCACTATTACTTGTAAATGATAATAAAAACGGAAATATTGTCATTCTGCCATGGTAGAAGTATTTTTATTTTTTTTATTCTATTGTGGTAACATAGAATTTTGTTTTTAGCTTAATTAGTTGTTTTACTTTCTAGAGGCTAGAGGTTTTATATAGTTCAATGGTATTCAACAAGAAAAGAAAAGAAGCAAAGCCTTCATGTGGTTTCAGTCCTATTATCTGAACATTGAATGTCTCATTTTGCTTGACTTCCATCTTATAAATCGAACAAAAATAGCACAATGCTTATCCATGGAGCGTGCTGTTGCTCAGTTCATTGTCATTATAAAATAGGTGGCCTAGTTTGTGATGACATTTTAAATACACATGCAACTGCTGCTTTTTAACCAGATGACATTATCCCGTGGAAAACTAAATGAATCTGTATGCTTCTAAAGCAATATGGAGTATCATCAAATATACTCAGCCACTCATTCTATAAAATATTGGTTTAAGATCTCCAGAAAGATAAATCTCTAGGATTCCTTCAAGTTCCAAAATGAGTAACATGAGGGGGAAAAAAAGTCAAAACCAAAGCAGTCTTGGAAGCATAATGAAATGTTCCACTGCAGTGATCTATCATTTCCAGGAGAGAAGGACAGCTTTTTTTCTGGGCTTATCCAAGACTGTAGGAAGAATTCTTACAAGATCTAAGAGTCACTGCCAACCTCACCTACTTTTATACATTCACAGCGTCCTTTGTGACCTAGTCTTCAAGAGTCAAAATGTATAATAAATCATACATACAAAAGAAATAAAACATCCACACCCAAGAGAGGACGAAGGAAATAATAGTCATGTATTCCAGTTAGAAGTCCTTGCTTAACACGCTGCTGGAAGAAACTCAGGTACCACAGTAGAAAAACATGACTAGAAGTATTATAGAGATGCCTATATTAATTCAACAGTTAAAGGATACATGGAGATTTCATCTTAAAACATCACAAAAATCAGTTTTGTAAATTGATCAGGCTTCAAATTTAGCATGAAACTCTCCAAAGGAAGGATTTTAAGTGCTTGGTTTATAAAGGCATTGAAAAATCAGAAGTTCGTTGGGGCGGGTGGAAAGTTGGTGAAAAGCCTACAGAATTTGAAGAAGGAGATGATACATTCCCAGTTGGGAAACCCCACCTTGGAAGAAGCTGGGTGCCTTCTCGAGAAGTGCTACCATGTATTGAGCTGAATACATGCACTTCCCTTAGTCAACAGACCTGCTGGATTCACAATTCTGAGTTTGTTTAATCCCTGCTTCAGCACAGAACGACCATTATTCTGGTCTTAAATCTATTCTTTTTTGTACATTCTGACTGAGGCATGACAAGTTGGTTAAAAATTAGACCATTTGTATTATATTTCTTTATTTTATTCATTAAATAAAGAATTATAAGATGGAGTTTGACTTCTGTCAAATGGAAAACAGGGAGTGTTCCTTGAATTTATTTTTATTAGGACTCTTGAAGCCATTTCTCCTTGCAAAATTAAAGGAAATATCTCCTGAAAATGTCTTTTTGGTCATTACAGCTAATATTTGTGCTACATTTTCATAATAAGACTTGGCAAAAATTGAGTCTGCATCATTTTCCCTAAGCAGTTTTCTGTGTCATATTTGTTAAAAAGTACTATGCAGAAGTTTTATGTACATTAGTTGGAAAGAATGTTGAGATAATATGTTTATTACAACCAACCTATAGCACTAAAATGTATTTTAAAGGACAGGAAGGAGGAACCATAATTCTTTTCTGTTCCGAAGTGTATTTTTTCATGTGTAATAGATTCTAGAATTGCTTAATCTCTTGACAAAAACTCTATAAATTACAATACTCTTCTAATGATCACAGGGTATTTCTTTCACTCTCAGGACATTACCACTCTAGTGGGAATTATGGTCACACTTTAAGAGGATTTGATACAGTATTAGGGCAGCAATTGTGTGTTAATTAAATACCAATTGATTATTTAAAATGCATGTGCTGAGTTTTAGTGCATTTGTATTAGGTACATAATCTGTAGATCTTGATTACAATGTTTTGAATGATAGATTACAGGCGCTGGTATACCAAAAAATGTCTGAGTGATGCTGGAAAGTGAATAAAGCAACCACTTGATGTTCAAGGACACCACAGCAGAAGTGGGTAAATGGATGTTCCCTGTTAAGCCATATTTATCATTGGTTGTCATGCTTAATACAGTCATTTCAAAGCTTTACCAAGTCTAAGGGCTTGGGTTGCTTTGGGTTGCCACTACATGAGCAAACTACTATACTTTCCTTTCTAAAGGAAGAAAAAGATTTGAAGAAAAGGTGTAATTTCTGTCTTCTCACACCCTGGGGATTACACACACTGAGGCAAATAGGAGTTTCTCAGATAGGTAGGTTTATGCTATATCCTGTGTTGAATAGCCAGTAAGGACAAACAATGTTTTTTTTCTTTTCTTAAACATCAGGTCAAGCACCCTTTATAAAATCTGATCTATACCCACTTGATCAGAGACTGGATGAAAGCTTAGGGTTCACAAGGAAATATAGCCAGTTTATGGCAATCAGCAAAGGTTTTGCTGATGTTTACCTTACCAGAGGCTACGCTGGGAGAGGAAAATTCATCAAGCATGGCTTCTGTGTTAAGGTGTGAGCTACAGATAAGACTGAAATCATTTCACGCTTTCATCACTTTGCAGAACTCCGTGGTTTTTGGATGGTGTGTTAGCTGAGTCAGCATGCTTTGTGTGTAGATGTGAAAGATGCTTTTACCAAGAACAATAGATAAAACTTAGACCAAGAGATTACAGAAGGAAACCAAATGGCAGCATGTGCCAGTGCTAGTAGAACAGATATTATTCCAGTAAAAAAATGCTTCTGATTTTAGCATCTTTCCAGATTAGATATGTACAAACAACTCCTTCAATCTATTTAATTAAATACCCCCCCAAAAAAACCAAAAGAAACACAGAAAATTCCTTTGTATTTTTTCTACATTGGACTGTTGTTTTCTATGGTAAGAAATTCAGGGTTTAAATATATAAGTGCCTTAGACTATGGAGTATTATAGCAGGAATGAAAATGACTCTAATACCATTTGGACGATAGCAGCTCTTTTTATCTGCTGTGCCAGATTTATTTTTGGCATCATTCCTGCTGTTTCCCGTGTGCAGGCCCAGTGGGGGTGAGGATGTCGAGACTGAGTTTGTGTGAATGGTCATTGCCAAGGTTCTGCCTTTCTATTGAAAAGGAAGAAAAAGAGAGGATAGATTTGAACAGACATTGGGCTGACAAGCCTAAAGACTGAAGTTCTGTGTTTACCAGCAGAACGGCTATATAACAAACAGATAATGGCAGTCTAGGCTTCGGCGTGCAGGTCTGCCAGCATCTCTGTTCAGAAATGATCAGGGTTGTGGGTGAGAGGCCAGAACAAATCTTCACAGTCTTATATCCTGGTATCCTGGGCTGCATGAGGAGGAGTGTGGTCAGCAGGTCGAAGGAGGTGATCCTTCTGCTCTACTCAGCACTGATGAGGCCACACCTGGAGCACTGTGTCCAGTTCTGAGCTCCTCAGTACAAGAGAGGCATGGACATACTGGAGAGAGTCCAATGAAGGGCCACAAAGAAGATTAAGGAACTGGAATATCTCACCTGTGAGGAAAAGAGGAGAGAGCTGGGACTGTTCAGCCCAGAGAAAAGAAGGCTCAGGGGGGATCTTATCAATGTCTACAAATACCTGAAGGGAGGGTGCAAAGAGGACAGAGACAGGCTCTTTTCAGTGGTGCCCAGTGACAGGACCAGAGGCAGTGGGCACAAGCTGAAACACAGGAGGCTGCATCTGAACATCAACACTTTTTTACTGTAAGGGTGACTGAGCACTGGCACAGGTTGCCCAGAAAGGCTGCGGAGTCTCCATCCTTGGAGATATTCAAAAGCCATCTGGACATGGCCCTGGGCAACAGGCTCTAGGTGGCCCTGCTTGAGTAAGGTGGATGGACCAGATGACCTCCAGAGGTCCCTTCCAACCTCAGCCTTTCTGTGATTCTGTGATACAGTCTTTAGCCTCCCTGCTGTAATTGCCAACAAGGACACCCATGGTACTGATTTTTGTGCCTGTATAAAAGCTGGACGGAGACTAAATGCCAAAATTTCACATAGGACACTGAACAGATGACTAAATTCAGTCACCAACCAGCAAAACTTAACTTAGGAAAACAGCCAGAGGTGTCAAGGTCTGTACTGTCATCATCTGTGCCCCAAGTCACTCCTCATCTTCAGCAAGGCTGCCAAGCCCTCTGCTGAGACCGCATTGTCCTCTCTGCCCCATGCTCTCAAAATGACAGGCTTTGCCTTTCACAAGTTTTAATAATAATCACTGAGGGCCAGACTGTGCACTCAGGTGGTAAGCAAGCTGCAATACCTCATGAACACTTCTATACACTACCACACTTCAGTGAGACCCTTTGAAGTCAATTATTCTTCTGTAGGAAAGGAAGTCACCTGCTACCCCTTTATTTCAGAAGCAACATCCTAATTTTCAGCTAAGATTGTTTTACTACCTCCTTCCTCCCCTTCTCAGGGACACCAAGGGAGTAGAAATTCCTACACTAGCCAGTCATACCTCGCATGAACACATGAAGCTATGCAAGAATGCAGAGAGAATTTTGTTTCTCCCTCCTTCCCAGCAGGACTGCATCTGACCCTGCTAAATCCAACCTTCAGTACTTCAACTGTCAGATAATGGATTTTTATTCATTTTTAAGGTTAAGAACACAGAAAATGTTGGGTAGGCTTCTTTCTCTGAAATGGAAGTCTGTGATTTCAGTATATGTTACTCATTCATAATTATTGGAAAGCTGGAGGAAAGGCAATAAGAAAAGGCTTGATTTTTGCGGGGGTGTTCTGTTTGTTTGTTTATAATTTTAGTGTTCTGCCTTCCTTCCTCACAGCTCTCCATCAGTATTATGTATAAGTATGCAACTGAGTGGAAAAAATGTAGCTAAAGGTATGTGAAAAGCCAGCTGGGGTGTATATCTTATTCTGCTCACTGGGTGCAAGACAAAGCTCCACTTGAAAGTTTGGAAATTGGGTATTATCTCTGCTATTCAGTAGTGAACAATAACAGGTTCTTCATATTGCAAGATAAACACCGGAAAAAACTGAGAAGCTGTTTATCAGTGAAAAATACTCTAAGAACAATACATGCACATTTGGATAGAAACAGAGAGTGATTACCTTTTGATTAAAGTTAAGAAACAGGGCTGCTCTCAAATGCCTTAGAAAAAAGAAAAAAAAAAGTCAGACAGATATATTCTACCAGCAAAAACAGTTTAGTCATATATGCTGCCTAATGCTGTTTTCTGGTTGCAGTGACCAGTTTGCAAGGAACAGACTTCTTTGATAAATAACTCTAGAGATAAAATACTGCTTCTGTGTGTGGAGCTTGTTAGTCATATCCTGATGTGTCACTGATGGTTCAGAGAGATGAAGAGAAAAAGAAGGGAAACATGGTTGATCGAACAGGTAGTTGTTCACAGCAGTAATTCTACATACGCACATGTGCAAACTTCTATGCACATATACATTTACTCAAGGTACACATACACAGGCAGTTATACTAAATCTACTCGCCATGAGAGAAGAATGATTTTCAATACAACACAACACAGAAAATACAGAACAATCTGTTTACCTTTGAAACAACAGAAGAAAAAAGAAACTCAGGCTCCCCACCCCCAAGGTATTCTAATTACAATGCATAGTATTATATAAGAATACTGTGCACAGTTAAATAAACATAAGACTGAGCAAATTTCCCCAAGTGGGGAAAAAGCTATTTGAAGACTTCATCTTTTTTTAACTGGTCAAAGTGTGGTCAGCAGAAGAAGCAGGCACAGCTCTGAAAGGAGTAATGAGATAATAAAAGGAGATAACACCTGAAAGAGCATCCATTCTGTACGAAGCATACTGTTCCGCTTTTGTTGTGAACTCGCTGACACACGTGAGGGTTACACGTAGAGTGAGGGGTCAAAAACCGCATCTCCCTTCCAGCTTCTTATTCTGAGATTTGAGACAGTTATGGATGTGCTAAAAGCTCCTCGCTTTGCTCGTGAAAGAGGTACAAACCCACACGTGAGTGGGGAGGTCAGTGATCTAAAACAAGGGTACTAACGCCAGCTGAGAATAAGGAAACATTCTGCTGATTCAGCACCTTTATGTCTAATTTAAAGTATACAAGTACTTCAAATACTTATTGACTTCTGCACGACTAAAACTTTTGAAATCCAAAGTAATTGGTTAATAGCTTTCCAAACGGGAGCTTAAAACCTTGACCTTGAGTGGGTACATTATGTGTGTGTGTATATATATATTTATACGCTTTCCTTCCCTGGGAAAGTGAGTTTTTAAGAATGAATTGAAATGTTTTATTTTATTAAGCCTATTCTGAATATAATTTATTTAAAAAAAGATTTCTCCAACCCACTTGCTCAAGTGTCCTAGACTAGGCATCTCATTCCCACACTGCATATCATGAAGCATGCTGTGATACATCAAGTCATATATCAAAACTAAAGAGGAATGAATCATAGCAGATTGAAATTTTGGATGGCTCACTTTTCTTGTCCGTGGTTTGCAAAATGGGGCTGAGTAGCTCAAAAGATTGTTATTTTCTCTGGCTTCTTTTGTGCCTAAAGATAGCAAAGAGTCAGCAAACACTGGGAACATCCTTCCAGCATTCACATGTGCACCTTCTTTCTGCTCTTAGCCAGTGGTCCAGATGTTCTGCCAGTACTACTTCTCCCTCCAGACATTGCTTTCCTTCCTTTCCACCAAGCAGCACATTAATTCTTCCTTCTTCACATAGCGAATACTCAGTTGCAGCCCTAGTACCAGTCCCTGACCCACCAATAGATTGCAAACATAAGTTAGACATTCTTGGCTGAACCCATTTAGCTGTTTGTCTGCTTACCTCCTGCTATTGCATGCACATGTCTGAGATCTTCAAACTCTGTCCACAGGCTCCCTATACTGCATGCCTAGTCCTCTCAGAAGTTATGCTTAAATATAGCCTTAATCCACAAGTATATTATCCCCCATTTTAGGCCACAGCTGGAATCCTAAAAAAGAAAAATGAGAAATAATGAAAACGTACCAACTATTGTTGAACCTCAGATCTATTTTTGAGTGAAAGTTCTGGCCTGCCTTTCTCTTCTACAGGTCAGCTCAACCATCCCCTAATGCACACACAACAGTCTTAAAAGCACAGTGGTGTGTCACTCACTGATTCATCATCCTGCAAGTCAGAACTAGAATAATCATTTCCTAAGCAGGGAAGTACCACCATGTGATATAAGAAAAGCTGACATTTTAAAAATATACAGGGAAGGATGCTTTTTCAAAGGTTTACCAGTCAATACCCCCAGAGAAGTTGCTTAAATAAAACTGTAGTTTGTAAGTCTATGCTAAATGCTTGCCCTGAGGCCTTATTCCAATCCCATTGATGCTGATAGAAGCAGAATCCACTGAGGCAGAAACAGCAGGCTAGAATAGCTAAACTTGAGCTATGCTAAAATTCACAGCCTTTTGCAATCTCTTGCTACTGCAGAAAGAACGAGGCCAATCAAGTCTGGGCTTTCCCTATTCCTCTTGCTGTCAAATTCTTCCTTACTCTATGCCCAAATATTTCCTACTTGCTAACATCTGTTATGTCTCTTACAGTCCCCGCTTTGTAGATCCGGAGGTTATGAACCAATAAGGTTTGACAAATAAAACACATCAAAAGCATGAGAGGATCTGCCTTCATGGTCAGGACAATGGTTCAGCTTCATAAAGGATACTAAAATCTCTGTGTGGGTTAGCATTACCTTTCCTACGCCATGTCCTCTTAATGCCTTCCACATTAAGCTAGTGCTTGATTTATGTCGTGAAGCATTACTCTTTATATCCTTCTTTTTTTTCATCTTATCTAAAGATGTTCTCATTACCCATATAAATGCCTGTTTTTCTTTCTGAACTCTATGTCTCAGTGAAATCTTATGGCAGTGGGTTTGACTGATTAATTATGCATTGTATAAAAAGATACTCCCTTTTATCAGTTTGAATTTATTTCCTTTCAGTTTCATCTACTGTCTCGTTATTCTTGTCTCATGACAAAGGGCAAGTAAGTTTATCGTGTTTTAAAATCCCTTCATATCACTTTCCCTCGATATGCACCATTACTATATCCCCATTACTTATTACAGCAAGGATCTCAAAATGTCTTGATCTTTGGATGTTACTGGCTTTCATTTTTTGTTTTTCAGAGCCCTAAAGGCTTTCTAGTGGACATACAGGCCCTGGTTAACTGGATTATCACTGTGTTTCTAATAAAGATGTTCTGCAGATATTTAGAAGCAATCTAGGGACCGCAGGATCAAGGACTACCAGCTAAAACCCATTGTTTCCGCACTGAACTCTGATCACAGTTCAGCACTCTGCATATTAACTTGATTTCTGGAAGCCATACTCATTCAATGTTGAAGTTTATGTTGCTGGTCAGCTCTAATTAGCTCTTCTCCAAACTATTCTTCTTGTACTGTCTTCTTATCTAGAAGCTTTCCTGTGATTCATTTTTTTCACTATTCTTTTGCCCTTTGCTTAGGTGCTCTGCAAGCACAGAGCAGCCATAAGGAGTTAGGACGCTTTAGAGCCTACATCCCTTCCATCTCACTTGGCACAGCCATACGGCATGGGCTAACGCACGCTTAGCTGTGCAGTCATCCCTCCTTCATCCTTGGGGTTCATGTATCCCTATTCTGCTACGCTTTCATTTTTCCTGGTGAGAAGATGAGCAGACTAATTATGTGAAAGCGTAAACCTGATGTGCGCTCATGAAAGGCCTCTCTTTGAAGAACAGAAACTTGAAGCTGGTATACAAACCTCCAGGCAGCGGTAGCTAACCTTTAACTGTCAGGAGAACCAACAATGTCTGTTTGACTCTATTTCGCTAATTTTGGTTAGGCTGTAGTTTGAGCAGAGCTCAATTAAGCAGCGCGCAGGAGAGTCTGGTTTAAAACTCACTCTGTACTACTTCTCACCTATTGATCTCAACTGTTGCACAGTGTGGCTACATTTCCAGGTGTCCAGTTTCAGTGGAAGTGTTTAGCAATGGTCAGAAGGGCTGTACAGAGAGAAACCTTCCCAAGGACAAAAAGGTTTCCTGGATTTTGTCACCGCAAAAGGAACGTAGAGGGCAGCCTGTCTTAGTCACTTGGCTATGCAATGGACAGCCCAGCTCTGGGAAAGATTCTGGTTGAGGAAAGCAGAAAGTAAAGTTTAAAAGGTTTGACCACTTGTATTTGAATATAAATTGTATTTAGTATAATCAGCAAAAAAAAAAATCATAAAAATCTGATTAAAATTTCAGTGTTGACAGGACCTGTATGAATATTCTCATACAATTTTAGCTCTATCTTATTTTTTGCCATAGTGTAAAGACAGTTTATGACTGTATTAAACAATATCCTTGTGATATAGAACACTGAAGGAGAAAACTGGTATCACCTTACTGTTGCAGGACAGATCATTTCCTCCTGGCATCAGCTTTGTGCCTTATCACCAGAGCTGTTCACCTGACCACACGACTGTGGTGGAGGGGAAGGAAGCACAGAGAAGAGCATGACAAAAAGCAAATCCTCGCTCTATTGAAACCATCTTGCTGTGGTTTAATTAGGGGATTTCAGGAAGCTCCAGATTAGTAAATGGAAATCTTTGTGATTTGCCTTGGTAATTATTGGAATGAAATTTCAGGAGCTGAGATAATTCCCAAGGGAAAGTGCATCTGTGCACTTCAAATTAGCTGCTTATATGCTCACTTAGATTCTTTACATGCCTTCCAAACTATGCTGGCATACTTAAAAGGTATGCTCAGGTTGACAGATTTAGAAGGAGGAAATCTTTGGTAGATTACCTTGGCAGAAATTTCCCCACAGTGTTTCACGTAGAGTGTTTCTCCCCCTCCTAGAAAAGATATCCCAAAGGACTTCGGCTCTTTCTCCAGGGATATCTGCCTAAACCCCAGGAAATCAAAATTAGGAGAGTAAAAGCATCTTATTCGAGACCCTCAGCCTCTCCTGAAGTAATTTACACCTGGCAGCCCTGGCTCTGTACCCTGGCTGGTGTAATTTCGACCCCCTGTGTGAGTAGCAGGCTGCCACAGTTGAAGGTTTAGTGTCTTGTGACCTCATAGGACTAAGAAATGGAGTAGATACTATCAGCAAAGTGGGACGCTTTAGCTTCTGAAGGTATATAGCTTGTGCTTCCAGCCCTAACCACTTTCAGGTATCAGATTATGAAGATAGGGCTTTTCTTTTCTACTGTTTTATCTGGAAGGTTTTACAGCATCCCTTATGCTTCTGAGCTAGGGCATCTGACTTTACAATTAAGGGTATTCAAAAGTGTTCCTATATGCTCAGTGCTTTTTGTTTGCTTTAACTCCCAAATTCCTTCCTTATTCTTTTACTTATATTTAAAGTTACTATCAAGTATAGATTCTCTAGTATTTATTCCAGTTTTATGCCAGTATGAAGCTCTGAAAAAATGAGACATAATTCGCCTGGCTGAAAAGTTACACAAATTTTAAACACATTTCTTCAGATCACTTTTAGAGTTGCGATGGTGTTTTCACATGAAGGTACCAGCTGTTAACCAGCGTTGACAAAAGCATACATCTGACTATGAGGGTTATTCAGTTGCCCAGGTACACAGGTATCCAGTGCCGTTTGAGATATCTGGGGTAATGCCTCTGGCTTCCAGCAGCCCCTCCAGAAGGACATGAGCCTCTTGTAGTCCAGTGCTGTATCTGCCGAGCCTCTGTAGCTGTCTTGGGTTTGCTTATATCATTTCAATGGGGCTGAATGCTTCCCTTGAGTTCACTGAATCCCTTACTGAGCATCACTGGAAGCTGGATTATGAAGTCCTGCTGAGGCCTTTTTAAGATATTATGCCTTCAGAAATCTCCACCAAAATCTGTATACCCCACTGTCCCTTGTTTTCCATACAGACACAATTAAATGGTGGTGTGTTCCATATCCCGCAGGAAGTGTAGGGAACATGAACATTCCTGGCTGCATTCCTAGTATAGCTCAGTCTCAGTCTCGAATTCATAAATAAAAATCCCATGCAAATTAGCTCATTTATTTGCAGTCAGGATGATGCTGGCACTTGTCATAATCATGTATTCTACATTTATTTCTATCTCTCAGCTAGCTTTTTTTTTTTTCCAACTATTCATATTTTTATCTCCTGTTATTTATTATCTTATGGTGTAGCTCAGCTTGCCCATTACTGTGGCCAAAGCTGAAACTGCAGCATTCAAATAAATCAGCTTTCTCATCTTCTCTTTCCTTCCATTTTTGAAGAAGAAAACAAAAAAATAAAAGGTCTTCTAATCTTCTGTATATTCAAGAAGAGAGGGCTAGTGTCGCTTAGTCTGTGGAAGTAAGATGGATTCTTTTTTTTTTCCCCCCCTCCAAAATTCCATTAATAAACTGTAATTTAGATGATGGATAAGGAAGAGCTTTGATATAGGGATAGTGTCAACACACCTGGAGAAGCCCACACAGAAATTTAATTTTCCTTTTGGCTAAAATACACAGTAAAATAATAGTTATTATATCATAGTACTTTAAAAAGGTTGGTTCATGATCATTATCCAGCCATGAAAATCTGACTGAAATGCCTTGACCCAATTCCTAGAGAGTCAATGACATGTCTAGGGCCAGGGATAAAATTGCCATAGTACAATTTGCTCCTGCTGACTGAGATACAAGTAGTGTATTCTTAAAAAGAAGCAGTTTCTTACAAATTGTGTTCCTTTTAAACTTCTTCGGTTTCCTGAAACATAAGCAATATTCGATTGTGTCTAAGACTGAAGGGTGCCCTTTTTTTTTGCCCTTTTTTTTCTTTTCACAGGTCAGCTTAAAAAAATCAGCTCCTAGACCAAACTGAAGTACTGTGTTCGTAGCAGTCAAAGCAGAAACGCGTTGGTGGAAGGCGATGCATCAAGGCTGTGAAACCTGGCCCCATCTCAGCTAAGATGCTGCCATAAAGAAAAGGGTCAGCTGAGCAAAGGAACAGGAAACTGGCCCAGGGACACAAGCTCCATCGTGCGCAGCACTGATCCCTCTCCTCAGCCTTGGACACTTGATTTACTATCCCTCCTTCACTTTCCCCATCTCTGAAAAATTCACATTTGCAAAGCATTTGGGAACCAAAAGGGGTAATAGAAAAGTTCTATATTATAGCATCATCGGTCTTCTGCTGATACCTAAACTAGAACAACAGAATTTTCTATAGAAGATATTTTTGTTTATCAAAAAATGGTAGCATCAAATGCACTGTGTGTTTCATTAGATAATGAAAAATGCCTGAAGAAAAATGGGAGATAAAGGTCTGAAAGAAAAAAAAAAAAAAAAAATATTTAGCATATAGAGGAAAAGTCTGGAGAAAAAAAATAACACCACCACCACCACCCCCCCAACAAAACAGAGAACAAATTTAGAGGCAAGTCAGAGGGTTTGGACATCAATCAGTACATGCTGAGTATAAATGCAAGGCTATGCTGGCTCTATTTTATGAAGAACAAAATTAAAGTATGCATTTGTATGGTTTGACCTAATTGCTGTTTTGAAAATGGCTTCCTTATCACTGAAAGCTAAGGGAATGTGAACACGCTTGTAGACCTTTGTTCTTTTATTGAAAGATTTATGTTGCTAACCTTCAAACACTGGGTGATATATGGGTTCAGATCTTTACTGACAAATTCCAGGCTCCCTGAACTCTAAAAGTTGGAATGCAGGTATAACAGCACATACAACTCACTTATCAGATTTCTCAGCATGAGGAGAACTTAAATAAAAAACATCAGAAAAGGATATCAAATGGCTGTGACCTATAACCACCCCTGAAAGCTAAGAATGGACTTGATCTGTGTGTGCTTTGTCTGACATGTAGAAACTGCTAACCAGGCAGACAAAAGAACAATGGCATATAAAGAAAATATTCCAAGGAGATTATATTTCAGATATCAAAGACAAGATAATTCATGATAAGCATTAGAGACATTAGGGACACCATTTTCCTGGTTAGGCAAAAATACAACATTCTATTTAGCAGACAAAAGCCACAGAGAACTGATGCATTTGGGAAACTCTGATCCTTGTAAATTTGTATTAGAGCAGACTGAGGAAGTAAATGAAGCCAAGCTATCAGCAGTCTTAAAAATCAAATGTGCAAGTAAAGCAGTAAGATCAAGTAAAGGTCAGATTCTATGGCAAAAATCAAGGATTAAATCATGGGAGCTGTCATCATTGATGGTATCATATATTTCCTTTTTAATACAAAGCGTGGTCATGGACTGTGTTTCTGTGGTAACAGGAAAGGTTGACATCAGAATTATGATGTAAATGAATGGATCCACATATACCTTCTGATTCACAGTCAGTGAAGGATGCGCATAAGGAACTTAGATGTAACTTCTCCAAGAATATCATTAAAAAGAACAAAGAAGAAAGGGTCTATGCACTGACAGAGGGCTCTGCATATTTTTTGACAGGATAGCAATAATGAGAGCAAAGCAAGCTGTTCTCTTGCGTGCTTTCTTTTTTATTTCTCTTCCCTCATCTTCTCCCTTTTCTTCTTCTTCTGCTGTCTTTCAAAGATTATATTGTTAGACCTAAAATATTATAAATAAAGTTGAATTAGATTACTTGATAAAAGGAATGAAATATTGATTCCGGGTAAAGGGGTCTATTTTTAATGCAAGTTTCTCCAGAAACATATGTGTATCAATAACTCTATTGAGTGCAAAGCACATTGCTATACAAGTGAGGACAAAATGTCCTTGAAAGTATAATAAAGTTGGAAATGGCCTAAGGACCGATACAGAGATGATGCTGGTTTTCACTTGGAAAACCCATCTTTTCATGCTTGAATGAACTTGTATTTGTTTGCATCTCTTCTTTCAAGCCAGCTATTACGTGCCAAAACATAACTCTGAATGAATGACATTGTGGGGTTCCGTATTTGTTCTCTCTCAGTGACTTCCGGATCAAATGCATATGGTTTACAAGTTCAAAGATGATTTTCTGGCTGCCAGAGCTCTAAATTCAATCTAGGATCAGAAAATTAAGCATTGTTCTTTCTGGGACCATGTGAAATGTTCACAACAAAATGCCAAACACATCAAAAGTACAGGTCGCTGCATTTTCAGTTGATCTTGCTTCCATGGTCTTGTTTTCAATTAGAACTGCAAAGACGTTACTTTCTTCAACGTCAAGACTCAAGAGTGGCATAACACTTAAACTAGAAAATGAAAATGCATGAGAATCGTCCTCAAATCTGTTATTTTGAAATGCAAGGTACTCAATGGAGATCTGCCCTTATATTTTTACTGTGGAAGATCTAATGAAAGCTAGTCTTTTCACAAAAATACACCAAGTATTTAATAAAAAACTGCTGAATATTTTCCATTTTAAGATTGTTTTCTTTTTTTCTGTTACTTACCTTTTTGTATTGTTTATAAAAAGATCACTCCCCCATTGCTCTAACAAAGATTCTCCAACTGGAGTTTTGATGAAATTTTGATCAGTTGTGGCTATGGCATAGAATTAGCCTTGTTCACTATTCAGACTTTGTACTAAATCTGTGTAAATCACATCTGTTTTGGCAAGCCTGAAAAAAACCACACATATGTCCTAGAGAAGAAATAAGATATGTTTCAACTACCATCTCTACATGTTCACATGACCCCTTCTGACAATGGAGAGTGAAGTGTGGGACCTGAGGCTACGGCTGCAACAGAAGACCCAATCCAGACGTTTCTTCTATTAAGGCAGTCTTATGAACCCAAAATAGTTCAGTAAAGCCTTGCAGGGATACAGCAATTGATCTATTCAGAAAAAGTTGGAGAGTTCAGGTCCATATTTTAAATAAAAATATGTCATAGACCCAGACTAGAAGTAAATACAGAAAGAAATGTGAATATGGTGGTAAGGATGCACTGGGTTTACTCTTAATCCTTCTTCCAACTATAGCAACACTTTTTTTTTTTTTTAAACTCCATAGAGCTTTTTGAATAAAAGAGAAATTTTACTATTTACATTGATATGAACTTTTAGATGAATTAGCTTTCACCATGTTTACACCTTGCTGTTTATTTTCCTCTATTAGTCCAAGAAGTCAAAATTCAGCCTCCTATACTCAGTTCAGGCAAACCATTTCATATTTACACATGAAAGAAGCCATTCCAGCTTTGTTTACATACACCACAGTGAACAAACAAATGGAAACAAAATCACATAGCTTAGGTGAACAATTACCACCACGCAACAGAATTCTCATCCAGTATGTGCACCATAAACTCTTGGAGTAAAAGGATATTGCAAAAGAAATTCATTGAAGAAATTCAGATAATGACCACAGTGGAGGAGATCACAGGGTCTTTTCAGGAATTCCATGAATCAAAACAAAAATATCCTACATCTATCTAATAAATGATTCATCATGAAGAGTTCATTTTGAAGAGAAGACATTCTTCTCACCATTTCAATTCTCACCTTTTCCAGAAGGAACAAACGTGTACATAACTCATGGGTGAGCAGTGCCTGAAGTTCTTGGGAAATCCTGACACAGTTTTTTCTTCTTGTTAAGTGAGATGTTGAGGTTTTCTACGTTATTATTTTTCTGAAATACTATCAAATACCACAAACGACTATGGCAATTAGCAGTGAGTTGAACAAAGGAGAAATTGCACAACGGTCAAGGATCCTCAGGATGATGAAGAGACAATCCTAAATAAGTCCCACAATAGGCCTGTCACACAGCAGCAACTTGGCTGATATCTTCGCTATGCAATGTTTTATCTCTATATATCAATGTGGATTAGACTAGAAGATAGGGAACGTCTCTCTACTCAGGCCTTGAAACTGATTTGTAAAATCAGACAGCGACCATCAAGTTTATAAAAATGGTCCTCAAAGCCACACTAAACCTAACTTCATGCTTTCCTCTACCAGACATCTTTAAGAGGGCAGTCAAAAATATCTTTTCACTGCACTTACACTCATTTTATCTCAGTTATGTTACACATAGAGATGTGATGAAAAATCACCATCTATTTATATGCAAGTTGAAGAAACATGCTTTGGCCATGTACTCTAAAAGCAGCAGATACCATCTGCAATTAAAATTATGTAAATCTATTTTGTTGAGGAACAACTAAGCAGCATTTCTAGAAGCATTTCTGATTACATTTCATAATGAAAAAATGTGGGGTCTCTGTGTCATTTATTTTAAGGTTAGTTCTGCAGTCACATTGTCCTGTTATTTCAGTGAAAAATAGAGAAAGTATTTATTTGCATTCATTTATTATAGCTGTACCTGTACATTTATAACAGGCTGATTAAAAAATAGTTTGAGTGTTGGATGACTATGCCAATTAAGCATAATTCAAAGTTATCAACCTCTACCGCGTGAAGCAAGAACCAATGAAATCCTGGTTTTCTGAAAGGGACATGGGAGAAATAATAATCCCACCACAAAATTTGCTCTTCAAGCAAATTCCACTTTCCCAGTACTCAGCTTTAAATGATGATCCTTGAAGCATGCCCTGAGGGCAAACAGATCCACACTGTTTCAGAGGAGGAAGAGAGGATGAGTTTCAAAACTAACAATTCAGCAAGGAAGAAACTCTATTTCAGTTCTCTCTCTTGTACTGAAAAAACCCTCCCATTTAGATGTCCATGCTATTTTAGCAAAGGTCTATATCACTTTCATTACCGCTGTAAGGGAGTGCCTACTACCAGGTTGGTGTTACTCAAGTTATATCCTTCATAGTCCCTAAGACATTAGAAAATATTGAAATTACAAGGAAAAAGAGACTTCCACTTCTGCATGTTTTGCAAGTAAGTAAGAAAAAATGGAAGGAAATTAATAAAAATACAAAAAAGTTGAGAGTGAACATTTCCAAGAAAAATTTATTTCATTTTCAGTTCAAAAAAAAGAGTGTTGCAAATCATATTGCATTAGTAAAGGCTGAGAACCACTGTATTAAGCAGCAAAATACTTCTCAAGGAAAGAGGGCTCAAGATATTTAAATTGTACATATTACAACAAGAATTTGGAAACTGTGAGCAACTGCTGCATTTCACCAGTGGAACATCTTCATTACCTGTCTTCCACACAGATGAGAGATCTATCATTTGCATGACGTGCTGTTTCCAAATGAGCATAGGGAGTAGTCTGAAGTAGGACACCTTGCAGCTGGCAAAGTCTTAAAATGGCAAAGTGGCCTTCAGAAATTTAATTATAGTCTCCTCACCATATGTAAATAAAGGGAAGTAATCCTGGCTTCTACTGAAAGCTGATCATCCAACAATAACAAGAACTGAAGCCCTGGATATCCACACAAGTATCAAATATCAGACAGAGGCAGATATGCCAGATCTCCTCTAGCCAGGATCATACCACTTGTTTTATCCAGAGTGATTCTGAGCCAGCTGCTTTGCTGTAACTTCTGCCAAGCCCCGGGGGGGGGGGGGGGGGGGGGGCGGGAAGCCTCAAACATTGATTTGGAAGAATTAGAGACATGAGGTAAGAAGGTTTATCTGCTCAGGGACAAAACACACTTTAACTTCATCTTCCTCCTGAGTGCAATCCCGGTTTCCTTCGCTTGTGAAGAAAAAGGAGAACATGAGGAAGATCATTAGGACCTTTCAAGAATTATGTTTTAAAAAGAGCAAATGCTCGGCACTATAATTTAGGGTCTTCATGTGCAAAGTCAGTGAAAACATGCCAGATCAGTCCTGTTGATTTCCTTCAGGCAAGACATTCTAGAGGTACTGAGAAAAATGTCTTCAACCTCCAAAGAAGGAAACTGTTTATGAAAGTACTTCTCATCATTGATTGCCAGACAACCCAAGTTTTCATGTCAGCTGTCAGAGTTCCAAAAATGAGGTTTCTTAACCTCTTTTAATAAAAATCTCCCGAAATCTTTTTCTGGAGGAATTCACAGAACACATCGTGGTTTTTAAGTAAAATTATGTCAGTAAAAAGAAGCAAAAGAGAGAGACATTCAGCTAACTTGGTAAATGCACTATTTGAAAGTTAAGATGGTAAAATGCAATAGTTGTCCCTACATTTCCAAATTGTGACATGAAATTTTTATTCCAAGTTGGAAAAGTTTTAAAGTACCCTAAATTGCCCATGGAAAAAGAACTTGCAGCAAAATTTTGATATGAGGGCAATTAAAAGATTTACAGTCAACAAATATAAGGAAACATCCATATGCCCAAACTCACTGAGAGTATCCTCATTCATTCCTGAAGAGGGCTTTCCCTGGGATGCTCCCAGAACTCAAGGCAATATCCACTATGTATCAAGAATAAAAATCTCTGAGAGTTTCTTCCCAAGTCTAGAAACTGAAAGAGAAATCTGGATGGACTAGAAACTTAGAAGCCCCTAAGCTACAAACACAAAATCTATTCTCAGTATGATGTACAATGCAAGGCTTGGTTTCCAGGTAGGATTCAAAAGATACCTCCTTACAGATGAAGACAACCATCTGTTTTGACAGGGATTTATTAAAATCTGTTTGATATACTTCTTTCTTCCAGTAAATACATATTCTTTCATCAAAAAGGAAAAAAAAAAAACTCATGGAAAATTATATACCAAATCTCATTCTTAAAGCCTATCCTTTTCAAGCTGTTACCCAGATTGACAAGGAGGTCAGCGTTGCACTGAGTGTTGCTACAAAGAAAAGTGCACTAAAAGTGCTATGACTGTCAGTGCCTTGATGGCTTCAGATCACATTATGGTGTTTAAGAGTTTCTCTGTTAGCACTGAGCTCAGTATTTCGCTACTGGCTTTTCCTCAGCCGAGTCTGGCATGGATTGAGACCATAGTTCTTATGTAAAGTTCTTCCCAGACCTCAGACAGAATGCAACATTTGAAAATAAATAGAAACAAATGTATTATTTGTCCCAAAGGACCCTGTTCTGCTTGTGCAGAGGCAGACTGCTCAATCTGAATCCAATCAATTTTTCCACAATATAGCTGACAATTTTCCCCATAATCAAGAAGCACTCCAATCCCTCCGTAAACAGGTTAACCATTCAAGGTTAACCAAACAATACGGCACCCAAGAATTGTTCTGACTGAGATTTTATGGATGCTCTGACAGGGCCAAACATACGCCAAGTCTTGAAAAGATTAAAAAAGTATCCTAATGACTCCAGATTCCCGTCTTTGTCATGTTAGAAAAAGGAGGTATAAAGCACTACTATGTCAATACTTGAGGGAAAGCAGGCACATAGCATTGCTAACTATGTCAAAAACACTGTTTTAAAGCCTACCAGCCAATGGACAAAGTGAGCTATCAGAGGAAAGAAAGGCTTAGAAAAGAAAGAAACAGAGAAGAAATTATTTGCAAAAGCTAGAACCAATAATATAGGCACACGTTACAAGAGAAACCAACAGCACGGCAATATTTAGAAAACACAATCCCGCTTGCCAGTGTGTTTATTCCAGTTTCTCTGTGTTATGAGAGCCTTCTGCTTCTGTCTGGTCAGGCAGCGTTACCATCTAACTTAAACTGACTGTGCTGATCAAACGCTGTTCTTGTCCCTCAGCATCTGACTTGTTACTTTTTCTTTAAAAGTGAGCCTGCTTGCCCTGTGTGTTATACTTCTTTATTACCACTGATGCTGTTTCCCCGTCAAAGTCTGCAAATGTATTCAAAGGAACCTTCAAATCTCAATTTCAAAAGCAGGGTTTTTTTAGATTTTAGTTGATTTGAATGACCAACATATTATAATATTCATTCAAAATGGCTGTCTTGGATAAAAAGGTAATAATGGCAGAGTCATAAAAAAGGAGACTGTATATCTGAGGGTAAAGAAATTGGTTCCATATTGAGATAATTAATCACAAATTACTCAGAGGAGCATCTTACCTTAGCTATCGAGCATTTTTTCATATAATGAGTGTGGCTGCTCAAATTAAAATAATGTTATAATTCCAATAATTTGATTGGCTGGGTTGGGGGGAAATAAAAATAAATAAAAATAAAACCCTGGAACATCTTCATTTCAGTTTGTTCAAAAGAGTTTCTTTTCACTTTGCCTTCCAAAATGAAAAATCAGTTATTTATATCACCTTTCTCAAGAAATAACCTCTTAATGTTCTACATTTGTGGGCTTTAGAGCTGCCTCTTAAATTTAAGTAATTCGTTATATTTTAAACAATTCTATTTGAGCTTAAAGCACAGCTGAAGAAATTTTGTGTGAGTCTAGATCAAGGTTCCAGAATAGAAGTTTGATAACAACTTCCTCAAATCTCTGCAGAAAACCAAAGGTTTTTCTTCCAAAATGGCGAATAGGTGTGTATATATACGTATGTATGTCTATATATATACATATTTATATATCTGTATCCGTATCTGTGTTTGTATATGTGTATGTATACATACATACATACAAAGAAATTATTTTTGTTTCAAATTAGTGGAAAAATGTGAATGTGATCTATAAATATGAAGTTTGACATAACTGTCTTAGTCTAAAAACTTATAATTAAAAGTTCATCTCTAAAGCTGGTGGACAATAAATTCAGACTATTATTTTTCCCACCCTGTCCTCTTTTGCTATGCTCCAGTTTTGACAAGTTCTGGATCTATATTTATTGCGGACATTTTGAAAACATTTGCTCATGTCTTCAATCAATTCTTGTCCTTAGCAAATATTTCCTGTGGTTCTTTCAATGTTATATTTGTTCATGTGCTTTTCAAGTTGGTAGCATCAGGCTAATCAACCTTTCTCTGGAACTTTTCCTGCGTGCCTAAAAAGGTGTATTTAGGTGTATGATTGATTATTAAGGGCTAATAAAAATAATAGACATTCCAACCAAAACTCAAAATAATAATGTTGGGGTAAATATTCTCTGCATGATGTAGATGTTAGTATTCAGTCATTTCATTTTCAAGGTATCCTCCTACCCCACTGTCACCACCAGTAGAATTTGTGAACCTCATCATTATGTTAAAAATAACCCTTTTCTCTTAGTCATCTTCCTTCTTTCTTCTCCTTGCCATACCTCTCTTACTATGCACCACATATTCTTTGCAAATGCCATCAATATGCCACCTGGAAATCTAACCACTCTTTTCCATATACTTTAATTTTATCTCGCTGCTCAGTTAAGACTGCATTAAGCATATTTTACAGCAAGGCAGACTTCCTACGTTCTAATCAAAAGCAGTATAAACATTTCTCAAAATTATTAACATGTTATTGGTATGCAACCTCACTTGATTTTTCAGCTAATTTTACTTCATGACTGTGAGCTGATCAGGAAGAGAATAGATAATAATTTACAAACAAGATGGTGACTAATGCTGTTTAGAACTGAGTCAGGTTCTGGGTCAGTCCCTGATGTGTCCATCATTAACAGTCCGGCATGGCTGCTTCATCGTAAGTCAATCATTTTTGCATTCAATTGAAAATACATGAAACTGACTGCTTCTTTATAAGTTATTCGACATTTCAAGATAAAATGTCATAACATTCTTTTAAACTCAGATAGCATGTGGCCACATACTATGTATAGCTTTAATTAGCATAATACCAGGTAACGTGAGGTGATAACGCAAATAGAAGAAGAATGCAGTATTGGCGTGGCCCAGCACAGCAAACTCTGACATCTGTTTGGCAATATTTTGCACATGTAAATTCTGCAGCTCTGTCTGTTTGTGTTTAATGAACTTGTCTGGAAATTCAGAGCACCTAACTGAGAGATTATCTAAAGTAACAGCACAGCAGCAGTCTGTTTTAATTTAGGCTGTCTGCAAGCTACTGCTATGAAAATTAACAACTCTTAAGTGTGTTAAATAATCCCTGGCCTTCGTAATAATTGAGCAGGCTGAAAGAAGTCATACAACTTGTATTATCTTGTTGTCAAACACCAGCTGACTTTTTTTCCCCTTGTATATTGATTTGGAGAATTAAGCTGCCTCTACTTAGATATGTCAGCCTGGAAGGATTTTAAGGACAGCTAGCAAAGTCCTAGGGCTACCAGTTTAAAGGTAACAACATTAAATGAGATTTTATTTCATAGTAACAGGCACAAACTATGTTTGTATCTCCTGAGCATCTCCAAGAGAGGGCAATTGGGGCACATATTAATTACGCTTCTGCCTATGACCCAAGGCTTTGGGTCAAAGAGTAGCAGCTGAGAAATGAAGCCAGGTTCAGTTGTATGAGGTTGCCAGCAATGCTCTGCAGCCCCAAAATGTTCCGTGGGTTCTGCCATGAATTGTGCCTAGTAATGCTTGCCCCAATCAATTAGCTGCCCAGCACTGACTTATTAGATCAGCCATTTTATATGCTGGAGTCAGAGAAAGTGTCATTCTGCAGCAACACGTGTTTGTTTAGCACTTACTTGGCAATATGCTACCACCTGACACTGGGGGCAATCTCGCCCTCAGAACAAATGGAAGAAGAGAACAAGAAGAGGTGGCCCCCGGTCCTGAAGGCATCACAGAACCTTATTATCATCAGGGATGCTATTGCGATAATGCCAAGAAACCCCAGCTGAGGCTAGCATCTTGTGGTGTTGGGCAGAGTTTACACACGAGTATAAGACACGGTTCCAAAAGTCTTTCCTTCAAAGTTTCGGAGAAATACTGCTGGGGGAAGCGTATGTATCACACACACACATTCTGAAGCATGAATAAGTAGCAGCAAACCTCAGAGAATATCTCCATTCTGGACAAAAACACTGAAGCTTTGAACCTCTGGAAGGAATGAGGTGGACCGTGCTCTACTGTTACCCAGCTCCTCCAAGCTAAAAGAACTGTAAGCTTCCTCAGGCATATATTATCTCATTATTCTGCAATAGCTTTTGATTGATGGGCAGTCTTATTTTGTGGTGACTTCAGACAAAAGGTCAGGAGGGGATATCAATTTTGGGAGAGCTAGAGCTGAGGTGAGGATATTTCCTATTTCTTTGGCACTGAGAAAGACTATTAGCTTGCTTTTGCAGAACTTCGATTTTTAATTCTCTGGTAAGGTCTAGAGACTGGAACAGCTATTTATTATAATTTTTTTTGATTTGTTGAACAGAATATATCCAATAAATATGTACATTGTCATGGGATAAGGAGGGGTTGAAGAGCTCAATTCCTGGGCTACAAATATAATTTCCCTGCTCATTGCAGGGGGGTTGGACTAGATGACCTTTAAAAGGTCCCTTCCAACCCGAACTATTCTATGATTCTATGATATATACGTGGATGGATAGGTGACCATAGGCATGTGGAAGAAATCCATCCTTTTCCAGTCAGTTTCCTGGATTACTTCTGTAGCTATCATCAGGCAGAGACCACTACAAAGAGATGGCGCTGACAACTGAGCTCTTGCTGTGGCATCTGACCATGAGCAGAGCAATCTTGAAAAATAAAAAAAAAGTTTCTACCACTTTCCTTCAAGTTCAGTAACAGTTCATATCAGAAATGTTTTGTTTCTATGCTCAGCAGGGAAGTTTGATGGAAATTTTGCACTTTAAAGTACTTTACCTTGTATGTACTCTGTACTTACGTGACTGAAAATGCCAGTCCATACATTTTTAAATATTTGATTCCAAATATTAATAAAACAAAGGGCACAAATCTCTAATTTTAATTCACCATAATTAATCCTTATGCAAGTAATCCTACTATCTTCCAATAGATACAAGAAGTCCTTTAGGGGACTAATTGAGAACATGCAGATTGCAGAAATGTACCCACCAGTGAGTACAATTTAGTGACTATGCTTGTAAGACTGACAAAACTAAGTATTTTTTTAATAATGAATATATGTATAATGGTTTCAGTGTGGGGATATTTTTTCATGCAAATTTAAACACTGGCATGTTTATGGAGAAATTCATCTATCTAGTGTATCAGATAAGGTTCTGCATTGGTCAGACTCAAGGGAAAAGAAGTATATTTCATATGAGTTGAAAAAATATATTTTGTTCCAAGAGAATATTGTCAGCATTTTTCTTCTTTTTCTTGACATGAGACTTTCTAAGTAAATGTTATTTTTCATATAATATAACCATTTCTCCCACCAACAATTTCAACAGACAGAAAATATTGAAGTGAACACTATTTTTATTCTTTCTGATTAAATCTTTTTTGGTAGCTATGTGCTGCATGGCGTAAAAGACACTTTTCAGCATTTAAAGATTTGAGCTGAATAAGGTTCATTTTATCTGTCTGGTTTTGATTTTGTTCATGGATTTATTGTCAGAGAAAAGTTCTCCCCCTTCTGATTGCATAGCCTGAGTCGGATGAATGTTCATAAGTCATTACAGAGGGATTGCATTTTTCAAGGCAAGAGTATAAAGAAAAAACCCATACATTGGCTATTCTCTCTATAAACTAAGGAATGGCAAAACAGTTCTTATCCTTTGGTATATCCATATAGGTGTAGACAAGGAAGAGATTAATGAAGTGAACCACAGACTGAAGTTTTTTCCTAACCATTATGAGACCACCGTGTTTGACGTAATATGCACAGCAAGACATTGCCAAGCTGTACGCCTTGCATGTCTGAAGCAGAGTGACCTTATGGTGGGAGACAAGAATGTCGCGTCTTAAGTGTCCTGGAACTGGCTGGGACAGAATCTCTTGTCTTGTTCACATATTGATTAGTAAAGGCCAAACCCAGGAAGAAAACTATCTTTTACTCCATCCAAAGACAGCAGATTCTGCTTTGTGACGGAGAACAGTGAATTCATCATATATTGCACATGTCAATTTAAGGCTACTTCATACATAATCTTTGTATTATGTTTCTTGAATCATTATTAAAGAGTTAATATCTTTTATTGTATCAGATCATGCTCAGAAGTAAATAAAAGTCCTTAGGAGAGTAATAAAAAGGTATATACATAAAGACCAATCTGGCACACATTTTTATGATTTTTAGCACCTAAGCAAAGTACTGTTTCCATGTTTATGACTCTGTCCTTGAATTAAATCCAACCTCCATGCTCATTATTTCTCTTCAGCCAGTTTTGCAGTCGTAAGAGGAATATTGTCCATTTAGGGTGGTTAAGGAAAATAAATTGTCTTCATTAAGACAAATCAGAATGAAGCTGGTATTAGGAAAAGCATTCTAATTATGACAACAATGAAAGTCATGAACAGCTACCCAGGGTGGCTGTAGAATCTCCTTCACCAGACATATTATGTATAATTAAGAAAATTATACAAATGTTGCTGGTGTGATCTGGGTATGACTGATTCTGCCTCCTACAGAAAAATGGTCTAGATGACCTCCAGAAGTCTCTTCTAGCCCTACGTTTCTACAGTTACAGACCTCAGCCTTTGCAACACAGTTCTGTGACTCAGTTCATGTTTCTAAATCCCTGTGAACATGTGAAGCTGCCAAACATGTTCTATGAATTATTCATTAACAGAATTCATATTCTCTATTTCATCCCAGTAATGCAGAGGCCTAATCAGATCCTTTTCTTCCATCAGTCACACCACCAACCAGATCTCCCTACATTTTGCATTTATTTACCGAACACTGTTTGTTTGTTTGTTTTTATTTATTTATTTATTTTCCATCCCATTTACAAAGTATGTCATTTTGCAAGTGTGTGTCCTTGTCCTAAGGGCAATCTGCCTCTCTAACTTTGATCCAACAGGAGTTTGTCATGCCACCATTGCTTTCATACTCCATATTTCTCCTGCTTGCATCACATTACTTTATTATGTCCTCAGGGCAACGGCCCTTTGGGTTGTTGTGTTCAATTAAAGCAGACAATATGGGACAGAAAGTAATATCAGTAATAACAGTGGTCATAAGACAGTTGTAAAAGGTAAAGACAGGCCTTCAAAAGAGTCACAAACCTAAAAGGGCTAGAGCCAATGATGACTTTGTCTTTGCTAGGCATGTTTCAGCACAAGTAAATCTTTGGTTTATGGCTGGTACTTGTTCACACATCAGCAATATTTACACGATCCAAGTTTCTGTCCACCTTGAGGTAGTTTCTGCTTTGTTTCATTCTGAAATCCACAGCAGAAACACCACAATCTGATGGGATTATAGGATGATCATTTCAGTATCCTCACTTGCTCCAGGGAAAGGGATCTAGAAAGAAACTGCCCGAAACAGGAGACAAATCCTTCCTGACCAGCATCAGGAGGATGTTCACTTTACACAAATGAACAGGAAGGTGGCATTTATTTGAGACCTGATACACCTAGTAACTGTTGTATTGAACCTGTTTTTGACTGCCTCTTCGTGGCTTTATTTTTGACTGCCTTCCAGATATTCCTAACCTACAGTCTTCCTGTTCTATGGAGAATAGATATTCTGATTGCTTGATCTTCACTGGTGAGTAAACAGTTGTTATAATTACACTGCATCTCCCAGTCTATCAGTGTTACATACACAAGAATAAAAGCTATGTCATATGACTATAATAAGAAATATTTATCCATGCCCTCATTCTTAATTCGTATGAATCTCTCTATGAATTTAAAGAAGCTTTCTCTGTGGAGCAAAACCAAATTGAAGTCATTCTTGATTGTAACCATTACTCATAGAGTAACTATTATAAAGGTCCTTCAAAACCTTTGATTTGAGCTATACATTCCAAACCTTTTAATTTGATGAATGCATTCTAGAATAAATTCTGTACTTCTTTATGTCAGTTCACGGAAAAATGACTTTAGTGAACCTAGTACTGATGGATATTAATTTAATTCAAGAGATAACTAACCTAGATGCCCCTTCATTTCAACCCAAATTGTATACATACGAATACTCTTACATGCATAAAAGTAGCTTCTTGGATTTTAAGAGCTTTAGTATGAAATATATTTAATCTCTCAAAACTGTGAGAAAAATGAAAATATGGGAAAGCAAAATAGAGATAGAAAGATAGACAGTGATTATATCTTTTTAAAAGTTCTGAATTTTTTTTTGGTTGCACAAGATAATATTACTGCAGCCTTGGTGACTGGAATAGTTTTAGTATTTGAATATTAAAGGATTAGCATCACTAGCATTCTCCCCCTTGGTAATGTTCTTTAAAATGCACATTGTGCTTATAAGAAATTATAAATAGCAATCTTCCAACAATAGTAAGACTAGGAATGGATCATTAGCTATATTACAATGTACAAGTCTAGATTTATTCTCCAGGAAAAAGTACTGGAACATTAATCTGGTTGAGCAACCTAACCAATGAAGCATTGGTGTTTTTCTAATGATACTGGGATAAATTCAGACCAAAGAGAAAAGAAAAACAGATTTTCTTCCTTTTTTTTTTTTTCTATTGCTATATTAAGCAAATACATTCAAAGAAAATCTGATTGCAATCACTGACATTTTCGAAATACACTTTTCCTATTAGTAAAGTAACCTGCTGTTGCCAGCAACTATCAGAAGAGGAAGTGTCACAGTTACATGGGTTTCAGCTTGTTATTTATTTCCTGAAGAGTTTCATCTAGTGTAATTTCATGTCAGGGATAATATAACTGATATGTTAATAAGGCAATGAAGTTCAGAGATTCATCTGGCATCTCTTTACAATGATCTATCTGTACATTTTCAGATATTTGGTCTTATTACTCCAGTTTAAAGCTCACAAGGGTTTAAAGCGTTAATCAGTGAATCATAAACACAAAGAAAGAAAGAAAAACTTGATTGAATGCTTTGTGTCAAAACATTTTTTATGATATGCCTTCAAGAATTTTTTTTGCTTTACTTTGGTCACTATCTTTTCCAGTGTTTCAATGGAAAAAAGGAATATTTTTTCTCTCATTTTCTCCCATATGTTTTCAATTATCCTCTAAAAATGAAGTGGGTTTTTTTTTTTTTATATTCGGTAGACATCTTTTGAGAAGACTCATAAAATCTGATTTTATTCTATGATGAATATTTTTGAGCTTCTGCATATTTTTCAGAGTTTTTTTCATTCCATCGCTTTTTTTTTTTCTCTGAAAATCTTCCCAGACAATTTGAAAAAAAAAAATTGATTGGAGATTTTTTCTTTAATGATGTGAAAGTAATTAGGATTTTAAAAACAGCTCTAATCATCATATAGGAGCACAAGAGTTCTGACACAGTATTCTTCGCAGATATATCTGAACAATGCTTATGCTCACTGCTTGCCTTACTAAAGACAATAAAAGAACTCTGGGAACATTAGAGAGAAAGAGCTTACAATGAAGAGGCAATGGAAAAAAAGGCAAATGTTGATTCAAACCAATCATTGTGAAATAAAGTGTGTCACTTTATTTTGAATCAGTTTAACTCAATTACTTAATGAGGCATAGTGGAGGAAGTCAGTCACTTGAGTGATTCAATTGTTTAAAAATATTGGAAACAGTAAGGGGGAAATACGATATATTAGGATTTTTAAAGTGAAGAAGGAGTAATAGGAGATAAGAGAGAGGATACTGGAAAGTCACCTTTCACGGGAGCAGGTGGACGAATGAGAGCCCAACATTATCCCATATCTTACTGTCTTTGTGTCTTTCAGTTTTGTCTACAGGAACCATTTGCTTTTACAACGAAAGAGTGATTTAGTTTCAGTTTTTCTTACTTTGCTTTGGTTAGTGCCCTGAACGTGACGGTAGCTTAGTTTACCAGAAAGGCTAAGCAGGGACCCGTTCAGCTATGATGGCTAATGGCTTATATCGGCACGCATTAGCAGTCCAGAAATGATGGAGAACAGAACAAGCGGCAGCAGATATATGTTGCAGGAGGGAAAAAAAACCACCTCAATTGTTTTCCAAAGAAAAGAAACAAATATTTCCCCTGATATTCTCCTAGCTGCATGCCAAAAACATATTTGAAATGTTAAACTATCGTTACAATTTGGGAAGCATAAAAATTGCAAAAGCTGCAAGCTGAAAATGCTACAGATAACAGAGAATCACAATTTAGTGGATTTTCACTCCGTCTACTAATAACTGACAAAGGATGCTTTGATCAAGCAGATTCTGTTGACAGAGACTTTCCACAGCAGACAGAAGCTCTTATCTTCAAGCTATGAAACACAAAAAACGTTCATAAAGATCACTTTGAATGCCATTTTCTCTGTATTATGTAAGTTTAGGGATTACTGAGCACAAAAAGGTGTGTGATGAAAGATACAAGACTTGGAAGATATTCCAGTGCACAGTAATTCACTGCAGTTATTAACATTAAATTCCACATTCTGCTGGTAAACTTTGCTCCCTGTTTAGCAAATGTATCAATGGTTCTAGCAATTTTCATAAGCAAAAATTCTGCTCCAACAAATGGATTCTCCTTAAAACAACACAGGCTTTCACCATTAGCTACAATAGTTCTTTCCCCTTTTAAACCCAAGCTCTGTCTCTGCGATACTACAAGTTATTTAGCATGAATTTCTTTAACTTACTAAGTAGAGAGCGAGGGTCTGTTGCTGGGTAGAAGCACTTTAAGAGTGCAGTGGCTTGCTTGCATTTTCAAAACATCTTGGTAAACCAATTAAAACAGCTTTTATTTTAAACATTTGTTATTGCATTCAGTGCTTTTTCCAACACCATAAAATTCTTTAACTAGCCTTTCAATATTGAGTATCCCATTATAATTTTACAGTTGGCCTTCCAAAAACATTAAAGAACTTGACGGGGTTATGAATCACAGATTATTTGCCTCTCTGTGGACTAATCTATCAAAAAGATTGAGATCAGATCTTCATCTAAAGGGCTGGTGTTGATTCAAATTCAGTGGCAAATTAAACTGGGAGAGTGTGTGATTACCTTATACACATATCCATACTGCTCCTACAGCTGAGGTTTAATTACTCCTAAATCATTGCAGTTTTCAGACCAATGTATTAAAGCTAAATCAGTAATCTTACATGAATCTGCAGCATATTGCATGCATATGTCGTTCTGAATCAATACTAGCCCAGAGGACTCTTCACTGGCTTATACATGATGATACACACTGAAAACCAGGGTATCTCTCATATCTTATCTTTGGGGCTTAGGTATCTAAATCAGGATTGCTTCACACATGTTGCCAGTCTTATAACAAACTAGAATTTGTCACTCAACACCCTATGAAATACAGCATAGATACGACAGCTTTCCGAAAGGAATGGAGCTCCTTATGAAAGCCAGTCCATTTTATTTGGTGTGACCTCAGTCTGTAGCTGATGCCTGTGACATTTTTTCCACTGCCACAGAGATCATTTCATTTCATCTCTTCTCAGAACTAAACAATCAAAATGATACCGATAAGAAAGACAATATCCAGCTTTTTTTTTTTCCTTTTTTTTCCTCTTATTGCATTTTGGTCTCTTCATCATTTCAGTTTTGTCAATATTGTCATTCAATGACCACTCTTAAAATTATTAGCTGCTTCAAAGTTTTATTTGATTTTCATCTAAGCAGTGCCAATAATGTAACTGACAATTGCTTTGAGTATTCATTTCTCTACCAGTTCACAGATATTCAGCTTCATTCCCACCTTGAGACTCAGCTATCATCAGTCACCTTAGCCTATCAAAACAGTCAATCTACATAATGGGAAAATGTAAAAAACCTGGGGTCAGAAAAGAGCTCTTTCTACTTGAAAGCCAAAGGGAATATTCTATTAGCATACCTTGCAGACTGCAGCTGTGTATGTATGTTCACAGTATAGGTCACAGAAATGTTTGTTGTGCTATCCTCATTTGTTTAAACCACCTGGAAAACAGTTTTAAGTCCTTGAGTGTTTTTCTCTGTATGTTTCTACTAGGTGGTTTGGAGTTGTTTACTTAGAATTAATACATTTTTGTGGATTAAAGAAAATGACCGATAAATACTGCTACCTGAGTAGGAGTAATTCTCGACGTGAAATAAAAATTACCCTTTTCTCTATTGAGACAGGTTGTAGGAGGTCCAGAGAGAACAGCATATGAAAAACTAATGAAATTCCCTTTTAACTCTCTGGATTTGATTCAAAATCAGTTGAATTTAAGGAAAAATTCCTATCAATTGTCATGGGCTTTCACTGAGGCTCTAATTTGTGAGAAAGAATTGTTGCAATTTTATATTAATCTATCATAGTTTAACTTTTAAATCAAAGTATCATTTCTGGCCTTGGCCATGCATATGTGGGAGTATATTGTGTTCCTCAGAAGGAACAGTCCCTGTCCTTTCTTTGATATTCTTTTGTCTACAGTGTGTCTTTTCAAGTAATGGTGAGAAGAATATTAAACCTCAGAAACTAGACCCAATGAACACTGGAGGAAAGTGGGAGGACTCCCAGAAAAAACCATATGACCTTTAATGGATTTCGAGGAAGGAGTCATCAGATCCTTCCTGCCTGCTGGTTCTGAACCTGTCCACAAGATAAGGTCTCCAATTTGAGAATCGTGTTACTTCAGCTGCAGATGAGTGAAGATACAGTCAACAGAAGCTACCCTCTGCATTCACCTTCCTAAAATGGCCCTCCTTTTTCACTAGCTTCAGAACTGATTACCACATTCACTGAAAGCAGAAGACCTTCACATCTTTTATCATGTAAGCCCATTTCTCCCTTTATAGCTATAGTCCTTTTAACTCCTTACATTCCTTAAAGTTGGTAGTAAAAATACTTCAATGTAGAACAGATGTGCACATGTACATTGCATTAAATTCGTTGCAGATATAGAAATGTCATTTTTTCTGTTCTCCTGTGGCAAACACCTGCATCTTTTTACAAAGGAATGTGGTTGAGTAGGAAAGAGAGCTTGCTATGCAGGCATCTTGCTTCCTTTCTGCTTGTATTTTAATAGCAGAATTACTTTTGGATACCTGTTTTATCCCCTTATATATGAATAATTTATACATAAATCAAATGTATATATTAATTCTCTCTGAACTAAGCAGTTCACATAAGACTGTTCAGACACATATTTGCTTTCTGGAGATGCCCAATTTCAACATTGCAATGTTTTACACATGAATTTTCATGACTTTCAAATCTGTTCTACCACTTTCAAATGTGACAGGTGTTTATGGAAGGGAGGACTGCATTTTAGAGGCGTTAGTAAAACAGTTCAATAAGTAAGTATTCCTACCGCCAGATCTGACTCCCTGACTGCAGTCCCATTGGCGTCAATGGGAATTTTTTCAGGACTTTCACAAACGTCCTATTGGGAAGAAATAAAATAAAATCACAGAAAGATAACAAGATTCCCTACTCGGATCCTTAAAGATATCTAAGTAGCTAGGCTTAAAGGACAATGAAACTGTCATTAACAGGCATATATTTCAACGGTGGCCATTTCCAAAAGGTATAAATCATGAAGGGCTAACTAGATGGATTACAGAAATGGAAATGATGTGATAGACTTTGCTTAACTATATGTCTGTACAACTGACATAAACATGTAAGCCGAAATTCCCTACTCAGAAATACTTATTTTTTGGTAAGCAAGCCTAGAGTAATCACTTCACTGTCTGTGTTGTCTGCACACCAACTGGAGAACTGGTTAAAATGTGCCAAATTCAAAACAGATGTTACACTTTCACAGAAGCTTTTTATGGTAAATTTTGGTAGCCCAAAGTGTAAACAGAAGACAAACACAACATAAATTACAAACAGTGAAGATTACTGAGCACTCACGAGGCTCACACAGAATTTAGTGAACAGGAAAACATTTAAAGCAAATGTTTCTGATGGATTCCGATGGTTCAGTTTTCAATGGCTTTTCTTCTCACATTACTACCTGAAATTCCAGTACGTTCAATAGTTTATTAAAACATCATCTGGAAATTTGGTATTTTATTGTTTGTTTCTTCATCACAGCTTCATTAATTAGACACTGGCATTTCTCATAAAAATATTAGTAAAAACATATAAAAATAGTCAAAAGATTAAATAACATATCCCACTTCTATTCCAAGCCCTAGGGAGAGAGAGAGATGGTTTTGCCTGATTCACACCCAGACTGTGCCTAGAAGTTTTGATTTCAACAAATATGATCTAGAGGGATTAAAAATGAAACAGGAGATGAATTGGTAAAATTTCCATTCCTTTCCACTGCAAAGTGGAACCGTGTCTATGTAAATCACTGCGGGGTGGAAAACAGCTTCTGTCCCAGAGCTCCTGAGATGTTTGTTAGCATGGGCCTGTGATCATGGTAACAAGGCTGCGCTCTGAAATGGACTGGAAATAGATGACGCAATCCTATATGGCTGTACATCTTCAGGAGCGGCATTTTCATACATTTAGCCGCCTTGGAGTGCGGCACGGCTAGCATGTGACTATTTGTATGAAATCAGGTCTTTCAGCAAAGACTGAATCCTCGGATGCCACCATTTCCCCATCAATAAAATAGTGCTGGTGACACGAATACCTTTTGCATAGTATTGTATGATAGAAGGTTAAAAAGAGTTATTTGCTTGATACCAGCATACAAAGCAACGTCTAGTTTTGACATCACTGTTTTAAACTAGCACCTAACCTGAAAGTCAAATCCTAGACTCTGCAGTAGCTAGCACTGCACAGCTGTATACAGGGCAAATACAATCTGACTGGAAGGGGTTAAATGACTATTCATATTACCTCACAGGATTATCTAGGTCAGCTTGACCTCTATGTGCTGCTCTAGAAAATGTGCAGCAACCCTAATAGGTTTGATGCAGGAGTCGCTTGATAAAATTCTAAGGTCTGTGTGGTGCGGAAGGTCAAACTTGATAATCATAGCAAACCTATCTGGTCTTAGTCTCTATGAATGAAATTGTTTTAACTAGCTAGTTACAAAGCCAGCTTAATCCTAGTTTTGTATCACTGTAGCAATGCAAAACAGTCAGAACCTATCAGTGAATTTGACCCTTAAATTTGCTGCTGTTCTTGTACTCACATAAGGTTGATAACTGTGCAGTTTCATGTACATCAGTCAGTTAAGCCCAAAACTCTCATTGACATCAGCAGGAGTTTTATGTGAGAACATCTCTATGTTGTACATGTTATTGATGATACAGCGGTTCTGATCACTACAGTGATTTTTTTCCTTTCAATAACTATAAGGGAACAGCATAAGGGAGCACACAGGGAAGCTCAAACTCTAACTGAGTGTTCCCAAATGAAAAGAAGAGCAACATCCTGATTCTGATCAGAATTCAAGCCCTAGTTAGAACTGACAAGGTTTGTAGAAAAGATGTGGACAAAAAGAGTTAAGTTTTAAAAATTATTAACAAGCCAATGATTTCTGTTCTGAATACTGACATCAAGTCTGCATGCTCCATTCCATAAACTACTTGAATGCCCTTGCTTCGTAACTGTTCCATTGGATATTTTTATTAGCTAAATTGAAACAAAACCAAAAATAATCCACAAAATTTTTATTCTGCAATCTTTACACTACGTCTTTGTATTATTTTTTACTACATCTTACTTAGTTAGCATCGATACAGACCATATGCCTGGTGACAATAACCTGTGTTGACACTGCCTTTCATCAGTATGTGCTTTAGCAAAAAACTGGAATTAGAAAGACTGTTGCATTAATTAGCTAATTTGTATAACACTTTGAAGATGCAAAGTACAATATATGTGCAGAGTATGATTATTTTTTATTTCATCATCTGCCGTGGTCATTTGTTCAACTAGCCTATTCAATTAAAAAGGAATAACCACGGAGTGCATGCGGCATAATTACCTATTTTCTGACAATTTACATTTTTTCTCATGTGATTTGGCTAAAATTAACACTGGGATATCTAATTTATGGCAATCCCCATGAGAAAACATCTAAACAATGTTAAAAAAAGAAATAGAGCAGCTCGAGGTTGAAAATAGATTCAGAAAAGGGCACAGATCTTAAATTGCTCCTGTCCTTTGTGTTTGTAAAGTCTGATCCTTTCTGCACTGATTTTTAATCAGAAACATCCTGTCTTCACGTTGGCTAAATACAAAATACAAAAATTCCTTGACCTGTATCACATTAGTTATCCAGACAACATGGAACACATTGCCACAACAGTTTTTCTCCGCAAAGGATGAACATCAAGGTGAAATTTTGGCTCCTTTTACAAGTAAAGGAAATTTATACCCCAGTCTTCTACATGCGTTAATATTTAATCCAGATGTCCATGTTGAGCTGTCATATCCAATGATTGCCTTTGATACTAGTGGTCCCAAGGTACTATTAATTTAGCTGGAAAACAGAGAAAATCAGAGAGTTTTCACTGGCCATCCCATTTCCATCCCTCTTCAACTGTGTCATGGTTAGATCCACCCAAAGGCCCCCCTTCCTTGCTGTGTATCTACACGTAGGGTGGAAGTATGACCTGAGGCGACTGAGTATTTTGATGGCATGTAAGTCTAGGTCTGCTCTTGGTGCTGAATATCTGAAATAGTACTTAGGTAGGTAGAGAAACAGATGAAAGACAGATGACAAATTCAATGTAATGCACAAATAAACAGCTAAAATAAGCAAGTTACTCGGAGGATATTTACAATTGTTATAAACATTTTTTGTAACAATTCAGAAACCTTCTTTTCACCAAACTCTCCATCAGATACTGAGAAGGCTTAAGAACAACAGGAGATACCTCCACTCCCTTTTTCTGAAATACGATTCTATTCTGCAAAATACTGTAAATAATAAGTGAACAAGATCATTTATATTTGCTCTCCCTTTTCAAGATGTTCAAGCAGACTTTTTTCAGTATCTGCAAATTTCTACAAAGCTGCTGCACGCTCAACCTCTGTGTGCTTTAGTATCCTGCTTGGAATGAAGCCTTCTTACAAAAAGATTGTTTATAAACAAAATATGCAGTGTGACAAAAAGATGGAATGGAGTAAGAATTCATCTTTATTTTATGTTTCTCAGCAGGCAGTAAATAAAAACATAATAGTATTTCTGATTTACAACCTCAGGAGACGTTAAAATGAGCACATTTATTTAAAGAACACCTTTCACATACTGGGGAAGTCTTTGACAACATCATTTTAATTTTTTCCTGATAAAAATGAGGACTAACAGTTAATTGTCGACAACAGTCAAGTACCCAGAGCATTTTCCCCTCTTTGTCCATTTCACTTTCTGCTACAGTCTGTTTTCATAACATGATAATTACACTGGCTTGTCACTGGTAAAAGACGATGATCTCATCACAAGAAGAGAAACTAAATAGAGATGAACTGTGAAGAAAAGCATAGAGAAAAATACAGGTCAGCCATCTCTAATATTCATAATAACACTAGCAGTTTAAAAAATACATATTTTGTGGCTTCATGTGGAAGGGGCTTTTTATCAGTCAGTAATTAGAGATCTATTTGTTATAAACCATCTTTTTACTAAACATGCATTAAATGCCTGCTCTCCTATATAGACCTAGAAATGCAGTTCGGTTCGGCTTTTTCTTCTCGCTTTGCCAGCCTAAACAACCTGCTTGCTGTGTCAGCCAGAAAGAGGTCAGACTCTGAAACGCTGGCAGTGCCCTGTGTCCTGCAGGTGGAAATACCACACAGCGAAATGGAAAAACAGAGATGTGAAGCGTTCCTATTTTTAGCTAAAAAATATAATGGTCTGAAATCAAACACTACTTGTAGCAATGGACTGTCTTACTGTCTGACTGAAGAATCCTTAAATATATTCATGTTAAATGTGTGGAGGGGGAGGAAGGGAGACTAATTACTAAATACTAAAAAAATAAAAAGCCAAAAGCTAACAGTATTAGAAATCTGTTCTGAAAGCTGGGAGAAGAAGAAAAAATAGAGTTAAAAAAAAAGACTCTAAAACACAACCGAAAGACTTTGGGATAAATCTCTCCTGAAAATTGTAGGTGCAAACTAAAGCTTACCAAGAAAAGAAAAGTAAAGCTTAGGTTCATAATATAGCATTTTTGTAGTTTCCTGAACGTGAGGCTTACCCGCTATATTGCGTACCCAAGAACCTACAAGCTCTCCAGCTTCCCTTGAATTCTGGTTCTTCCCTTAAATTCTGTGGTACAGTTTGTGCACGCTGGCCCCTCTGCTGTAGCACCTCTGCTGTTTCCCTCTGAAGCGCTCAGTAATTTAAGGCAGAACAGCAGCTCTGCAGGTGATCGCTATGTCTTATCTGTGTCTTCAGGGGCACATGGTGGTGGTGCAAAACAGACACAGTGACTGTGCAGGGGTTTTGAAAATAATATTACTCTATATTGTCCTTCAGAACTCACCAAATCTGCAATTTCAAATCCCCCATTTACATACCCACCAAAACCATGCTTTTTATGGTCCTTTATATTCTTTTCTCTTTTCCTTTAAAAAAATGTGAATAGATGGGTACTTATATTTGATTCGTATAAGGAAGAACACCTGTCTTATCAGAAATATTGGAGATCTATTTATTTGTTTTAAATTCAGAAGCACAACAGTCAGGAAAATACATTAATTTTTTTAACTTCCATTGAGGAAAGCACATGCCAGTAGTGCTAAAATAAAAAGGACAATAGTACAGGGCACAAGACTATCGCAGGCCTAGGTGTATTTTCAGATAATTGCCTGGAAAATATGTGGGTTTCATAAATCATTGCTAATGACCACATGCTTGGCTCTCTTGCTGTTACAGGTTCCTAAGCAGATGAGGTCCAGCACAGAATGCCCCAGGAGTTGAAAACACAGGGTCAATTTACCTAGTTTCACATACTTCTAATAGAATTTGTTTCCACTTTTAGTGCGGCCCAGTTTGTTCCACCGTTTCACTTATTGAAAGTTTCATAAGCAGTCAAATTGCTAGCGGTGGCTCTCCCACAGCCTTCTCAGCAGAGACCGGGGCCCATCACAAGCAAATTTCCAGCCTTGGAACATTGAAGAAGCAGTGTGGACAAATCTGGCAAAAAGGGATGCCCACAGGGACAAGAGAAAAAAGTGTCTGTTAATATTTCTGGGCTAAAGGGAGGACGACTGACAGCTGAAGGATTAACTATAAAATGCAACAGCCCAAAAGGCAGCTGCAGGATTATTTTGGAGGACATTTTTCCCTCTTTCCCCCAACAGAAGAGCATTCAAAGATCTATTTTTTGTGTTTTCTCACAGAGGGGCTCTAAGGGACAACTAACATCAATGAAAACGAAGGGAAATGGCCATGCCATATACTTTGGCTTGTAATTTAGTGCTCTGAATTCTTTCCTTCTCCCTCTCTCCCAGCTTTCTGGAGTTATCTGTTGCTTTCTATGTCCACTCTATAAGGAATCTATCGTACATACGTTTGGTCCCCTGAATCACACCTTGGTTTGTCATCCAAAGGAAACAAAGTAAACTTCTACCCTGGAGTCTGTTAGACTCTCCCACACTTAAGAACGGAGCTATACTTATTTTCCAAAGACCTCTCCTTTCCTGACAGCAGGCAGACCCTGTCACTTTGAATTAGATTACGTATGAGATTTTTCATTTGGGTGTAAAAGAGAAAAAAAAAAATGTCGGGTTTTTTTTTTTTTTTGTTTACCCAGAAGACTAAGCTAAAAATTAAAACTGAGCTCCAATTGTGACTAGTTCTTTGTTTTTTCTTCTGCCACCCTAGTTGCACATATACTGATATGTTTGCAAAAAAAAAGGCTAGAGCAAATGAAAAATATCTGATACACAAGTATTCTTTCCTATACAACCATTATGATAGTGGTTTAAAAACACCTGATTTCAATGTAGTTGTCCTCAAAACAGAGCATAAGTTAACAAAGCCATCGTACATTCATTTAGTAACTCAAGGAAAATTCTCAGACCCAGTTATTGGAAGTCACACTGGGAGCTAACATAAAAACAGGGAGTTTATGTTACAATAAGAGTCTCAACTCCAACTCCTACGAACTCTGTCATTCTTTTTCATTACCCAAATGGTAGGTGAAGCACAGAGAAATGTGCCCAAGCACCACTGGAGTTCGGAAAAGAGCTGTGTTCTTCCGACTCTAATTCTCTCTAAGCCTTAACCACTTAACTGCTTGTCATTATGGATCGTAGCCTGTTAGCCAAAACAAGGTACAATATGTACTCTGCTCTGAGCTATCCCTATTTTCTTTGAGTTTTCACTTGCTTTAGCAACATCCAACTGAGGATCAGTTCACATTTGTGCAAGTCAAGCCAAAGTTGCACTGACTTTGCTGTTCTTTCAGCCCTAAGGGACTAAGAGTTCACAGGAACAAAAGCAACAGAACAACTGAATTGGAAAATCGAGTAGAGTTCGATTGCTCTTAAGAAACCAATTTCTTAAGCAAAAACAGATCTGTTTTTTAAAATTGGGCTACTACAGAATCATCCATTGAAGCATTTGCATTTTTATTCCTACTTATGGTCTTGAAAGTCATGAGTGCATGTTCAATTCTATGCGGAACAATGTATTTATATCATCAGCACACCAGATCATGGGGCCTACAGGGTATGGATCTGAAGAGAGATCTAAGCATATCTCCCTATTAATCTCCTGATACGTTAGAAGTAGAATACACTATCCTTCCTTCAACCCATGTCGTCATAACTGACCCTTTAAAAAGAGAGCTGCTAATAAAAGAAGACATTCTTGTGTTGGTATTAAGAGATCTTGTGGTAGGAACCAAGCATCCACATCATAAGAAGCACCTCTGCTTCAGAAGACTTTACAGCTCTGGCTGTGAATGGGGAACAAAACAAATGTTATTTCTGTTTTGCAGGTAGAGAATTGAGACACAAGACAATGTCCATTCTATCAGACTTCTTTGTCTTCCAAAATAGGCCTAAGGAAACCAAATCTCCTGATTTTACCACAGTGATGATTGTTTGGCCACATGTAACTGGTAATACTTTCCTGAGTTGCAAGTTCTAGAGGAGATGCAATTACTGGTACTTGCATTACAGGCAGCCTGAACTCAGCCTCCATTCAGGTTGCACACAAACCCCTTCTGCCCTTGCCACAGGTGGTGCCAGAGACCCTTTAGGACCTCAGGCCATTTTGGCCTAATGTTGTGATATATCCATCAGAGTGCAAGGAAAAGGTGAACGGGCTAGGCTGTTCTGGGATGTAGTAAATGGCAAGCGCCAAGGTTTTTCCCTCCATAAGTCATATTAGCTGTGACCTGAGACTGAAGGAACTTGTGTTCGCCAGCCAAGGGTGCACGTTAGCAGAACAGGAATACTTCTCGTGTGCTTATGACACGGTAACGTCAGTGCGTCTGCCTGCCAGCTGTTTGCAGCATGTTCAACCCTGTTCACCCTGTTCCCTCACTCATCTCCAGTCCCACCATAATGCATAAGAGAAAACACATATCGATACACCAATCTAGCCTGGACTTTCTTCCATAAGCACCAGAACTCAGTGTAAGAGACCTGACAATATAAATTTTACTGCTGGATAGGTTTGAACCTGATGTTAATGCTTGACTGGCAGTGCGTACGTACACAAGAAAGAGCACGTGAAATCTGCAAGACCACATGGAAAATGTGTGGCAAAACTAAGCTCTTCTATTAAAGATCTTTTTTTCTTTTTAACATAAATCCTATGTTGTGACTGAACTTGCTGGCTTTCTAGAGCTGCACCATCTTGGCTTTCTTCTTTTATGCCATTATTCACAGCAGAATTTAATTTAAAATGTCTATAGGAGCTAAGGCTACATCCACAGATATGTGAGAAGTAAATAGCTTTGTAGATTTGGGTCTCTGTTCTCAAAGCCCGTTGTCTCCATTGTGCTTTCTTTCCACACACTACGCATCTCCATGACAAACGGTTATGGCTGTGTTTGATTTGAACATTGACTGACGAGTACAAGCTGGGCAGGGGGGGAACAGAAGGGTATAGGGAGCAAATATTCAATTTAAAAAAACTTGTGCCATAAAACACATCATAATTTTCAAGCGAAAAGGACATCTTCATTTTCTAAATGGGCCTTTTAAAATGATAGGCAATAATGGGAGAATAAGTCCATTATTCATTTATAAGGGAATTAGCATAACAAAGCTGCTTAATGTGAGAGTTCAGAAAGCTCTGATTAATAAATTAATCCTTACATTTTACAATAGGTCTCATTTTTTGTGAATAATTTCTATAAGAAACTGTTTTAATAATCTCAATGTTTTTCTTCAGAAAATTTAACTCTTTATGAGCTACCACAGCAGAGACCGAGAAGAATTTCATATTGTGTAGATGGGTGCAAATCAATCTACCTTTTGAGCACCGATAGCATTGCACAGGGGAAAAGCTGGAGGCAGGAGCAGAGAGAGCTCCACTGGTGGCCATGCAGCACATAAGGGTACATTGAACTGGTGCTAATAGCTAAGCAGCACAATTTAAATTAATCTGAACAGTAATTAATATAAAGGGAAAAAAAAAAAGAATTATGAATCTTCGGTTTTGAGAAGAGTAGCCTGAATAGACAAAGATTTTTTTTTTTTTTTAATCTCTTTAAATCCTTTTCGTAATTGTTCTTTCAAGTTGCTTTTTAGTGTGGACACAGTCTCTTAAACTTGCCTGCTCTTTCTTAGACAGACTCTACAGTACAATTAAAAGTCTTTGCTTTTCTGAAAAAGATCTGTTCCAGATGAAACACTTTCCATATCAAGTCATTGCTCTGCTGTCTTGTGAAGACAAGTAAGGCATCATTCTCAATCTCCTTTTCTTAAAAAAAGCCTTTTACTCTGTCTTCTTTTTTAAGCTTCAGTGAATCAGGCCTTTTTTATCTGAATAAGCCATAAAAGAGTTTTATTCAGGTTTATTTTATTAGTAGCATTGTTCCTAAGTAGATGTAAGTAATGCCATTTGATGTATGGCATCATTCCATGTCTATTTCTGTATTAACAATTGTATATAGTAGCCTTTCTCTTTTTACAAGAAGACACTAATGAAACCAGCACTTTCTGATTCCATTCCTCTTTCCCCCCATAATTCACCTCTGATGCTGTTATTTCCCTCCATGCAGGTCTAATGGGAATGGACAAATCTTTCTGATTACTTTTGGAGGGTCAGAAAGGATGCTTTCAGTAGGAATCTTGCGATAAAACGTTAGTCACAATGAAGCAGAGAATGGTGGATTCCACACAGACGCACCACGCACCATGCAACGCTTCATGTGACTTACTCCAGTTTACTTTCAAAAGCCTTGGGGAGAGAATTAATGATGTAGTAACATAACAAGAAAGGGAGAAAAGGGAAAATAATGATGACGGTGGTGGTTTCACCTTGAACAATGTGAATGCCACTTTTACTGAGATTATCAAAACACTCATAGTGTGGTTTGACCGGGCAACGGGAAAAAAGGGCCTGATTGGCACCTGCTGACCTCCTCAGTTTAGGAGTCCAGTCTCTGCATGAGGACAGAAAATCTCAGCCATTGAGTTTATGTCGTTCCTGTTGGATAATGTAAATGGAGTTTCCTTCTCTGGTCTGCTGCCTACACTTCAACATTAGAACAACTAAAACCCTTTCTTTTGGTTATCAGAACAATGCAGTCTCATTTCTGGTATTACTGACCTTTGCTCCTTCACTAGTGGTCTCTTTGGTATGTTCAACTTGTCTGTTTTCATCACATCTTTATTCTGTAAATCTAAAAGACAATGCACTGCTCTGTTAAATGGAATAGGACAGCAGGGGGGGAAAATCATTGTACACAAAAATAACAGTATGCATCTAGACTGCATAGCAGTTCTTCACAAATTACTCTTACTTCAAATGCAAGCCAGAAGCAGCAGATCTTTAAAAGGAAAGCATTTGACAGATTACATTCCCTAATAAGTCTCACATTGCAAAACAGAGGGGAAGGCACTTTTAGAAAACTGTTCCTAATTCATGTTTTATTACAAATTAATGATGCAAACAGGAAAACAGAAACTCCATTACTTATCTGCATTAGAATTCTTCCATCAAAGAGCCTTGAGTTTGAATTTTATTTGTGATTTCTACCACTATTGTTTTGGTTTAATTTATGATTTATATCTTTATTATTTTGGTTTAAATTAGGGTTTCTTGTTGCCTAGAGTGGTTTAGAAAGAGCTGTGAAAGCTTGGTGAAATCTATCTGGCAAAGCAAGACTGTCTCTACAAAAAAATTAACAGTTTGCCAAGCTCATGAGCCTAAGGGCTGTATCATTTAAATCTTTCTCTGATGCTCAATGAAAAAAAAAAAGCCCCTAGAAATTACTTCTTTGGCACTCAGTACAAGCTGCTATTTAATTGTTCTTCCTTTTGGCATTGCTGCTGCTCACAAGGAATTAAAAAAAAAATCCACTTTCCCCAGTTCCTTTAAGGTCCTATTCATATTCTTCCTCACTTCGTTCTTATTGTCCTAGTCCTTCTCTTCAGCTGTTCTCCAGCTGATTATATGCACAGAAGCCACCTTTCTCTTCCAGCCCAGCCCTAGTTACAAAGCAGAGATTTGATAGCAGTTGTTGGCTTATCGGCTTGGAAGCTCTGTTGGTTCTCATGCTTGCAAGGATGATAATTTTCACTGTGTATAGATGGTTGCTCTGTGCACATTTGAGTATCTGTTCCTGTATGACTGTGTATTTTCCAGCCTTCATTGTGAACCTACAGGCAAAACCATCAGAAAGCCATGAGATTTAAGGACATCAGTTTGCTGGAGCTCACTAGCCAACTGCTAATTGTGGATTTATTCAAGAGAGAAGATTCATTATATTAGTATTTATATGTTTTCTTCACTATTCAAAATTCTAGCATAGCAGCATTTCTGTCTCAGTAATGATTTAAGATCTACCTATAGTCTTTAATTACTCTCTGTACGTCATTTTTTCCTTAGACCCAGAAGACATGTTCTCATCTGTTGACTAAGTATTTCACATGAAGTGTTCCATCAAAGACTAGACTAGCCAGGGTTCACAGTCATAAAACAAAAGGTAGAGCCTGATAGAATGACATTGATTCTCTGTCCTTTCCAAAGATAGGCAACAAATTAAAAACAATAAAGTATAAGTTGAGGCACATGACGTTTCATTTCTGGTTAGCTAGGGAGAGTAATACATGAGCCACAGGCAGGTCCATTAATCTCATCTGGCCAGATATGAAACTCCATGTATAACAGCACCTCATCTAGTTTTTGTTTTCTTTTGTTTTGCTTTGTGACCTTCCCATAAAATTCATCATTACAATAAAAATGAAAAAATGAAAAAAGAAATTTTAGTGGTGTTCAAAATTATGTCCATAAAGCATGTAAACATTTTGCACGTTACACAGTAAAAAAAAAAATGTTTCCACATATGCAATCTATTAAAAATTTCTTTCTGGAATCATGCTTTCTTTTGAATATCACGTTTGTAGTCAGACTTGTCTCTAAGCATGAGGACAATACAGAAAAGGGGACACAAATGTAACCAAGTGCAACCTTTGTAATTCCTACTTTCCAGGTTAGCCAGGGTCCTGTTCAGCCATTGTTGTCAACTAAAGGTGCCACAGAGCAGCTTCACCTGCAGTTCCTTCTTATGGCATGGAGCACCATTGTCACAGTCTTTGCAAGGCAGGGAAGCAAAAAAGAGACACAACAGTTCAAAGTCCACTGGCCATAACAATGTCCTACCTTTGGCTTCAGGCTCAAGGCCCCCAGCCCAGAACCACAGCAGGTGCTGAAAGCAGAGTAGGAACTCTATAATCGAGTCATGTCTGTATCCTTCAGGTGGCTTAGGGCATCAGAGAAAAGGTTTGTGCGGCGTTTCATTGGAGATTTCAGGTCTGCTCTTTCCTCAGGTAGCCATTTAGTTTATAGTGGTGGATGAACGGTAGATATGTGACACGTGATTGGTTTTCTTCTCTTCTTGAGACGTGAGCATGCCTGCGGGAAGAGAAAGGGCTATCAGTTAGCTAGATAAGGTGTCAGTCAGCCTGCCTGCCAGGAGTAAAGGAGAAGAAATGCTCGGTATGGATTCTCAAAGGCAAGAAAAGTGTCTTTCAGTTTCATGACTTAAAGCTTTAGAAAAGATGACCCTGTGGTAAGTGTACACTACTGATGCAGATATTCACTGTCTGTAGCATAGCATGCAGGAACTAGGAGAAAGGGTGTTGTCCTGGTCTTCTGTCAGACTGCATTACAACTTAGCCTAAGGCCTTAAAACCTACGGACAGCAGATATCATTTATGAGCTAACTTGGAAGTTAAACTTCTGAACTTGTCCAACTTGTGTTAAGAATTAATCTAATACAAAGCCCAAGGCTGTGCGAACAAACAAGTGCACTATTTCTATTTCTCCCTCACCATCAAGAAGAGTTTAACCTTATAATCTTATTTAAAGTGTTGCCTATGACTACCCATGTGCTTAACAAGATCATCACGCTGTAGATTCCAAATCAAATAGCATCCAACAAATTTACTGCAGTGCCTGTCTCTCATGACTAATAGTGTATCCCTTTAAAATTCAGGACATGATCAGGCAAATCAAGAGCACTACCAGAAACAAGAAGAAAACGAGGAACGAGGAACATTCTGTAAAAGCAATATATTTAAATGCAATCCCCAAAGCAGTCCTTACAAAATAAGCACTGTAGCTTCATAACCAGTAAATGAAGAAAATGAAGGCAGCAGAATCCAGTTTTGTAAATACCTAATTAGGACGGGCAGTAGGATTATTTGGTTCACCTCTGGGATTTTTGAGTGCTTCCTGCATTTATAAAAAGGCCCGCAATGAATATGAAATAGTGAAGAAGAAGGTATGTTTTCTTAGGAGAATGATTTTCATGGGGTTTTAATTCTGAAAACTCCTTAAGCTGTTCAATGCCACAACCTAGTAAGACGTGTCAGAAGGAGGTTTACTGTATATTTAGCATCTCTGTATGTCCTTGATAGAGGATTTGCCACTGACTATGCTAAGAAAATGGGTAATGTATTCAGTAGGCCCTGGATTTTAACCAGGATTATTACCTTTTTTTGTGTTGCAGCCCTCATGAGACCTTACTCATGATTTTTATATTTTTTTAAGTGAATCCTTTTGTAAATTTCACATCCAGTAAACTTTCAACATGGAGTAGTCCTTCCAGCAGAAAAGCTGGTTACCTTTCCTTATAGCAGGGAAAGTAACAACCTCATGGGAGTGGTACCAGTTTATCCTGGATGATGAAGAGTGTTAGGCATTTGCCACAATAAGTCTAAACATGTTTTGTAATTATATTTTGTGTGCATATGTTGCACCGTACTTTAAAAGCTTCTAAAGAATTTAAAATACAGAATACAAGCTCTGAGTTTGAAATCTACTGCAGATTATCTTTAAGACATTTCTGGTATTATTTCCTCAGAACACGTGGAAGGTGCAGGATGCACATGAGCTGGGCAGAACAACAAAAGTCTCAAAAGTTACACCCTTAGGCATGTAGCTCCAAAAACACCAGATGCATAGGAGTAAGTGTAAAAACAGCCAGTTTACAGCAAACCTTAATTGATGACATGTAAGGATTTTGAAAGCTACTATGTGTAAATAATAACACTATGATTAGATGACTTGAGAATATACTTAAAAAAAAAAGGGTTAGGTGTTTACCAAAAAAATCTGGAGGAATTACTCCACCAGGGATGCCTAACTGAAATTGCAGGAGGCTTAAAATGGTAGCTCCCTTTCCATTCATCTCAGGAAAGCCAGTGATAGACACTTATGTCAGTGTCAGTGTTGCTAACTTCAAGCTTCCAAAATTCATGAGTCAGCCCAAAAGAAGTTTTATCATTGACCTAAAAATCATTAGGTTAAATAAAGGTGAGCGGCTCATCCATCCTTTTCCATCTCCCCCTCTGTAAACTGTCTCGTTTGTTTTCGGGAACTCTTTTCCTAACTCTAGAGACCAGAAAGCTGTGCATTTTTTAAATGAAAACTAGGAAGTCTCTTGGCACCCCATTAAGTTGCAGCCACAGGAATCAGGAAAAAACATTTTATACCATAGTGTTTGTGATTAAAACAGTTGCTATTTCAATTTTGATATGAGAAGAGAATGAAAATATCTCATGACTGTGAACGTTCAGTTTGGTACCGTGAATAAAGGTGGTTTGACAGATACCAACAGTCTTTTTCCCCCTTTCAAAAAGAGCGTCAGAATAGTACCTGAAATGTAGGAAGTCCTTCTAAAGTCAAAGAAAGGGATCATATGTTGCGCTTATACTGACATTAAGAACATCTGCTGCTACTCTCACTTATTTTTCACTTTTGATGGAGAAAGAGGGAATTATGGTGGACTTTGCAAACATTCCTCCATCTCTTCAGTTAACACGTTATGTTAATATCATTTTGGCATTTATCTTATCCACTTTTTCATTAGCATATGCAAAGAAAGTTAGTGAATTCGGTTCAGCCTAGACAACACAGAAATTGTGACTGCAATAATTAGCCAGATGATCCAAGACCTAAAAGCTCAAAGAGTCGACTTTCTTAGCTATTAAAAAGATTTCTAAAGGCCTGGAATGAGACACATTGGAGGAATATTTGAGAAAACTTGTCCTATCATCAGTAGTTAAAGAAATGTTTCTACCTTTTATCCTGATGATTTTAAAAAATAAAAATGAAATTGTAAAGGGAGTATCTGGGGCTGTTATTCTTGCTGCTTTTTATTATTTGCCTGTGGGCAGTAGTATATCCCTTCATCAAGTGGAGTTGTTGGTTAAGAGGTTTCATGCATCATAAACCTGCTGATGAATGGGGCAGCTAATTTAGTGCCAGCAGACACAGACAAGGCTAAGGTACTCAATGTCCACTCTGGCTTAGTTTCTGCCAACAAAGTTTCCCAGGCCTCTGCTCCTGGGAAAGGAGTAGAAGAGCTTCCAGCAGTGAAAGAGAGCTGAGCCATGTGTCCCTTGAGAAATCCTTATGAGACACTCTGCTGAGAGGTCTGGTAATGACATTATGAGGCTGCTCTCAATCATTTTTGAATGACTGTGGAGATCAGGGAATGTCCCAATGACCAAAGAAAGGCAGATGTTCTACCCATATTCACAAAAGGTTGAAAAAATAATCAAAGGAACTCCTGTCCAGTCAACCTTACCTCAGGCCCCAGAGAAATCTTCTAGCAAGTCCTCTTGGAAGCCTCTTCTGGGCTCATGAAGTAGAGGAAGATGATTGGGAATAGCTAGCATGGATTGAACAGGATAAACCATGCCTGACCAATCTGATGACTGTCTTCTGTGATGAAATTACTAGATCTGTGAATTAAGGGAAGGCAGCAGATATTGGCTACTTTGGTTGTAGCACAGCTTGAGACAGCTTTTAGCACAGTATCTAAGTCAGGACACTATGGTCTAGATGGGTCAACTACCAGACAGCTGGATTGTCAGGCTCAACAGAGAGCAGTTTATGGTTGGTACTGTACCTACAGGCTGGTTAGAAGTAGAGTACCTGAGAGGTCTATACTGGACCTCTCCTGTTCAATATCTTTACCAATGAAGGAGGAGAGGGAGTGCACACTCACCAAGTTTGCAGTTGACACCAAACTCAGGGGTGCAGTCAATGTGCTCGAGGGAAGAGCTGCCTTTCAGAGGGACCTAGACAGGCTGAAGGAATGGGCCAATAAGGAACTTATGAAGGACAAATGCAAGGTCCTGTACCTTGGATGGGCTAACCCCCTGCAACACTATGGGCTGGGGACCAACCAGATAGGCAGCAGCTCTGCTGAACAGGATCTGGAGGTGCTGGTGGACAATAGGCTAAATGGGAGCCAGCAGTGTGCCCTGACACCAAGGCAGGCTAGCAGCATCCTGGGCTGTGCCAAGCGGAGTATAGCAAGGGTATCACTGAAAGTGATTATTTACTTGGCACTTATTAGACCATATCAGGAATACTGGATCCAGATTTGAGAATCCCAGTACAAGAAAGACATTGATAAAGTGGAGCAACAAAACAGGGTGTCCAGTGAGGCTGTGGGATCTCCACTTCTGGAGGCTTAAGAGGACTAGACTGGAGAAAATGCTAAGCAAACTGGTGTGACCTCACAGCTAACCCTGCTTTGAGCAGAAGATTGGAATATCTGACTTTTTGAGGTCCCTTCCAACCAGAATTATTTTATGGTTGCTATTATATTTATTTTCTAACCAATATTAAACACGATTTTTGCAAGCAACTACCTAGGTCAATGGCAATGCGTACCAGTGATACGGACAGGAACTGGTGTGCATTGAAGTTCTTTGTCCAAACAGTCAGATAGGAATAAAAATTTTATGGGAAAAGGCAAATTTTGAATTGTTTCTTTTCCCTTCCTCTGGGTCCACAAAATTATCATTTCCAGAAAGTTTCCTGTCCAAAATGTGTGTTGACTTCTTTCTTTCTGATCAATTCTTCTCATCCTTAAAACATGTTTCTTTTGCTCTACATTCCTTTTCAGCTCATCTTTACCCATGAATGGACGTTTCTTAGTTTTTCTTTCTTTCTTTTTTTTTTTTTTTTAATGCAGCTTTCACGGTTTCTTTGAGTCAAATAGTAATCCAAAAATTGTGTCTTTTTTTTTTTTAGGAGCAGTCTCAGTAGTGTATAAACTACCTACCTATTATTTAAAAGTAATAGTAGAGCATTCTAGTGTATCACATTAATATATTAAGTAGAATAGTAAATATTAATAAAGAAATAACAATTAGTTGATGTATTTTGTATATATTCATTATTACATATATATATGCACATTATATTACTATACCTACTACTACTCCCCATAGTAGCTGATATTGACCTAAAACTGGTTGGTTGGTTGTCTGAAGAAAGAACAAGTGGCAAAACTATAGACTGAATACATCAAAGAAAATTTAAATCTAGTGAACTGTTGAAATCATGATCCCTCAGAATTCAAACAATTCATGTCAAAAAGACAAGTTTTTGAAATTTCAGATAAAACATGGTTTTGTAGTAACCATTCAAAGATAAGTTTTGTCCAAAATTAAAATAAAAGCTTTACTTGTCTCAAAACAATTTATTTTTACCAGCTTTATGAACAACTTTAAAAATATTTTGGAAATAGTCAACAAGAAAACCCTTAGTACTTTTTGATTTTCTAGTGAAGTAAAAAAGCAATTATTTACACATATTTGCTGAAGTAATTATCCTGAGAAACATTTGTTTCGGGCTGTAACTTGTTTTATGTCTTAATTGTTCCAAGAGATTGCAAAGTGGTTTTTTTCTATACCGCAGGGAAGTTTAGGATACTGAAAACTGTGTAAATTAGAAGGGGGAGCCAAAGTGTCACCAAAATCCTTCTTTTTTTCCTTCTTCCTCTTCTGTTACTATGACAAGTTTGTGTGCGTGTGCATGTTTAAACACAAGTGTTTTCTTATTTCTTCCTCTGTCCTTTGTTAGTGTGTTGTCTGAGGTATGAGGATATCATTACTTTGAAAAATCAACTGCAGATGCATTACATTGAGCTCAAAGTGTAACTTCAGTTCCTAGTTCTATTCACAGAAACAGGAAGTTTCCGGTCTCCAAAGACTGATGTTTGTTTCTACAGGACAGGAGGAATCCTGTCTGTTGTTGTTAAACAAAAAAATAATACTGGAAGTAATTCAAACTCGAGGAGCAGGGTGTATAAACAATGGCCCAAGCAGTGAATGTACAAGGTAGGATTTTAAAGTAGCAGAAAAGAAAGTGTGCGAGGGTGGACAAAGGAATGGAGTCTAACACCAAGTTCATCCAAAATATCCAGAAAATTTCAATCATCGGGATCATTTTCAGGCAATGTCTCTCTCTCCCAAAGCAGCTATTTTTTCCAGGAATACAAACACAAACACATGATCAGTGGGACAATTTTATACCCTCATACAGGAAGTCCACAGTGAGGCCTTTGCACAAATTGCCCTGAAAATATCAATCAAGAGAGGAAAAGGATGATCGCTTAAGAGCAATCGTGTTGATGTGCCATCTGGAAAAGGAAATTTTGAAAAAGGAGGAAGATCCATGAAAACAGAAAAAGTCTTGTTGCCACAATAGCATAAATACAAACCCAACGCTACTAGAAAGTATGTTCACTTTTAGCTTCCATAAGGCTGATTCCTACTCCCAGAAAGAGTTTCTCTGATGCCTAGGACTCCTTACCTGAATCAAGTGCAAGGGACTTTGTTCACAAGTGAAAACTAAAGGAACAACATCTACAGCAACATCAGCAAGAAACTTAACTACACATTCAAAGAACGAGTTAAAACCTTAATTGTGAAACTCATGAAGTGGCAACTTTGCGATGCAGATCAATCAAAGGCAGGATTGATACAAGGTCAGGTATAGATCCCTCCATCTGTTCATTCGCTCGACAATATGTGTATATTGCATTTTGCTGCAATTGTTTCTAAGCCCAGGACCCTTATGATCCATTGGCAGAAGCTACACTGTGTCAGCTGAAATGGAGTCTTTCTCTGCTGGTAGAATCTGCATCACGTTTCTCTTAGCAGAAATCTCTCCTTGCGTATCTGACAGGTTGTTCTGCAACTGTGTTCTTAAAAAAAAAAAAATCAGGTTTCTTGTCTGAGACAGACGTGCTCTATTTTCTGGAATATCTAAGAGCGTTATTAGAATGCTAATGAGTTTTTTCATATTAGCAGGGACACAAAATACCTTTGCGTAAATTGATCATTCACCAATTTCTTCTGACTTGACTGGAAGGCCAAATGTGCTTATCACTAGTAGTATTGCTGAAGGAACTAAGAAGAATCTAGACCACCTTTCTAAAACTGAATACAGCAAACACACTCAGATTCTGTGTTTAACCCTGTAACTCAGAACAGCAGGCAGGCAGGTGAGAGACTAAATAAGATTAATGGACTGCAGCTTTGGTTAACCTATTGCAGTGTTGGTGGGAGATGGACAGGGAGGGGAAGCTGTGCTGTAGCAGTCAAACACACTTCCAGTGCTGTGTGTCAGGTATGCAGACATTTCAGAGGACAAGGTGGAGGGAGGTGCTCTGTATCAGTGACCTCTTTTAAGGACACATGATTTGTGAAGAAACTGCTACTGAAGAAATGAACACAAACACGCAAATAAGTACTCATCGTAATTCTCCCCTCTGATTTCTTCTGTTGCATTATGGTGGAGTCATCACCAACTTCTGTATCTTCATACGGCAAATTCAGAAGCACTGTCAACTTGGCTTGATGTTAATGGACCATTTACTGTGGGCACCACAGGTAGCTGTAAGGAGCATATAATTTGACTCATGATTCAATCTAACCTTACTCTCATAGTGCTAAGATAATATTCTATAAAAAATTAATAAGTTATAATGAGTAAGTAAAACTTATGAGGCATGATTATGGGATATTTTTTATAACACTGAGATTTTCTTTCCTTCAAGCCTAGTACATTAAATAAATGGCTATTCATTTGAAAGTGTCAGAAATAACTAACAGGAGACACTTATTTAAGCATCTTCTCATTTTGCACATGCGCAAAGCAATGATGTTTGGTATTTAGTATTTATGAGTCCAGGGAACTCTTACTGTTTTAATGTAGTTGTAGTTCTCATAAACTTGTATCTTTAGCACTTAGAACATTTGTATGTTTTGGTGAACATAGTGGTAATATAATGTGGAAGGCAGTACGGTCCCATTGTTGGATCCTTGAACAAGTGCTGTGATCCTTGGGTGACCTTCAGCAAACCCTCTTTCTCTCCAGGCTGTAGTTGTCGGTCTCTGCTTTTACAGTGGTCCCTGGAAGAAACGTGCCACACATCAGCTTTGTATTTCTTACTGTCCTGAGAATACCCTCAGTGGTCTTATCCATGTATTTAGAGCAGCTGGTCAAAAGCAATACTTCCCTTTTATCATATTATATTAGACACAGCACGTGATGGGATAGGATAATTGGGAAATGGAATATAACCGCTGTCCAAAGGTTAGAGTTTTACGTCAGATCCAGGCATTATCTTGGTGATTTAGATATAGATATCCATTTCCACTTCACAAGGATTCTCAAAGCTATAATTGTTCTGTCTGTTACTTGGCTGTCCTGTAAAGAAATACATAAGGAAACTTTTTTCTCACTAAAGATTCATGAAGGTTGTTCCCTTTCTGTTCTTCAAGTGGCACATGTCACCCTGAAAGAGGAATGGGAGGAGGTGAGAATCTAAGTTTGCTTTTTATTTCACGTAAAGTCAGTTCCATGAATGTTGTCCTTGCCATCTTCCAAGAGTGTCCCTAGGGGTTCAGATTCCTCTTTACAGGAGGCTAATGTTGCCGTGGAACTTTGACATTGCTGATAAATGATGCTACATAAGGGCAAAGCATTGATTTATTGCCTGCAGTGTTAGATTGAAATTTCTAAGAAAGGACTATCTATGGACTTTTATAGACTGTTATTTGTAGCCATAGTTTTCTGATGGCAGCTTCTGCTACAAGAGAAAAGCTGGTGATGTGAAGGGAAAAGGAAAAGATAATATAACTTGGAAATTCTTAAGTACTGAGGGGCTGGAAAGTGGTGAGACATCGTCAGTCACTTGACCTTCAAGTGAGCAATGGAGGTGTTTATCGTATAAAATAAAAGCTCTTTGGGAGAATTCCAGCAGGGAGATGAGTGGGTCGATTTACTGCTTGGCTCCTGTCTGTCTCTGCTGCATTTCTACATTCTCCACAGCTCCTAATAACACTGTCCAGGTCCAGACAGAGGGAAGAGTCTCTCTCTTGTCTGAACTTGCATATCTAATTCAATGCTACCACATTAGATCTGAATTCTGCCTTGGTGATAGCCAGTTTATAATCCCCCTAGCAAAAGTGAGACAAATTCCCACAATGTTCGCACAGTTATTTCCACTGAGACAAAAAGTGACATTTCCATCATTTATCTTCGAGGTTATGAGACTCATTAAGAAAGTTTTATATTTTTTCACTTTTCTGTCTCTGTACTTTTTGTTCTGTACTGGCGCATGAAGAGAGTTAAAATGACACTTTTTTTCTCTTTAAACAGGTAGCTTATAAGCATCAATTTGAATCTCATCTAATTAATACAAATCTTTTTGAAAATGTTTTTCAGTTTTAAAATATGGAAGCTGATCAAAACATATTGCAATTGTTTATGAAACTGCACTACTTACAGTTAACATTGTATAATCCACACATTGTGGTTTACAATGCTCACGTCAAGTATTTGCAAGACATTCATTGTGATTTATTTGAAAATATTAACTTAAATCTTGAAGACATCTAAAATATTTTGGAAAATTAATACATCTAGGAATTTTACGAGCCACGAGCAATTTACAAACCGAAATATAGATGAGATCCACCAAATCAGTTATTATCATTCGTGCACTCCTAATAACAGTCATGATAAGACGTGTTTTGATCAATGATTTCAAGCGTGTTCATTTTTCGGAAGTGGTTTCTTCTAACTTTAACTGGTTTTTCAATACAATGTCTTTAGTAATGAGATTTTTTTGAAGGAGCTAAAAGCAATTCTGTGCTTTTAAGAGGAATACAAGGAAAAGAATTTTTGAGAATACGTTTCCCAAGAGTGGAACATAAAAAGCATAGACAAGGATAAGGATCTTGAACTGACCTCCATTATTATAAAACTAAGTGAATGTACCTTACTTTAAAACAAATAGAAGTACAGAACTGAACATCAGTAATGCCTGTCCTCACAAATCAATTCCTCATGTGAGCACTAAACCATGTCAGTGTACATTCTGAGGTGATACATACTTTTCCCACGGGTGGTCTCTGGTATGGTGCCTATGTTGAGCCGGCTTACAATGTCAGGAGACGCACCTCGTACTCATATCTGCCCAGAAAGAGGTATCCTTGTCATTTGGGATGCTGGGAAGTGTCCCTGACTCCCCTAAAACGTAGATTTCCCAACAAACTAATTACTGGAGTAAGGATTTCTCAAACCAGTTATGATTTCAACGCACATGCAAGAGTAAGAGTTTTGCTGGAGAAAGAGCAGAATAAAGATAAAGGAAGCTGAAGTATGTCATGAAAAACAAATCTCTACTGATTACTCTCACTCTTTCTTGATGTAGTATCACACCAGGTGTCAGCCAATTCTGTAAAAATATTAGAAGTTCCTGGTTTCTGAATGAGATCGTATATTCCTGGTTTCATGTTATACTTTCAAAAAAATGGAATAAACTTGGGTAAAGCACTGCAACTTTCAGTTGCAGCCCTTCAATAACGGGTATCTGATCTTACCTATTCAGCAATATACAGCTTGTCTAGCCTAAAAGCTCTGCAGCATGTTTTATACACATGCCAAGATACTGAGCAAGATTAACAGGTATGCTCTGGTTACCTTACAGCACAAAGGAAGCACAGTTCTTGCCTACTCAGAAGTTTTGCCAATGCCTAACTACCTTGCATTATCAGCTCATGGTAGATGCAAACTCAGTTCAAAAGGAGGAGCTGAGTAGCTGCTACCACCTCATGGGCCGCTGAAGCGTACAGGCCGAGTTCTTGCATTTCTGCCTGCAAAACTAGGTGGAGATAAAGACTGGTGTTCCACAGAGCATGCACGTTGATTCTGTCAATCGGGAAGATTCTGTATTTGTTGTTCTTCAACATCTCTGATATAGGCAACCTGTACCAGCCTGCTCTGTTGCAGGACTGCAAGGAATCCGATGCCTGCTGGGGAATGCCAGTGCCCGTGTTGATCAACGCATATATGCAGTGGCCTTATGCCAGGGGCTGCAGGGTGCCAGCCTGGACCAGTTGGTGCTACGGCTCTGACTGGACTGCCAGATTCCCAGAAATCACAGAGAAAAGCAGTGAACTGGTAGCAATAATGCAGGCAGAGCAAAGCCCCGGGACTCTAAGCAGAAGCTATGTTCCTATCTAGTTTATAATTTATCTTGCTTATTTCCATGTGATATCAAAGGCAAGAAGGTGGTATCCAGACAGTTTTAACAGATAATTAAGGAAATAGCCTAAGTGTACCAGAACCTGATACACTGTCAAGCAAATTGCCTTACTACTCATTATTTTTGCATCCTTTGTTTTGTTATCTTCTTCTGTACAGTGCTGGAACATTTATTTCCACTAAGAAATGCAATTTTACTGCAATCAAAATAACGTACTTGTCCATTGTGGTGCTTGATTCAGTTGGAAAGAAAGTCTAAAACTTTATTATTTCTTTGATTCATTTGAATAAAGTCAAAAGACATTATTTTAATAAAGTGGAAATACTCTTTCTGATTTGGGGTTTAATTTGAATATTGTAGGAGTATGTCTGGATTAAGTAGGTATGCTGGGTTAAATTTTAAGCGCATTACCATTTTTTACATACGGAAATAAAGAGTTGCTTGAAAGACTTGACAGGACCATTTTCTATTGTTTAAGGCACTCAAAATCAAAACGTTTCATAAAGTCGTGTTGATGCCACCAAGAATTCTTTTCAGAAAAAATTATGATGAAGTTGGAATGTTTCATTTTTCCATTTTTGCATTGAGGCATTTGACATTCTTCCTTTAGAAATCATGCTTCTGATTATTATTATTTTTTGTATCCTTAATAATACAGTGGTATTTCTTAAACTGTGTTAAAAATAAAACATCCGAAGTGAGTGAACATTTTGGTTAGCTACAAGTTTTTTCAGGTTCTGTTCAGAATAAAAAAGACACTCATATTTACATCATTTTTTGATATATTTTTACTCTGTTCATTTCCATTTTCTGCCTCACTGAATAAAAATAACTGATATAATTGAAATGAAAATAATTCACCGTTGCTAAATTAAATATTTCAATTAAAATAAACATCCCATTTCAGTTTTTAGAAAGTCTTTCTTTTTGCAGGAAGGTTTTTGTGTTGGTTTTGCGTTTTTTTTTTTTTTCTGTGATCATAACCTATTCTTTAGTTTCAATGTCCAGATTTTCTGTGACAAGGAGATTCCATTTTCTGACCAGCATAGTAACTGCTGGTAGAATACAGACATGTGTTTTGCAGGTACATAAAAATAGCATTTTTTTCAGTTGTTACCATTTTATTGTTTTGTCCCAAATTACATGTTGCCATGTCAACATCCTGTCAGGTCCAGTGCCAACAACTGGGTGCAGCCTGACACGCGACACATGAGGACAAGGTGTAGAAGAAGCGATTAAAATCTGCGCTTTTCTGTTCTGAGGCAGCTACCCACTCACTGTTATTTCTGGTAACAAATGTCAGAAGTGCTTACCGCCCAGCCGGCTCACAGATTGGTGGGTGCTCCTCATTCTCTGTGACTGAAACTAATTTGGGTTCATTCTCTGTTTTCCGAGTCCTCCTTTCATCCCGAAAGGGGCGATACAAAAGCCCTGCGCTCAGCGGCCGCCTCCTGCTCCCGGGGAGCGGGTCGTGGGAGCCCGGCCGTGCGGGGGAGCCGCCTTCGCCCCCTCCCGCGAGGAAAAGTCTGCCGGAGCTGCACAAAGCACCTTGTGAGTGATTCGGGGAGAAATCTTTCCGGAGTAACTTCAAACAGTATTTGCCTGCCTTCGTTATACAGAAAGCTCGTGCTTCCTCAGATACCCTTCCTAGCACTGAAAACTAAAGCAAACTCGCTTTGCAACTTAATACAGCAGCTTTTAAACGTAACCTCTTAAACCTCTGTTAAAGTCACGAATTTCCTGCATTCTGTGACCTGGGCTGCATTATTTTCCATGGTCTGTCTTACCTCCGGGGTACATTTAAATAATTGCCTAGTCAATCAGAGCAACCTATTCTAATCTTGTTTCAGTATTATTTTGGCCCGTATAATTCATTCAAAGCAAAACAGCTCCCTCATCCCCAGTTTCTAGGAAACCTTTTCTGGTAATTCATATTGACAGCAGTGAGTTGTGACATTTATCGGTGAGGTGAAGCTGACCAGCTGCAGGGCTCCTGACTGATTTACTCAGCCAACAAGCTGCTCGTGATTCCAGCCAAGTATTGACTTTTCTTTTCCTTCCCTCCCCTCTAGTTAGAGAGAAAATATGGAGGCATTCTTTACTGCTACATTTTTATTCTTACGAGTCATATGGAAAGCTAAAAAATGGACCATAGACAATATCTTCCCTTTAAAATTTACTTTCTTAATGCAAAAGAATCTCAAATGTGTTTCAAAGAAAGAAAAACAGCACTGAGTTTAAACTAGTTGAAATATAAAATAAATGAGCAGATTTTATCTAACATTATTGGAATCATTTACTTCAATAGCAATAAGCTTCAGTCTTGTAAACAACCTGTCTGTAATCAAATGACCTTTGGGATGAAAATCCTCTAACAGTTCAAACTTAACTCATTTTCATTCTCTAAGCCCAGAAGCACACACTATGCTTCAAGTATTCTTGGGTTTTGTGTGTTTTTTAAAGCCAAGATGCTGACCGAAGAAAAGGATAGAGAACTTTTAATATTTCTCTAGTTTCTTCCCACTCCGAAATGAAAAATATCTTTTAGGTCAGGGATTGGCATTAGTACGCTTTCATTTTTAGTAGCAATAAATAATCTTGAATCCGTTTAAACAGTAGTTGTCCCAACCCCACTTTCATGAGGGAAAATGGAAATTAGTATTTCTCTAAGGCAATTTTAATTGATGTCTATTTCTTTCTTTAAATCTACAACCTCAAGCATATGTAAAGAACAATAAAATATTTTATCATGACTATCAAACGGGAAGTTTTCATGTAGCTCTTGACAAAAGCGTGTGAAATTAACGTACCTTTGTATGGTAAGGTTAATAGCCCATTTTCCTGAGGTTTCACATCTAAGTATCTCAAAATTTTACATTTACTATTGCAACATTAGCTCAGTTTTTTACTCACACTCTTATAAATCTGAAGTGATTCCAGAGAAAGCTGGATCCCACTGTATTGCAAACTAATAGTCGGTGTTGATTTCATACCATTAAGTCAAATGCCAATGAATAGCTGAAAGTATTGAGGCCATCCTGCACAGTCATGAGATCATATTTAACATTAGCATAGTCTAGCAGATGATAGAATCCACATCCTGCAGAATCATTAGATGATGTTGCTAATTAGCACAATTGGACTTCCTAATCCCCTCAAACTCTCCGAGTCCGAGGCAAAGGAGTTTCAGCAGAGAAACAAGCACTTCCCAGAAGGACTGTGGATAACAAGCTAAGCAGCTTCTCTCACTTTTTGAGTTCTTTCTGGACTAACATGCCCGAGCCACAATCAAACTTTAAGAAAGCATGAGTATTTCTAGAACTGACATTTTCAAGCACCAGCGAACTACTGAATCATTCATTCTTGGCACTGATATGTTATAACCATAATTGCTCTGCTTGAGGAGGTGACATTTCCAGAAATGGCAGTTCAGCGTGGCAAAGGACACAGCACTGCTGGGAACATAAGTCAAAGGTGACAAGACCATGCAGCTGCCAAAGAACAGGCACTCCTCGGTACATCAGCGCTAGACATAACTGAGTTCAAGTGTTGGAGTCTTGATGGAGACTCAAGTCAACCAACATCGCTAATGCTGTCATCTGATTTCTGTGATATGCATTGCCTGGGATTAACACAGAGGCCATTACTGAAGCCTTTAAACCTGCTGGAAGGCAGCCAGAGTTAGAGCTGAGAAGAGCACAAAGGACAGGTAAGGAGGGCAGGTGAGGGAAAAGGGGAGGCAAAATAGTTTGGCATAAACTAGGCAAAAGAGGGTTTCTGATGGGTAGGAAAAATAAATTGTCACCATTATCATAAAAACTGTGGGATGGAGAAAATGCCTGCTGGAATAAGTGTTTTCACTTCGTTATGATGGCAACAAAACCCGTATAATTTCCTGAAATGTGAATGTTTGTGCGAAAACTATTAAACTAGTTGTAGCACTAGGGATCACCAAACTCAAAGTGATCACAGAAGTTAATCCAGAGATATCAAGCATGTGTAACTGTGTACGTTACACGTACCATCCTGCTTGTTATATAAGCCTGTAGAAAGTAAAACATATGTACCTACACTCAGTCATTTTTTCCTGCGTAAAGAGGTTATGTCTTATCGTGTTCATATATACGATGCAGGTATGTTTGAAGAATGCGTGTATTTCCAGAGACGGGCTCAGGAAAAGAGTACATTTTCGATCTGTGCTTAGAGCAGGTCCTTTAACAAGAAAATATATTAAGTTGCCTGTTTGAAGTGTTGTGGCTTCTTCAAACGTAGCTGTGAAAAATGCCTTTTGTCATTCCTCCCCAGCGCATTATGTTGTGACAAGGCAGTCATGTTACATAACGTGATGTGACTGATACCAAATGGCATGTGAAAGATTTGATCTCTTTCCCTTTCAGTACAAGGATCCTGAGATACAAGCGGCTGGACTTTGGAGGGTCTTTTCTTTCTCTTTAAACAGAGGGGACAAAGGAATGCTCTGTTTGAAAGCCCTTCCATAAGAGCTGCGCTTAGAAATATCGCTAATATTTAGTTTACATCTGTTAGTTGAAAAGCGTCTTCACGTTTGAAATATGCACATTTTTACTGGCTGCCTCCTTCCACTGTCGCATTGAGAGCAGATTTTTATTAGGGCCTATAAAATAGGCTTTGAAAAACTTAAGCGTGTAATCCTGTATGGCTCATGGCATCACATGGCGAGGTGCGTACTGCGCTGTCGGTCACCCACTGGCTTGACCCAGTTACTTCTCTGCACCGAGAGCAGCAGGAGAGGAGGAGGAAGGAGGGCACCGAGGAGGCACCAGGAGAGGGAGGGCGCAGCAGGGGCGTAGGAAGCTGCAAAGCAGGCGTTCGTTCCCTCTCTCACCGTGTATTTTTGAAACTGTTGCTGTTTTGGACCCCCTGAATCCAGTGTGTTGAGAGAGATGCACCTTTTCAGAAGTATACCGAGGAATTATTTCATCCGCCATAAATTAATCCACCACAATTTAATCCAACAGCGAGGTAATCCAACTGCTCTTAATAGAGTTATCCCAGGGATAGCATTGGTTAAGTGGCCTCAGAAACCAGGTTAACTGGAGATTTACTGCCTAACAAAGACTGTTTTACAAAGAAGAGTTTAAAAAATAAAACAGACTAGTCTTTCAGTTAGAATACCAACCAACGAACCCAACCCCTCCGTCCCCTGAAAAGTAAATCTTCATTGTATTTTACTCATCTGACTGAAACTATTTTCATACTCGCAGATCAGCAGAAGCATATCAGAGAATACTATGTAAGAAAAAGGAAAACAGTGCACATACATACAAAAAAAAAATCCCAAAATTCAGGAAACATTACAGCAGTTTCATATTTATATATGAAAAAAACAATAGACAACATGTTGTGGTTTAACCCCAGATGATGGTAAACGAATACCATGCAGCTGCTCACTCACTTCCTCCCTCCCCAGTGGGCTGGGGAGAAGAATCGGAAAGACAAGGAAAACTCATGGGTTGAGACAAAAACAGTTCACCAAGACAGCAAACAAAAAGATAATAATAATTATATTATATATCAATAATAATAATAAAATATAATGATAATAGAATATATAAAATGAACAATGCACAATTTCTCACTACCCAATGACTGACACAGCCCATCCCGAGCAGCAGTCATGAAAAAGGAGTATTCCCCAGCAGCTATCTCAGAACTACAAGTTCCAGAGAGAGTGAGCAAGGGAATGAACAGTCAAACGAAAGAACAAAAAGGCCCACATGAACGAAAAAATGGAAAAAGAAAAAAGGTACTGGCACACTGGCCTACCCCCACTTGTACTGGGCATGATGTCTATGGTATGGAATAATCTCGTTGGCCAGTTTGGATCAACTATACTGGCTATACCCCCCCCCAAGTTTTTGTACCTGCACATTAGCAAAAACTGGGAAGTTGGAAGACATCCTTTATCGCTTAGCAGCAACTAATAACATCAGTGTATATTATCAACATTCTTCACATACTAAATCCAAAACACAGTAGCTACTGGAAAGAAAATTAGCTCCATCCCGGCCAAAATCAGGACACAATGTGCATTTGATGAATGAGAATGTACAGTACAGTCATAATATTTGCAAAACCCTCCCTGAAATTTAACCGACCAAGATCCAAACAATGCAATATCTTTGGTTATGTGTTAATACTATCAGTGACATGCATTTTTAGTCACAGACTTCAGCATGACCAAATAGCAAATGTAGCTTTTCAAAGGCATTCATCAGAGGGAAAGTGGAACAACTCCAAACATTCAACTTAATGTCAAATATGTCAGTATGTCAACCTCATAACGGTATTGTTTCTAAGATGAGATGTTGTGAACTGACAAGTTAATAGATATGTAGTTTCATTAATACACTTTTGTAACTCTGGAAAGTGCGGTCATTTTTATTTTTCACCAAAACCCATGAGGTGCACTCCAAGAGGATATTAAGCCCCTAAATTACACTGTTGTAGGAAGGTTGGGATAATTTTCCTGGCTCAATTCAAAATGTTCTCCAGAGCTGTGTCCTGCTCTTGGTAAAACCCAAGAGTTGATGATTTACAAGAGTGGTACATAAGTGAAACCATGGCCTACATTTCCAAGTGTTTCGGTGAGATAATGGTTATAAATTCAAATTGACTCTAGGGAAAAGGTCTTTATAACATGCACTAACACATTTTCAGATTTTCACCATTGCATTTACATACCGAAGTGTTTCAGCTATTGCTCAGCTGTCATGCCTTCATTGTGCTCCCTCAGCAGGCCTGCCTACACCTCACTCCTATCCCAACTTAGCGGTGATCCAAATAAAGATGAATGCAAATGTCTGTTTTGAAGGCAGGGATCATCCCAAAAATGGTAACACTCTGTACTGTCTTACAGTATTCTGCCTGGGAATAGCACATCTAGCACTCTGACACATCCCTTTCCCAAACGTGTTCAACTTTATGTAAGTCTTACTCCTGGACTGAGGTCTAGGAGCCAATATTGGTCCTGTCTCCATAGCAGTCCAGTCTATCGAGGGTAGATTCCATTTGTTGAGGCTCTGGGAATCCATGACTCATTCATTGTCCAAGTAATATACAGCACTTGAACAGCAAAATCAAACTGGACATAGCCCCTACGCTGAGAATTAATGGTAACCATGACATGCAAGCATTATCTACACAGCCTAGGAACAAAAAGAGAGAAGGTTTATATAAATTGTGTTGGTTAAGTATGTAAATGCTATAAAACCAAGCATATTCTGTGCGTATGTCCGCTTGTTCAGGAATGAGAGAACTTTCCCTTTTCGACAGTGACAAATGAAAAGCTGCTTCTTGTGAAGAAAAACTGGAAAACACTGAAACTGTTTGTAGATTCAAATGTACTGCAGGGTCAAATAGGCTTGAGTTTCCCTAATCTCTTTGGTTGAAGATTAACTAAAGGCCAATTGTGTACCTATTTGGAAGCCGTCTATTTATTTGGAATATTAACTGAGTCTTAAGAGCGAAAGAATAAAGAGTGCCTTCATTCAAAGATAATAAAGCTTAGCTGTTCAATATTCATATCACTTAACAAAACTAGAATTATATAGCAGGGCCTTGACTGATTGCAAAGCGTACAACTGCAACATGAATAACATTGTCAAAATGGAGCTCCAAAGTAGGACACTGGAGAGGACGATCAAGTTAGAATGTAAATATCACAAAGAGAGACTATTATATTGCAGTGTTTCCCAGACATTATAATCCATGAGTCTGATTCAATTAAAATTATTTCAGAGCTTTCTAAGTGCAAAAAAGGGCACTCAAGGCCAGTAAAGCTATCAAAATTGGCTTCACAGATGGCTGGTTTGTTGTATAAGAAAGCAGGAGGTCTACAGAAAACTTCCAAAATGACCTCGTGGTAAGTCAAAATTTGCAGAGTTGATGACAAGGTGAAGAGGACAATCATAAAAATTAGTGCCAGGAAGCTGGCTAGGGAAAAGAATCACTCATTTGAACCATTCGTTCTTTCTCAGATTCTCAACAAATTAGTATTTCTGCAGAAAATACTCACATTTTGAAACTATGTCGTCTTCTAGGGATAGACTCATCTATGTCTTTCTGCCCAATACATCACCTTTTAGACACCAAAGACCAGATTCTGGTCACATGGTTTCATAGATAATGAAGTAAATAAGGAGTACTTTACAGTGGAATGATATCAGTGAAAATCTTGTGTAAAAATAGCAGACAAATTTTAAGAGTGGATTCCATGACTAAAATCCCCCCCAAAGTGTACTAAACATTCATCCGTGAGGCGAGCAGCAAACTGAGTTCCATATAGGGTTTGGGTGGTGGGTTTTGGGGGCGGGACACTGGATTTTCTTCCCCCCCCAGATGAGACCTGAAAGCTTACAGTCTGTTTTGGAAGGTGACCAAATACTCTACTGAAATTTCCTTAGAGGAAAACTTCCATCTTGATGGGTTTTTTGTCCTCCCTCTCTTCCCAGTTTGTTACATTTCTCTTTGCTTACCCTCCTGTTCATAAGGGATCTATACTTGAATGACAATCTGAGAGTTGTTGTCAGTGTGCTTTGGGATTTTCCAGAACAATAGTTGCTAACTAAATGCAAAACATAATTACAAGGTTTATACCGTCAGTATTTAAACATTCAGGCTGCATAAAGGAAAGAGTTCTTATGTCTGTAAATGTATATAAATACATATATTTATATAAATACATATTTGTGTATATATACACAAATATATTATATGCATGTGCATGATTGTTAACATTATTATAGAAGAGACATTGCATATATGACACTTATCTGGCAGGATGTCAGGATGGGGCTGTGTCACTCAGTTGCCCAAGCATCTCTCTAACTGTTGAATCAGGTGCAAGGCAGGTTGCCATTTATAGTGTTTAATATGTTTCCTGTAAACGTGCAGGAAATATTTGTTTGAAGTTCTGAAGGAAACAGTATTGATGTTCACAGAGATGCGACAAACTACTTGATGAAAGGAATCATTTTCAAGAAAGAGTCCTATGGGAGAAAGAGAGTCTGTTTATTTACACAAAGATCAAAGCAACCTTCGTATGAATTGATGCTAAATATTTAGTACTTGAGTGACTAGCAAAGAACACTCTAAACTTCGAAAGGAAAGAATAAAAAACGGGTGACAAATCCTGATATATAAATATATATAGTCTCTCTGTTGGCACAAACTATTTTTTATTATTTGCATTATAGTAGTGCCTAGGGTCCAACTTGAGATCAGAGACCCACTTTGTCATACTGCATACAAACTCTTAGTAAAATACAGTTTCTTTTCTGACAAGCTTATCATGTAAACCAGGTAAAGGTCAAGAAGGAGAATAAAATCAGATTAAATTTATATGAATTTCCCTTATAATCAAAAAATGTACATTAAATAAAATTGTAATGAATTAATCCAAGCACAATTTCAGTGGAAATTAATTACTGCGTATGTCAGGCAAACGAAATATGAACAAAAGACCCCATATATTAATTCCTCCTGATGAAAACTTTCCTTAGCTCCCCTACCTGTATTCTTGTTTTCTCCTTCATCCAAACCAAATTTAACTACAAAAGTCAAAATCAGGTCTGTGTGGTCCTTACGCCATAACATAGTATCACAACGACAGGGGACATTCAGTCACAGACTGATCAAGCACAAACGCAACAGGAAAAGCAAGGGATTTCTCCTCACTGTCACTAAGTAGAGTCCAGGACTAGACATCCATCCGCCAGAGGAAACCATCCCAGTGTGAGCTCCCAGCAACTTCAACCTGACCCAAAATAGCTGCCTCCAGCTGGCAGGAATCTCAAACGCCCTCCTTAAAGGTGAGTCTTGAGGTTTGAGGAGGAACCGTGCCAAAACTGATGACTATGTCTGACTGCCAGGTTTTCTGCAGCTAGGGAGGGAGAGGGCTGGGAAATAGGCCAGTGACATGGATTTCTCATAGTTCGCCACCTTCTTCCCAGTCTCTAGCTGCAGATCTCTAATCCTGCAAGACCTCCCTCTAGAAATCAGCACAGTGCTAACGCACATTAGTGACTCTGGGACCGTGGTTAATCTGGAGCTAGGCTAAATTCACACTTCCTCAATTCATAAAAACTTTGTCCTCCTATGTGTAATGTACTACTTTTCACTGTATGCTTCTGAATAGTCCTCATTTCTGTAATACTTTTCCCAATAGCACATTAAGTGTGCCTTTACCATCTGTCACATGCGGTTTGTTCTCTCTCTTGTACTTTATTACTATCCATATAAAATAGCACATAAAGAGTGGGAAGAGTAGGGCAGTTGGCTGCATGGAGTAAATAAAGAGAAAAATTGAAAACAACCTGTAGCAGACATTTATGAAAAAATCTTATTTGCTTTCTATTCCTTCACATGTTTAAAGTAGATTCTTCAAGCTACAGTCACTGGTACGGTATTCATTACTCTTTTTTTTTTTACAAAGAATGATTTTATTTTAAACTTAAATAGCGAAGATTTTTCTCTCTCTGTGAGGGTTTATAATAAGCATGCTATAATAAGAACTAGACTATCTCAAAGAAACAAAAAAGTACCATTGCTTTAAATTCCTAACATTGGGAAACCAGTAAAAAACCTAAAAAAACCCACAGTGTACTAAGCCTTGTAGACAATTTCAGGCACTGAACTACAGTGAGCTCAGGAGAATTGACTCCCTTTCCTCCTTCGCAGTGCCTAATGGAGATCATGTGCTCCTTGGCACTAGCAGCTATAGACCTGTGAAGTGTCTGCATTAATTCTCTGTGTGAACTCAGATGGGCTCATTTGCCTGTCAGGGCAGAGCTGGTCCCTGTGGGATACTTCCCCACTTAAGGCTGAAAAATCCTGAGCGCTGATGTTCATAGAAACACAGAATCACAGAATGGTTTGGGTTGGAAGGGACCTTTAAAGATCACCTAGCCCAACCCCCCTGCCATGGGCCGGGACATGAAGAAGTTTCCACATCTTCCCTTGAGACCTCAGACCCATTGATTTTATTGTCAGAAAGATTTCCTTGAAATCTATCCGCTTTTCCTCTTTCCAATTTCACCTCATTTGGTCAGGTAACATTGCACTTTCTGGTAGCTAGTCTAAAGTTTTGCTAACTGGTAGTTCAGCTACAGATATTAGAGCTGCTTGGCACCTTTTAAAATAAACTTTATTTTTAAAAATAACAGTTTATTGATATCAAAAATATTTCACAAAATTGTATATATTTCGACATAATTTTTGACGGTCAGATTTTTGAGGTCATAGGTGAAATCTGTGGCAACTCTAACAAGGCATCTATAGACAGAGGGAAATTAGAAAACTAATCTTTTCATTACACAAATGCACATTTCTTTTTGGAGAAATATTTATTGTCCTTGTTTTGAATTCAAATTACAACAAAATCTTTAACTGTTGTAATAAAATCATATTGTCAGTCCTTAGCCAACCTTTATAAGTGTATGTTAGGACAATGCAATTGTGTCTTCAGTTTGGTTTTCATCAGAAATACACACATAGCAGGACAAATTCTAATGGTCTACCTCTTCTGGGTTTGATGCTATTCAATGTTGTCATTAATGACCTGAAAGGAATAGAGAGAAGGCTTATTATGTTTACAGATACCATTTCCTGGGAGGGACTGAAGGAATGTCAGAGGACAAGGACAGAATTCACGATGATCTTAACAAATCGGAGATATAGACAGAAAATATCGAGGAACTACTGCAGAGAGTCCAGCGGAGGGCTACTAAGACGATTAAGGGACTGGAGCATCTCTCCTCTGGGGAAAGGCTGAGGGAGCTGGGGCTGTTTAGCCTGAGGAAGAGAAGACTGAGAGGGGACCTCATCAATGCTTATAAATATCTCAAGGGCGGGTGTCAAGAGGATGGGGCCAGACTCTTTTCAGTGGTGCCCAGCGACAGGACAAGGGGCAATGGGCACAAACTGGAACATGGGAAGTTCCGCCTGAACATGAGGAAAAACTTCTTCACTGTGAGGGTGACAGAGCCCTGGCACAGGCTGCCCAGGGAGGGTGTGGAGTCTCCTTCTCTGGAGATACTCAAACCCCGCCTGGACGCAGTCCTGTGCAGCCTGCTCTGGGTGACCCTGCTCTGGCAGCGGGGTTGGACTAGATGATCTCCAGAGGTCCCTTCCAACCCCTACCATGCTGTGATTCTGTGATTCTGTGATATGGCAACATTCAGTAGTGGTAAATGCAAGATGCCATACTTAGTCAGGATTAATTAACCGCATAAATACAGGATGAGGAATAACTGGTTATAAACAGTTCTATAAAAAAATAAATGCGGAGTTGTAAGGGGTCACAAAGTGAATATGAGTCAACAGTGTCATGCTGTTGTGAAAAAAGCCAATGCCTCAGCATATGTATAGCAGGATGTATAAGAAAGAGTATGACTGGAAGGAAATGTGAAGTAATTCCTCTGCTCTGTTCAATGTTTTATTCAACACTATGGCCTTAGATGGACTATTGTGTCTAGTCCTGGGCTCTACACTTCAATAAACTCATAGATCAACGCAGAGAGTCTAAGGGGAAAAAAAAAAAAAAAAAGAAAGAAAGATCAGAGGTTTAAAAATATGGCCTATGGGGCAAGACTGAAGGAAATGAGCTGTTTAATTCAGAGTAGAGAAGACCAAAGGATGGCATTTGCTTTAAATAACAGTTAAACAAACAAAAGGGATGAGATGATTCCTTGAAATTCTTTTCTGATCCTAGGATTTCATGATTCCTGGCCACTGAAGTAAATTTGACTATAGTACTGCAGAGCAGAGACACCAGCCAGAAATACATAATACCTCCAAGATAAAAAATAAAGGTACCTCTACCTTTGCAGAGCTCTTATTGTAGGAACTTATGGAGAGAAAAGAGTGCTGCTGAGCCAAAAAGATATATTGTCATTAAGTAGTAGCACACAGTCTATGTAATTCGCTGGGTAAGAACATTTTAAAGTCTACTTGTACTGTACCATCTATAACCTGCTTCCACTCCAGAAATATTTCAAGAAAACAAAAACCTGACCCTTACTGTGAGCTTATTGAGCTTTGAAATTATAGTGTGCAAATTCCACCATTTTCATCAGTGTCCCACCATGAAAAATGTCTGTAAAGAATAGGATTACCTGATATTTATTACCTGATATTTATTTGATATTTATTTAAATACCCTATATTTATTTGTAAATCACCTGGACTTCCCCATTGTTGTGAAAATATCTTGAGATTTTTAATAATCATTTTGCAATCAAACAAAAAGCTACGAAAGGTATAGCTTCTATATAAATATAACTTCAATAAAAGTGATGTATTAGACCTTATAGGAATTTAAATGCTCTATGTATGTAAAACTCCCGCTTTAATTTTTTTGTAAGCACAAAATCAGAAACAAAGTCTAGATCCTTTTAAAAAAAAAGTGACTGATAAAAAATCTTGAGTGATTGCGTGCTATATTTCTTAACACATTTATCTCTATAACATCCTTAAATTGACTCTGTATTACATGGTTTACTTTTGAGAACCCCAAAATGGGAAAAGTTATTTGGTGATGAAATGTCAAAGTTTTGTACTGAAAAATGCATGGGGAAACATCACTGCAAAATGGGGAGCTTCCTAAATAGAGCTCCTGGACACTTCTACTTCTATCTGAGTTTTTGTGGAAACCCAAAGGAAAAGATATTCTTCTTGCTTCATCTGGGAAGAAGGAGCTGCCTAGTGATACTAACTGGATGAAAAGGAAAACTGCTGAGAACAGACAGCAGTGACACAGCGTTTGAGCTCTGCTTTAGAAACAACATACGGAGGCTGCACCGTTCATCAAGGTGCACAGATTCTTCCTTTGCAAACTCTGCCTTTTTCCCCAGCCGCCAAAACGGTGAGGAAAATCAGCGAGTCCAAGTCATGCGAGTCCCCCGTGGAGCCTGCTGGAGAAGGCAGCAGTTGCTAACACCTTCAGACAGAAGAGGACGACACAGCTCAGAACAGGCAACAGGGAGAGCATAACATCTGGAAAATCCTGGCAGCTGTGGTCTTCTGTCTCCTCACCAGAGCAGGTGAGGAGCTATATTAACCTGAATGTGTTTCATCCAACAAAACCCAGGTAATCTTTCCTGTCCCCAACTTCATTCCCGAAGCATGCAGACTGAGGACCCTGTTCTTCTTCCTATGTGGTGGTGGGACAAGGAAAGAATAACATAGGCTATGCGTCACTACCAGATGCAGTTGAAATCAACTTGAAAATGTGCAAGACTCTCTAAAGAGGAAACAATTTCCCCAGCTCAGAAAAATGTTAATAGACACCAGAAACCTTGTGACTTGATAAATAGAACAGGAGACCAGATAGCAATAACAAGAAAAGAGTTTCCATTTTAGAAAAAAAAAATTCTTATCAGCCACCCACCATGTGCTATAATTTAATCTTTTGAGCAAAGAGCATTTCTTTACTGCTAACAGGTTTAAAATGTTGCAGTATGTAGACCAAAAAGTCTTGATTAGCTGTGGCAGATGAGTCAGCAGAGAAACAGTTCACAATGCAGTGCAGCCCTTACATTTTGACATATATTGTTAAGGGCTCCCCAAAGTCATTCCAAAAAGGCAAGAGAAAGAAAAAAGAGAGAGGAAAAAAAAATTAACTAAGGAAAAAGGAAAAGGGAGGCCTGACATCCTGAATTTAACCTTGAAAATATCATACGGGAAAGGATTTGAAAATGGAGAACATGGCATTCTTCATCCCCATAGATTCTGTGGAGGTTTTAGATTTAGCATATGAAATTTAGTCATTCCTGGGGCAGAAGATTCCTCAAGATATCTGTGTATTAGATTCTTCTGTTGCACTTTAGGGAGAAAGCTACGCTTGTAGCAAGGGAAGGTAGTGCCTTAATGTTACATATTGTGGCACAAGCCCTTTTCTGTCTTTTAGAGAGAAAGAAAATGTTACGTAAATACAGTAATAGGTCTGCAGTAGTGCTGGATGACTACACACTGTGCATCTACCTGTGGCTCTACCATCTATAAACCTAAATAAACAAAACCAGTTTGATTCAAGAGGTGGACAAAACACATCCCAGAAACATGCTGGTTCTGCGACACTGATGTACAGTTAGCTCTTTCCTTCAGATCATGATGAATTTGAGCTCCCAGAGCAAAAGTCTGGAAGGGAAGAAAGGAAGATGTAAAATAGAGGTTCTGACAGTTCCAGATCCCATGGCATTTCTAGCAAAAGTTGAAACAGTGACGTTAATATTCCAGGTTTCTAGAGGACAGAATTCAATGACCGTTCCAGACAATTGTATGAGTTTACCGTCTGTTTTAGAAGTGAGATAGTTTTCCTCAGTCTCTCAAAGTCTGAAGGGTTCTTGTTAAATGCAAGCACCCAGCAATTCTCTTACATTATTTAGCATGGCTGCATGATGGGAAACATTTTACAGTGTCCTCTTGTAGACACTGTTACACTTCCCAGTTCAACGACCAGCTATAGAAGCAAACCGGATCGGGAGATCGCAAGGAAGGGTTGCAGAACAGAAGCAGCCGCTCACTGTAGAGAAAAAGTAAAATGACAAGCCCACCCTGTTACCGGGGCTATAAACTCAAGGGCTAGGGTAACACTTCCACTTTCTCTCTAGATAAGGGTAGATAACGGGACCTACAGCAGCAGCAACACAGGGAAAAAATATATGACAACAGGGCTTTCCCCCTGCCTAGCTAGTAGCAACAGCTTCTGTTCCTCTGCACTGAGTTGCACATGCCTAAATTCTGAAAGATTGCCCTCTTTTTTCTTTGTAGCCTGAGCCTGAAGTGAACAAATAAGTTATGAATAATTAACACTCAAGCCTATTTAAATTTCAAAGGTAGTAGGAGTCTTTCTCTCTAATTTTCTGGATTGGTACACACTGTTTTGATTCCAAAATGTTTGTTAAATCAGAAGGGGTGTGTTTTTTTCCCTGTACTTTTTGGAATGTGATCAAAGGCTAAGAAGGTATTAGGATGAGGAAATGTTTTCCAGAACCCAGGTTTTCACGGCTGTGGGTCAAATCATGCTCTTTTTCTAGTATAATCATAAGAATCCTATCTTTCACTTGGTACTAGTATGGCTCAAAACTGACCTAGGAATATAAATAGAAATACTGCTGGATTTAACAGTATACTGTTAAATTCCTATCAGCCATTTCACATCATGAGAGCTTTCTAACCACACTGTTAAATTTTGTACAGTTCTTTACACACTCTTATTTTCGCTAGACATATATTTTACTGTCTTATAATCGTACTACATATAAACACAGAACCATAGGGAGGCAGGTAGATAAAAAGTGCAGATGGTGCTAAGAAAAATCTTTCAGCAGATCTTAAGCCAGACTGTATTCTTGTATGTTTTATATTGCAGCCGTGTGCAGTAACCGTAGACCATCACACTGCACAGATGGAAGTGCAAGTTTGAGGGCTATTGAGCATGTGGATTTTCCCAGTGTGTCACAATTACAGAAACATCTGTGCTAAATAACTTCAAGCTGATCCACAGCAAAAATTGGCAATGTTCAATAACTCTCAATATCCATTTTTTCCCCTGTGGTGAGATGGCCTAGTGATTGCAAGTTGGACTATGGCATAAAACATGTAGCTTCATTATTTCAGGGCCTATTTAGAGATTTCTCCCATGGTATATTACCTACAAAATCCATATGTTTTTCTTTACTTAGCTCTATAGAGCCTGAATTTCAGAGATGCCACATGCCTGCAGCTATCATTGACTTCAATTAGAGGTGTGGATATGTAGGTTCTCTGAAAATTGAGTCCTGTGGGGATACTTTTAATTGATTTTGATTTGCACAGGGAAGGGAAACAGTCTGGGTGGCACGATCGTAAGAGACCAGAAGGAAAACAGAGGCAGTTTACCTGTAGGAACAAAGATTAAAAACTACGATCACATCTAATATTTATATTGTACCATAAGAGCATAGAGAACATTCATCGCTTTGTTTCTTTCTTCTGGTGGAGACAGGGAAGATAGCATTCCCCTGGAAAACTATTAAAGAACAGAAAACCTTCCCAAATACCCCCAGTAATACAATCCCACACCCATTCATATATTTAGACCACCCTGCAGTTTAGGAAATTTCACTGTTCCTCATCTTTGACTGAGTTGGGACATTGTTTCTCACCCTACATCCTCCTGCAGCATTGGAACCCAGAGTTTTTTGTGGATGTAAATGCATTACTCAAATATAGCACATTTTCAATTCTTCATGCACTGCCACAGAATCATTTTTCAATCCTTGTTGCCTTTATTTATTTCAGCTAGAAAAGCACTCCAATACAGTCACCAGATTTTGCTCACTCCCTCCCAGTATTAGAAATAGAAAGATTCATATATTTCTCAGCTGCCACACAGTGCACAATTTCAGCCTAATGCACATCTTTCCATGCATTGTCCAATGTCACTTGGGACATTCCAACTGAAGAATACTCTTCTTCAGAAATTGTGATTGTTCTGTAACATAATAGACACAGCAGTAGCATTCTTTCCCTTATATCTACTTTGGATTTTATTTTCCTCAGTTCCACCCCAATTTCTTCCAAGAATACTATTATTTGACTAAATATTTCCTTAACTGCTTTGATGTTCAGACTCTTGAAGTATTAGTGAACTAGTGACATGCATCTTATCTGACATTCAGCCAACTTAAACAGTGCTAGTTCTTTCATCTTTATAAACCAGTCTCCAGTTTTCGATAATTACTGATACCTGGTTTTAAATTCTCCCTAGTTAATCTCTGACTTTCTATGTACTGAGCTGTAGTTACTATAATATTCCAGCTACTATCACATCTGAACTGCAGAGGAACGATAATCTTCTTGGTTTATGATATGACTCCTCAGAGGGAATAGCCAAAATCATACTGGCTTTTTCTGCAGCTTCATCTCTTTGCCAGCTCTTGCATAATTTTTTGCAGTTAAATATATAGCCATCCCAGGATGCATGCATAGCTAGTTGATGTCTGAATATGGTCTTCTCTCCTTCTTGTTTCAAAGATGTTAAGCTTCTAAGCAGGTATACTATACCCCAAAAAAAAAAAAAAAAAACCCAAACATATGTGAAGGAGAGATTGTAAGATGGAAAGAATTTCTCAGTGTTTTTTCTTCCTAACCACCCATCCAGCCCTAGTGCACACCCACCTGAAATCTTCCAACAGCCCCTCTCTCAGAGTTTCTCTCTGCCAACTCCGACAACTGCCAAGTTGTCAAATGATGCTGCTATTGTGTCCCCATAGCAACAAGCTTTCTGGCCTGAGTGACAGCATTTCCATATTGTCAACTGGAAAATGTCCCAAATAACTCTAGGAGCACCTGGAGTTTTCTTGCAATGAAAATATCTTTTTCTTTTCCCCTCCCAATTCTTCATATATTAAAGGGAAGTTATTTATACTCCTTGCAACGGATGGTATGATGACAGCTGAGCATTTGAAATTTGCTTTAAAATTCTGTAAATCTGTCCTTTCGGTGGATTTTATATTCCTTTTGAAACAGCTGTGAATTTTAATGCCATCTTTAAAATAAATTTAAAAAAAAAAATACCAGTAAGTAACATATCAAGATCTTGATAACTGAACAGAGAAAATATGTAATATATTATGTGACACATTCTTCATGCTTTTAAAGTTGATGAGAAATCTAAGAGAAATGCAAAAGAACTGATGAAAATGTTTTCCTCGAGGAGGAACATATCTCTAATCTATGTATATCTAATATGTTACTCTGCTATATTCTATTACTAATCTTCCAGAGGAACAGTGTTTGGATCATACAGACTGATTATGCGTATATTAAAAGGGAAGATAGGTGAGAAATAAAAGCAAAATAAATCCCACCGGTCTCAGTGAATTGGCTGAAATTTACACCCCTGAAAATCTGGCATTCATGTCACCCATCTCCATTTTTAACAGCATTTTTCAGTTAGATCATTTAATCTCACTGAATCTTGAAGATGCCTTCCAGTCCATTTATCATGGCCACCTAAGGTCATAACTGAAAGAGTAACTGGGTGCTCTTGAAGCATGTGGGAACTACCTTCATCAACATCATTATAACATTCAGATAACGTCACTCCCATTTAGCGTGGGGATAAAACAGAACAGAAGCTAGTTTATTGTCTTTTGGACAAGACGTGAGACTACACAGGGATATCTGAGTGAATGGCGAAGTCAGCCCCAGCGTCCTTGCCAAATGCAGGTTTTGTGCCTAGTGCTATTACCCAGGTTACCGACACAGTTTCAACAAGACACAATTTTTTTCTTCTGAGCTGGACAGTAATACTACCATATCCTTTTATATGGCTGCTATGCTTCATATCAAGCTTTCAATAATGAGCGATAGCTCACTCTACTAATTACATATTGCTAATTTTGTGGTCTTAAGACTGTTATGGTGCTTAATTAGCAAATGTTTGCAATGATGTTCTTTAAGAGACTTTACTGAATAAAAGATTGAATGTGCAAAATATATCAACGCATATAACACAAATTCACAAACTAAAAGCTTATTCTGAAAATTAGGACCCCATATATACAGTTTAGCTATAGGCATGTGATAAGGACAGAAGCAAAAATGTTTAATAATTTGGTGTAAGCAATGAATCATTTATGAAATAATCAGCATATTTTTCATCTGAGAATAATGGAGGAAAGAATGAATAAAGTGTATTTCAAGGAAAGAGATCAACTTGATGGCAAATATTAATTTAAAAATATAATAATTTTATGGGGCAGTCTTGTAGATAACAAATAATAAAATTTATTTAATTTATTTATTTAATTAATTTTATTATAAATAATAAAATATATTATTATTAAAATAATAATGTAAATAATAAACTAAAATACATTTCATTCACACATTTTGTCCTAGCTGTTCCGGGTAGTTGTGCCTATATTACAGAGAGTTATTTTACTGTAAGGGGGAAGCTTTATCTGAGGGCTGCAAAAGCACTGGGTGGTGGGAATCATCGGGTTCCACAGACGAGACACTTCCTTGAGCATTGTTTCTGTCTGGGTAAGTGCAAAATGCAATTAGCAGCAGGACACCTGAGGTGGTTAGGTTATAAGCGCAAGTTCAGAGCAAAAAACTTGTCTGCACGACAGCAAAAGGGATGGGAGCTGTGGGTACGGGACAAGCTGGCAGACTGGACAAGGTTGAGAGACCGAGCACAGGAGCACAGAGCTGGGAGGCGTAACCCGAGGGCAGCTTGGGCCGTCCCCTGTCCTCACAGGCAAGCCTGTCCTCACCCTCACACAGGTCCACAGCAGCAGACTGTGAAACACCAAAAATACACAACACCCTATCGCAATAGATAAAAAGTACAGCGGGCCAAAACCTGCAAACCCTCTGTTTACCGCAGCAAGAACGAAGGAGGAATGAACATCTGTCGTGGTTTAAATACAGCCGGCCACTACGTATCACGCAGCCGCTCGCTCACACCCTCGCTCCCCAGTGGGGTGGGGAGGAGAATCAGAAAGAAAGGAAAAACTGGTGGGTTGAGATAAAGACAGCTCACCAAAGAAAAAGATAATAATAATTATATTATATATTAATAATAATAATAAAATATAATTATAATAGAATATACAAAATGAACGATGCCAAATTTCTCATTGCCCGACGACCCAACGACCGATACAGCCCATCCCAAGCAGCGATCAGGGAGCAAAACCAAGAGCAGTCTCGGAACGATCCTGAGCAGTGATCTCAGAACAGTGATTTCCCAAGCAGCAATCTAGGAACCCCAAGTTCCCGAGAACAAGAGAGAGAGACAGGGAGAGGGAGAGAGAGCACCCGACCCACTGGCCGACCTCCACTTACATACTGGGCGTGACGTCTGTGGTATGGAATACTTTCTTTGGCCAGTTTAGGTCAACTGTATGGGTTATACCCTTCCCAGCTTTTTGCACCTGCACATTAGCAAAACCTGGGAAGCTGGAAAAAGTCCTTGATCTCTTAGCAACAACTAAGAACATCAGTGTATTATCAACATTCTTCACATACCAAATCCCATACTAAATCCAAAACACAGTAGCTACTGGGGAGAAAATTAGCTCCATCCCAGCCAAAACCAGGACAACATCAAATGTTCTACAGCATTAAACAAATATTCAACAGCATTCTCTGCAAAGATCTCATCCCTGGCCTTTTGTTATTACGGCTTCACAACTGTTCTTCTTTTCCCTACTGATCTTTGTGTTTAGAATGCTATAATTTTTAAATTCATGAAAGTAATTGCTTCAAACAGCAGATGGGCTAGTACTGTACATAATACAGTGTTTTTGATCTGACTCCCCTAATATTCTCTTTTTCCTGTACGGCTGAGCTCAGGTCGGCTCATCCCACTGCCTCTGAGTGGTTGCTGCATTTAAGCTACACAAGGGTTACTATACTTGAGCATAGTATAGCAAATGAGTGCACCAGAATCCCACTGAGGCAGCACGTAGCCTGCGGGTACTAATGGTTTATCGGGAAGACCTTAAAGCCTATTTAATGCCAAAGACTAAAGATCTTTATACCACTTTCTGCCATTTTGTAATTCATTACAGAATCGAAGTCAGAGAATGAAGGGTTTTTTCCTCATGTAGCAAATTAAAAAATGAACAACTGGGTATCATGTGTTTCTTTATAATACAATATGATTCATGCCTCGTCTTTCATGCAAGCCAATAGTTCTATGATTTAGAGCCTGGATAGCTATACGCCATCAGTATAAAGTAATCTGCTGCACAAGAATTTATAGGATAAATCCCTTAAGTAAGGGTTCACGGCTATTCAGCCCAAACATCCTACATCCATCTATTTAATCTAATTTATCTATCTCTATATTTATAAAACATCCAGTCACTGGTAGCCAGATGCCACCAGTGTAAATGTAGTTTATTGACAAATTGGTTTTGTTGCTGTGGCCCCGGCAGTCACAGTTTTGTCATTAGGGAAATGTATGTTTTAAGAAAAGTTATCTCTGTGTTGATATATTTTATAAAATTGTATGTTCATTCACATTCTGACCCATTATAGTCTTTTTATTTGGACTGGTGCATTTATCTCTGCAAGCAATTGCTTGGGGGGGGGGCGGGGGGCAGGGAAGGTAGTACAGCTGAAGAGTCCCAGATCATTGCCTGAGCACCAGAGTCTCTCCTATCACACAAGGTACCCCTTCAGATGATACACTTGTTAGAGGTGTAACTTAAGTAATCAAAAGGTTAGTCTGGGAAAAATCAGTGCAGTTTCATTTCCTTGTTCCCTATTATTCATAGTAACTGTGTGAAACATTTCCAAATTGTGAATATTTTCTCTGGAACTATATGTCACGTTATTTGCCAGGAATGATTATGCTCATTATGCATCTAGGTTGATATAGAGACAGTTGAGAATGACATTCACAGCCATGAAATATCCACTTTTAAGCTCACATATAAGAGAGCTGTTGTTTCAAGAGGACAATTCCTGCTGCTGTTCCTAATAGCGAAGGTCCTGCTGTGCTACTTTTGTTTCTGCTATGACGGGACAAGTTCTTGCCTGCAGGCAAGACTGAACTTCCAAAATGATCATGTTATTCTCGGTGTCTAGTGAGCAATGTGGAAAGCATGGGGTTTTGATTTGAGGATGCAGGAAAGCTATAAGGATTTAATGTCTGGAATGAATCACACTGCTAGAGTTCACTCTGCCACTGGTCAGTCATCCTTTCTGTGCTCACATATTGTTACAAATCACTGCATGCTGGTATATTAAGGAATATTTCTGCATTTGTTGTGTCAATGAAAATTTTATAATGGCAGGAGTTCGTCTTGTTTTTATTGTTTCAGTAAACAAAATGCATGTGGAACTGTAGCAAAGGAAATCTTGTCCAAACCGTAGAGCTTCAAACTTGAGCTGACACGTTGTGGTGAAATATACCTAGTACAAACGCCCTCCATTTTCTGCCAGAAACTAGGCCAGCTAACAGAGCCCTCCAGAGCAGTGTGATTCCCAAGCAGTTTAAAGCTGCCTCTTCCATGCCTCTTACCAAAAGCTTCAGAACAGCCAGTCCCTGTATTCTATCCCCCAGCTGTGCCTCATTTATTCCAGATTTTGAAGTAGAAAAGAAACTGATTGCTAAACAACACCATGTAGAAGATAAATGGAGATTTTTACTGTTTTATCTATGGGCGGTAATGGCACTTTTCCTACGAGTAACAGCATCACTCCCAATGGCACTTAATGGCTAAATCTGTGATATTATGCCATAGAGACTCATATCTTTGTAGATGACTGCCATTGTTCTGGAGTATCTTTAAGATAACAATGTAAGGGCACATGCTTGTTCAGACTTCTGCTATAAAGCAATCACAGTCCAGGCCCTTCATTGTCCGACGCAGATAATCCAATTTTATATCAGATGCCTACATTTGTTTCATTTTTCTCAGAAACTAAAGATATTCAGATGTTTTACATTTAACTACTTCTATTTTTGCTTAACTGTTTGATTCTTATTTTTCTCCTCGCATATTGTGTACTAAAGCATGTGTTCAGCTAACCTGCAAAAAATCCATTCAAAGGTGTAACACAGAGCCCAGGCAAGGCAGGTTCTGATTGCCTAAAATCATTTCAAACAAAACCCGAGGGAGAGTTGTGCATCATGCTCTGTGATGCATGGAGGTGCCAGGGTCAATTTGACACACCCAGCAAATCAAGAGTGGGTTAAGGCTCCTGCAACTCATGGTAGCAAATGACACTTGCCAGGACATTGCTATTCTAGGTGGAGCCATTAGGATACAGCAGCACTGTGGGAAAACTCATTGCTGCTGAGCATCCACTGTGCCTGCAGAAACAGTATTTACTCACATAAATCAGGAACATGCTATGTTTGTCTGTATAGTTCTGGCAAGCATCTTTTCCTATTTCCAGTACAATGAAAAAAATGATGTCTTAGGACTAAGCATGATTCCCTACCTATAAGCACTTCTTCAAAATCAATGCCCATATTAATCAGTACACATGCTACATTTCACTCAGCTGTGTGTGCACTCAGTGCATTTTTTTTTCCCCTGTGTCACCATGACCTTTCATTGATAGGTTTGGTGTTCCGTACTTCTCAATAAGCAAATAAAGCTGAAGCAAACCAAAGTATGATCGTTTTCATCTGATCTCTTTTCTAGTTCCTGCATCTAACGATGAAACCTCTATTTCTCTCTGTTCTCTGGCTCATTCCTTTCTGAGCACACCTGACACACATAAGGTTTAATAATTTACAGGTAGAAGGCCTAGTTTGCCAGGCTGGGGACATATTCCAATTTCTTTCCACAACTCTAATGAGACAAAGCAGTCAGAAGCTTATTGCTACCGCCACATAAAATCAGATTTATGGATGCTTTTTGTCAGAAAGTGGTGCAAGGCAGTTTGAGTGTTCCATTGAATTTCTCCATTCATCTCCCAGAGTAAAGTTTCCCCACCCGCTAATGGAAGAAGTGCTATTATGAGTATTAAATATTTTTTTCCTAATTAGAGAAGTTAGATAAGATTGACCTAGTATGAAACACACCCTGCAATTCTACCCAAAACTACTGGCCTTATATCCCGTGATTATGATTCCCAGAAGACTGCACCTGTAGAGAGAGATCTTTGCGTGCTATAGCTCATTCCTGGTTGACACATTAAGGAGGGGAGGTCGGATGGTACGGAGCCAGTGATCCTCTAAATGACCTGCCACTGCTGGCAGAGCTCCTGAGAGTTCCTCACAGCTGGCAAAGGTTGTTCTAAACTCTCTGAAAATGACAGCAGTGCATACTGTGTATCCCCCTCCCTTCCCAGCAAATGAGGAGATGCCCATTGACTTTTGTTTGTTTGCTTTTCTCTGTTTCTGATGTGAATTATTCATTGCTTCTGTTTAAACAGTCTGGGTTTTTGGACCTTTTGAAGATACAGCATCAGCATTACAATTTCAGAAGATACAGCACAAAGGCAAAAACCACTCACGTTATATATGGTGGCAGCACATCTAGCTCTAGAAATGGCCATATCTGAGAGATTATATTCTGAACCAGATGGTGCTGTCAGACAGTGCAGAATGACAACTTTTAGATGATGCAGAAAGGGTAATGTGCCCAAGCAGTGAAGGAACTCTATCTCCACTTGCTGCATTTTTTTAACTTCAGTTACAGATGGCACAGTAAGGATCATCTCAGGAGGAAAAGTAAGACTTCCTCATGGCTGATTTTAACTTAAAAGAATCTGTCAGAACATTTACAAAATAGGCAGACAGGCCCTTGTTCCTAGTGACTGCCTATGGCTCACTCATAGTACAAGGAATAGGGGATAATAGAAGGAATTGAGAATTTTTAATGAATTTTTTTTTCATCTGAAAAACTACAGAATAATATCAATTCCAATCAAGCAACATTTCTAATGAAAAATGCATATTAAAATATGACATGTTGTTTTCTTTTTCAAATACTTGTTCCAATTCTCAGGTCAAAATATTTTTCAGTTCAAAATATAACTTAGAGTAGAAACAGTAAAATATTCCTAGGAAATCAAATTGAAACAGGTTGAAATTGTCAAAACAAAATTATATCATTGATCCAAACTATCTCACATTACTTCACATCTCAGAATTTTTGTTTCATGGACGTTTCTTAAAGAATGACTTTTCATCATACTTCCTTGTCAGCAGTTTCTGCCTGTCTTGAAAATATTCGTAAGTAAACGAATTATTTCTTATCCAGTGCTACTTCAGATACAGGTTTTACAGAGAGTAGACCATTCATCCAAAATGCAGACTTTCCTTCCCAAATATCTCAGGATTACATTCTGCACTCACCCCATCTAGCACTGTGATGCTACTAGATGACCATAATTGTATAAAAATGAGGCACAATCTTTGTCTTCTCTTAAACTTGAAATAACTTGGCTCTTAACTGCAGAGGCCAAATGCCAAGCTATCTTCTTTCATCCAAACTAATGAAAATTAGCACATCAGTCCATAAAGTGTACACTAAGACCATGTTTTCTGCAGCCAAAAAAGTAAAAATTCCCAGGGCATTTATTTCAATTGTGGCAGCTAAACTCAAGGAAGACAAATTGCATTTCAGAGAATCAGCACCTCTACGTGTAAAATTAATCACTGAATTGATAATTAGAGAAAAAATGTTACAAAAATAAAACTCCTACTTAATGCAACATACTACTACTTTTCCTGTAGAAGTGTATTGGAAACATGTAAATAAAAGTGGCTTGATTTTTGCTGATCTCAGCCTACTGAAACCATGACAAAACTAGCTGAGTGACACATTTCCAATGAAAAAATAGGTGGAACTTTTATCTCCAAGGGCAAAATATAAACAAGAGATTATTTAGGACTAAAATTAAGGACTAAAATATGGTCTTTGATCATTTAATGGAGATGCAGAGGACAACCAAAGAAAGGAGAACATTGTTACCTGTTGCAAGCAGCTCAACTCTTTGCCATGTTGCTCTTGGTCCGTATGGCACATATGTCTTTTCGAAAAGGGTATAGATCTACTCTTGGGTGGAATGATTAGGAGAGAGGATCACAAATAGGAATCTTACCAAATGTATGAGTGGGGAAAATCAGCATGGTCTAGAGGAATTAACGCAGACGCAGAATTCAGGAATTCCAGAACAGTGATCTCAAATCGACTTGGTATCATCTGTCATCCCTCTATTCCGCAAAATGTAGCAAGAGAATGAAGATACTTGTCTTCCCAGGGGACCATTTATTAGGACTAGCTGTTGCATGAAAACAGATATTTTTAGATTACATAATGTATAAAATATTCCATATATTTTCAAAATACTTTATCATTGGAAAAAAATTTAGGCCTAAATTTGCTCAGCCACACAAGGAAAAGAATTTTATGGAACTCATGGTCTCTTCTCTTGAAGCATTATACAGTTTTTGCAGAATTAGAATGGATGGGAGTATTACTTTCTGTTCCAGAGTGAAAACACATTCATACATGTGTTTTATAAGATTTCTTTCAAAGGCTCATCTACATTCATCTAGCTGTAGCAAAAATATGGCATCCACCAACAGCTAGCTTTTGCTTGCTTGTTTGTTTTTTCCCCACTGGCTTTCCAAACGTTATAAGCAAAGCCAGCAAAAACAAATTTACGTTGGCATAACTACATCTCATAATGGTTCTGCTAGTGTAGCGATGCCAACCTAGGGAAGAGACTTTTCACAATACTAGCAGGCAATATTGAGAAAATTAAGCCAAGCCACATTTTTAACGAGGGAATATAAATATCTCGAGTTTGTTTTTTATTTGTTTTATCACGTTAACAAAATGTATAATTCATCATGTGATCAAAAGCAGACATGGTAATGGTATTGAGACAACCATACCTGATGTGTTCCAGGTCTGATTGATACATAAAGATTTATTTTTTTTTTTTTTTTTACATCCAGGTGTACTGTATGGAGATAATTGTCCTGCTGAGGGGTGAAAGAGTATATCCATAAATCAGCAAAAACTTGTGACAGTTGCATCTGTCATAAAATGGTCGGAGACAGTTGCAAAAAGACGCCTTAATCAAGCCAGGATCAGTGATTTGTAGGTTTACGATTCTAGGGAGTTCTCAAAAGTAGGGATAGGAATCCAGCCTCTGAACTCCTTGCCCCTCTATGTTTTCTCTAAATCCCAAACAGGTTTCTTAAAAGCAGCTGCTAACCCCTGATAGTGTTCTGCCTGCAAATGAATGCAGACAAACCCCGCTGATGTGTCCTCTGCTGCTTTAGCTGTGAGTTACTGAATCTCTAAGAGCTTCTTCAAATCCAGTCTGGAGGTTTGGAGCCCATCATATATAAACCCCATGAAGCTGAAGGTAGTTTCAAAGACTGCATCCCTGGAAAGAAAGTCAACGTTGAGATATACATTTTGCACTTAGTATTAGACCATTGTAGGGAAAGGTACTGCCTTGTAATGAAAAATGGGACTAATTCACAAGTGGAAACTTACTGCCTAGCAGAAAATAGTTTCAAAATTCTGTATTTTCCGCCCAGGCATTTTCTCTTAATAGCTTGTTCTTCTCTGCCTCCCCCCCTGCAACCTTGGGGTCTTGGGGTTTTTTCCCCCTTTTGGTAGAAAAAGCTTTTGGTTCACATACAACATAGGATGTGTTTTTCCTTCAACCTTTTGACATCACATCAGTTCCCAACTCCTTAACATCACTGTATCAGGTAAAATCTGAATTGTCAAATATAGAAACAACCCTCTGTTTTTAAGCACTGCTTCCAGATTCTCATCTTTGTACAAACTCAGGTCTGTCTTCAATAAAGTTAGTCCTCAGCTATGTAACTCTATTGATGACTTCATGTCACAGCATTTGCACCCAGACATGGTTGCCCCAAAAGATCTCAACAGATCAAAATTCACCAACACTCATACTGGAGAAGCTTTATGAAGTTGTCTCTCTGAGGGTCACTAAGTTTCCCCAGACCAAAGTTTATGTTCACAGTTTATGAGAGCAGGAATGACATGGCCACTGACAAGTACCAGCAGCATTATTAGCTTGAGCAGATGTGCTGTCCAATCCAATTTTAGGCTCTGCAGACCTGCCCATAACTGCAGTTCATGAAAGGTCAGCTCTGTCATTTCTGATCACCACACAAAAACCAGATTAGTGTCTCTGCTCCCATTTTACTGGATAGTGTGGCTTTATCCACTTGCTCTTTCCCCTGGAGTGCTAGGGCAATCTTCATTAGAGTTGCCCACAAAGCTAGGATAGATAAATAGGTTATAGGGGAGTTGTGCCTCCTCCCCTGCCCTGCACATTCACCTTCTCCATAAGGTCACTTTCGGAGGGCGAGGAGAGGAACTGGCCTGAGCCCGGAAGCACTAGTGATACATTTCATCATTCATCTTTGGTTTGGTCAACATCGGTTGTGTCAGTCGCCAATGAGCAAGAATCACTCTTATTTTGCATTATGGCCTGGGGCCACAGAAGCTGTGGGACAGTTTCTTGTGATCTTCCTGAGTCTCTTGGGATCTTTCCTTGGCTTCTTGCAGCACCTACTATTGCTAGCTCAAGTCCAGATTTGAACAGGCATCCTTGGGCAAACACACCATGCCACATCTAACTTTTGTGTCACAGGGCACTTGGTTTTGCTCAAGAAAGTGTTCTTAATCGAACCATCTCTACTGTGAGGCCCTAGTTAGAGTTAGCACTCTAAATGGCTCTTACTAAAGTAGATGCAAGGGCTTGCAGAAACAGAAATTCCCTCTGAGCTTCTCACTCCAAACTATTTTCTCAGACACCTACACATTTTTCTAAAAGTGCTTATCACTGCCTAATTTGTCCTGTCTGACTTCAATCTGTAGGCAGAGAGCACCATGCAGGTGTGACTGCATTCAGATTTGTCTGACATCTGGCATCAGTGTGAACTGTCCCTGTGCATCTTTTTCTTTGATTTTATCCCCTGAAGTTCTGCCGTTGTTTTATTTCTTCCCTGTATTTTTTATTCCTTTCTGATCCCTTTATTTTATTACAAACATTTTCCTTTCTCATTTGGATTGCCTTGTAAAGAGAGATCACCAAATGAAAATATCTCAGAGTGGATAGTTTATTGTACTAAATCGACAGTCTTATCTGCTTGCATGTTATCATTACCATTGTTATTATGTTTGGATAGAACATAATTTCTTTCATGTTTTGAAGCTCTCAGGAGCACTTTGGAGAACTATGTTGCCAGCGCAGGTTTACGTAGAAGAACTAGAAAGGAAACACTATTTATGGGCTACATTATGTTTTCAACCACAGCCCCCGGCAAAAGACAGTACAAAGCTGCACCATCCTGTGGAGGAAACTGGAGGCAATCTGGACTGGACACTAAGCTGCCTTGGAAGTATAGTTTGTCGTGTCCCTTCAAATGCCCTGGCACATTCATTATAGTTGTTTCTGGTCTGAGGAGAAATCTGGGACCTCCTTTCTGCTCCGCTTCAGGTTGTTGTCCAAAGGAAACATCACCAAAACTGACCATGAGCTTCAGCTAGAACCCTAAGAGTCTTCATGAAGGGAGAAGGTAGGTCATTTTAATGTCCAGATGCCAGGAGGTGAGTCAGTGTGGAAGACACTTTCATCCTTCCTCATGGCTAGTTGTCTTTAAGAGTCCTCTACAAGCTTTCAGGAGCCTTCAATAGTAGTCGGCCATCAAATCACCTTAGCAGTGTATAAAGGTGAACTCTGAGCATCTCCTCTCCCAACGGCCAGGAACGGTATGACTATATCTGTGACCTAAGGATTTTCACTTGGCTTTTTCATCTTTGAGGCCTTGTCTTGTACGCAGCTCTGTGACCTTCATATGATCGCAAGCAACGCTGTCTTTCCCTTGTGACCTGGGGACTCCTCAGCATCGAGAAGGGCTGTCAGTGTCTGCCCCTTATGAGTAATGCTGTGTTTGCAGAAAGCTGACACTTAACAACTTGCTCTGCCACGCTTGCAGAGCCTTGCTGTGAATATAAACACGCAACATGTTTCAGACCATAATGCGCGGGGATGTGCATCCTGCTTATTGAACTGAAAATCCTTCCTAGTTTATAAAAGATAGAGCAACAAACAGGAACGGTTGAGCCGAATTCTATATATAATGGATCTAAGAGATATCCTTCTGTCATGCTGAGACTTGATTACAGCCTAAGTGCTGTCAGAAGGGCCATATGTTCCGTTCACAGCATGGCTTAGCCCTCTGCGGGCTCAGCAGGAGTGGGCCGCGGCTTGGCAATTTGTCCAAGGCATGTCATGAATTGACTAGGATAAAGAGATTAGGGCCCTGATCCTCCGGTACCTTCCACCTCATGCAGCAACTTGTGTGAGTGCAGAGTGGATGTGAATTGATGCCGCTTGGCCCTGACAGCGGTTTAGCACCACTTTGGGCTCGTTTCGAAAAGGTGAAAATGACCGTAGAAGCAGTAGATAATCATTGACCTTAATTCCTGCCCTGTATTTCCTTTGTGCTTGTGTGTTTCTTCAATGGCTTGACTGTTTTTAACAGCTACATTTGAAACAAAAATGGAGAGAAGAAGGACAAAGGTGACAGCCTCTACTGCATTCCTTCACCGCATTCAACTCTGCCTTCAAACCCCCAGGCACCTGATCCTAGCCTGGTCATTAAAATTAAGAAGTAACAGGAAAAGCTAATGGTTGCTTACGAACAAAATAAGATTAATGAAATAACGCACGACAAAAAATGTGGGCTAGAAAATTAATGCGCTCTCCCTCTGCTGGTCTCCTAACCTTATTTACGACTCCTTCGTCCCACTCTCAGTCTCCTTCTGTAATGGTGTTTTCTTCAGTACCTTATAAAATGGCTTGTAGGCTCATAAGTCAGTGGTGCAGCAATATTTCATGCACAGCTTCTGGAGTGGGGATCATGCCCAGATTCCCACTAATTTTCATGCAAATTAGTGGCTCTGTTTAGAAAGGTCAGAACTGCCAAATAGCAAAAAAAGCAACAGCAGGCAAGCTTAGTGGAGTTAAGGGTTTGCTCACAAATTTTCTTCACAGAGCCTTGTAGAAAATAACCCTGTCTCTGTCACAAAGAGCACAACATTATGATTTAAAACATGATTTTTATGAGTCAGATGAGAAGTGGATAACGTACTAATGCACTTGCATCCAAAAGAGAGGAGGAATGAAATGTCAATCTCCCCTTGATTTTTGCTCTCAAAGAAATTGAACATAAGCATGGTCCCCTGAATCACAGATATGAATCAGAGTTTCACAGGTTTTTTTTGTAGTAATTGGCGCCACTCTCATTTCTTCAAAAGGGCTCTGCAATTAATGCAGACAGGCCAAAAGGAAGAAAGTTGATATGGTATTATAACATTAAGCTTCATCTGTAATAAAGGGCCAACTCAGTGCTAGCAGGTATAAAATTGTCTTTTGTCATATGAGGGGACACTCAGTCTGTGATTTCTTTTACGCTGAGCAAAGTCTAGTATTACAGCTGTACTAGAGTTTTCTGAATTTTTTTTCCTTGGTTTAGGGAAGGAAAAAACCAAAATAAATTCTCTTTTGCTTTGACCCAAAATGAAATTTGCAACTCAGATACTCAGGTTTTTAACATTAAGAAAATGATGGTAATTTTTTTTAAAAAATCATCACTTAAGATATTATAAATGGTTAGCTTTTCAAAAACAAAGCCAGATTTTTTTCCATTTTGACTGAAATGACCCAGTTTTGTTCCCTGAAGTTGTCATTTTCAATTAATAGGGTCCCTAAATGCAGTAGCTGTCCATACAAACTTGCCAGTTCATATGAACAAAGGAAAAAGAGTGGCATGAAGAAAAGCTTCATTTGTGAAGTGGTTGGGATAGTCTGAAGATAACTAATTATAACCCATGCTCCACATGATCTGAAGCAATCAAGGATTTCACATTCAGTTCTGACTAGGCAAAGGCACAGGACTGTTGATAGCCTTCTGCTTTCTGGACCCTTACCTTAATCTGTTTGTTTTGCTTTGCTGTCTGAAAACACTCTAAAACACTCATTTTAGTTCAGCTTTGCAATTAGAAAGTGCCTGCAATGAAAAATTCCTGAACTCCAGGGAGGCATTCGTAAAGCAGGAGAGGGAGTCATGGGTTCAGAAGAGGTGCTGAGCTTCTCTTGTTTTGCATGGTGGGATGGTGAAGGTCTGTATCCTGCAAGATCAGCCTCAAGGCATGGTTCATTCCACCGGATTTAGTGCTGGCAGGACTGGAACTTTACTGCTTAGCAGAGTGAAAAGCACTGTTGCAGTGTGCTCTGCCTTGGATGGTTTGCCTTTTTAGCTGCTCAAAACCTCTCTGAAGTAGAAATCAAATAGCAAAAAAATTATACCCTTTTCAATGCACATACTTAGACTGGACTTCCATTCTTTTCAGCTGCACAAATTTGTGTGTGTTGTGTGCGGCAAGAAATACCAACCTCTGACAACCCGTTTGCTAACAATTCACAAACAGAAGGGAAATTCATCACATACAAGCCTGCGTACTCTAATTTGTTCACCTCTAACATTAACTATTTGAACACTCCCCTTTGCACTGACTGTTCTGTTATGCCCCGTGCTAGTTCAGCTGCTCCCTTCTACTCCTCACGGGAGCTCTGCAGTATATTTGGAATAAACCCTTTGGCCTCTGATTTCCTCCGTTGCTGCCCCCTGCTAGTATGCTTCGGCGACTTTCAAAGGTGATCTGGGAAGGAGCTACTTTGGAGTCTGATTTCATTTTTATTTAGTGTGCAGAAATGACACGCAAGTTACAACAGTGCCCCTCTGCTTTGGAAAAGAGCCAGGTTCAAAGACCATGGAGCCTTTTATAAAGCTCCATTACCAGAACAGGTTTCAATCCTACACCATTCAAGCCCATTAGACATGTGCTCAAACACATTCTTTCCCCATCCCTAACACAGTAGGGTACGAGGTGAGACAGATCAGGTTCAGCAGAGAGGTATTACCACTGCATTCTCAAATTAGAGTGAAATTGGTTTGGTCAATTCTTTCATTGTGCTCCCATGGAGAAAGCTTGTCCTCAGTAAATGTGTTTTAATCAAGTGCTCCAAGTGAAACTTCAGAAGTGCTGGAAGTGGGACTTAAAAAAAGCCCATCTTCTTTGTTAAAGTTTCATAAAGATACACATTTAAATGGAATTCACAAACAGGAAAGTAATATCAGAATTCGGGACCCACACATGTGTGTGTATCTTAATAGTTATTAATCTATTACTAAGCTATAAATCTATTATGAAGGGCATTGAATATTGCCTTTCATCTGCTCTTTTCCTCTTCCTAAAATAGATCTCACTCAATAACCTTCCTACTTTTGGATAAGGGGTTCAATATGCAGTGGTATCCTTTCTCTTGTCAGACATGAGGTTATTACTGAATAATGATGATAATTAAATTACTCTAACTGATGTGATTAATAAAACAAATTCACATCAATGGTGAAGGACAAATCTCAACACGTTAGGTTTGGTTTGGATAAGCAGCCAAAAGATTGATTATCCAAATGTTATCCAAAGGCTGCTTGCTAAAATGGGAGCAGCAACAATTCAGATGAAAATCTTATAATAGCAGCTGCTTCGTGGTAAGTTCCTTCCTGCAGCTGGAAAAAGAACTGCTGTAGTTTATAACTGAAGGCAATACAACCACTGATCAAAACGGGCTGATATATGATGTCTTCCCAGCACTTCTCAGAACCATAATCACGGATACTGACACTTTTTGGACATTGATGAATAGCTTTCAATGAGGTGGGGGGACTTCTAGCTTTCCATTTTGACCACTGAATATAAATAAGCTCTGCTCCGGAATTTCATGAGAAATATAAAAATATGTTTATATTAAGAATATATATCAAAGAATTATTTATGTTATATTTAGATTTTCATTTGTAATAAAGAATAAAAAATTATATTATTACTTATAATATATTGTCACGTATCTATTACATATACACATAAGTGTTTCTGATATTTTTGTTACATTCTGTTTTTAAATGACTGAAGAAAGGTACTGTCTCTTTGATATGCTATTCCACAGTCTATAACTACTGTAATCATATCTCTGAGACTATTTTTCCAATACTTTAATTTGTACCTAATTATTTTTCCTAGCACATTCAGCTTTCAAACATCTCCACAGCTCCAGGTTTTCCTTGCTTATGAACGCTGTTCTCTTCAAAAGCAAATGCACTACCTTCTCACCTCCATCTATATGCCAGCCCTGTTTGCTTCTTTGTCAACATAAATGCAAGCATTCTTGTCACTTCAGCCATGTCAGTCTGTTGTCTCCCAGCTAAACTCTTCTCTCCTTTACGTATTTGAGTAAATCTCTCCTTGAGTCCTATCCTTCCAAAAAGACATCCAAGAAATCAGTCAATTTTCTGAGAACTGAGTGAAACGACGGATAGGAAAAATCAGCACTTGTAAGTAAAGACAATAATAAGGTGGAAATGCTTATCCCTATTTAAGATTGTAGCTATTCAGTTGTGTTGTTCCCCTCCCCTCATTTCGCACTGGCAACGTCCACCGGGCCTCTCCGTGCGGCGGTGTGAGCGCAGCCCCGATGCGAGCCCTGAGGTGTGCGGGCGGGCATGAGAGCACGCACCTCATCGGTCCGTGGAGCAGCTCAAATTCCCCTCCGCTCCTCTGCCCGCGGTGCATACTGTGCCTAATGTTCTTTGGTACCTTCATGTGCTTACTAACAAAAATAAATATTAAATAGCTGAAGGAAACAGTTTTGGAATAACAGGCTGAGATGCCTTAGTGCAAAATGTACTCATTTTTTCCACACAAACTCAAACATACCAACGAATAGGTAAAAAGCTCACCCTGTGAAAAATTTTCAGGTATAAAAAACTGAATTAAATTAACCAAATGAAGTATTTACCAAGCATAGTTCACCTTGCTTTAGTCCTTGTTCAAAGGAAACTCCCAGCCATAACCTTGTCTGACTAGAAAGCCTGGGGTTTGGTCTTTAGGTTTTAGACTCAAAGTATATTATTGTGCTCAGGATTAGTGAATGATGTCAGTATTGCATTATTCCAAACACATGATGAATAATGGGGTCTGGGTATAATCAGTTACCTTCCCTTTTTGTCTAAAATTTCCTTGAAGAGGAAAAACCAGAAGAATTCTTTAAAAATTAAAAGAAAAATAAAAAACCCTGAAGAAATTCCTTCAATTTCCTTTAAAGAAGCCTTTCACACTGAGTGCATTAAAAAAAACCCCACAACCTAAGCACATTCATATAAAAAGCAATTTCCTTAGATAGCAACATTCTTTATTCCCCTTGCTATTATTAAAGATGCTAGTGTTTGAATAGCTTTCTCCCTCACAAATCAGCTTTTCCTTTAGCTGAGGGAAGTCATAACCCCGTGTTTATGACATCTCATGCTGTTTCTCCAAAACTAATTGTTGTGCCATCAGTGCAGAAGAGATCATGGAGCCGATGAACTTTTAATATGTTAAACATTCACCCTGACTCTAAAAGCTATATTTTCAAATTAGATGCATCCTGGCTTCCAATTGTGCACAATCAGAATAAGACACCTACGTGCCCTAAGTGCACAAATTGGAGTACATGTGTTCTGGAGCCCTTGAAGTGGACACAAACAAGGGTGTCAAATACAAAGGACTTGGTTGTGGCAGGTAAATAAAAGCATTTCTGAGGTTTTGAGCATCTATCAACTCCATTCACTTCTGTTGAACTGAAGAGGAAGTGAAGATGCAGAACATCCTAAGATTCCCACAGATGTGTATTTAGTCTCCACTTTAATGGTGTCTCTTCCAAAATATTGCTTTACCTTGTGAGAATGTTTTTTTATTGTAAGGGTGACCAGGCACTGGAACAGGTTGCCCAAGGACGTTGTAGAGTCTCCATCCTTGGAGATATTCAAAAGCCATCTGGACATGGTCCTGGGCAACTGGCTCTAGCGGGCCCTGCTTGAGCTTGAGGGGTTGGGCCAGATGACCTCTGGAGGTCCCTTCCAGTGCTGTCATTTGAGATCCACAGTTTACAGTCAGAGGCTGCTGTTATTTCTTATTATGTAAACCAAATGAGGCTACCAAGACAAACTACTAGTAAGAACATTTATTTTTAATAGGAAGCAAAATTAACTATGTAAATGATGGAATATCACTGTGTGTTTTCTTCTGTTAGAAGGTGGGCAATATTTTTATGTTCTCCTTGCTGTAATGATGTCTTTTTTTAAAACATGGAACAGTTTCTATGGTAATTTTCTAATTTTACAAAAGTGAGTGGAATAGCATTTCAAAAATGTATGGAAAAATGTGATTTAGTTAAAATATATAGTTAACAATTTTCAGTGGGAGAAATATCTCCCTAGTGAGAAAAATGAGGAAGGGACAAATTCAAGTAAAACAACAAGATTATTTTTTTTTCCCTAGCAGTATCAAACCTACACTTTAATTCACCTCAAACACTATTTATCCTTCTGATGTATTATACTAGTCAGGTGAATCCAGAAGATAAAGGGCAAGAACTCCCCTTCTAAAGAATTCCTTATGGGCTCCAGAGTAATTGAACTCTTGATTAGGGTATGTGTGGCTGAAGAGGAAAACCAGTGCAGAGATGATAGTTTATTAGTAAGCCTAGTGCGGTATTTACCAGTAAATCCAGCTTAGGGAAAAAAAATCTAACATTACTTTCAGTCCTCCAAACGCCTCCCCGTACTTGTGATGGCCTGCAGGGCTGCCTGGTGGCTCCCCGGTCACCCTGTTGAGAGTGACGCAGGCAGTTTTATACCTCTGGCCCCACAGCTGTCCCTCCAGCGTGGCACCCAGCCCCGACACAGCCCCTCGGTAAGGAGGAAGCATTGCCAGCTGGGACCCGTATGGGAGTCCTATAGTGGGAGATAACACCTCCACATCTGAGAGAAACATAGCAACCATCTTTTCCCTCAAAACTCTCCTTACCTTCTGGCACGCAAGTACAAATTATGGTGGGGAACACATATCTAAATCCCCTGGTGATATGACAAGTCCTGACTCCTCTGCTTAACACGAGGGCTGTATGTCTTTGAGGTGGAGACTGAACGCAAATGAGTCCTGTAGTCAAGCCACAATTAGGGACACATATTTATTGCCCCTTAGATTCGATTGTATTGGCCTTCTACGTTGCCACAGTACTAAAATAAAAACTAAGTATACGCACACGGGTCCTGGGCATTTTCCAAATTCATATGGTGACACTAAAGAGATTGTACTTTTTTTTTTTTTTTAATTGTCTCAGTTCACAGGTTCCTTTGGAGTCTGGATTCCATTGCTTTAACATAAAAAACCAAACCAAACCAAACCAAAACAAAACAAAACTGTTTTATCTTACAAATTAAAGCCACCAAGAAAGTAAATTTCAAAATTTATTAGAAAACAAGTAACAGTTCCCACTGAATCTGAAAATTGCTATGGCCTTCCATCTCCAGGCAAATTTGCATGGCTATAGAAGCTGCCCAGTTGCACTATAAGCATTATTAATTCAAGAGATCCAAAAATGAATGAAATGCTCAAAACACCTGTGAAACGTAGGAAATGCGGCACAGAGAATACGGTGCACCACATCGTTCAGTACCTCCAGCTCTGAGTACCAGTCTCCTCAGTTGTAGAGAAGCACACTACTCCTCGCTCCCCAAATTGTTTATTTTCCACGTCTCGCCCTGTTAACAGTAAACTGTTGGAAGTGAGGGGGACCGAGACGGGGACAAAGAAAACTGGGATATTGTCAAAGCATGAAGTGGCCCTGAAGGAGACTGGTGATTAATTATGTGACAGGTTTCACACCAAGGGTCAAAGAGCAGCAGCTAGTTTACTTGTTTTGATTTCTCTTGGACAGTTTTGTCCTAAAAATTCTTTAGGAAAGGAATTCAAATTCTAGTTTCACTGAGGACTGAATTTGACACACTTTACCTTGAGATACCTCCATCAGCCAACAACTAGATTTTTTTTAGAGTCTTTCACATTTCTGGAAATAAGTTATTGTGCATGTAAATTTTAGAAGCAAGAAGTGATGACTAATTAGATCTAGTGTGATCAGTGATCAGTAATAGATAGGCTTTGTGAAAAAAAAATCAAATGCATTTTAGAACAAAAAACAAGACTTTTTTATATATGCATGATTTTGGCTTCAGTCTTCAAACCCTGAAATTCGTAAAAAAGTAGTAGTTGGTATTACCCATAGCTCATACAAGTCACATTTATGTCTATAAAGCCACTCAAAAATATTTATTGCCTTCCTTGTTTATAGTGAGCTCTTACAATGAGCCAATCTTCCCATATTCAGATGCATTTCAATAGTTTTTATTGATTTTAGCTGTTAATTTCTCAAGAAAAAATTGCAAGGGAAGGTAGTGGCAACTGTTCCAGTCAAAATTAAAGATCCTTTTTAAATAATTTGCTATACTACTATTCTTCTTATCTTCTTTTTCCAACTCTTCCACTAATTTGTTTGACATCTTGCAGCTCCTTGTTTTGTTTTCCTTTTGCTAATATGTGGAGTAGTGTTTGGATAATCCCATTTAATCCCATGACCAGTTAACGCATTCAGATTTGAAAACTGTGTTAATATAACATAGGAATAAAAGTAAAAAAGTTTATAGGCTTTCACCTGTTACATAGACCTTTCCCTGTGGTATCAGTTTTTAATCTCTCTGTCTTCTGAGTTTCAAATTTTCATTCTTCTCTTTCTCTTTCATAAAAAGGTCTCTGGAAGGACACCTAGAAACTAAAATGTTATCTTTGAAGAAACTCAGTGTTGAACTGCCTCAGCTCTCAACAGGGTCAGTGTTGAGTTTTGCCACTGATATCCCTCTAGCTCTTTTCTGTGAAGAATAAACCACGTTTTGCAAAAACATGACCACCATATTTCACATCATCTTTGCTGCTTGTCTGTGGAAAATCTCCACTTCTGTAATAATAAAGCTTTAAAACAAGAATGTTAACTTTTGTGTTCCAGATTTTGTATAATGTTGTTTGATTAAGTAAACATAATTAGTTGTTTAAGAACAAGGAAACACATAAAGGTCATGCTGAAACAAGCCACCACATCTACCATCAGAGTAGGATGAGATTAAGTGAGACCTAATGGGCATTTTCTGCTCCTGTTAGATTGAATTCTGACCAGTCATGAGGAATTATTTTAGGAATTAATAGGATTAACTAAGCAAAAATCAAGATGCGGCATTCACTTTCTTTACTAAAATAGAAGAAATATTCTTACACAGCTTGTCAGCTTTTTGTTATTCATTCATACTTACGGCTGGTGCTCACAGCAGATGCTTGTGGCAAGGATACAAAAATCAAAGAAAAAACAAGGCAGAACACAATTTGCATATCTGTATTTCGGAAATGTTCTTAGCTAACTAAGTTTGACCGACCAATGAAACATACCTGAGTTAATAGGAGGTGAAAGATTACACATAAACCAGCTGGGTCTCCCAGCTACTTATGTCAACTTTCCAATCTATAAGTATTTTTATGGTTTTATTTCTTGTTTAAACATTTTTAGAAACAAGGGACTTAGGTGGAATTCTGTGTATGTGTATACATATTCACGGTGGTCATGGTAGGGAGAAGAAAATCCTTAGCATGTAATCTATTCATCTAGCACAAAGATGAGAAAAAAGGTACCAGTATGCTAGCTTTGAGCATTGAATATACATGTACACACACATATTAAAATGAGGCAAAGAGGTCAGAAACTGGCTGCAAAGGTCAGGTAAAGAATTCTGCTACAAAGAGAAATAGATCAGGAGGAGAAATGGATTTTCTGACAAAGGAATACTTTCAAGAACACAGGAAAATCTCAAATTCTTTTTCTTACTTCATTTGCAAACCAAAAGCCCCTCCATCTCCCCAAAAAGGCTTTGTTTTGGTTTTGCTGCAGTTAACAACTTTTAGTCTGAATGAACAGAAAATTGAAGAAAAGAAGCAAAAGAAGCAACTTCACAAATTCCATTTTAAGTGTCAGAATAGGACATAAAAGTAAATGTGAGACTTTCACATATGAAAAGTCTTTTTTTCAGCTTCTTGGTTTAAAGCATCAACCTGCTGAGGTAAAAGCAAAAAAGTAGGCTTTTGGAAAATTCCAGTGCAATACCACTGACGAACCAGGAACTCGCTCAGCTGGGCTGAGTCGAGGGCCCGTACCAGCTGCGGTTTTCCAGTTCTTTATAGCCTGCCTGTAGTTGCAGGAAGGGGATCTTGCTGCAGTGAAATTGGGCATGAGGAACCGGAGCTCCATCATTGCACCGATATAAGTTGGCACATTTTAGTGAGCGCAGTCATTGCTGTAAGTATTGCCAAGAGCGGGGCTATAGATTAAGTAGCTATAGATGGTTCCCTAGTGCTCCACCTATATCTTCTACAAGGAGCAGAGCTCAAACGCAATAATCTTGCCCTTTGTGTACGAGTGTGTGTGATATGGCCAGGTCGGTGGAACATTTGATTGCAGATACAGTGCTTTTTCAGCAAAAAGGCTCTTATAATTTTAAAAACTTAGAACACTTAACTGATTCCTGCCAAATGAAACTACTTTAATGCTAAGGTGGAGCTGACATTGGTAGATGAGTCTAAATCTGATCTTGAAACACTGGTGAAATCACTAACGTTTCAAATCCCTGTTGTGCATTGATTTTCAGGACACTTTTATTAATCATTAATACTAATGTTTTCTATTGATTAGCAGGTTTCTCTGTGTATGGGTCATTCTGTGCAGCGTTTCTGTCTCGGTCACATAACAAAAGACCCCCAGAGCTTGAGAAGGTGGTGGCCATTTGAAAACTACTTAGTAAATGGTTACATTTCAGCACTTAGCAGCTGAAAATCTAAATATGATGCAAGAGTAAGGATTATTTCAATAATCAATATTTAGGGAGAGACAAAGAAGATGGGAGATGAAAGAAAGGGGGGAAAAAAGGACTGAAGGAGGAAATGGACTCCATTTATGAATATATTTCCATTCTCTTGTTTATGTTTACAAATCTGCCACAATGCTCTTCAAATGTTATATTTCACTACTCTTTTTAGGTCAGATCTGAACTATTTGCTCAATCCAGTGAGTTCACAGACAGCCCCAGGTTAAAAAACAACAACAATCACCCTTCTTCCCCCCCTTCCTCCCCTGGAAAAAAACTAGTTAGGATACATTAATCTTCTTTCCCAGAGAGTTAGTTCAGTTACAGTTATTTAATTTCCGTACAAATGTTTTAATCAATTTGGGAAACTTGCAAATGCAACAGAAAAATTTCATTTATTATTTGCCCACAGACATTAAAGCTAAAGAACTGAGATCTCATATGTGTAACACAATGAAATTAGGTTCTGCACAATCCTCTCTATCATTTTAAGGATATGGAGGAATGCATCTAGTATTTTAATCTCCAGGGGGGACTCAGGAGCTTTTGTGTTCAGATATAATGTCCCAGCCATTTTCCAACTTCACTTTGCCAGATAATCAGAGGAAACACCAGCCCCCACACACCACGGTTTCTGTGATGAGGAATTCCAGAAATACGGAGAAAGGAGGAGTCCGGGTGCTGTCCTGATGGCAGAGGATGAGAACCTGAGCACACCACAGCACACACGTACCAGTCAGTTCAGATGAGACATCTGAGCCTAGATGCATACCCATCTCAGGATTCAGCTCAGGCTTTCTGACATCAGTGATATTTTTGCACTAATTGAAGAGCAGAGTAGGGAAGGAAATACCACTCATTTCTTGCAGTTTCCAAGAAACATTTTGCCATATTGGACTAGTCTTTTGCTGGCTTTTAGGCAGGCCATGCAAAGAGGAAAAGGGGGGAAAAGTCCTTATAACCTGCTGACAAATGTACATATCCACGTAAGCAAAGCGTATTGACCACAGTTATTCAAACAGCCAGCGTCCTTTAAGCGCTTCCAGAGGTTAAGTGAAGCCAATGGGGCTGATACTTATAAATTAAAATGGGCCCACTCCTGTAAATCACTAGGTGTCTCTGTTAATGTACAATACTTGAAAATCTCATAAATTATTTTATCCAATAAGCTGGAATTTTTAACAACTGATAAATGTCTGTATGGGTCATTATCAGCAGTACAAAGTAATGAAATCAGAATTGCTGGAGAACTCAACTCTTGGCTGTACCATCCAAAATAGGAGATGATTCAAGCAACCAAAGAACAAAACATCACTCTGTGCTATTTGCGGTGTTATACTATGAGTGACACAGAATAGGTTCCTAAAATACCTTCTGTGTTTGCAGTTGTTTGATTTTTTTTTATTTCTTAATAAATAACTCTGTGATGACTGAACAGCATCTAGAAGATTAAGGGAACTATGTGATTTGGAAATACCTGTAGAACTTGATTTGCAGATACGAATTTGATCATTGAATACCAGGTTGTCCACATGATAATACTCTCTCCCTTTCTGTTCCTACAGCAAAAAGCCTTGATATGTCCCTGGATAATCCTCACTGAAAGCAAACCAAGAGAACAAGGGAGATAACTCCACTGATTTGGAATCAAAGGGGCTCAGCCATACTTTCTTACAGATTCACAAATCACTTGTATTTCACATATGATCACAGTGAATGCACTATGGTCTTTTGAAATATCCAAGTGTTATTAATTTATACTGGCAAAATCATTAATTAATTATTGATTTTTTTTAAAATGTGCTTTTCTTAATGCTAACATTTATTATCTGTGAACAGGAGAGGTTTTTGCTCATTCAATCAAGTGTTTGCTTCTTCAGATTTTTGTCATTTTTGTTTTCTTAGAGTTCAGCTTTGCAACTGATCGTTTCCCTTACTACAGAGCACAGATGAGTGAATTCAGTTTTTCTGCCTTTCAAACCACTCAAACATTGTAGATTTAAATCTTAACATTACTTGCATTCTACTTAAAAGCAACTAATAAAAAGAAAACAGAGGGACGGACAGGGGGGCGGGGAAGAGAATCCTAAATCCTCTGAGTCAGAGGCTGTCTATTTAAAATATGTTTATTCAAAACCTAGCACAATGGAGTTCTGTTCCCATGACTGGGCTTCCTCTATGTTACTATGATACTAATAATAAAATGTTATAAGCACAGAAAGTAAAAATTTTTATGCATCCAAATGACAAGGAAACTTTGACCCCATTTTCAAAAGCACCTAAATTGCCTTCAGAGCCTGAATGCCATTTACTTTCTTACATACAATGGCACTTTTGAAAATGTTACCTAAGATGTAAAAATGGATCAGTAACTGAGCCACGACTGAGATACTGTGAATAAAGAAGCTGAAAGAAGGAGAGAGGAAAATCCAATTTAAATGCATAATGCACACACACACACACACACATATATACTTACATACATACATATATACACACGCACATGTCAATTGAATATACTGAACTTACATAGTATAGGATTCTCTTTACCTAGGTATATTTTGCATTAGCTCAATCATCTTTCCAATTGGCAAGTAGGCTTACATTACAGGAAAAAACAGTACTTCTGAGCATCCACTGGCTTTGTGAACCTTATGAACTCATAAACCAGTTTGTGAGGCGTGCAGAACTTCAAACCACAGAAGCAACAATGTAGTCCAGAAAAAACAATTTATCCTAGAATGCTTATTTGCAAGGCTTCCCACTTCCCTTGCTGTCTTGCTTTTAGTTTCTCCACCCTGACAGCCACGTGTGATACGCCACATATACTGCTGAGTCTCTAACTGAGCAAATTCAAAGCTGTCATAGGGTAAAACAGGCAAGTCGTTATTTAAGGTGGTCCCAGATGGCTATGGCAGGCTTACGAAATTTCTACCTTAAAATTTAATGAGAGTTTAAAAATGTGAAAACAGGGAAAATTACTCCAACCTTGCTAGCAGCATGTAAACATTTGTACCATAGGAAGACATTAAGGTGTGCACTACATCTCAAGACTTTTTCAGACTCTGTTTGCTTTTTTCAGTTTTGATTTCTTATGTGAACTTCCCAGAGTTAAAAAATACAGATTGGTCAGAATGACCCAAATCTCTGTCTGTCATATCAAAACTCTACCAAGTAATAGTTTGATCAGGTGGAAAATGTTAATAAGCCTCTCAGCGAAAGTGATCACAGGTCATCATGAAACTCCAAATTGGGCAAATTTTACACTGCCAGATAGTGTCAGTCTTGGATGGGATTACTCAGTGGCTGGACCAGCTTCTTGCTTCCAGGAATTTCCCAAGAATGAGATCAGGCAATTGCTCAGCCCCACAACGGCCATAATGCTCTGTGGTACCCCTCATTTTCAACACACAGTCAAGAGCAACGGGTAAGGTTAGCCAAGTCATCATGAAGAAGGTGATCTCACCACTGTCATGAGGGCAGTTCTGAATTCCTTTTCCAGGAGATCTTTGTCTTAATATTTTCCTGAAATGGGGACTTTGATAAGAACAGATTGGATGAGGCAAGATCAAGGTAAAACAGAAATAAAGCTAGTTTACTAGAGACATTTTGTAAAGACCTTGGCAGCTATGAATTTGAGAAGCAAGGTTTGCAGCATAATTTATTTTAATGTATAATGATATTCTTGATTGCCCTCTATTCCTAAGAGGTTTTCCTGCCTTGCAGTGTTTGCCTTTCTTAATTTTACGATCACCAAAACTATTTCAACAATTTCTTTTAGGTGGGAAGCTCATCCCGGTTACCAGTGCCACTGTAACCTACAGAACAGATCAGTAAAATGCACCTCCATAAGGTGATCCCTGAGGCAGAAGCTTTGTTTAGAGGGGACTATCGTGGCCAGTCAGCTTCATCACACAGACCACAGGGACCTCATTAGGCCATAAAAAGGAGCTGTTCAAGGAGGAATACGGTCCTTTAAATCTCCCATTTCTGCTGACTCCTAAGTGCCCGAGAAGCTACATCCCTCCCTATGGCAGTCAAGTCCAGCTATTGCACTCTTGCTAACAGTGGTTGCAGAAACTCTGTGATGGCTGAACTCAGATTTTCACAGCCTTAACTCTTTCTCCTTTCAGCTACTTGGTGCTGGATAAGCTGGCCATCAAGGAAAAGTGCAGAGCCCAGCCACACACTTAGGCTGCTCCCCACTGACCTTCCTTTCAAGCTGCCAACTACTAAGTAGTTCCCTAGTCTTTTGACATAAACTTGAGAGAATATGATTTTTTTAAAAATGAATACTATTAGGACAAGACCACAAATACCTTGCAACTGTACTCTTCTATGATGAATATCTCTTCCCTGAGTATGTTATTCCAAGTATTTTCCAAGTCGACAAGTATTTACTTCATACACTGTTTGCACTGCTTGTATTAACAGTCCTTTTTTATACTGGTAGAGAGCACCAGGATTCATAGATTATAAAGGTCACTCAGCTCTGTCATTCTCTAAGGCATTGGCAGCAAGTCCAGCTGGGTACTGGTTGACAAGTATGGAAGCTCATCCCAACCATATGAAGAAATAAAGTGAACATAAGTCATTGCCAATTGTTGGCTCTTCTGAACCAAAATAAAGTTTCACTGTTAACCTCTTGCATGTTACTTTTATGATGTATTCAGGGACAGCAAGGCTTGTCTGCTGTCCTTATTGACTTCAATTTACAATATAGCTATTTCACCATCCCATTCTGTCTTCACTCACAAAAGGCCATGCACTGGAAAGTTATTATTATTTATTTACACCATGCTACTGCCTAGGCACCTAACCGAGGATCGATTGTACTATGTAGTATACAGACATATAACAAAGAAAACAGTCCCTGCCTCAGGCAGTTGCAGTCGGTGTGGCAAGTGCAGCAGGTAAACACAAGTGATAAACAGCACAGGGCTGGATGAGTGGAAAAAAAAAAATGCATAAAATTTATCAGACAACAAATGTCCCAACTTCTGTCCTTCCTTCCTATTTGTCCTGTCTTTGGCATCCAACTCTAGCAGTTGATTTTTAAGCTCTTTTGGTATGAAACTTAACACTTTATGCTTGCATGCAGATAAATTCTATGAATAAAAATATGATAATAATTTTAGATATGCTTAGAAACCATATGTATATGCATTACACAAAAAGTTAAAAATTAGTGAGAAAGACTATCAGCAATCACAAGGCTCTGCATGTATATTGGAACGCATCTAATTATGAGCGCATGTAGGTGTTTTTCCTGTACATCTCAGTTCATTGCATGTATACAGCTAATACATATTAATATACTTCAACATCATTATCCTATTTTGTACTTGTACGGATGGAAAAGAGGCTGGAGGAAAGTCTGGATAAATGGGTTGCAAAAAGTAGCCGGGAGAGCACCAGGTAGAATTGAAAATGAGTGACAGAATGACAGTATTGAATCACTGTCCATGTATGTACTCACTAGAAAACTCTCCTTAATTTTCATCATAATTGTTGTTTATGGTGTACATTTCATCAACCTGGTTACATTGATTCCAATGAGAGATGCCATTTTATAATTGATGGATGACATTAAGCAAACAAGCGCAGGCTGACATTCAGGCCTAGCAATCACAGAAGGCCCAGTAGCAAAAAGTGAGTCAGTGAAAAAATCAGCTACCCTATTGTAAAATGCCCTGGAATTTAAAACAGATTTGTCGCATTTAATTCATTGAGCTGACCCTTCAAATCAGGCTGTGCATCTCTGAGGTGAAAACAAGGGCTGTGGTCCATGCACATGCAATGCTTCGGCTGCTCACCAGCATCTCCACATGTAGCAACTGTTACTGTCCTCTCCTCCTTGTTGTTTTTGCAGATGATGTCATTTAGGAGATTGACACCTACTTTATGTATTTGATTAGATATTCACATTTAACAATCCTTTTTTTACACATGGTGAAATGTATATGGATCAATCCAAAACAGAAATGGGAGTAGAATGAAGACATGCTGACACCTAATCTACTGCTGCACTCGAGAGAGAGGCTCAGGCAGAGAAAACAGCTGTTTGCAGATGTTGCTACTTTTGTAGATTGAACTCTGTGAAGAGCCCACATGTATGGAGGGTAACTGAGGAATGACTTGGCCTACACCTATTCTACCATATAAAATAAGGGCAGGACACAGTCTGAAGTACAGTTAAGTACCATACCAAGATCATTGCATTCTTTTATCATTGTCACACTCCTTAGCACAGTTTTGGCACACGCCAGACAACGCCTGGATGTGGTTTGGGGGATAGCACCTTTCAGGAGCTATTCCCACTAGGCAGCTTGAAAGCTGTCGTGCTCTCTTCTGAGTGGAGCAGACACAAGCTATGTGGACACAAGCCAGGCCGTACCATTTGCCCTCAGGAGCAAATAACAGTCTTTCAAGCACTTTATATACTGCTTAGACGTAGCTTTTTGAGATGCAGGACATATATGCATGATTTTCCCACCACGAGGAAATACCCATGAAATCTACATCCACACCTCTTCATAGTGACTTCCTCTAAAGACTCTTTTCCTTGTACTGAAGAAAGACTACACATCGCAAGATACATTTGAAGATGAGGATCTCGAAAAGATCATTGCTGACTGCATCATGCGATCTGGACTGAAAATAACTAACTGGGATTTCTTTTTGCTTGTATGGATCACCAAATATTGTGGCTATAAGGCTGCATGAAGCCTTAACTATGAACTCCACAAAAAATAGGCCAAAGGGGAGAAGCAGAGATGCGGCTGAAGATGCAGAAGCAGAAGGGATTCATGGCAGGGTAGGCACGAGGGGAGTGAAGTTATATAAAGTGATCAAGAACAGCAATTAGGATTGGGACGGCAGGTCAGGAAACAAGGCAAGGAACTCTGTTCCCAATGGTTACTGCTTTGCAAAGGCTGCAATCGTCGTAATAAATTAAAGAGTGCCTGGACATGTTCCTAAGCACTGGAACCCATTCCTCTATAGTATTAAGCTTCTAGAAACGCTTCTTGCATATTTTGGACCCAGTCAACTTACATGATCCTACATTAACACTTTCTAACAGTTTTCAAGTATATTTTGAGAATTAGCCAGGACAAGGACTATTCCCAATAGGCAATACAGCTGAGATAACCTTGTGTTGAAGGATGAAATACATTGCTATATGGATGCAGGCTATCCTATGCCTGTTGGCATCAGTGGAAGAAAATGATCCAGGGGCACTTAACATAAAACTGTGTGGTCACAGTTTTTCTCCTGCCAACTGGCTGTGACACTAGGACTTGGCGGAAGGTCTGTTTTCTATCTATATGGAAACCAGTGACTAGCTTCCGAAGCACAACTCTGCATGACCTTGCAACCTAAATCCCAGCAGGATTTAGCCAATGGATTAAATTCCAAAAGCCAGCTAGCTTTTTTGGAAAGAGTTTTGTAAGTTTTAAAGGTTTACATGGGTTCAGCAATACACTGGTATTGTGGTTTAACCCCAGTTGGAAAACCAAGCACCGCACAGCCGCTCGCTCACCCCCTCCCTCCCAGTGGGATGGGGGAGAGAATCGAAGAAAACCTCATGGGTTGAGATAAAGACAGTTTAATAGGATAGCAAAGGAAGAGAGAATAATAATAATAATAATGATAAAAGAATACACAAAACAAGGGATGCACAATGCAATTGGTCACCACCCGCTGACTGATGCCCAGCCCCTCCCCAAGCAGCGACATCCTCAGCCAGTCAGTCTGGCCAGCTGTCCTGGCTGTGCCCCCTCCCAGCTTCTTGTGCACCCCCTCTCTGGCAGAGCATGGGAAGCTGAAAAGTCCTTGATTTAATATAAGCACTACTTAGCAACAACTAAAAACATCAGTGTGTTATCAACATTATTCTCACCCTAAATCCAAAACACAGCACTATACCAGCTACTGTGAAGAAACTTAACTCTATCCCAGCTGAAACCAGGACACCTGGACAAATGCTTGAATGGTCAACACAGCGAGTACTATTAAGCATTCAGGAGCCACATTCAGCTCAGTAAATTATCTCAGCTGAAAATACTTGTTTGTTGGAAAAATATTAGATGTAAGTATTGCATACATACTGCACTTACTCTAAGCATCTGCTGATGGCCACTATTGGCAAGAGAATGGTGGAGTAGAGCCAATATGGCCACTATATTATGTTTTAAGGTGTGCCGTGTATCTGTACATGTATGTATACACACACAGACATAGACACACACACACATATCCACGCACATATAAAGAAACACTTTAAAAAGGTTTTCTAAGGTTATAAATGTGCAGGCTTTCTGTTGGAAGGTCAACAACTAATAGCTGAACTTTCTAGAGGTTAAAAAAAAATTTCCACCCAAAATTCAAATCAAAACTTGAAACAGAAGGTCAATGACGACAGACTAACAATCTCAGAGAACTAAGTCTTTATTCCTGACCTATTCTTGGCCAGAAGAAAGGAGCGAACCAATACATTCATATTATGAGCCTTTTTTATCCATGTCCCCCACTGAGTAAATGATAGTTAAGCACACTTGCATATAGTGTCTGAAAAGAAAATGAGCACTTTTTGGTGGTTAATTTGAAGTGTAGGTGCCTGATTAATTTTAATGCAGTTATTCCCTAAGAAACTAGTTTATTAGGAGAGGCTGTAAATGCTGCTCTTCCTCCCTAGATGTTGTCTTTTATGCATTTTCAGATTTTTTTCTTGACGTCTGTTGCTGTTTTTTCAGAAAAGGAATAAAGCACTCTTCATCGCCAAGTCTATGTACTTTGGGGTCTGTACCTCAGAGATACTTCATGAACTTAAACAAAAAAAAAATTTACAGAGTTGAAGCCAGGAAAAAACAGAGAAGCAAAGTAAATTACATTGAAAAGGACATAAATCATTTTTATCTGTCTGCCCATATTTAATATTTTTATGTTTCGACACAAAGGCTGTGTGTACTTCTTTGTGGAAGGGGCCTTATAGCTGTAATGCTGAGCAGTGGCTGAGGATATTCAGTGGCAAAATGCCTTTTCTTTCTTATGTAGCAAGAGAGCAGCCATTCTGCCTTAGTTAAAATCTAAATGTCAGTGATCACGACTGATCCTGCCCAGATTTTCTGTCATCCCTGCTAACTGTGAACCGAGAGGTCAGCGTTTGGCACCCAAATTAGCAGATATGGCCAGCAACACTTTGCGAGGATGTCAGGCACTCTTTAGCTGATCGTTCTTGCTGCTCTGTAAGGGCTGCAAGCAGGAAGGCAAAAGGAGCTCAAGCAGCCGTGGAATTCACAAATTCCACCATAAGTTTCATAACATGCCAAGATTTTATCTCCCCATGACCGCTTTGACTTTTTTTTGTTCCTTCCCCCCACCCCCCCCAAAAAAAAAAAGAACTAGAGATATTCTTTGACTGTTCTTCTAAAAACCAAAGACACTTCTTTGTCTGCTCTTCCGAGGGGAGGGCTCTTTTACACTGTATTCATCTCCAAGCTGGGACTGCCAATTATAGCTCCACCTGGGCTCAGGAATAAAAGATGTCAGACTGCAGCCTTTGTCCTTTTTTGACTGCTTTATACTGCTATTACATTGATTGCTTTTTGTTTCCCTGCAAATGGGGTCTTACAATTGCAGTTCACCTCCTTCCCTCCCTCTACCAGACTCCCTACTCCTTGTTCCGAGCTTTTCTCCCTTCCCTTTTTTCCGTTTTTTTTTCTTTATTTTTTTAACTATTACTATTAATTTTTGGTAGATGTTGAGTTTTGATAAGAATCACTCACCTAGCTTCAAACCACTTCTTTATTAAATTTTAAGCCACACTTAGAGACAAGCAAAGGTAAGTCAGCAGTGAGATCAACACGGACTCTATCATTATCCAGGAATAATTCAGCACCCTACGTCTCATATATACTTTGTGATTATGACTGCTTTTAATATGATTTTTCTGTTCAGTTTAGAGACCTGATGTGGATTCTTCTGAATTAGAAGTGGATCCCTGCCCCTTTGTGATCTGTTCACATCTGCCCAGAGAGCAGGGCAGGAAAGCTGCAGCCAACAATGTCGATACAGCCCTATAAAGATTAATAGGGTACCTGAAAAACAACAAGGACTTTGAGTGATTTCAAGGATTCCAAAGACTCAAGAAATCAATTTCAGTGAAAATGTCCTTGCTAATTTAGTACCTGATAGTATTTGACACCTCTGTACTCTGGTAACAACACTGAGCAATATAAGCATGAGATATCTGTGCGTGCCTTTTGCAATCAGGATTGAAAATGAAAATTAATGCTAGCTAAATCCATATGGACAGAAAGATAAAGAATACCCTTCTAATACCTATCTATTCAAAACAAAAGTTAGCTCTATTATTATCTTCACATCTAGTGAAAAGAAATAAATCAGTAATGGAAAATAAATTATGGAGACTGGCTAAATAAGAGTGGAATACTGTCTAAACTATTAAATCTTGCATATTGTGTCAGAGTTGCTGCAGCATTGCCTTAGCACTGAAGAACCATGTGAGGCTGCTGGGGAAAAAAAGCCCACAACTACTCCTGACATATGACAGTTTGGATGCCAGTAGACTTGATCTTGTCATTGTTTCATTGCACATTAACAAGACACCAGCTCATGCTAGTAGCTCAAAATAGGATAAAAGCCATCCATAAAATAAAATCTCTCCTCTGATGATGTCGTAGGTATTAAAATTCTGTTTATAGTGAAGATTTTTATATGTCCTAATTACACACTGGAACTAACTATTGTCAGTTCTGCCATGCTGAAAGAGCCTTAATGATGACATTACAGTTTGAATAGAATTTTTAAGCAGATCTAATGTAAAAAGAGATGTAATTAATCAAATTTTAAGTTTACTTGATCTAGGAATAGAAGTATGCTATATCTTTCCCTAATACTTTTGCAGTCTTTGTGATGCAAACAAGGCCTAGAGTTATGAACTTTCAAAAACAAAACAGGAAAGAAAACTACAGACATCTTAGAGGGCTGCAGAAGGGACAAAATACCTAATAAGGGACACATTTCTTCTTCCAATATCTATAAAATACTTTATACATCTATTATTTTTTCTAGGAAACATTCATATGCTGTAAAAGACAACAAAAAGTCTTTCTACAAATACATTAACAATAAAAAGGGGGCTAAGGAGAATCTCGCTCCTCTATTGGATGCGGAGGGAAACTTAGTGTCAAGGGATGAGGAAAAGGCTGAGGTGCTAAATGCCTTCTTTGCCTCAGTCTTCAACAGCAAGGGAAGTTGCTCTCTGGGCACCCAGCCCCCTGAGCAGGAAGACAGGGATGGGGAGCAGAATGTAAACCCCGAAGTCCAAGGGGAAATGGTCAGTGACCTGCTACGCCACCTAGACACGCACAAGTCTATGGGGCCGGATGGGATCCACCCAAGGGTGCTGAAAGAGCTGGCAGAAGTGCTCATCAAGCCACTCTCCATCATTTACCAGCAGTCCTGGCTAACTGGGGAGGTCCCAGTTGACTGGAAGCTGGCAAATGTGACGCCCATCTACAAGAAGGGCCGGAAGGAGGATCCGGGCAACTACAGGCCTGTCAGCCTGACCTCGGTGCCCGGGAAGGTTATGGAGCAGATCATCTTGAGTGCCATCACGCGGCACATACGGGACAACCGGGTGATCGGGCCCAGTCAGCACGGGTTTATGAAAGGCAGGTCCTGTCTGACCAACCTGATCTCCTTCTACGACATGGTGACCCGCTTAGTGGATGAGGGAAAGGCTGTGGACGTTGTGTACCTGGACTTTAGTAAAGCCTTTGACACCGTCTCCCACAGCATTCTCTTGGAGAAGTTGGCTACCCATGGCTTGGATGGGCATACTCTGCGCTGGGTAGGAAACTGGCTGGATGGCCGGGCCCAAAGAGTTGTGGTGAATGGAGTTAAATCCGGTTGGAGGCCGGTCACAAGTGGTGTTCCCCAGGGCTCAGTACTGGGGCCAGTTCTGTTCAATATCTTTATCAATGATCTGGACAAGGGGATCGAGTGCACCCTCAGTAAGTTTGCAGATGACACCAAGTTGGGAGGGAGTGTTGATCTGCTGGAGGGCAGGCAGGCGCTACAGCGGGACCTGGACAGGCTGGATCGATGGGCCGAGGCCAATTGTATGAGGTTCAACAAGGCCAAGTGCCGGGTCCTGCACTTGGGTCACAACAACCCCAGGCAACGCTACAGGCTTGGGGGGGAGTGGCTGGAAAGCTGCCCGGTGGAAAAGGACCTGGGGGTGTTGGTTGACGGCCGGCTGAATATGAGCCAGCAGTGTGCCCAGGTGGCCAAGAAGGCCAACGGCATCCTGGCCTGTATCAGAAATAGTGTGGCCAGCAGGAGTAGGGAGGTGATTGTCCCCCTGTACTCGGCCCTGGTGAGGCCGCACCTCGAGTACTGTGTTCAGTTTTGGGCCCCTCACTCCAAGAAAGACATTGAGGTGCTGGAGCGTGTCCAGAGACGGGCAACGAGGCTGGTGAAGGGTCTGGAACACAAGTCCTATGAGGAGCGGCTGAGGGAACTGGGGATGTTTAGCCTGGAGAAAAGGAGGCTGAGGGGAGACCTTATTGCTCTCTACAACTACCTGAAAGGAGGTTGTAGAGAGATGGGGGTTGGTCTCTTCTCCCTAGTAACAGACAACAAAACAAGAGGAAATGGCCTCAAGTTGCGCCAGGGGAGGTTTCGATTGGACATTCGTAAAAACTTCTTTACCGAAAGGGTTGTCAGGCATTGGAACAGGCTGCCCAGGGAGGTGGTGGAGTCCCCATCTCTGGGGGTATTCAAAAGGCGTTTAGATGAGGCCCTAAGGGATATGATTTAGTGGGGGACTTGGTAGTGATAGGTTAATGGTTGGACCCGATGATCTTGGAGGTCTCTTCCAACCAGAACAATTCTATGATTCTATGATTCTATATTTCATTAGCACTAGTAAGATCATTACCCAGGTCCCTTTTTTAGTGTGCCAAATAATTTGCACATATGGGAATAACAGGGAAGCAAGCAGATGAAGAGGGTTAAAAGGAGAGTGATCAGTTATACACTACTGGATGTCAGATGGTACAAACCAGCTGTGTAAGGATTTTTTGTCAATCAGTAGCAGCATTCACATTGCATTATTTCATTGCAAAGATGCTGGAGCAAAAAGGTATCATACTGGTCTTTTCTTGTTTCTCCTTCAGCTTAGTGAAGAAAAAAGACATATTTCACAGAGCTTCAGAGAAATCTGATAAACTTTGCATAGATTGCATATACACACACTTTGTGTGTAAGTACATGTATTGTCCATATACAGACACACACACACACACTACAGAATATGCATACAGATCTATATATAAAGATATATGCACAGACACACATGACCAGCAGCACACACCGTTTCTTTATATATCAACCTACATCGCTGTGCAAGGAAAGAGCAAACTTTAGACCCTCAAAGCATAGCAAACATTGTGATCCTGAGCTGTATGCCTAAGTAAATGTTTTATGTTTTAAGGTTAGCTATGCATAGTTCAAGTTAAAGCTTTAGGTTTTATATGTTTGAATCCTACCTACCGTACAGCCTTCTCCATGTGTCTAGCCTTGTGTGAGTAATGCAGGTTAATCACCGGAGCACGTGGCAGTGTGAGGACAAGGCAGAGCGGTGAGCAAACCCCCAGCTCCCATCTCTCATCCCTGCTGGTTGTGCTGTTCACTTGTATGCATTGCCCGGCTTGGCACCATGGCAAGCTGCACCCCCATTTAAGTAAAATGTGTCTAATGAGTGAGCCTCACAGATCTATTTTATGTTTGCCAGGTTCACAGGCCTCATCTGCACTGATGAAAGCTAGTGAAAAACTTGTTAAAGGGAAGAGAAAAAGAGAAGCAGGGCAGTCAGAATTAATAGCTGCTGTGCTACTATGAATGGTGCCAGGAGCTGCCTTTAAAATACAATTTCAAGCTAAAACTCAGAAAGGAAACTCTCAAACAAATATAACAAAAGCACAGGGAGGTCGTGCGGCTCCCACTCATTTGTGCTATTCAAATAACCATCGCATTGAAATGATGTTATTGCCAGAAAAGTGGCAGTTCCGACAAAAACATCTGCTTCCTATGAGTCGGCTGAGTAATATCCATGGAGCATATCAAGAAAACGTATTTGAAGCACAGGTGTAGGAGTTAAAATCTCCATGTTCATTACTGGATTTGCCACAGTGCTTATGCAGGACCTTGAGCACATTGCTAAATATTGCTAAACTAGTGCCTCTTCATCAGCTAAACAAGCACACCAAAAGGTGGTAGGGTTAAAATAGAGTTGATTCCACTGAAGGCATCAGGAATCTGTTCTGGATTAGAAGTATCAACACACCTTCTGCTAGTTAATTTACGGGCATTAATGCTCATGATGTATTTTGCAGTCCTTAGATAAATAGCCAGACATGGAAAAAGGGCCACTCAAAGACCACTTTTTACTGTGCTTTGTGCTGATGACTCATTATTTTTCTGGGAAAGAAGGTCACCGCCTCTTGAATCATCAACAAAATGGCAGTAAATTCTGATTTCAGACTGTGTGCAGGGCCTGAGGGGAGCAAGGAGAGAGAGCATTTTGCAGATGATTCCTGAGAATTTTAGCCATCAGATTTTTTCCATCTTTTTATTGAGCCCAGGCACGAGGAGAACTTGTTCTGTCTGTGAAAAAGGCCAAAGACATAGCCCCTGTACCTTGTCAACTCAAATTTATTGGAAGACATCTTCTAGAGGCCATAAGCATCTCCGCAGCAAGCCCTAGCTCCAGCACTTCTGCCCAGGTGCCCATGTGGTTCCTGTAGCTTCATGTTACTCACTGCAGTGGCTATCCCGGTTTTTCTGAGGTATGTGAGGATGGAAAGACCGACTCCCCACGAGGAAATCATGCTGGGCACTATGGCTCTGCAAACGGGAGAGGCTGTGAAAAGTAACTGAGACTGAGATCTGACATCTTAGACATCACTGCACCTTATGTAGGTAAGCTAGCTACAAAAAAGAGGGACCATATACCATAGGTCTTATAGTCAGCCTTGAAAATTTGGCTTTTTCTATGACTCCATTTCCTTTTATTTCTCCAGTTTACTGGAATTATTGACCATCAGAGATCACTTCAGGAAGTATGAAATACACTAAAAAAAGTAATTGCATCAAACCTGAAGTCCTGGTTGTTAAAAAAGAATATATTATGACTGATATTATTGATAAATATGCACATAACATCAAAGCTGTTATTCCATAATCCTCAAAATGATCACACTTTAAGTGCCCTGGACCAAAATATCAAGTACATTGAGGTGTAATTATCTATAGGTTGAAGTGAGTTCAGGAACCTGCATTTCTTCCACCTGGACACCCTCTTAAAACAAAACGTGTATATGTCATCAGTAGCAACAAAGTCTCTGCCTTGTCGTGCCTTAGTGTGTTTTAAAAGATCAATAGTCCACATGTTCATTTTTTACAAAAAGCTTTCTCATCGGCCAGTTTCAGGTTCCCTAAAACAAGTTCTTTACATACCCATAGCAAGGATTGGGCTCTCCAAAAACCTGAGAGCCTCTTCTGAGGAAGGAGTTGTCATTAGCATTCCCTGAGTTTATGCTTTGTTTCTGGGCTTCGAGCCTTAGCAGTCAAATTAGTCTTTTAAGTCCAGTAGATTCACAACACTGAACCAGAATCTGACCTAACGATTCCCGCCTCAAGTATTTGCTAAGCAGTGGCTAAACTTAATACACTCTTCTCTTTTCTGTGTATTTTTGCAGGCAGATGCCTCTGGAATCAGACCAACACACTCATCCAGAAAACAAACTAATGTCAGGCCAGCATAAATTATGAGACAGCAGCTAGAGATTTGTTGGGAAGGGCAGTTACACAAAAAAAAAGTTTAAGTTTGCTTTTTTTGATTTGTTTTGGATTTAGAGGGCAAGTTACCAATTTCACTGCACTCCCCGCTCAGCAACTGTGAAAACAAAATATGTCATAAAATGGCATACTTAGCCTCAACATGGTTTAATTGTAAACTGAACATAAGTGGCGCATTCATCATGTTTTGAAGGCACTCGCTGCTCTCCCTTACCCCACGCTTTCCCACCTAACAGCGCTCCTCAGGGCAGAGGCCAGACCACCGTGAAAGATAAGAGTGGGAAACAAACACCGTGGAGAAGGAGCCCTGGGCAGGTGAGATGACAGACTGCACAGCACGACCCCAACACACACATCGGGACAGGAAGGTGAAGTCACTTGTCGAGCCCACAGCTTCTTATCCAGTCTTGTGTAAATCAGGACAGTGCTGAAAACTCTGGCTGATCGAAGTTGTTTTCTCTTTAATGCTTTCTGATTGGATTTTGCGTGCAAATTGTGTACTGCTCTGAGCTAAGATTTTTAGTAGCAATAGCAACAGGTCTAAAGTTTATACCTTTGCACACAGTCGTCTAGGTCAAAGGCCAAACTTTATGAAAATTCAGTCCAAAATGTTTAAATCAATAGATTTATATGAAAGTTGTCTGGTTTTCCCATGCTGACAAAGTTCAAATGTAACAATTTCATGAGTTCTATATGAAGGTGCTTTCCACTAGTTTATCTTACTACAATATAGGAATTAGGAATTAGCTTAATTCCTGTCCAGTATAGTCAGTATAAACTGTTTAATTTAAAGTAGGATTGGGGAACTCCTGACTAGAGCTTGATTAGGCCAATAATACCCTTGGCTTGCAATCGGACTGAAAGAGCAGACCAACTAGAGAGGAGGCATGATTTTGCTTTCTAGGAGGAAAGTCAGCCACGCCAACTTGCTTGCATCACCACCAGGGACTGGACACCACCAGAAGAGCAGGAGAGCAGCACTCCAGCTGCCAGGGGCTGTCAGATCAGGTCTGCGCACTTGTGAAAGAAACAGAGAACAGCCATTGTACGTCTGTCTGCCACAATGGTGTCTTCAACATCAACAACGTGGTGGTTTGCTTCAAATCCAGTACCAAAAGGGATTTTTAGAAATTTTTAGGAAGTTGGGGGGTTTATATAAAGATTGACTAGGGAGAGGACATTTAATGTACATCTGTGTTAAATAAACAAGGAAAAGGACCAGTTTGGTAGAATGGAAGGCTGGAGGTGGCAGCAGGGAAGGAGGGCATGTTTTGCATGCCTAAGGATAAAATGAGAGTGTGGAAGGGCATTTTGGGGATTGAACTTTACTCTGGATGTTTGGAGAGAACCAAATCTTGTGCTGTCTTATCCATACTGCCTCTTGGGCATGATACAGTCATGCCCTGAACTGTGCCTGATTCTTCTGTTGGAAAGTGCTAGCTGGCAAGAGCCCAAACTTAAGACAAGGAACATGCTCACTGTTAAGCATATAGACAATCTATAGTCCATGCTTGAGCTCATTTTCTGGATTGGTTTTACATAGCATTATGATTTATCATTTATAATGTTACATAACACACAGCCCACAGTAATTCTCATCACTCCTAGAGATTTCCCTTCCAACTATAAAAGGGCAGAGTGCACGTGGGACACTGCTACTGTGCTTTGTTTCTCCCACAGTCTCGCAATTATCTAATACTAAATAACATGTAGATACAGTAGTAAGCCAAGAAAATCTGGAGATAGCACAGTATTCCTAAGAAATACTATGCATTTTCCATGCTCTTACTTTTTTTTCCTATGTAGAGAAGAGTTCCTATTCATTTCAATGGGAGTTTGAGTAAAAAAGATTCTGTTCAAATCAAGGCTTAGTGCTGCTCCACTGGTGTCTCCTATGCAGATCTGACAAAAGTGCAAGGGAATGAGGAGCTAGCATTAGTACAAAACTTGAGTGGGTAGCATATACTCCTGATGCCACGCAGCAGGATTTGTCTCGCAGGAATGCTGGCAATAATCTCACTCCTCACTCCTCTCAAATGACCCCAGATAAGGTTTCAGAAGTTGTGTGTGTGAATATGTGTGTGTGTGTGTATGCACACGTGTGAGTCTCTGCTGACTTATTTTCATATAATCTGTTAGAATCAGATGCTGGAAAAGTATTTCAAATTATTTTCACCCAAGGAAAGAGATGAAGAACATTTATAGCTGTCCTTTTCTTGGATATCATTCAAAATGTTACCCCTAAATTTCTATCTGGTAACATATTCCTTTTATGAACTGAAACCAAACTGGGTCATTTGGCTTGTAAGAAACATCATTATTTTGAGCTGTGTGCTAATTAGTTCACTTCCACTGATTATCATTAATACCTGTGGCTGTATGATTCACATAGGCCAATAATATGCACATAAAACCGAGAGAACGCAGATAAAAAACTTAGAGTGACTTAAAAAAGATTAAACACAAGCTGCAAATACGGAAACATAAGAGACCTGAAATGAAAAAAACACATATTAAACATCAAATTTAAATCTGCTTTACGGAAGGATTAAATGCTCACTGTGGACTGTGAGAGAATCCATTTCTAATGGTGAATTTATATCAGTCCACAGGGAACCCTATCAAGGCACAGCTGACTAATGACTATCATTTTCACTTGATTTCATTAGTATTTAAGTTATAGTATGAAGTACATTCCCCTTGGTGCACTGAAAGTTAGCGATTTACATACATTCGCTGTGAAGACTTTGCTTTGGCTAATATAAAAATGATTTGCTAGTTGAGAGTGTATTCGTTCTTATGCCTACCTAAGCCCACCCATTCAAAAATAAATGTTAACTTCTCATATGATTAGTCACAATACATTTTAGAGGCATGTTATAATAAAATTAAATGATGCTGTCAGCCTGAAATTATTCTTTCTTTGTGGATATGATGTAATACTCTTTGTTAGGTGGCAGCCTCTAGTTGTTTGTGACCAGATTTTTCTGTACAGTGCGTGCATGTAATACGTCTTTTTCCTCTATGGTGTCCAAATTCACAATTACAGCAAAATATCATAGGCAAACTTCAATTTATAGACAACTGATCGTGTGTGTTTTTGTGACAACAACTGTAAAAGAAATTTTGAACATTTGGTCAAGATGGGTAGCTTTTTGAAAAGGACGAGAAGAACATGCTGAAAGCAAATGGCTGCCTGGTTGCCACTTGCTGGCACCTTCCTCCTGGATTCCCCATCCAATTAAAAATAAAACCACTCATCTTCACCTCCAGTTTTCCCTCCCTGTTCTCTCATCTCCTGTCACTGCCCACTCAGACAATACAGCCTACCACACTAGCTGCTCCTCATACGCTTCTTCAGGCTTTTCCACCTTTGTAGCTTTACTCATACTCCTCTCTTTTCCATGCTGCTTTTCATCTCCAGCTGCATTTTCAGCTTCCTCCTGTAAAGTGTCTGACACATAAAACAGGTACAAGCAGCACCACATCTGTATTTTGCAGAGAACTCCATTCACATCAACTTTCCTCCCAAGCCTTTCTGTTCAGTCCATGTACAGTGTCATGGTTTAACCCCAGCCGGCAACTAAGCACCACACAGCCGCTCGCTCACTCCTCTCCCCAGTAGGATGGGGCAGAGAATCAGAAGGGTAAAAGCGAGAAAACTCCTGGGTTGAGATAAAGACAGTTTAATAGGTAAAGCAAAAGCTGCACATGCAAGCAAAGCAAAACAAGGGATTCATTCAGTACTTCCCATCAGCAGGCAGGTGTTCAGCCATCTCCAGGACAGCAGGGCTCCATCACGCACAACGGTTACTTGGGAAGATAAACGCCATGACTCCGAACATGACCCCCCCTTCCTTCTTCTTCCCCCAGATTTATATGCTGAGCATGAGGTTATATGGTATGGAACATCCCTTTGGTCAGTTGGGGTCAGCTGTCCCAGCTGTGTCCCCTTCCATCTTCTTGTGCACCCCCAGCCTCCTCGCTGGTGGGGTAGGGTGAGAAGCAGAAAAGGCCTTGACTCTGTGTAAGCCCTGCTCAGCAGTAACGAAAACATCCCTGTATGATCAACACTGTTTCCAGCACAAATCCAAAACACAGCCCCATAGTAGCTACTATGAAGAAAATTATTCCAGCTGAAACCAGGACTCACAGATATAGCACACAGACACTGTTAAGTAGATAACACTCTCTATTAATGTTAATAGCAAAGCCAAAACCTGCTGTATACATGACGCTAGCCTAATTATATGCTATTGTCTTTTTTATTTCTTTTAAAGGGACTACAGGAAAGCTTGCAATACTATGCTTAGGTAAGGAGGCATACCTGTAAAACACCAGGTCTATATGCATAAAAACTTCAGGGAACCCTGAACCTATAGTTATGTTCAGAGACACAAAGGGATCAAATCAAAAGGAGAGTTTAAAAAGGAGGCTCTTAACCACACGCTAAGACAGTTCAGCAAATGAACAGAAATCAACCTCAAAAGTTGTGCGGAGAGGGAATGACAGGGTAACATACTGTGTTTGCCATGTAGAATCACTTGCTGTAAATCCTGGCCACACAGCAAAGGTCCATGTGAAACACTTCTGATTCATGTTATTGGCATCCGTTATGTGTGTCAGCCAGACATCTCCATCAAAACTGGAATGCTGGAAATAGACACTGAGAGGTGAGCCCATGTGCCAGACATCCGACAGGGTTGCTATTCCTGTGTTGTACCTGGGCTACTGAAGTACAGAAAGCTCAAACAACTTGTTCACATGGCATAAATATAAGACAGAAGCAAGCTTCAAACTCCGATCTCCTGCTTCATAGCCTTCTGCCTCAGCCCACCAGATTTTTCCATCTTCTTTGTTTTCCTCCTATGTTTTGATTTTATATTTCTTTTGATTAGTGGAACTACTCAAGGTTCAATTATTCCAGTAATGGAGCACGCATGAATCAAGATCATGTAGGATGAAAGTTTTACTTGATTTTTTTAGGATGAATGCATCAAGTTGAAATGGGCCTTTTTCCAGATCAGCTGCTGCTTCTCTCCTCTCTCTATAACACTCCTCTGCTTCAGTGCTCTTGACAGAAGATTGCTGCTTCAGCAAAAAGCTTTGAAGGTGAAAAAGTTTATTCCAAGAACCTGGTGTGTTTGAGCGTGTCCTCTTTAACTGGAGATCTAGCTCCAAAATGGGGAGCCCCTGTGACTGTTCTTCTCTCTCTGCCAGTAGATTCAGAAATTCCAGTTAACCCTTCTAAGCTTTTGTAAACCGTGACGCAGATTTATCTTGGTTTAGGTATTGGATGGATCATAAATGAAAGATCAAAAACAGGTTTCCAACACTAGAAAGACAAAAAGTTAGTGACAACTTCCAGTACACAGAAAGCATAAATACACTTCAGTGAAATCACGCTAGGCATCCCGAAGACCATGAAGAAAGCATTGTTTTACCCATTTGATGTTTGCTTCTGTGAATACTGGGAGTCCAGCAGTTCCTTGTTTACTTAAACACTCAAATCTCCTTATAATATTTCAGTAGAAGGTCTTTAATTTCTAAATCCCAGCACACACATGCTCTAGCCTTTACTGTGCTGCAGAATTCAGCTCTGACAGTAGTTCTGTCTCGTGCTTGTGTCTGCTAGCAGATGCCCTTTAGCAAATGGTATTGCTTTCAAACACTGCATTTCCCTTTGAATTATTTGCAATACTACTGAGTGGTCTGCAGTTTGTTCTCCACCCCGGCAATTCAGTTTCAAAAATAAACTGCAATATTTAAAATTAAAAAGGAAGTCTCTGAAAATAAAGATTGCCAATGTGTCATGCATGCTAAATCGTTTTGAAAATTCTGACCTCAAACAAAATGTATTCTTAGTTAAGCACAAAGAAATATTTCAGCTTACTGTTATTTTGCCAGCCCTTCACATTAGATTTAAATGAACTCAAATCAAAGGAGTATGTGAAAAAGAAAATAGTTTTGGTGACTCTGCTCACAGTGACCGTTGACTGCTCTTTGAATTTCAATTTCATCTATTAATAAGAGAATTTGTGACCAAGATATAAACTATCCTTGAGGGGGAAAAATCTAAGCAGAGTGGACAACCAGAAGGACTTTATGAAAGCGTAGCTGAATGTTAACTGAAAGTATTTCTCTTCTTTCAATATCCATGATTAGCTGAAACCTTTACATCTTTGTTACATTCAATCATTTCACTTTCTGCCTGTATAAAAGATCAGATTCAGGTTGAAACTTGAGATAGAAAATATTTTCCCCATTATCTGCAAATCAGTGCATTATTGAAAGAGGCAAGGTACGTGAATCAGCACTGCCTGGAAGTGCCACTAGGGAGGATGACAAACTAGCAAACAGAAAGGATTTTTACAACTCAGAAATCAAAACAGAGATTGAGTTTCTCCAGTGCCTGGTTTTGTTTAGTTTGTTTTGGTTTTGCATGCAGAATCACAGGAAGAATTTCATTCATTTGTAAAGCATGTTGAACGGCACAGCATGCTCTAAATGGTTGAAAATGCTACCTATTTGTTTAAACTGTGATTAACACTCTGCAGAACTCAGGCTATCCAAATCTTGATGATTAATTGAACCTCATTTAATTTGCCTATTGTATTTGCAATAAACCAGACTCTAAAATCTTACAGTAAAGTACTTAATCATGATTAAAGTATCTCAGCAAGTCCATGGTTCTCAGCAAGGTGATCCTGTAGCTAAAAGCCTGTAGCTCCTCTAGGCCAGGCTTAGTGAAGAAAGTACCCCTTGCTGAGAAAGTTCAGGAAATTTAGCAGAATCTGATCTCAAGCCGGTGAAAGGCTTGTTTCTCCATGAGATCTGGAGTAGGCTTTTCTACTGGCATGATGTGTAGACTGATTCTGTTGAATTCCTTGGGATTCATTTGAGTGGACCTCCCTGAAACCAGATCTATCTTTTGAATATTCTGCTGTTCTCCACTGCTTATAAACAAAGACAGAGTAAAGATTAATGATACTTTTTTTATTATTATTCCATAACTAGGTAAATAAAATACGGCTCTTTCTACACCTTAGACCTCTGAGTTTTATGTGTTGTAATTTATCAGAAGTTGTCAGTCCTGTGAAACATGTTAGGCTTTGGCTTTCATCTTCTGAAACCCTGGAACTCATGGCAGGTGCTGCTTTATACTAGCTCAGCTCTCAAATTCATAGCCAAACAGGCTCTGGTAGGGCAGCTTAGAGTCAATCATTGAATGAGAGTTCACCACTGTCGATGGGAAAGTGTCATGCAGCTATTTGGAGCTTTGGGCTAGAATTTTCTTGGTGGAAGCCCCTGTGCAAACTCCTATCCTTGGTCCACCCATGGACACCGTTCCTGTCAGCTTAAAACAGAGAAGTCACAATGACATTTGAAAACCATGGCAGGCTTAATCTTAACTGAGAGGAACTTTACTAACAGGATAAACTGTTTGCTCAAAGAGAGGTACCACCTCCTTAGAGACAGCCATTTCCTATTCTCAGATAAAAACACTTTCAAAAATTTTGGTGAGTTGCCACAGACGGTGTTCAGGCGAATGACATCCATAGACCTTTGGCTGCTGTGACAATGCCATAAAGTATACAAAATCAAGCAGTGCTTTATTCTACCAGACAGTAATAAGCATGTAATTATATTGTAATTAAAAAGCAATTATTCACTGGCAACTACTGAAGATGTCTTTAATGGTAATTCTGAGTGTGACTACCATGTAATTTGTAGACAGAAATAAGTGTGCAATTACCCTGTTAGTAACACAGTAATTACCAAATACATCCAAGCATCTTTCTGTTTTCTGACATGGAGTTACTGACACCTGCAAAGCATAAATTACATAGCAACTACATACACAGCTGCCAGGTGATGTACAGTAGAATGAAAAGATGGCAGATATCATTTCAGAATTAGGGTCCGATTCATTGGCATAAAAGTGGTGTATCAGATTCGTGATCAGTACTCAAATCTGAAAAAAGACCAAACCACTAAAATCCACAGAGTCGTACTAGCTTAAAAGAGCTATAAATGTGTTGTGAATCAAACCCAAGTCTTTGTGTGGAATGATGGATACAATAAAATATATTGTCACAAGTCTGGAATTAGGAGCTTATTCCTTTCGCATGAACTTATCCTACCCTATTCAAAAGAGAGAGGTTCTACTGTTCCTATCACAGGTTCCTATCACAGATCATTTGTGAGCAATGGAGCCCTGTTGTACGCGGAGCCTTGTTTGTCAGCTTCTCACCTCCCTCTTATGTCATTGCTCCGGTGACATTTCCAAATAACAGGTTTGACAGAAGGTGGGCCCCAAGCAGAAGAACTTACCAGGTGAGTGGGAAAGCAGCATCAAAAGCCCCAAGGCAAGAAGTGCCATAAACATTTCATAGAAAACACTGAATACATTATTTTGAAGCAAATGACGTGTCATCTTTGTGACTGATGCAGGTTACATTCATTCCCGTGACATGGACCCTCATGCCCTATTCTAACGAAGTCCATGTTTATTCCACGTAAGTGCAGCCTTAGTCTTAGGCATAAGACTTGAAAATAGATTGACTACTTAGGTGCTTAAAGCTAAAGATATGTTTATGTAGACTGCCACACGCTTATCATCTCAGTCTTGAAACTTGTGCATCTAAATCACACACTGCACACCAAAAGATCCTTGTCAAAAATCACACTAAAGCACATTCAGAGCTTAATTTTAAAAAGGCTTGTCACTCAGAAATTAGTATGAGCTCTAAGTGGTCAGAATGCTTGCATATTAATCCAATTTTATACAACAGCCTACAGTAAAGACCCATGTTTGAGATTTATTTAGGATTAGTTCATCTAAAGTTAAAATAGTCTTTGTTCTCCTTAAAGAAAGGATGAAAGGAATAGAGAAACATAGGACTGCAAAAGACCTCCCGAATCACAAAGTCTAAACCTCAGAAAGGAAGGAAAACAACTTATTACAATTGGTCTGGTGTGATGCAAGACAACACACTGTCATGCTGGCAAAATACAAATATTTCTCTCCATCTATATTCCATTTCCCTTCCTTGGTCTGAGAAACTAAAATTCAGCAACAAAACCAATTATATCTATTATTTAATCAGATCTCTGATTTCAGTTATTACTATCATTTTGCTTAGCATTTGCCATCTCATTTTACATGCTTGCTGAGTTTCTTCAGCAGTGCCAGAATACAGCCTCTTAAAATTTACAGCAATTCATTTAATGTTCTGTCATCCATCAAAATTTACAGCAATACTGTCCGGAGATACCTGAATCCTATATACTGAAACACAGGCTATTGATTACAAAATAGGATCATGAAAGGGGGACTGAGGTATCTTTCAAGGAAGTTGTGGAGGAAAATGTGAGTCATCTAAAAGCACCCATTTGAAAGTGGAGCAGGATAAGCCCTCTCTTCCACATCACCGATAATTCGGAGTGATATGGATAATTAAAGGTTTCTCCAACAGCTGTACTGCGGGATTGCTGCCATCCTTCTCTTCTCTGTCCATACTGGGGTATTTCAAGGTGATTAATTGTTAATTGGCAAATGTCAATATGCCCTGGAGTATATTTTGCTGAAAACATACAGCCATTCCAGTGACGGCCATTAATTTTTGCTTAGACTTGTTTGCAAAATCGCACTAAAACAGTGGCGTTCATGTCTTATAATTTATCCAAGAGTTTCTAGGGAAAAATAGCTTGCATTCTGGCTGCTAGCACTCTCTATTAAAACTTTGAATTAGGTATAAAGAAGGGTGACCGTTGTGTCTGAAAGACTGGATTGCACTAAGATGGTACCTAGATGTAAATATATGAATATTCATTTGCATTCAGTTAGACATGTGCATAAGTGCCATGGAACTGAGACCAGAGAGTGATCTGGTCACCAGCACTATGTGTCTGCTGCTGATGTAAATAAAAAAAAAAAGAAGAACAGAGAGAAAAAAAAAAAAAAAGAAAGAAAAAACAAAACAAAACAAAAACCCCAAACAAAATAAAACCCCAAACCAACAAAAAAACAGCCTTGCTTAATGAACTGGCTTCCTGCCATGTGTTACCAAAACAGCTAGAAAGAGTCTAAAGTCATGGCATGGACTTTTAGTGACAATACAACTATTGCCCAGTTCCTGTTGCTTTGTTGTATCACTGTTACAGTCCAGGAGTTGTATTTCAGCTGCAGTGCTTTTGGAGTTGGTGTGGAGGTGGCTGCTTCTGCAAACATCTAGAAAAAAACAAGTCTTTTGGCACTAATGGATATCTCTGTAGCAGTGTAAACAGAGAGGTCAAAGGCTGATGGAGCATGAAAACTGAAGTGTTGTAGTATATAAAAAAGAGGATAATATCCTTTTTAGTTATTTGGGAATATTCTAGGGGGGCTGACTGTGTCTTTTTTTTAAATTAGTCAAAGCAACCGTGAATACATGTAGCCAAGTTTGCATGCAGGATATGTTTAGAGAATGTTACTATTCGGACTCATACTGCCTTTATGGTTTCTTCAGATTATTTAATAAGGTCATAATAGATTACTGTGCTCCCACTCATAGAATTTTCCTTCCAGAACTGTGCTGAGGAAACGCACTCCTCAGTTGCCTGCTTTTTTGCCTGTTGTACAGATAAACAGAAACCTTCATTCTTCAGAGCTGTCATTCTCATATCTTTCATGTATACTAAACTCACTCGAAAAATTTTTTCAGAGGGAAACAATAGAAGTGCTTCATAACTCATACACAGTAATTGGTGTCCTGCTGAAATCTGAGGTCTTATCTTGAATTCCTAACACATCTTATGCTTGCCAGGACTACACACAAAGAGTGTGGCAGGACTGTATCTTTGCTGATATAACTTTCATTCCAGGTGTACAATCTTTTTACTGGTGTTTTCTCAAAACATTTATAGGCACATTTATATAGGTATATGAAAGTTTCAATCTAGTCAAGTGAGGAATAAAGAATTTCTCAGTCTTTTGAGGACATTTCTTCCAGACTTTCTAGCTAAGAAGTCTTTATTGCTATTTTTTTTAACTAACAAGAACTTCTACAAGGTCTTAAAAGGCACTATTTAATCTTAAAATAGCCTGTGTCTTTTAGTAGGTATGAATAAATGGAGAAATTTATTTTAATGCCAAAACCCTTTAAAAATACCTGGTGGTCATCCACAATATTGACTTTTTTTATCTGTCCTACTTGGAAAAAAAAAACCCACAAACCTTTTTTGCTACAAACTGCACCCTACTGTGTTACCAAAAGGTGCAGTAGAAATTTCAGAGGTGGCCCAAATTGTGATTCTGTTTGCAAAATTATTCCTGAAGGATACATCTGTATAATCTTTGCTATGAAAAGAACTAGGTACCAAATTCAGGAAAGTTGTGTTTGCCTATGTCAAGATCCAGAAATCATCCCAATCAGGTACCTGTTCGGCATGATTTCTGGATACCTGTTCCTTGCTCTTCTGCAGTAGCCAGAAGGTGGATGAAGTGTGAGTGAAGTGGGAAAAGCAGTGGTGCACTGGGGCTGGGAAGTGCCCGTGGTATGCACAGAGGGACTCTCGCATCCATGGGTAGAGGTAATAGAGAAATTGGAGCACAGCAATCTTCCACATGGGTTGTACAATCTTCTGCTCGGTGGTTTTCCTGCAGGGAACTCACCTTGCGCCCGGATGCTAGATTTCACCACTGGCAGAAAAAATGAAAAGGAAAAATGACCATTTCGGAAGTCTCAGCTGCTCTGGTGGAAACAAGTAGTTATTTACATTTGGCTGAAAATGTCCAGGGGGGTGGGAGGCAGAACAATAACAACCAAAACACAGTTCCTTCTCCATTCCTCAGCCCAAAATTAAATGCAAGACTCACCAAGCCTGACTCAAACTTCTCCTTAAGCACCTGCACTCTTACGCCTCTGGGATCAACTCTGTTAGGAAGCCCAGGAACCAAACCAACATGGGTCTTCTTGAAGATGACATTGTTTTTCTTCTAAACCTCCCATCAGTTTTGGAAGTCAAACCGTATTCTTTCCAAGAGCACTGTTCCTCAGGAAGGAAGCTATACCATAAGGGAGTCTTCACAGACAGAAGGAAGCTCATGGGGGGAGGTGTGGGGGCTACAGAGCGTTGAATAGCTCCAGGGAACTGGTTATAATGAGTACAAAAGCCCGCAGTAGACAGGCTTAAATACACAGAACTTGGCATTGTTTTTAGGATCAGACATCCATCAAAGAACTTCAAAGGAGTCACATAATGAGTCATTATTATTATTATTATTATTATTATTATTATTATAAATAGGTTAATCGGATCAGCTAAAATAAGAGCAGGTCTGAATTTCTACTGAGTCTTTTTTTAGTTTTTTTAAAAAGTTAACATTTTCATTCACACTTTTTTCTGCCCTTCTTCCTACATACAAGTCGGAAATTGTCTGTTATACTACCAAACATCGGTATCGCGGGAAGACAGAGACAACACCTGTGTCCTTACATGCCCTAAAAGGAAAGATAAGCTATACCACACACACTGCATTACTCTACTGTGCACTTTGTCAAGTGTTAGTGTATAAATTTAACCATGAATGAGAAGCTTGTGACCATATCTTTGTCTGAAATATGTCCACATATAGTTCACTATACTTTTTCAAACGTGTATGTGTCATTTCATTATTTCTAGCCTATTAGGAGTCCATTTCTTATCCTTCCCATTATCTCCCTGGAAAAATGGATGAAATTGGTTCACTACTGTGCTCATGTCATCCCCTGGGCTGGTGGACACCTAGGTTTTTAGGACACTGTAATATAACAAATGTATCAAACTTTTATTGCTTTTTATGTCCAAATTCAATATCTTCAGGATATTTCCCAATATAACATCCACACTAGGCTGATGGGAGAGGTATTTAGAACTCTTTTTCAGATGATATTTCCCAGCTCCTTGTGTGGAACAGCAATGCAATGTCTTCCAACTGCTCAAGCAGAGTTGCAGGGTCACATCTAAGGCCATCACATAGACAATCATATTCACCCTTATCTCCATATCCTAAAACAACCGGTGCAATCGTAAATCCCACATAACACAGCAATGCCATACATCCTTATGACATCATGGAGGAGCAGGGTTTGATTTTGTTTGGTTTTCTTCCTTTTTACCTTGCTTTTAAGTGTGATGGGGAGCTTACCATAAACTGCCTTTTTAGTTATAGTTTACCTCTTCAGAAGGTCAGTCTCATGGCAAGACTTTAACTTTACCAACATGCAAAGAAAATTCACGCAGCCTTCAATATTTTTCTAAGCAATTTCCAGGGTTATTTAAACCTTCATTACCTGTATTTGGGAACCTGTTAAATAAAATTAAGTCTTTTTCTAACATTAATCAAATTCATTGAACTAGCTTTCAGTGACTTATTAACCAAAGAATATGATTATCCTACAGAACCAACCAAAATAAGCTTAATTAAGTCACTGTTTAAGGAACGCATAGACATTTGGATTTGCACAAACCCACGTGAGACCCTAGTTTGCTGGTCTTTACATTTATATCTGTAAGTAGTTGAAACAAGGGAGACAAGACAACTCATGGGTGTGTTTTCTTTTGTTTATGCGCCTACATTTAGTATGCTTTTGTGCATGAAGGTTCTTCACTGCTGAAATATGGTACAGCTCATTTACAGCTAGAGCAGCACCTGAGTAAGTGATGTTCAGAAATGTAACTTCTCTTCCTGTCGCAATCCCATTTCATTTCAGATTAAATGATATCAATGCTGCAGTTCTAGAAACTTTTTATATCACCAAAAGTAGGAATAGTAGGCATTATTTTACTTTATCATGTTTTTCAGTGATACAGGCACTTGCACATAAACCAACGTATACCATTTAAATAACTTATCGCTGTAACAGCTGGTTTATATTGCCCTGAAATAAAACACGATAAGAATAAGCCTGCAAACACAAACATTATGAGCAGATTTGCTCAAAAGGAGAATAATGCTATCCTCAAGACCCAAGCTTTCAGAGAGCTGGAAAATTTGCAGTCAGGAGGCCACAGTAAACACAGGCCTGTCGTGCCCTATCTGCTACAGAGCTGTTGCCAAAATGGCCTCTGTTGCAATTAAGGAAACAAAATGCTCAGGCTCGACCCAGCACTGATGACCTCTGGCATTCTCACCACTATACTGTGCCTAACTGATTTTAACAGAAGTAGACGACGCGCATTCAAAACACCGGCAGTTTATCAGCAGCGCACAGCGAACACTCAGGCCACCATCAACTCTGCATTAATGCTCTCTCCCTCTTGTTCCAACTGGTTCACCTCTACTGATAATAACTGCAATAGGAAGTACTTGGGAGAAACGTACACGCTGCCATAGGAGCTGCAAACGAAATTCCTCTCATCTCCACCACGTGGCTAACGCCTAAAATTAGCAGACAGAAGCTACATTACTGAACACAGAATGACTTAAAAGGCCCCTGCACAAAAGAGTGAGGTCCCTGTCATTATTTAAATATGGCTCCAAATGGATGAGTAGATTTTATGTGGTTATTTTGCTTTGGGTAATAATACAATGAGAGGTAGCCAGTGAATCTGACTCTCATATTACCATTTACGATGGTCACTTGACAGCTAAGCTTGCAATCACCTTCAAATTAGAGATCCAGTTTGCAGCCATCTTCACGCTTTGCCCCAAATCAAATAATCTCCATGAGATATCATGTGCAATTGTTGCTTCTTCCTTTCTGATTTGGAAATAATCAGGATTGTGGGTCTACAAAGGGTAGAAAGAGGACTGTAAGGCTAAAAGACTCATGGTTTATTTTTGAGTGGAACATTGGTAGAGCATAAATGACACATTTTATTACAAGAGTATACAAAATAAAGACCTGTATTGACATGAACACACACAAGACTGAATTAGGTAAGAAGGACTAATTTACACCTTATTTGAGAGAGGTAAGGTGTTAGTGAAAAGTAGAAAGAAGAAACTTGTGCTGTGACAGACAGTGTCTAAATATTAGCGAAAATTAAGAAGCTGTTAATTCATTTCAGAACACCTTCACCATACAAGATTTCAAAAAGTACTTTTTTTTTCTTTTTTTTTTTAAAGACACTGGGCAGAATAGAAGCTTCTTGGCCATAACTGCAACACACCTGAAAGCTGATTGCTTTGGGAAAACAATGAGATTTATGGTTACATCAATCAGGATACAAGTAATGGAGACAGAGAACAGGTATTTTTCAAGAAGAAAACAGTGTTAATACAGACTGCATAGGAAAAATCTGCATCATATCAAGTAATACAAGCAGATTCCTCCACATAAACCTCAGCATTATATTTTAATTTTGTGGCAGCATTAGTTTGTTGTACCAGCTTATCAGTCTTCAGCTGCTCTGCTGGGATATTCAGATTTCATCTTTGGTAAGAACAGCAAGACATGTGAAAAAGCAACCAAGAACAGTTAAATGTCTGTCAAAGCAGGTCACAGAGATGTATCTGTCTTCTTTAAGGTAGGAGTGGAGATAAGGAAGTGTGGGAAATTAGTTCAAATAGGAAAGTTAGAAAGCTGACATTGATGTGTAGTCACCATAGTGGCTCCTAAGATGCTCCAGGCTCTCGTCACGCAGTGGTTCACTGCAATGTAAGGCCTGAAAAAGAGAGGAAGTAATCCTCAGCTTGCAATGATGTCCTGCCTCACTATGAATTGTTTTTAATGAAAGAGGGAGAGAGACAAGTACAATGAGGTATTTTCCAAAATTGCTGCTCAGTAAACCACTTAAAAAACTTTCCAGGCCCACTGCTTAAACCTGATGATCCTGGATCTATCTCCCAGGACAATGATGAAATGACCCAAGCCCAAGAATTGTTGCTTTCTTCCCAAATAAGACATAAGGGTTCCCTTGTTTCCAGCCTGGCTGTTCTTTCACTTGAAATCTTAATTCTAACAAATCTCACCTTGTATTGATCACCCATGTGTTTACAGTTCAATTGAAGTACTGTATATGGCTATAGTTTTCAAAGAATAGTGTCCACTACTGCTATCCACATGTAATGCAGCTTTTAATCACAGGAAGCCGCAACACTCACTCATCAATAGTACATTGAAATTACTATTTTTTTTTCTCAGTTCTTGTCATTGGTAAGATAAATGAAGCCTCTCTAGTCTTCAGCCTTCCTTCAATTGATAACAGGCTACTTAAAAAGAAAATATTAAACCTTATGTGAAAAGTCTTCTGATTCAGATTAAAGAAGCATTTAATAGCTTACCCTGCCAATAGCAAAGACCTCTGGAGGAAAGGAAAAAAAGAGTGCAACAAGACAAAAATTAGTTTTCGTTGGCTTTTAAGCTACTGAATGTAACAAGGCTCTGTAACAGTTTCATCAGCCATCAACATCTTGGCTCTGGGGTAAAAGATCTTTGATAAAGAGAGAATTCTCCCCAGTCACATAAAATCAGAAAAATACTAAGGGAAGTTCACTTCAAAGATAATCTACTGGTGCTGAATTTTAAGGAAACTGTCTTGTAATTTATCACTGTTTTCCAGAGCTTTTACTCATCACAGTAGGGGGGTTGATAGATAATCCATCACTGACTTCACAACAGAACATGAACCGTTGTTTGATAACAGAAAGCATTTCAGAAACATATGCTGAGATACTAGTACTGTCTCCAGCTACTTTTTGCTGGCATCTCATTCCACTGTGCTATAACATCTACCCTTGTGAAAGATGGTATGATAAATCTCAACTATTCTCTTGTCCTAATGGGAAGATATGGTGAGCTGCTGGCTTTTCTAAAGCTATGGAGCTGGATCTATGATTAATTCACTTTAGTATTCCAGATTTTTTTCTTTTCTGAACGTATACAGAAGGGTAATACATGCATAGAAAAGTTTGCATAAATTATCAACTTAGATTAATATAGTTTTTTAAAAAAAACAGTAACTTGTTACAAATTAATGACACAAAATATAATACTTCAATTCACAGGTCAAATCTGATCCATGTCAGTAATAACCAAAAGCCATCACCAACTGATGGCTCTTTACTGTTTCTATGACAGCTATATCCCCAGGACAGGCTGAACGTCACCAGTTCCATCTGGTGGAAGCAACATTGAATGAACAAACACTAATTTAGTTCTCACATGCACCGACACTAGCATGAACTAGGATGAAAACTACATTTTAAAAATTTAGCAAATCAAAGGCAAGATCAAAAATACATTGCTAGCCTCCAGGGCTACCACCAGAAGTACTCATTAACTCTGTATTTTTCCAGAATTAGGCTTTTGTGGGACTCCCTGCTTATACCTAGCATAAACAGAGGTGTGTGACCCAAATCAATGATACAACTTGTAATAGTTTAGGAATTCATATTAGTTCATCTTATAATCTTTTCTGTCATCGTTCTAAATAAGGACTTCCTTCTCTTTTAAATTCAGCCTTCTTTGTTGAGAGAGAGAGATTCTGCATTGAAAAGTACCTCTATTTATCATTTTGTTGTAAATAGATATGGTGACTCACCACCATACTTTAACAGGAATCTGTTGTAAAACTGTCCTTGTCAAACATTCTTTCACTTGACCCGTCACCCAAAGAACAAATAAAACTTCCAAGAGGCAAGTACTCGTTCCCTCTTCTTGACGTTGCCCGAGGGCTCTGAGCTTAGGCCGAAGTTCATGGTATCTATGAGTGCATGCTAAGCCCTGCTTTCTGACCAGATGCCCGTTTCAAGCAGTTCCAAAGTGTGGGCTGAGACACGAAGGCGAGTAGCAGCTCCTCAGTTCTCTCTGGATATGCAGCTACATAAACAAACACGCAGTCCAGCCTATAAATAACAAAACACAAAGATAAGGTGCCTTTAAACAGCATATAAATCAATACATTTTGTGCCAAACCTCCTTGGGTTGCATATTTGCATAATGTAATATTAGCTATATAATCAGCCTCTTTTAATTATTTACTTTTCCCCCCAGAGAGCCAAAGCGATTCTTTCTCACAGCAAGCCTTATTAAATGTACAGAGATTCACATAGCTATCCCACAAAGTGATTTTCTCATACAAAGGAATACTTTGTTTTTCTATAACATACTATGAACATCAAAGAAGAAAATGGTTCCACAATAAATATATATATCATTCCATAAGTTTGTACTCCCTAGAGACATAAAACATACAACAGGCATGCCTTTCCTGTTACATGTGTATAAATTCTGTCTACTAATCGTATCTTAATATTTTAAAAGTACACTTTGGTCCAAAGGCGCCTGGACTCTAGGTGGTGGTAAAGAAAGGCATCCTCTTTCTGGTTTCACTGCTGCACTCCCTTGATAGTTTACATGGACTTGAAACCCATCCTTTCTTTTTGAGGGGTACCTCATGGCCATCCTTTGAGGACAAAGGTGAAGCACCTTGACTGAACAGCTTTGAATTACTAGTCTTCCTATTCCTAATAGGTGGATAAGGAAATTTACTACCAGCTGTGAAAATCAGATGACTGCTGATTGCTTTCAGCTGCAATTAGAGTCGAACATACAAGATTGCCACGATCACTCAAAGGCTGACAGGGTGCATGTTCCTCAATTCATCATGTTTGAGGGATTTTTCCCAGTTGGGTCATCATTGTCTTCTGTAGGGCAAGAAAGGTGCAATGCTCCTTTTTTTTTTTCCTTTTTTTTTTTCCACCTTCAGAACTCTTTGAAGTTTCTCAGATTTAACAGGTGATGAAAATTCCACTTGTAAGTTGAACACTAATATTGTGCTACACAAGGAGTCTTAGTAAATTTTATATTGGTAACCAGACCAGGAAACAGATAGATCCATATCCAGTATCTTCTAGACAACATCCACAGAGTCAATCAATAACAAAAGCACTTTGTCAAACTGCCTTTTTTTTGTAATGGATACTGAAACTTGGCAAACATAATGTGTTTACAGCATTTATTTCAGTATTCACAAAATTTTGGGGAAAGGAACTTGCCTTTCCTACTAGACCAGTTTCTCACTCAGCCAGAATAAACCATGAAAAGAAAAGAATGGTCTCCCTTATATCACAGGTACAGTCTACTGTATTTTCCATCTTTTCAAGCCTGTGTAGGGTGGAAACAAAAGGTATACCTCATTAAGTTATGACACCAAGCTATCAAAACAGAAGTCAACTCTTGTCCATTAACAAAGTATGTTGTACCATCACTGCCATACCTGTCTCTTTTGCAGTACTCCCTCCTTTCCTACTACATCTAAAATTCTTTTGTGTCGAGAGTGAAGAGGGAGAACAAGATTAACCACGTGAATATGTACTATTGTATAATACTCTGCTAACTTTACTTAGCAAAAAACTCTGCTGAGAGTTTTGCTGGAGAAAGGAATGCAAAACCCAGCCCTCAGCAATGACACTTCCTACTACAATGAAGTGTTGGAGTCAACAGATGATCTTCAGAACAAGATTAACAGCTTGACATGTCTTGGCAGTTCCAGGAAACCGCAAGTGTATGAATCTGACTGCACAGCCTAATGTATTTGTTTTTCATAAGAAGTATTTGTCCCAAGAGATGCTGTTTCTATTTCAGTATTTTGCTGTATTACTCAATTGAACACACCTCTCTGAGAAGTACCTTCAGCTGCGTGGTTGTCCTTAGGAAGGCAGATGCATTTCCCACATAAATGAATCAGTACTTAACTTACAGAGGCACGTAAAGAAAAGGAAAGATATACTTACTTGTGCCTGATGGAGAAGCTCCGGACATACTGTTTAAAGATCTGAAAACACTAAGATGGAATGTATTTTTATTTTTAGTTGAATGTGACCTTTGAAAGTACCAGTTATTTCTCCAGATAGTTTCAAAATGTGACATCTCTATTGTATAAGATCTCTTCCATAATCCATAGATTCTCAATGGAGAGAGAGAGAGAGAGAGAGAGGTGGGGAGGGGGGAGGAAATATGATTCTTGTGGAATATCAAATAAAAATGAGAATAAAGGCTTTTGCCAAAATATTTTAAAAGTTCATGGAATACACTTTAACGGCATTAAATATTCCTAAACCATACAGATGTGTCTGGCTATGTACAAAAAACTAAAACACAAACCACTGGATTATGAAAAGGACAGGATTACTTTTTAAACAATTCAATGTGGTATAGGCAAAGCTGAGTTTTTGTTTGTATAAACTCATCTTTTCTAAACCTAGTGTTTAATAGAGAGAGAGAGTTGAGCAATTATTTCATGTGCAAAAATAAACAGATAGCTATTAAATTGAGCAAATATTTGGTTTTAAAAAAAGAAAATGTTTTAAAATATTGCATATATTTGCAAATGTTGTACATATTTACTTATCCTTGTTTATCTACAGTATGACCAAATTTAAAATTGCCCACATTCAATTTAATTTCTTGTTTTGAATTCAGATAAGCAGTGTTTAATTTTCCTAATTTGTTTACAGCTGCTACTTTGCTTAACTGACATAATACAGTAACCAGCTCACACTGCAAAGGTATTAATGAGCTGAGGATGCCGGTGAAAATATGGAAGAACAGCATATCTCTTTTTTTTTTTGCTTTCAAGTATGTTATAACCAGGAAGGTCAAGCTGTAGTAGTTCCTTTTCCTACCCCATGCACTGACTTCTCCTGAAATTTTTCTCAGTGTTATACCCCAGTTTACAGGTTCCAGTGCAAGACTAAGCTAATGGAAATGCATCAAGAATGATCTATTTGCAGTGGAAAATTTCTTGTCCTTTTTGTTAGTATATTCATAATAGTTAGGGTTTGTCATCCATTAGTATTTGTACCACCATAACAGCAATCCTATTGAGGGTCTTTCCAGGCAAAGTCGACAAAACCCTTCCTTCAGACATCTTACTTCTTTCACAGAAAGTTTGACAGTGAGTGGAGAAGAGGAAAGAAGGCAAAGTATCAGAGAAAACTATTTCCCAAAATAAAAACCAAAAATAAAAGAATAAAAGCACAACAGTGTGCCTAAAAGATTTAGTATATTGATTATGCCATAATCAAGCAATAGCACTATAATCATAGTTGAGACTAGCAAGAGAATATTTTCTAACTCACTGAAGTTAGTCAAGTCAACAATATGGAAACATCAATAGCTTTGCAAACAAAAGCAAACCAAAAAAGCTGAGACTTGAGGGAAATAAACTTCATTTGTCATGTGCAATAGTGTGCGATAGTGCTGCCACAGTGAGTGGCTTCAGTTATCGACAAGTATCTGAACCTTGTAAATGATTTAACATTTTAACTCCTGTTTAGCATTTGACCTCCCAGAAATTTTTGTAAGTGGGAAGTTAATACCAAGAGGAATTCAGGACATGGACATGATAAGGCAAATTCCTTCTTCCTACTCCAGAAATCTTAGCATTGAAATGACTGCAAAGCAGTCTAAAGCTGAGATACAGAAATGCAAGAGGGAGGTAAAGAGGAACAGAATGGGTTGTAAGTGTGCTGGTTTTGGCTGGGATAATTTCTTCAGTTAGTTAGTTTTCTTCACAGTGGCTAGTATGGGGCTGTCTTTTGGATTTGTGCTGAAAACAGTGTAGATAATACAGGGATGTTTTCGTTACTGCTGAGCAGGGCTTACACAGAGTCAAGGCCTTTTCTGCTCCTCACCCCACCCCACCAGCGAGGAGGCTGGGGGTGCACAAGGAGCTGGGAGGGGACACAGCTGGGACAGCTGACCCCAACTGACCAAAAGGATATCCCATCCCATATGACGTCATGCTCAGCATGTAAAGCTGGGGGAAGAAGAAAGAAGGGGGGGAACGTTCAGAGTGATGGCTTTTCTCTTCACAAGTAACCATTACGCGTGATGGAGCCCTGCTTTCCTGGAGATGGCTGAACACCTGTCTGCCCATGGGAAGTACTGAATGAATCCCTTGTCTTGCTTTGCTGGTGTGCACAGCTTTTGCTTTACCTATTAAACTGTCTTTATCTCAACCCAGGAGTTTTCTCGCTTTTACCCTTCTGATTCTCTCCCCCATCCTACTGGGGAGAGGAGTGAGTGAGCGGCTGTGTGGGGCTTAGTTGCTGGCTGGGGTTAAACCAAACAGTAAGACAACCAAACAATGGAACAAAGCAGTTCCAGGTCAGTTGAGACAGTCTTTAAGTCAACCTAAAGCAAAACACCTTCTATAAGAGAAAATTATCCTCAGTTGATCTGTTCCTCCTAAAACATTATCAGAACTAAATTTTATTCTAAGATATTCAGTAACATTAAAACTGATACCTGCCCTCCTAAATTTCAAATTTGTATTTAGTAATTCATCATTCTACACATGATGCTGAGACTGTCAAATACTATCACACACCAATGGAGATTTTTCTGCCAACTAATAATGATTAAAGAAGACACTTTTAGTAGTACTGTTACAGTAGAACACTTAAGAATGCAACTGTGAGGTAAATGATCAGCTACCAGTGCTTTTCAGATAGATTTTTGCCAGTTATTTCTCTTTGTGCCTTCAGGAACCATCAGTGGAAAACAAAACTCTAGGATTGGGTAGCAGATGGTTTCTGTTAATATAATCAATACAATCAGTAAATCACATGTATTTTTATTTTTCTGATAAGAAAGTATTGACAATTCCTCAAATAAGCCAGCTGAACTTCTATTTAACCTTAATACAGTTCACTTTTTTCTAATGACTTTATTGATTTCATTGTTGGGGGTTTGGGGAGCGGGGCGGTTGGTTTGTTTGTTTGGTTTTTAAAGGAACAGCATAGGAAAAGAGCTAGTCCAATATTTCTATGCTTAGTCAAAATTGATTAAGTTTCCTTGTCTGTTTCATATCCCTTATACATTTGTGTCATAAGCTTCCAATTAGAGTTCATAGGCACATTCCTTTCAAACCAAAGAGATAAAGCTGGTACTAACCTGGTTGCAAGTCCATGCTCTGCAACAGATTTCCTGTTATATCTGACATCTAAACATTTTAGTGGATCTGGGTTGAATTGACTTGTCTCTTCAGCTCATAAAATTTAATACACATCAAATTAATTGCAATGTGTCAGGGAAGAAAAGAGGAATTGCCCAGGATAGCTCAATGATATTTTCTTCTCATCATAAGAAAGAATGAGAGGAATGTACCAAAAATTAATGTTGAAATACTAACTATTGAAAAGCAAAATAGTAAAGTTATACACAAAAGGGAAAAAAAAACTAATACATTTATATGTATGTAAAACGTATATGTTCACACAGTTACATGTACGTAATGTACGAATTATTTTAACATCAAATGTAAACCATCGTCTCTTCTTCCTCTAGTTTACAGAATTTAGTCCCTTTCTGTAAGTGGAATTGCAACTAGGCAGTTTCTGAATACAGAAAACACGAATATTAGCCACTCAGAAAAATGTCCACACAGGTTCATTGAAAAGCCTTAGTTAGAAAATGAAAGAGATCATGATAAATATACTAATACAAGCTATAGTATAGAGAGAAACACTTCCAGCAGCCCTTTTTCATAAAGCGGTCTGCTAAACCAGCAATGAAGCATCCAGTGAAACTGGAGAGAGAGCATTTTTTAAAATGTTGAAAGGAAATCCTCTATGTACACAAAATTCACCTGTAGAAGTCTTTGCCACAAGGCTGGCACAGAGGTCAAAATCTTAGAGTGATCCAGCATAGGACTGAGCATTAATAAGAGGACAAAGAACAGCCGCACTTCCAGTTAATTAAGACTAAGATAACAACTGCCTTGGTGTTATTAATCCCCAGGCTTCTAAGCACTAGGTGTTACCTGAGTGGTTAGGATCAAAAAAGAAACTTTCCCTGTAAGAAGGTTATTGACCGTTGCAAGTTCTTAGACTTGTCTCTAAAACACTTAATAGTGTCCAATTTGTAGTATGGACTGGTTTGAACAAGTGTAGTATGTTCAATATTATTATATTTGGAAGGAGGATATGTATTTAATTTCAAATTACGACCTTTATTATTTAATTGTTGCTGAAACTCGTGTCTTTTATTTTCAAAACCCATTACAAAATTCAACGTCCTTTTATCTACAGCTTTAATTATAATAGGCTTCTTATTAGAAAGATCTTGTATGACATGGCTTTCTTTTCCACTAGTATTACTATATATTCAGATTAAATCTCATTTTATATTTACCCATCTGAACTAATTTAATGTACATCTGTACAAAATATATAGGAGGAGAAGTAAATGTAAGGAGAACTTATTTGTTACATATTCATTTGTTACAGTACACTCCTGGTCAGGACAATTTCCATTAGTATTTTCAGGGGAAGAAAAAAATATAAATAAAAGTCGAAATATATTTCTAGCATGATTTTCCAAAAATTCAACATTAATGAAAAAGTACTGATTTCTGTAACAAATACTATAAAAGTTTCCCCATTTAACAATTACACTAATAGAACTTAGGCTGACTAACATCTAGCGTCTTCTAGACAAACCTTGAGCCTGACAGCAATTTCCTTCTATGCTTACACGTTCTCGTATTACACCACTTCCTCTATTTTGTTCTGCTTAACCTGTATTTTTAAGTAGTACAACAGATCCTGGCCACTAATAGTTGTAACCTATCTGTGGCTGCATTTACTGACAGCCTCTGGTGCCAAGTAATGATTGAACCTTTACCACCAAAACCACGACACTCATCTCTTACTACTTGAATTAAAGAATATTGTTATATATAAGAAAGTAGTAGATTACAGTTATTGTGGAAAGTAAGTCATGGTCATGTAAACAAGGCCAGTATATCTTGCATTTCCCATGATTTAGTACGTTCGGAGGAATGTCCTGTCTCTGAGCTTTAAGAGCTCCTGTCACTTCCTAAGACCAACTTTATTACGAACGGCATCTATATGTCTCAGAAAGCGTGGGACCGTGATAGCCCTTAGTTACCGTAGAATGGCATTGCCCATCTTCTGATCAATGCTTTAGCTCCTCTCTTTCTTTCGTTGGCTGCCTTTCACTGCCAGCGAGATAGCTGTTTCCCTTGTGCCGGAGGAAGAGAGCTATCTCCACTTTGAAATGTCTGCAGAGCTTCTCCTCACGACCGGCCTGGGCTACAGAGCGGCTTGAGGCAAAGGTCAGGAACCGAAACACGGCTTGTTGTTCTGTGAAAAGCTGGTCTCAAGACAAGGAAAAGTTTCATTATTCTGGAAGCTTGTGCTGTTGAGGAAAGACGGGGTTTTACTCCCTGCTGACTAGGTTTTCCTGAAAGCTGACAGCTTCAACACAGGCTCCTCCGGGCTTTGGAGCCGGTCCCCAGCATAGAACCTATTCCTGGCTCTGCCTTCCCCCAGATACTGCGTGTTCCAAGAGATTCTTCAGGGATTACTCTAATGGCCCTGCAGTTCGTTGTGAGTTGGTTTTAAATCAAATAGCATTTCCTTAGCAATTCTATAGCAAAAGAAATAAAAGAATGAAATACCAGACAAAAGTAACCTTGTCTGGGTGCATACTGTGGAAAACATTGTCAGGCAATGCATTCTATGGAAAACTTACCTACCAGGTGCTGAACTATTCACTTGGACGTGCGGCATGCTATGAGCCAGTCCTTTTCTCAGAATCTTGTCAAAGCAGCATGACACTGTCTGAAGGCAAAAACCGCTCACACGGTTTGCCTTCAAGATCACCTGTGCTAACAGACGTTTGGGGCTTTTGGAGTCCTCGCAGCATTTTAGGGTTGCAAGCGGGCTAGCCAAGTTAATTAATTCCTTTGGACCACATCATTCATAAAGAAAAATGACATTCTTTTTCAAACAGCTGAGGTCTTGATTTTTTTTAAGTCCCTCAAACGTACAGACATGAATACATTTCTTTTTTATGAGCCTTCTGTCTTTCATGGCAATACTGTTATAATGTTCTTTGACAACTGACATTACTAGCATACCCGGCTCATTGTTCTTACCTTATGAGTTTTCCAAACTGACATTAGCCAACTAGCTGGACAAAGTGTACAATGTAATCCCTTACATAAACCTTCCAAATCTATATGAAGAAATACTGTGAATCACAGTGCCATAAATACTTATTGTCACTTATGCTTAAATACTTTTGACTCTTAGATGTAATCACAATGGACAGTCAGTTTAATGACCCTGAAAAGTAGCTATGATATTTGCAGAAATAGTTGATAGACATCCACAGTTTCCTTCCTTCCAGTTCATTTGTAATAGTGGCAAGGTGCCTGCTCAGGGGCTGCTCAGATCCCTATCCCTAACATAAAATGTAGTGGGTTTGCGTAAGTAGCTTGCCAGAAAGGGAAAATACGTCTTTTTGATAGTGCCCTATCATGTGCCAGCCCTGCCACATTGGTGCCACATGCCTCTTTTCAAAGGATTATATCGGTCCATATTTAGCTACAGAAAATAGCTTACATATTTCTTGTAAACAGCATATTTTCAAACCAGAAGTGTTGTGTATAGCTGGTTAACACATAATAAGAAGAATGGCAACTCCTAAATAAACAACATATGAGTATTTACCCTCTACCCCAATCAAGAAACAAATAGGACTTGAGAAAACGTAGGTGCAGTAGATGAGCCTAATACACGGGATTAAAGCCCGTGTCAGTAATTGTAAAAAGTCCATTACTGTCCCACAACTTGTGGCTAACTTGCATCTTCACTTGCTTGTAGTTTCGATGCAGTATCCAAATTGATTATCATTCATGATCATTTTATGCAGATCTGCCTCTCCTTGTGCAAGGTACATTCTTCAACCCCTTTTCATATTCTTACATGAAAAAATGAACAATTAACATCTGTACTATTGAAGGAGGTGCATGTGAATATTTATAAGAAAAGAACCTTCTCTAATTAAAACCTTACCAAAACAAAATTGCAATTGCTTGCAATCTGTTCTTGGGAAAAGAATGAGAAAATAAATTTTACCTATAGCACGAAGTAGTCACCCAGCCTAATGCACTACTGGATAGTATTCAAATATTTGGTGATGAGAGCAATTGCAGAACTTACATACTGGGAATTGAGCAGGTCTCTTCCACCCCTAGACAAAAGGAGTTGACCAGAGTTATGCCAACATACAGCATCAATGCAAGGCGCTAGCCTTGATCTCAAGTGTTATCTATACCTTATTTATGCAAATTATATAAATGTACATTTATATTTGGAACAAACACATTCTTGAGACAGATGAATGAATAGCTGAACGGAAGAATGAGTTATACATACATTTACATCAAAATCCAAACTTTCTGCCTAAAAGGCAGAGCATTTGAAACTGGGTTTTGGGAAGAGTCCTGTCTACTTTAATGCAGTATGAATTTGGGCTGGGCTGAAGAAAAAAATGTTGTATTGAAGTCTACAATAAATTCATGTTGGTCAGATGGAAGAAGTATCAGATGCTTCCAAATAGGAAGGAAGTAGTTTGTTCCCAGATAACTCGATGTTTAACCAATCCTTCCAACATCACTATAATGATATAATTTTCTTTATATCATTACAGCTGTAACTGCAAGAAGATAAAGTATTTGTTTACTGAATAGTCATATAAATGCTGACTACTGCCTTACATCTTTAGTCTTTAGACCTTCTTGTTCCTCCTCTGGCAGATTCCCAGAATATCCCGTACAGTATCTTGCAAAATGTCGTCTGGCCCAAAACAAAGTTCAGTGGTCCATCTCTTCTCCAGAGCTCGTTGAACTATTTGTCCAGAGTAGATTTCTCACTAACACCCGAGTACTCTAAGAGTTAAGAATCAAGTCTCTAAAAGGCGCCACTATTTTTAGATATTACAAACTCCTATTACACAGTTTCAAAAGTATTAGCCTTATCAGCTGTTCTTTAATGGAAGCAGCACTTACACAATTATGTCCGCCTTCTCCTAAAAGCTTGCAATCTATACAGCGAGGAAAAAAACCAACCCTGAAATGCTTGCTTTTCTTTTCCGTCCAGCATTCTTATTTCAGTAAAACTGCATTGTACACTAAATGGCAACAATTACCACATGCCACTGAAAGGCCAGACTGTAACCATTATTTTTTTTCAGCCTGCATTAAAATTTTAGCACAGGTACCTGAGCAAAACATAGGTCTGCAACTGTCACAACAGATGCACTGTATGCAATGGTCTATTAAACTAATAAAGATTAGTAAAGTAAGTGCAAAATTGTATAATGCTGTAGGGCTAATAAAATGTCTTCTAAAAGTGTAGCACTTATGATGCTGTCAGTCTATTGACTGGTGTGAGATAATAACTGCTTTTCTTGAAAGCTGAAAGTACTCAGCTTCTCACAAGTCCCAGCTCTTGGTGAGATAAATGATAAACATCTGGATTCGGGAGCAAGCCTTTACTCCCTGAGCATCTGGAACATTAGTGCAGGGACTCCAGAAAATGGAGAAAGGGCCGTTGGTTTTTGGCTTTCTTTTCCCACCCAAAAAAGGTACATGCTAGGCATGGCTGAAAGCAAGTCATATTAAAATAATGAGCATGTTTACTCTGTTTACGGCTAAGTAGGAAACCCAGAAGACATATTCCCAACGTAGAAGATAGCAGTCATATTGTAAAACTTATATCAGTACTTTCTACTGCAAATGATCTTGCCACAGGTATATTTACTGAAGTGTGATTTTCTTGTAAAAATCACATGCATTTCTCTTTAGAAATGTAACAATATTTCTAAATGTGACATGAGTGAAATTATTTTAGTTTGTCTCAAACTTTGCTTAGAAGGGAGGAGCTGCATTTGCTTAATAAGTCTGCTGCTTCTCCTGTTTCTCCCTATCTGATTACTAACCTCTCTGATACGGTCACTTTAAGTGGTAGCCCCTCATTATTTTAGTTATATCTTGATGCAAGCAGGAGCAAGGAGCAGACAGAAGCAGCACATAAGATATCTATGAAAGATAGGCCTTTTACTAGGGATCAAATGACTTCAGAGGATCCATGCCAGAACAGCAACACCTATGACACGTAATTGCCCCCAGCACAGACAGCAGGTTGTGAGAGACATCCACCTTACGCTCTTCCTGCTCTTTTGGAGCAACCACATCATCAGCCTAAAGCCAGTAAAACAGCCGAGATGATAACCCACAGGTCCTGTCTGTGTCTTTTCTTATTATCGCACCTATTCAGTCTGAAGCTGCAGTCACAGTTGAGTATGGGACAAGGTGTAGAAAGCCAAGTCTCAGAAAGACAAACCAGCAGAGCTTCAAACAGCTGACAATACTCTCACTTCATGTGAGCTCAGCGCTGAACGGGGGCTTTTTCAAAGCATCTGTGACTCATCTCTGCAGTCATCTAGCTTCAAAGTGCTCGCTTCCCTGTTTATGCCAGCCTTACCAGAGCACCGCACAGGTGTGAGACAGCTGTGGGCCACTCTGTCAAAGTGCTGCCACCTGTTTCTACGCCGTGCAACCATACGTCCCAGAACAGGTTACTCACTAAATTTCGGAGCCCTCTTTATGGCATAAACAGAGCAATGGGAATTCCACCAGAGAAAGTACCAGAAAAGATTAAAAAAAGTAATGACAAATGCTTCTTGAAACTGCCTTTAAAATTGTGTCCTGCATTAACTTAGCAGCATGATCAATTACTAGCTTTGTATAATATGGATGTACTTGTGTATAGGCACACAGTCCAAATTTCAGAGGAAAAGCTGACATGAGTTAATATCCTAATGTTCAATCTATCATTCACGGAGCGCAACTCTGTGCACTAAAACCACCTTTCACCATTAAGGAAAGCAATAGCAAATTGGCTGATTAGCATAAATGTACAACTATGTTGTCTCTTAAGACCTATTATCATGCTTTCCAAATGTAGTTGTTTCAGTTGTTAAATTTATGAATTCTCCTGATTTTTTTTAATATATAAATCTTGGCACCTCTATCACACATGCTATGATTCCCAGTAGGTAGGAAAGCCCTGAGCAAATATAAAATGAACTTTTAAAAAAATATATGAATCTGGGGAAAAAAAATACAGCAAACCAGAAACGCAATTAGTGTTGGTAACAGTCTCAAATAAACCTTGGATTGGGAAATTTACTGAATTTAATCCAGTGAGATTTTGTTATGCCTTGATGGAAACTACAGAAAGCAAATAATAAATTAGTCTCTTCAGTCTTTCAATTCTAAACTAAAATAGTGCTCCACTTCTGATACAGAACGACAAAAAAATGTATATTGATGTTCATAAGACTATTCTGCTTCTAAAAAAAACCTAATAAATAATCAGACTATTATCACTGAAATTCAAATGTGCCGATCAGCTGAATTCAAGAGGTCCTTTCCCGTGAAAAGGCAAAGAAGCCCTGGCACAAGTCATTTCAATGACTTAAATAGAACCACTTGAATAAGTGAGAATCTCCCAACTGGGCCAGAGCTTTCTCAGCACTACGTTGTAAATTATAAAAAGATATACTGTACTGTATCTGTGCCATTAGGCATAGTTCAGCTGTTGAAAATTGTACTGTTGGTACCTCTTTCATCATCCAGTGAGAACGTATCTAAGATAATGAAACCATACATTACCCTTTGAGATTTACAAATCTGACACCACATGCAATGTCTGCTCTCCCTTCTTTAAATTAATATAGAGAGAGAGGTCTCTTTGTGTGTTGAAAATCTTTTCTCTCAACTCTCCATAATTTTAGAGGTCATTTAATGAACAGAGTCATGATTTGATAGAATCCTCCTCCCATTGTAACTAATCTAATAAGTATTTAACATTTTAGGTAGTACTGTGCTATCTGTATGACTGTGCAATGAGGCTGCCACTTATCCCGAAGACAAAAACCAGACTGGCAGGGAAGCAGCAGTTTGGCTTAACTTCACATACTCGCCTGTTGGAGAATTTCAAGTCATTCTTCATATCTTTAGTGAGCTCATTCATTCAGGAGAAAAGGCCTGCGTTTGGCAACTGATTTAGGGAGTACATATTTCTCTGATGTTCTAGGGAGTACTAATTTGTGCCTTGTAAATTATACAAAGTACCTATCATGCAGTAAACAGGTAAATGGAAGAGAAGGTCAGTAGTGTTTGAATGAATGTTCTGATGAAGATTTCTCGTCTGATATTTTAATTGCTCCCCTCCGATGCATTCAAAAGGCATGATTTTTTTTTTTTTTAATAATGGTGAAAATATAGTCACTTTTTAACTCCCTCTGCTTGATCAACAAAATCAAGTTCAAATTTTGTGTATTCACCTGTAAGGCTCCTCATAGCTCTGTCCTGCAATACTAACTTATTTCTTCTCTCTCTCCTCTCCTTGCTCCTTCAGACCCATTAAGCTGCAGGGCTTTTTCCTGATCTTTTCCCATTTTCCATGACCAGTATGGCATCATTTTTCAGTTTGCAGAACAGTATTTGTAGTGGTATTCTGACTCTAGTCTTAATAATTTGCCTGGTTATTTACATGGTGTACACATGTGGCTCCAGTATTGGGTATGTTTTGCCCAGCAGACTAATGCTACCTATCGTTTCTACTGCTTACAGAAACCCTTTGTCAGAGCTTGATCCTATTAGCAGAGCAAAGCAGCATATTTTTTAATGACAGGGGGATGAAAGGAACAGGTTAGCAGCTGTGTCCAGATTGCAGCTCTGTAAATCCACTTGTACAGTTTACCACAGAAGATTGGAGGGTTTCAGCCAGTGGTTTGAATCACAGCTCATGACTCCAGGATTTTATAAGAAGTTTTGAGGAAGAGGCTACAGATTTTTTTCCGGAAGACATTCACAGCCACCTCCATGTGGGGATCAGTCCTAAGACAGAGTGAATTTTGTTTAGACTCACAGCTAATGTCCACTTTAAACAGCTTACTGAGCCCTGGGCAAAGACCCAGAACTCTGCAGGTCACTTTACTACTGCTACAGAGAGTAGTGACTGAACCCCCTTCCCTGGAAACCTCAAAGACATTTGTCTTGAAAATTCTGATTTTCAGAATTTTTAAGAGGCTACTGGTCTAGTAAGGACAAGGAATTCTGTCCTTCAACCTGTTTTATAGATGCAGGCTTCTTTTCAGTAGGTTACAAATTAAATTCCCCAACACACACAGACTATTCAGTAATTCACCACAGCTTTTCAATCATAACTCACAGTATGTGAAGTAGTTCTCCACAGGAACGAAGGATTTTCAGAAAACAAAGTACAGATACAGTTTATTCTGTCTTTGAGCAAAGGCTGGACATGATGGCCTCTTGAAGGCCTTTTTATGCTTTGTTTAAAATATTTACTCATTTTTCATCCAGTATATTTCGCAAATACAGGACTTCAAAGACTACCGTTTCCCAATAGTAAAAATATTCATCAGGCAGCTTCCTTTCAAACAGGAAGATGTTACCCAATTATCACACTCATCAGGACATCTAACCAGAGGTTTGAAGCCTGTAATAAAGATAATCTGCACGACAAACCCTCACGCATTCTCCACTCACTGTAGATGACTTCTGCTGTGAGCCACTTCTATTTCTTTTGATACGAAACTTCCCTGGGAGACGAAATAACAGGTATGCCTACTTACATGCTGATTGTCTGCATCAATTCACTGAAACCTGTGGGAGACATGCAGCACAACAAAATTGCTTACAATAAACAGCTTGTTAAAGAAGTCTGCATAACTTCCCTCTTATTTCTCCCCCACTTCCCCACATACTCCCCTCCGGTATGCAAGTGGAGCCCTCAGATTACAGGGAAGGAGGCCAGGGAAAGTTCAACAAAATCCAGGATGTTAAACCTCTGGATTTCTAAATTGTCTGCTCCCGAAGCTTGAATGCAGGCAGCAGCCAGCTCAAACTCAAAATCCACCCACAGATACTATTATCAGTGCACAAACTGAAAGGGAACGTGGAGATGACCTGCTTTAGGTAGACAGCAGAATGAGGAGCAGAAGCCAAGAAATAAAGCACACCTTCAGGAAATGCCCACTGGTGGCGACTGCCTTCCCTGTGACTGGTGCCCACGTTATTTATTCCCAAGCCCATTCAAAAAACATAATACAAATGTGAGGATTGAAATCAGTACCACAGTTGGAAAGAGAGAGGAAGGCAAGCATTGTATTATCCAGACTAGACTGCTGTAATTCAGTCCAATCAAGGCATTCCAGATGATTTGGTATTGAGGGGAGGACTGCTGATTTGTTTAAAGAAGGGAATGAGTTCTCAGCATTTATTATTTACTTTGTACTTTATTTATACTGATACGCACAAATTATTACATGAAAACCTTATACCTGCAGTGCTGAAGATCTTTTGCCTGGGATAGTTAAAAAATAAGGTAAACCCAAATAGCTTTTGCTCTTGTTAATCTTAAAACACAAATTGGCTAAAACATTCTGTGTTTGCCTTAAGATAATGCTGCGTAAAGACTATTTAAAACGACATAGGTACTCTTTCCTGGGGACCTCCCGCTGGCTCCTGGCACTTCAACCTCGCAATGTGCAAGGCCGGTTTGTTTTGTTTGTGCAATTAGTCATGTTACTTAGCAATACAAAAAGTGCTTTTTACACTAGACTCTAGGGAATAAAATATGCAGGATTCATGAGATACAAAACACATAAAAATTCATTTCCTGAGCAGAAGCACTGCAACATTGTGTAGCAAAAACTATTACCTTTTTCATTGTGTTTGTAATAAAGAACTCAAGCAACCATGCCCTTCAGGGCTGGGCTCCTCACCACTTCACTTGAACTCAGCCTCAGCATTCAGCCATGGCATGTGAAGTTAATTACTCTGGGCATTGGGGCTCTGAACAGAAGAATGACCCTATTTGCAGCTCCGTGTACTGTGTACCACGCTACAGTGAATTCTTTCAGTACCTACACATCGCACACTCAGTGACTCTGAATGGAGTAATAATTCTAGCACTCTGGAGGGAAGCTCAACTGCCATCTCATTTTTGCAGGGACACTTGTCTTCCCAGGTAACCATTTAATGGGGGCTGACATCAGTCCACATTCAGTCACTGTCACCCTCCCAGTTCAAATGGCATGAAAATCCAAGGGTTACAGCTTTCAGAAACCATCACACAAGAGGGCAGGCTTGGAAACAATTTCTGAGCCTGAATCTTATGAACCTGAGGCCTTTCGACCAGCTTTCATGATAAGGACATCAGAATTATGTAGATTCAAAAATCTGCGGTTGTAAATGACTCCTCATCTAGGGAACCAAACTCTGTCTGCAGGAGACCTGGTTTACATCATTTGGCAAGATGGCTGACTCACTGAGCAGCTGAATATTTTCATAGAAACTGTGTAGCTGGGGAAAAAATAAAGTAATTTAACAAAAAAGCCCATTAGACATGATTACTTGCCAAATACCTAACTACTCTCAGTTACTGTTGGGGTGAGAAGTTTCAGCAGCTTTGAAAAATACGTGAAAAAATACGCTGACCCTCTACAATTGCAAAGAAAATATCCTACGTGTGCTGAGGTGGCTGACTTTATCTGACATAATCAAAAATTATGTCAGATGGTGTGATGTATGTCTGGTCAACAGTAATACTAATCTGGAAGGCGAATAAAATAAGTGAGAAAAGATCTGTGCCCAGTAAAAATCAGTTGCAAATCTGACTCAAAGAATAGAGGCGTTTAGTTTCTTTAGCAGGATTTGTACCATATTATTTGTTAACATCATGATACACCTTCAACTTGAAGTGAAGTCCTTATCACCAGCAGTTGTAGGAAACTGAATAGTCCCTTTGAGGCAGAGGAAGGGAGCTGGGCAGTTATTTCTTGGGATATTCTTTCATTTTATACCAATGTAAGGCAATATTTTGCAGATTGTTTTTCTTCAATACTTCTTGGCTTCTTTTCTTTTTTTATTTCCTAATGTTGGTTCATTAATTGATTTATTCATTCATTTAAGTCTAACCTAGGAATAGGTTATTTTGCAGTTTCTAATTTTAATTCATCAGATACAAATTTTGCATAATCATGTAGAGAGAACAGAGCACAGAGACAAATTATGAATTTGCTTTTGAATATTGCCTTAGTTCTAAATAGGATAGCAAAATAAATTATAGATTCAGTTGTTAACTGATAAGACCTGCACCAGTCACCTAGGTCATTTTTAAGCATGGCTCCCATTTACTAATATTCATTTGCCAGGATTCACACACAGACCTTTGCTAATATGATATCCAGCTCTAACAGAAGAAATGGGATTTGACTGGGTCTAGATAAAAATACACTTGTTCTCTTACTGATACCTATGTATGTGCTGGGATGGGTTGCACTCAGAGATGAATTAGGTGAATCTAAAAGGAAGAACATTAAATGTTCTACCTTTTGGAAACTGTTCTTGCTTTTGTACTGCCCACATCAAGTAACTGTCTATGACTTCCAACAGAAGAAGGATGTTCTTGATATGCTCATTCAGATACCATGTGCTCAATAGCTGAAAAGAAGTAGGCTGGTTTGTGGCAATTAAAGGGCACTTCTTTTCTGGTTATTAACTCAGTATCACCATTTATTTCTGTTAGAATTTTCTGGGCCCCATGAAGCTGCAATTTATTTTTTTTTTTAAAGAGAATGCGAGGAAGTGTGTTATTATGAGCAAAAATTTTGCCTGAGACTTTCAAAATTCTACAAATCCTCTCCCAGATCTCCTGAAGTATCAGCAGGGACAGAATCCTCCTCTCTCTTTCGTTTGTTCATTCATTTGTTCTTTTATTCTCAAGCTCTGAGCCATTTTTATTTCCCAGCACAAAATCTGAAGCTCCTAAACAGACAGCCATGAAGGTGATACTTTAAGAAAGCTAGAGAGTAGGTCTAGTAGAGATGTGGAATGGTTTTGCTTGAATTGACAGTTTAATGTGCAGAACTTCCATGTGACCCAGACAGAAAAGGAAACATCAAGTTTTTCCTGACGTGCTCTGCGAAGTCACTAGAAGGTTTATAAGGGGATAATTTGCCTATTGAGACACATGTGCTTCCATAAAATATTACACAGTTGCTGCAGCATTAAGAGAACTAAAGCATACAGGGGGAGTTTTGGTCTCACCTTTTGGGGTTTTTTTCTCCAAAGCATAAACCTCCTGTAATTTCTTTTCTGCTTTACTATGGAACTGTTACAATAATCCAGATTACAAAGTTTCAGACGAATCTCTGTAAATTTATATCCTGCTTAGTCATGAATTGTTATAGTCAGTGCTGATCTCAGTGAGTACACTGTTGAGATAAACAGTGTTCAATGTGACGTCTCTTTAAGATGTATTCTTTTTGATTATTTAGTAGTTGTTACAGTCAGTGGCTTGGTTGTATGACAATATTTGTTCTTTCACATGGATAACTAAAACATTAAAGTTAGAGACTAAAGACTAGAGGGTTGCAGTTTACAGCATATGATACTTCTAGGAGAATTCTTAAGATTAATATCGATTTGTGAATACACTCCTGAAAGTTTTGTACCTTTGCACATTTCCAGCACTGCCAGGCAGTTGTCTGAATAATCATCAATAATATTGAACTAGTTATATCATCTGACGGATTTTAGCTTTCCCTATTTCTGTTGAAAATTGACCTTTATTTTTAATGTATTTCTAACTGTCCTAGTTTACTTGTAAGAAGCCAAGATTTTTTTTTTTATTAAATCAAATCTGGTCACATAAATAAGTGTCATAGTCTGTCAAGCATAAACCATATTACTCATTAATTAATATTAATATTTTAGCCATTCCAAAGGTTTTTAATGCTCCAATTAAGATATGTAATCACTTGGTGGATTTTGAATATGTTTAGGATATTTAAATTAATGAATTTGCTGTGTCACTTACCAGCAAATTTTCACAGAAAAGTCATCTCATGGGATCTAATTACAAAGAAAATCATTCTAAGTATATTGAGATGAAGTGTTTGAAAACTGATCAATAACTTCCAGAATTAAATTCAGTTTATGTCACGCTTTGTGTGACAAGCTCACTGGATCTTGAACTCCGCAGAGTTTTGAAACAACATTGAAAGGTTAACTTTAAAGAAAACACACTTGCAAGCCTCCCAGATTATAGGAGAAAATCAAATGCCATCTCTCCATAATCTCACAGAGCAGCTACTGAATCCAAATGAAAGGCAAATTTACTGATTTAAGAAGCAGCCGATACGTGAGTGTGTTCTGCAGCAGTGCAGCAATTGCTGATGGAAAGATCCTTTGCAGTTTCTCTTCTCTGAAACAGCAGTAATTGAGCTTCAGAAAAACAAGATCTGGTTAATATTTTGAAATCTTAGAGGAAAGTTATTTCCTCTAACATAAAACCAAATTCCTAAAAAGCAAGTGTAGAGAAAGGAGGAACTCACATAGCAGAGTCCCTGCTAGGGCTCCGATCCGGGGAGGTGGAAGTCCCCTCAGAGCAGCACACTGACATGCAGGCTCCCATTCTCAATATGCCATGGACTATTTACCCACTTGAACCACTTTATCCCTTCTCTTCCCATTCACTTTGCTGATGAAAGGCAAAGAAGGAGCATTTTCGTAAGAACTTTCCATTTTAGTAAACCATCATACCACACAACTGTAACTTCCCAGGTACACAAGGAGTTTGTTAATAGAGACAGAGGGCCTCTCTTCCTAGTACATATTAAAACATGCGTTAAGCCTAACGACTGCTATCCAGCCCAGGGGGAATCCTAGACACAAGGGATCAATTCCCAGGAGAGTGGTGGAGACTCACTTTTAGGTCAGATCTGCAGAATTTGTTCCCCCAGTTTCAATATTTTAATACCCTTCACAAAGTATAAATATGGTAGCATTAAAAGTTGTATAATGATAAGTCTTTATTGAAGTACATAAAATCTACCGCTGATTCATGGAATGTGCTATTTCTGCCAGGAATGAAAATGATGTGTTGATTTCAATGGAACTATTCTTACTTGCACCAGCTGCAGATCAGGTTCAGGATATGTAGAAGTGCCATTATTAGGCATAGTGTTTACATATGACATTTTTTTATTATTGCTCATCACTGATGCACATACCCTTTCCTTTTCTACTGCCATGATATCTAGAAGGATGAAAAATTAAATAGAAGTAGCCATTTTACTGCTGTGCTCGTCCTTGTTCTCTTTGTTCTTAAGAATATTGAGCAATATGCTTTTTTCCTACATGTTTTTCAACTCTATTATAGAGCATCAAGCTATATTCATAGAAATGATAGTCAAAATATGACAGAAATAAAGTCACTGTTTGTGAATAGCTTGGTCTGTTTTTACTGAAAAAAACACAGTGTACATCAGAACAAAAAAAAAAAAGAAAAAATAAGAAAAAGAAAAAAGAAAAAAAAAAGCAAAAAGAAAAAAAAGAAGACGCTGTTGACAGGTGAACGGAGGAAATAATTTGTTGTAGGAAGGTTTTAAGCCCTGAGGATTTATTTGTACCTGCCGGGTTAGAGATGGCCAAAGAGCAGAAATAATGATCAGACAGACAAAAACACAACCACAAATAAGTCTGTGCCATTGCTCCTGGCAACTGTTCATTATTTAAAACAATTCCACTTTGAAGAGAAGCAAAATGCTTGAGACCTGCTCTTTGTATAAAGGTAATGGAAGACTCTGTTTAAAGATCGAGCATCCTGAGAGATCTTTGAAGGTAAAAGGCAGTCTTCCAGAAACATCTCTTGTGATAGGTATTTGGAAACAGGATGTGATTTGTTTAAAGTAAATCAAAAGTGTTCAAAAAACTGCAGGTCTCTTATCTATAGCAGTTCACAAGGGGTTGTAGGTATCCATGTCATTTTGGTGCCATTTACTGAACCTAACCATTCAATTTAAATACTGATATGATTTACATACTCAGCGGGCCAAGTTTATTCAAAGGATGTAAATAGGCTAGTAAATGTTGCACTTTGTTAGAAGGGAGGGGGAAAATGGCACACATGCAAGCTTTTCATCATATCCACCAGAGAATGAATCAGAAGCGATAGGGACAACCTTGATTCCGAGGGATTGCATGTGACCCTTCATACGTTCAAAAAGGTTATTTGAATATCCCACGGGCACAAATATAACTAGCCCCTTCACTCGGGGAGTAAATAGTTTTTATAGCATCATTGAGCTGCTAGTCGCCTATTTTCCACCATGAAAAAATGCACAGGGAGCTATTAGATTTGTTTAATCTTTTTATTCTGGCTACTCTGTGTTTATGTTAATTTAACATGCTTACTTGAAGAACAACAAACTGCCCAAATACAAGATGCAAGGAGCTTGCATGCAAGGAGACGGGGCAACGATATTTGCTACCACCTTCTTTTTCTTCTTCCTTTTAACTTTTGGACGACCACGTTGCAACCGAATAGTTTATCAGACTGAGACATCAAGTTGTGTTACTGCCTGATGTGATGTGGCACAGCCCATGAGGTACTTGAGAGTCAAGTTTGACTTCTCCATTTTGACAGCAGCCACCCAGCCCCAGCGCAGGTTGCTTTTAGTCTCTTTGCTTACTTTGCTTGGTTGGTATCACACTAACACTTCTTTGAGTGTTCGATAACACCAGCAGAGCCAAAGTCACAAGCTTGTGACGACACTTCCAGTACTTCCAGTACTCAATGCTACATGACTACACTGGTGTCTGTATGGTTTTTTTAGACCCTTCATTTTAAAGAATAACAGAAAAACCATAAATGTATGTTTTTTCCCAATTCCGTATCATGCTTAATAATGCATGCTAACTACACTGTCATCTCCAGGCAAGTGCATATACAGAATTTAGGTTAGCAAAAACAGTAGGTCTGCAACTCCTGCAAGAACATTCCCTTCCAATTCCTTTGTTCAGCGTAAGTCACCAGCAGCACCCTTCCACCCTACAATTACCACTGGGATGCCCTGCAACATTACAATGGTCTTATTACACACAACCACCGGCACTTTTCTCTTCCCATACAACGCATGTTTATTTAAAACTCATTTCCTCCAGGTGACACTGAATTTACAGGCACAGAAACTTGTGCAGTTGAAGAGATAGCACTCCTCTCTCCTGTTGTTTGTAGGTTTCAGTTTTAAGTGAATAAAAGCAAGTCTGTGTAGTTTGAAGTCCCTAGGAATTCTCTCAACTGCGAAGAAAGAAGCTCATGTTGCTGAGGTGACAGCATACAGATAAAACTAATATTCAGGAGATAAAATACTAGCGAAACCTCAAATGGTTCAATTTGTTGCATTATTTTTATTATTTGCAGCTGAGAATGATGTTACATAAATGAATTATACCTAGTATTTTTAACTGTAGTTCATATCTGGTCCCAGTCTTGTGTGAATGTCGCTGAAAGTATCACTTTTAGCACACAGTCTAAAGGTTTCTTTGTAGTATAATAAAAAAATATATTCAAGTAATTTTTTTGCCATTAAAAACAAATATTTAAATAATTTTGACCTTCTTTTTAATTATGTATAACAGTGCCCACTTTCATCCTCAGACAAGCCCCATGCTTCGAAGATCAGCTTTGCCCAAGGTCTGCAGGCAATTCTGAGCAAGTGTTTGAAGACCCCTGAAAATGAGCCTAACGTTACTTGCCTCCAGGGTGGTTATCACAGTTATACTCTCGTCTAGTGCTCATGCTAAAGAATTAACCCTATTACCATACAGGAATGACTTCTGAGTGGCTGCAGCTGAATTAAAAGAACAAAGGGAGCTGGATTTTATAAATTTCGTAAGGGATTTTAGTGGGTCAAATGCAGGGAAGGGGACTGAGAACGGCATAGATCAGTCCTGTAAATAAGAGAGCATAGCAGGTTACTTGTTTGCAAATTTAATTGCCTCGCTTGGGAAAAGAAGTTAGGGTAATGTTTGCAATGGAAGCATTTTTGCTGAAACCTCTTCCCATCCATCAATCTTTTCCTCAGCAATATGGGGAGTTTGTTTTCATGAGCTCCAAAATCTATTTTATTGTTATAAAATGTAGAAGCAGGGATTACTTAGGGTCTGCTTTCACTAAGTTTGATGTGTGGGGGATTTTTTTAAAGAAACGAACCCTTCAGCTTTTCTTTGCCTTGCAATTGCCTAACTTAACCGAGGTCACAAGGACAAACTGAGTTTTAAAAAGGAAGTGTACGTAGTTCTGAGGATCTGGGCACTGCTGTGCAGTTGCATGATCTCATCATCCACAACCTCATCCTTTCCCACAGCCCTTCACTGACTTTGCCACTTTCTCCTGCCGTCCTTGTCGAGCAGGGTGTGAGAAGAGGACAGGCGCTCTGTCCGCACTCATCCCACGAAGCACAGCCAGCCTCTCCAGTACCATGTCCATCACGGAACAAGAAGGTTCTTCCTTTCTCTTCCGCTCTTCCTTCTGTCATTTAGTTATTAAACTGACAGAAATGCATCAAGCAATAAGTACAACAGGAGTAACTGGAATCGGGTTATTTGCGTGCATTCAGCAAACTCAAGACATATGAGGAATGAAAGCAGAAACAGATCCATGTAACAAGGGTAGTTTAATTGACTTCTGGGGCCAGATGTGGCCCTACTGCAATTTCATTGACTTTTGTGATGAATATGGTCTAGAGTGAATATGGTCTGTAGAGACATTAGTCCTCTAGGAGAAAATGACAGCTTCTCATCAGCCCGTATTTTGCTTTCTGGAAAACTGGCTATGTCTTGAGAGCATGGAAGAGGGCATGAAACAAAAGGAAAAAGAGCAATTACCAGTCCAGGTGGATATAATTAGGCCTAAATCAATGTGATGATAGAAATTAAGTGCCTCATTTTTATAAGATAGGAAACTGTGCAAGACATAAACAAATTAGAGAATTATTTTTTTTTACAGTAATAGAGGCTCCTTGGAAAGTAAACAAACAGTGAGCACTAGGAAGGTTTATGTCACAGCACTAATTAAAATCCTAGCCAAGAAAGAGAAAAATACCTTGGATTTAACAAGAGCAATAAAAACATTTTTAAAAGAACATATGGACAAGCCTTCTGACAAAAATGCTTAGATTATTACAGGAAAAAATATGGAATAAATATGTGTGTGCAGAAGAAGGAAAATATGTCCTAATGAGAATTTAGAATTGAGGAACAAGGTTGCCAGGACAGTTTTAGCAAATGCAAGAACTGAGGATCTCTTTAAGCATTCGACTGCCTCCTAGTCACAGCCTTGGAAACACTCTCATGGCTCCAGTACAGACCATTAATGGGCCAGATTCTCCACCTTTACTAACTGCATCTGGAGCTGTCAGCCTGTGACTCCTCCAGGGGACAGAGAAGGAAACAGCATCATAAATCTCAGTAGATCTAAAACAGTAGAAGACTTCAACATACGTTTGTTAGCTAAACTGGAACAAAGGAGGTGCGGATGAATGTTCCCATCTCCAGATGTGCAAGAGAGGTGCTACTCTCCGACAGGAGGATAGTAACAGCTAACTGGCAGGGTATGAGGCATGTTAACCTCTCCCACCATCTCAGCTGGTTGGAAGGATTAACTTGAAGTCCTGAGGTGGCATAAAAGTGATTAAACACTCACCCATTTAAACCTAAAGTCCCCACAGTTTTTATGAGGTTAAATCTAAGCCAAGCCTTTACTGCTGAAAAGAAAAAAAGTGTCAGAAAGAAATGCATTTCTTTTGATAGGCATGAAATTCATTAAAAGGCATGATTTTATTAATGAACAGTAGTTGTTATTTGAATTGATTGCTGAACATCTTTAAAACCTTTTATTATACATTGGTTGGAATTCGGCTATTGGTCTATGTTGTCTCATTGTGACTGTCCAGATGAGTCAGCCAGTATTACCTTGGTTGGATGACTACACAAGAAATTCTTTAGTTTTATTCACTAATACCAACTTTAGAGTTAGTTCCCTCAACACTTCTTATTTTTTGTGAACTTCTGCAAAATAGGTTTTGTGAATGTTCCTGTACAGTGAACACTGAAAAATTGTGGTCCAATTCAGATTTGTGTGTGTGTGTGTGTTGAGTTGCTCTCCTGATTTTAATCATTAAATAAAAAAAACCCAGAAATTTTAGATAGCTGCATTCTAAATGTGGTGGGTTGACCCTGGCTGGATGCCAGGTGCCCGCCAAATCCACTCTATCACCCCCCTCCTCAGCGGGACAGGGAAGAGAAAATATAACGAAAAGCTCATGGGTCGAGATAAGGACAGGGAGAGACCACTTAGCAATTAACATCATGGGCAAAACAGACTCGACTTGGGGTAAAATTAATTTAATTTATTGCCAAGAAAAATCAGAGCAGAATAATGAGAAAATAAAACCAAGTCTTAAAAACACCTTCCCCCCACCCCTCCCTTCTTCCCGGGCTCAACTTCACTCCCAAATTCTCTACCTCCTCCCTGCCCCAAGCGGCACAGGGGGACGGGGAATGGGGGTTGCGGTCAGTTCATCACACGTTGTCTCTGCCGCTCCTTCCTCCTCAGGGGAAGGACTCCTCACACTCTTCCCCTGCTCCAGCGTGGGGTCCCTCCCACAGGAGACAGTTCTCCATGAACTTCTCCAAACGTGGGTCTTCCCACAGGCTGCAGTTCTTCACGAACTGCTCCAGCGTGGGTCCCTTCCACGGGGTGCAGTCCTTCAGGAACGGACTGCTCCAGCATGGGTCCCCCTGCGGGGTCACAAGTCCTGCCAGCAAATGTGCTTCAGCATGACCTCCTCTCTCTCCATTCGTCCACAGGTCCTGCCAGGAGTCTGTTCCAGCATGGGCTTCCCATGGAATCACAACCTCCTTCAGGCATCCACCTGCTCCAGCATGGGGTCCTTCATGGGCTTCAGGTGGATATCTGCTCCACTGGGGACCTCCATAGTCTGCGGAGGGACAGTCTCCCTCACCATGGTCTTCACCACAGGCTGCAGGGGAATCTCTGCTCTGATGCCTGGAGCACCTCCTCCCCCTCCTTCCTCACTGACCTTGGTGTCTGCAGAGTTGTTGCTCTCACATCTCACTCCTCTCTCTGCTGCTGTTGTCTCGCAGAAGGTTTTTTTTCCCCTTCTTAACTATGTTACCCCAGAGGCGCTACCACTGTCGCTGATGGGCTCGGCCTTGGCCAGTGGTGGGTCTGTCTTGGAGCCGGCTGGCATTGGCTCTATCAGACATAGGGGAAGCTTCTAGCAGCTTCTCACAGAAGCCACCCCTCTAGACCCTCCACTACCGAAACCTTGCCACACAAATCCAATACACTAAATCACATAAACATCAGAAAATAACAAATGCTGGAAATTAATTTACTTTGGAGAGGGAATCCCTCATCACGTTTGGATCACTTTCTCTTTTTTTAATCCAAGAACCAGTGACTATTAACTAATGTTAACTCTATTTGAAAGATGAATGCATGGTTACTAAAACAGAATTATATTTCAAAACAAAATAAAAATGATCAAGTGTAAGGTATGCCAATTAGGGAATGATTTCTCCTTGATATATCAATCATAAAACACTTAAAAAATTGGTGATGAATAAATGGGAAAAAGCATGGTAAATTAAGTAGGGATGATCAGGTAGGGTAAGTACATGAGAAACAAATAGGAGATGCTTGGAGAACATTTTTTTACCTGAACAATTTTTGGATTACTCAAGGGAGAAGTCAAAGACTGATGCTACTAGGCTTAGAAAAGAAAATTCTTAATGGGGGAGGAGATTTATTGGAAGTAAAGAACAGAACTAACTGAGACTTGCACCAATGTCACCAGAACTTACCGAAGCTTTCTTTTGTATTCCGCAGTCACAGAAGGAGACTGGCTACACTGTTCCCCAGATCCAAAGAGTGTTTGCATCCAATATTGTGTTAGCTTGCTTTCTCCCCAAGCTCTCTTAACTTGCTTCAGCTGCCCAAATATAGGTCTATACTACAGTTTGAAGTATCTTAGGGTATAAAAGGTACCCACATGGGACTAGCAGACATGAGACCACTGGAAGATCTACATCCCTCACAATGATGACTCGAGGCAGGATGTTCAAGGATATCTATTTATTTAACTGAAGCAAGTCTGTTGTCCCTATGATCTTTCAAGCTGTCCACACTAAAGTTCTAGGCTTTCTGCATTTCATGTGTTGTTTTCCTGCTGGCAAAAGTTCTGGCCTCCTTTTGTTATACTCAAGGGTCATTACCCAGGTTTTATGATGCACTGAGACTTCTTCCTCACATCTTTTCAGCAAATCTTTCAAAAGGTGCTGCGTCAGAAAATGTATATTGAGTCCACATATAATGAGAATTGCTCGTGATACAACCTTAAGTATATATATGTATCTCCTGCTGATAAGGGATGCTCAGTACAATGCATCACATTAGGGAGTACAATTTGCTCATGTTACTTAATGTCATGTATGTCACGGGGGCCACAGAGTATTAACACAAGAGCACAAGAGTATTCTAGAGCACAAGTCCTATGAGGAGCGGCTGAGGGAACTGGGGTTGTTTAGCCTGGAGAAAAGGAGACTGAGGGGAGGCCTTATCGCTCTCTAGAACTACCTGAAAAGAGGTTGTACGGAGGTGGGGGTCGGTCTCTTCTCCCAAGTAACAAGCAATAGGACAAGAGGAAATGGCCTCAAGTTGCGCCAGGGGAGGTTTAGACTGGATATTAGGAAAAATTTCTTCACTGGGAGGGTTGTCAAGCACTGGAACAGGCTGCCCAGGGAAGTGGTTGAGTCACCATCCCTGGAGGTATTTAAAAAATGTGTAGATGTGGCGCTTAGGGACATGGTTTAGTGGTGGACTTGGCAGTGCTGGGTTAACAGTTGGACTTGATGTTCTTAAAGGACTCTTCCAACCTAAATGATTCTATGCTTCTATGATTCTATGAACAGTTAAGTAGTTGAAGCCTATAAGTTGAAGTTGATTAAAACCTCTTTATCAAAAGATTTTTGTAGAAAAAAAGAAAACTTAATTTTCCCAGGGAATTTGTATTTTCCAAAGACTGAAAAGTATAGTTCATTTAGTTGAAAATCCTCAGTGTTTTTAACAAAAAATAAAACATTATCATTTTTACTAAAAGCTAAAGCCATTTCATTGACAACTAAAACTGTCAATCTTTTCCTTTTTTTTTTTCTTAATTTAAATAATTAGAAATCAGTGAATGTTCAGGAAGACTTGGTCTTTTGTTTGCTTTCTTTCTCTCCTTTATCTCTTCCCCACCTCTGTGTTCACCGACATAAATTCATCTAAAACTGAGACCATCATTTTAATTTCTAAGTTTTAATTTTGACTGACACTTTGACCATCAGATTTATTTTACAATTCTTTAATAAAGGCAAAGCTAAACAAAACTGAATATGACAACTGAGAAGCAATGAGCAATACTTTTTTTCCTTTTCTGTATTTCAAAATTTAGCTTGTTGCTGGTTCTTTTGCTAGCACTTCAGCCGTAGAAGAAAACAAAACTCAAAGTGCTTCTATACGGATTCAGTTTCATAACTACATTCTGAGTGTTTCCTGAGTCAGAAATGTGGGAGGTTTTCCCCACTTCTAGCCTGATTTGTGCTGCCATTATCATGTCTTTAACCTCAGTGAAGACAGAGGAACACAAATTAAGGCAGGCATGTCCTGATAACATTTTTATGGTACACCTCCAAGGGGCCCAACTTCAGTCAAACAGTTGTTAACATGATGAGAGAATACATGGCAGCCCACGCTGCAGAACTTCCCAGCTCTCAAGTTCAAACCCTGGAAAACCCTGAAGTTCTCCAGGCTTCTGATTCCCAGCCATGGGGACAAGGCTGCAATACTGGTCTATGACTACCACTTCCAGGGCTTCTAGGCTCCCTGCCTGGGTGTAGACCAAGGTCAAGACATCCTTTTTAGTCCTTTAATCATCATTATTTTAACTACACATTTTTTTATAGATTCATAGGATAATTTAGGCTGGAAGGGAGCCATAGGTATCATTTGGGCCAACCCTCATCATTCAAAAGCGTGGCCAATATCATACATAGATATTGCTTTCATGAATAACACCTGTTTTAGGCCTCAGCTTGTAAGGACTGTAACTATTATCAATTTTATAAAATTAGAAAGATAAGTTGATCTGATCTATTACAGTAGAGTTTGAGGGAGAAGAAATAAGAAAGAGTAATGAAAGCAAATAACAGGAAGACTGGGTTTTCAGGAAACTGTTATAAGTTCTTTTTTCTCCTAAAATATTTGCTTCTTAATGAAAACTTGCAGCTATTCCAAAGTATTCTGCAGTCTGGTTTTGCATTTCCCTTTGGAAGGGACCTTACCGCACTGTTGTAATTTAACCACTAAAACTTCCACACCAGGAAGAGGCCAGAGGCAAAGTTGCTCTGATTTTTACACTGTCCCGGCACTGTGTTTTATTACTGCATCCCCTCAGGTCCCTAGGCTGCAACAGATATCAAAGTCAACTTTCTAAATCTATTTTTACAATAATTCAAGCTGTTTTAATGGGGTTTTTTTTACATTTTCCATCTGTAGCATGCTTAATGTATGAAGTCAATTATATGTGAAAATGTAAAGTGGTCTGAATTAATGAAAAAAATTAAGACCACGTGTACACATGAGGAGTATAAGCTCTGTGCTATTTCTTGCATTTGTCCTATGCAGCTGAAAATAAATACAGGGTTTTTTCAGCTTGTTCAGAAATGTTGTTTGTACTATTTACTGCATTCCCATGTCTCAGCTTTACTCGAAGTAGATGTAAACAATAAATAAAATTATTGCTAAGGTTACTTTTTTTAAGAGTGGCTGTTATAATCAGAAAAGTGATGCTATAAAAATGGTATCTCAGTGTTTCACATTTATTCTCCCTCAGTGACTTCTTTATCAAATGTGCTCATTTTGCAAGTCAAAACAAGATTCTTCTCACTGCCAGTACTGCAGCACCACGTGTTAGTTGGAAAGCAAACAATATTCTTCTCCTCTCTTTTTCAGTGATAAAGATTTTAGAACAAAAACCATACCCACCCATCTGGATGATGATGCAGGAGGTAAAATACAAGGCTTTGGGGTTCTACTTTGCAGTGCAGATAGTGGAAAACATGTATTTACAGTTAAGTGTATGAAAACGATACAAAACCTGAGGCAGGTACTTGGGCTGCCATTTTGTGATTGTCTTTCTGATGGCAGTGCCTTGATGCCAACAGCAGGCCTCGAGGTATGGGAAGCATAGGCATTAACGGAGCAGTGATTTTTGAGTAAGCGTAGCAATGTTCAAAATACCTGAAATTATATTGAACAGTTGTCTTGTTAGTCAGCATCTCTAGTGAGCTGACTGAGAGCTCAAATCTGGATCTGGTTCAGAGGACGTCGCCTTCCCTCCAGTAAGGGAGTAACTGGGAAAGCAGTATACAGAAAAATTAAATACTGTTCCAAAGGGACTAAGGCAAGTTTTGTGTACGGGGTCACGTCTTCTACCCACCATAGTTATAACACTGGAAAAAAACCAAGAGCACCCCAGTGACTTTTATGGCATAGTTTCTAGCACACTCGTCAGACTCTTAGGACCCTATTTAGCCCTGAGTGTTATTGTAACAGCAACAACTGTAAATGCAAAAGTGGTCAAGCCTATGTTAAAATTCTGTGTGTTGTGTTGGTTTCCATGTTTTCTGGTGGACTTTTGGCATATGTATAGAAGAACCAAGTGAATCCATAATGAAGGTTATAAATTGTTTTCCACCTTGAATTGCTTTCTACCTTCTTCAAAGCAGGCCTATGTTTTTTCAGATTTCTTGTTGATCATCAAAGGTGAAATCATGAGTACTCCACAGCTATACTTGAAAAAACACGCTTTGTTTATAGCAGATGTGCACAGAGAATGACTGCTGGAAGAGAGACAGAATTAAGGCTGCCATTAAAATGCTCCTTTGCCTTGCTTTACAATATGTTAGTATTTTTTGGATTCTAGGGTTGTGTATTTGAAATGTATATTTATGGTATTAGCTGTTTCTTGATAAGAAATTAATGTCTTCCTGTTTTACATGGACAGGACCAGAACTGACTGCTTGTATGAACCTGAAGACTTCTGTTAAAATAGTGAAGGGAAAAAAAGAAAAAAGATAAATTTAGCTGTCTTTGCTTTGGGAATGATTCTCCCTCATAAATTTAACAATAAAAAGCCTGTTCTTACTGTGGGTTTAGAAAATAGAAAATTTAGAAGAGTTACAAATGGCTGACACATTCAATTTAAAAAAAAATTTATTTGTTCTAACTTGCTTCCTTTGATTTACTCGGATTCTTTAAAAAAGCATTCTTTCTGCTACCTATCAGCAATGTAACCTATTGTTTGTTAAACAGCCAAGATCAATTTACAAACCTTTTGTTTAAACAATCCTTAAACAGAATAAATTAATAGCATATTATGTGCTGTTTCTGATAATCCAGTTAAGACAACAGCAATACATATCTAATAAATATTTTCAAAGTTTCACTGAACGGTCATTGGAGCAACTGCTATATTGATCATTCACTCTTTTCTTCTGCACTAAAGGGCTAAATTTATAGGGCTCTGATGTCTATCAAAAGAATAATCTTTTGTTCAATAATCTTTATTTTATCTGAGCTTTTAGCATATTTGATGTGCTGCTCCTTAGAGTCCAGAATTTACAAATGTCACTTTGAATGGCATACATGGATTCAGTGCAAGGTACCTAAATGTATGCAACTATGGAGATTGTCCCAGTGTCTTCCATGGGTCTGCCTGTGACTCTGAAATTGTACGTGCTCAAATACTTTACTTTGTTGAATGCGTATCTCAGAGAGAGATGCTAAAGCCTTTTGCAGTGCCAAACTGATTGTCACCAAAGATCTTCTAGGTGTTCGTTTACATATGTATCACCCTGGCAAACTTCCCAGGGTTTAAGTTCTCTCTTATTTACTTTCTCCCTTCCCATCCTCTCCACTCAGCTCTAAACCAGCTTGTTCTTTAAATTTCAGGGAAGAAAACACATTGCCCTCTCACAGACATTGGTGCAATTCACATGATTTGCACCAGAATAAGCAGCAAACAAACTGTGTTTACAGTGAATGCATTTTGCTTTAGATGTTCAGCCCTGGGCACTGGCAAGCTACCCTCAGAATCTCCTCCAGCTTGCCCTTTCCTTGACTATTTCTTTTTGCCTGGCAGAAACCTCTGAATAAGCTTTTCCCCTTACTATTGCTTTTTCTTTCTTTGCAGCTGCCTCTCTTTCTCTCTAGTATAGAGCTCACCCCCCACAAATAGCTGTTCTAGCTGTAAATAAGGTAGACAGACACTGACTTGTAGCCATACATAGACCACCCAAATTAGCTGTAGCTCTAATCACATTTCACCTTTCCTGTCTGAAATGAACAACAACCAAAACTGGCTGCTATTAAAGTTCTGCAAAGCATATTAAAGGCAAACTCACCAATAAAGTTTCACCATGTTTTTCTGAGCCTTATTTATCTAGTTCATATTACTGGCATTTATGATGCCTGTGTAGTGCTGGATCTTTGCCCCCTACTTTCATTTGCTTTCCCCATAATTGAAAAGCTAGCCTTGGTTAAACAAAAAACATAACCGCTATAATCAGTAAAAAGAGAAAATCAGATGCAGTGTGAGATATTTGAGTCAAGCAGCACAGCTAGAAACTCAGCCTAGAGGTGCTGTTGATTCAGTTTATGTGTAATGCTGAATAAGCTGGAAGCTGTTCTCAGGATCCTTTGTTTAAAAACTGAGTACCAAAGAAAGAATTTCAGCCAAGTACTGTCCCACAGCAAATGTAAAAGTCATTTCATTCCTTTTTCATTTCCTCAGATTACAGGCAGTCAAGAATCATACAAAGACAGAAAATCTATTCTTGGATTCACTAGAATGGGTGAATCAGTTCAGATTAAACAAGAAACAGCACAAATCCTTGACTGAAACTTCAGCCAAACAAATTCAGACTGTCTAGGCTATGAAGGAGTTTAATTAGTTTTGTGTTATTCTTCCTAACTCATCACTTCATAATTTCTACTGAAATCAGAATTGGAAATACTAAAATAACAGCAAAAAATATTCTTATGTTTTTTCCAAAATCTAGAGGCTCTTTGTAGACATACACTTAGGTGTATGCAGGATATTCTTTTCATGTCTGGCTGCATTTGGAAGCAAATTAATGTACAATAGGAAATTATAAGAAATCATTTCAAAAAGATTTAAAATTGCATGCTGGGGCAGATATGCAAATTAGTCATTTGTAAACGAGCTTCTTGATAGAGTACTTGTAGAAAGATCCATTCCTCCTTCCTTGCTAGAGCTGATGTGCAATGCACGTGTCATATTTAAATCCTGCTATCTACAGAAGAGCTATTGTTTGAGTGTCAAACAATTCATTCTATTTAGCTTTGAATATGATATATTATATATGAAAATCTAGTAAATCACAAAAGCCAGACAAAGCAGAGCAGTGCACAATGTAGGATCGCCCATTTGCAAACGTTTGGGACCTTCCTGTGCTTCTGCTACTAATGATGTTACTGAGTGCTGCTGGAAGCTTTTTTCCAAAAAGCTCCAGGATTAATTTGCTATCAAAATGGATGACAAGCATTCACACACCAAATAATGATATTTTTAATTCATAATTCATCATGTTATGTGATGTCATAAATTAAATAAAGCTATATTAATTCTGAGTGAAAACATCCTTTCAGTGAACAGCAATCTGTTCCCACATGACTGTGCTTTTCAGAAAAAGGGAGGAGGAGGGGGGTGAAATATTTCTCCTGTAAGAAAAAAGTGTTTTCAAAACCTGGTGAGGGAGTTTGCAGGAAGAAATGTCTGGAATGATAAACTGAATACAATCACTGTTAAAACGAAAAAGAGCACAGCAGATTAAAATGTTTGTTTAAAACATAGAAATAAATCTGACGTCACTTTTCAGTCTCCCTCATTCAAACAGGATGATATTTGTTGCCAGCAAGTTTTGTTCCAGTGGGGATGGGATAAAAACTGAGGGCCAGACTGAACATCCATTTTTCTAGTGGAAAACCTGTGGATGAAATCATATGTGAAAGCTATCACAGAGAAATACTCCACAAAATCCACCTTGTTCCTGTTAGTTCTTTTACTGAAGTCAGAGGGACAAGAAGCAGCAAAAGCTAAACAAAATGACAGCAGACTGAACACGTCCTGAACTACTTCTTTAACGTGACAGATCCAGAAACCCTCACCCATAGGCCGTTTAGCATTTGTTGAAAACACAAAAAGCCACATCAGACTTCCCATTTACGCAATTAATTTCTCTTCTAACACAGAATTAACAAACTAGGAAAAGCTAGATCTGTCAATAGTTAAAATTTATACCTGTTGGGAAAGAGACACTTAAATAAAAGGCATGAAGACAGATCTACCAGCTGTCCGCTAGATCCCAGCATATCTTTCAACCAGTCCTTCTTTCCATTACAGCAACTCTAAATAGCTTCTTGCATCAGGCAAGCTCTATGCAGACTTTTTTGTGTTCCTATAAAGGGATCTTTATTTCCACATCCTTGGAGTCTGAGCTCTGCTTCTGCTCTGTGCTGCATGTTGACTCCCTGTACCTCTCAGGGTCTTCAAGGAGGTACTCCCACTAGCAAGCCTCTTCCTCTTGGGTTTCTCCTTCATAGCCCCAGTCTGCCTTCCAGGATTTGAAAAGAGTATCTCCGTTGTTTTTTTTAATTCAGGGCAGGAGTGCATAAAGTTGCTGCCTTGGAGCACCTGAACGAACTCTCTTTGGGATGAAACCAGACGTTCTCCATGAATGCACCTAATGGGTTCCAAACACCAAACGCCGTTCAGCCCACAGAACTGGCCCACACTACTTGCTTAGAGAGACAGGCCTTCCTCTGCTCTGGTGAGAAAAAGCAGCCTACTACCCTGCCTTCACGTGAAGTTTCAGCTGGCCTCAAAATATTCAGGAAAAATCAGCCAGGTAACCTTCCTCCCAGCTGTAACGAGAGAGAGCACAGCACATATTGCGTTTAAGTAGGAAACTGAAGAAAAATCAAGCAGTTCTAACATCTCCCAGCATCTGTTGCACTTGTGAATATCACAGTGCCTCGGAGGGAAGGCTTCACTGTTGGCTAGAGGATTCCTCGGGGAGGTGGGAGTTCTGGCTCAGATCACTCTCTTCAGTTTGCTTTCCCTCCCCTTGCTGGCTGTCTTCTCCTCAGAGAACTCATACTGCATCAGATGTTGTGCGAGAGAGCATAAAGCATTATCTTCTTCATTCCAGGAGACAGCTGGGAAGTTGGAACTGAACTGCTTGACTGTATTTGGACTTGGGTCATTATGAGCATACCCAAAAGAGGCACTGAAGAAAAATTGCTAGCAGAATTTAAGGTGCATCTAGATTTTTAAGGGCTGAATGGAGATGTAAATGCCAGTGAAACATAAAAGGACATTTAGGCACCTTGATATTCATCTACACTGTGCAAGGGCCAGATACAAACTCGTCAAGCTAATGGCAGTCAGACTTCTACATCCATGCATTTTGGTTCAGCATGGTACAAAGACACAACCTAAGTACTGAAAGTAACGCCGTCCTGCCAATGCGTAGCCCTGATTGTAAACAGTACCTATTAAGCCAGACACTAATTTTGCAAAAAATAGAAATGTAACCTTCCAGTCCCAGATCCAATGGAGCGTTCTTTAGTTTGGGTCTTCTAATCGTGTCCTATATGAAGTGTATGCATACTTTACATCTTCTTCGTGAATATAACCTCCAGTATTTGAATTAGATTTCCAGGACTCTTAAAACAAAGAATTGTGAATGTGCAGGTCATTACAGATGGAGACAGATCAATACATTCCACGTTTCCAGCTAAAGTGGAGTCAAATTGTTCCCCCTCATTTGAATTTGATCTTTAGTTCTTCTTTTGACATTCTAAGTACCATTAATGTAAACATAATTAGAAGATTTCTGATAGTAGCATGATTTATCAGGAAAAGGCATAACATGATCTGAAGGCTGGAACTCTTATGAGCTGCAGAGAACAGTATTCTGCAGGTGAAGCAAGGTGGTAAAGTTCATAACTGCGGGTCCCCAGTAATATTTGTACCAAAACTTGATATATTTGTACTAAAAAAAACCCACTTGGGATGCATGAATGAATGCATGCTTAAGGCAGTTGAATTCTGTCCAAGGAACTGAATTCCTTCTCTGATTTTGTCAATAAACTCCTGTGTCAGATAAGTCAAGTCACTTATATTAAGCTTTTCATAAATGGCTCCCCTAATTTCTTATTTTCTGGGTAACCAGCTTGAGAACTTAGGTTCTGTTTTACAGAGATCCTGAACAATTACAGCTGTAATTAAAGCCGTGGGAAACACTTACATATAGAAAATGCTTTAAACATGCTAAAGGCTTTGAAAAATCAATGGTTTTGTGTTCCAATGTTTGAAAGTTTAAGCTGCAGCTTCTTGGTACATTTCTTATATGCAAACGGAGACTATCTTCTTACATTACCTAATGGGCATTTTGAAGATAAATTCATTACACATATAAGGCAAACATTTTTGCAGTACCTGGCTAAGCCAGATGGAAGGCTGATAGGATTTTTTTAAAACATCACATGTCTCTGTGGCTACACATGAATTCTGCACCTGGGATCACCTGGGTATATGTGTCACCTTCACATACCAGCAGTACGATGAGACAAGATCCAGAACTACACCATCTCTACTCCTCCAAATTTTTTCCCTTATTTCTTTATGCACTGGTTTTCATGGAAAAGAAATCTGGTTGAGCTGATCACACCAGAGCCTTGGTAAGTTCCCATCAGCAAAAGTGGATGGAGACTTCAGGCAAGCAAGCCAAGGGGAAGAAAACTATTCTGTCACCAGAGCAGAATTATACATGGTGTGGTTAACAGGACATGGAGTGAATACTGAAAATAAACCGTATATTAAACAGCTCAACAGACACTATCCAACCTTTGCAATGAATGAGACCAGCACCCTACCAAAAAATAGTATGGTAGTAGAAAGACCTGTGGAAAACCAAGCAAAACATGTGCACAAAGGGTACATTTAACACAGAAAAAAGCTCATATTTCTTCAGACAATCTTGGTATTGGCATTTTCTAAATTTTATAACCTTATATGTGTTTTATATAGGTTATGTATATTAATCATCATATATTGTTTAATAGTTTTATGTAAGTAAACCAGTACTTAGTAATTCAGGAAAGCATAAGGCTCTCCAATTTCATCAGACATATGTTCAGGCAGACAATATCTTGTAATAAAGAAAAATATGATACTCAAACAAAGCACATTACATTGTGTCCATATTTCACTCGAAACAATAGCCAAACACATTGCTTATAGCAGTCATTTTGGACATTGCCAGGGCTCTGGAGAGAGATGGGAAAGCTGCTGGGCAGAGCCGTCAGGTGTACTAATGAGATAAGGGAGCTGGAGAGCTTCTTTGAAAATAGTTGTTGAAGAAGTTAGGAGGGGGGAGTTTGGGGGTTTGGGTTTTTTTTCATTTTGGGGCTACACACACTCCAAGAAAGATTTGTATTGCATATCTCAAAGGAACCCACATAGTATACCTGTAAGAAATACCAAACAATCATAAGCACTGCCCAGCAACTTCTGCTCTCAGTGGATATATGTACAGAGATGATGAAAAGGAAGCTAAACACCAAATTGAATAACACAGCCTCTAAAATAAATCACAGCATTCAGTTCAAGTGTAACCAACATTATCAACATTCTTTTGGCAAAACAGCAAGAAACTATTGCCAACTCTGCACAGTCTTGCAAATTCATTTCATTTTTAAAAAACGTTGCATTCCTTCACTTTTAGAGAAGAAAATCAGTGTGTGGAGAATGTTTAAGAGTGTATCTTCTTTCCATATCAGATATTCCAGATATAACTGACTGACCTGCTTATTCTCTTGGGAAAAAAAAAATAAATCAATGAAAACAATTAGTTAAGTGGAAATTATATGTTTGATGGTTCAGCAAAGTTCAATTATTTCCAAATGTGGGTATCCTAACCTTTGTTGATGAGTTCAAGTAATTTAGATTATTCATGCAAACTAGAAATTACTCAGAAAAAAGACTTTTGACTTATAAAATGGTTTCAGATCATTTTTTTTCTTGATTATGATCTCTACTTGCTTAAAACATACACAGATTATTCCGTAATCATACATCACACAGAAAATAGAGATCTGAAGAATTTTCAGTATTTCCTCTTAATCTGCAACCTTTCTGTTACCAGTCAGTTCATGCCCCTTAAGCTTTATATGTATTTCCTTCCACTAAAGATGACAGAAAATATGATTCAGAAAAGGCATTGAGCTAGATTTCTTCAGTTTAATGGAATAGTTCTACTTCTTATATGAGAAATAAATAATATGAATATAAAATTTGCATGTGTGCTTATGTTCTTTCAAAGTTAATGCTCTTTGGATCTTTTGTCTCATAAACCTTTGGGGTTTTCTGTGGAAAAAAATCACACAAATAAATGCTTTGTATATCTTAAAAAATAAAAATAACTCATTATGCTTTTTTATGAACATGAGATGATCATATCTCTTTTGAAACACCTCTATGCAAGTGTAAACTACAAAATGCTCTCAGATCTTTAGGAGATCAAAAAGCTCATAACTTTGAAAGTCAGCCTCAGTTAACTGCAGAAACTTCTTCACATTTGGATATTTTATGATTGCTAAAATTTTAAATATTTAAAGTCAGGACTGATATCGACAGAAAGTGGGGTAAAGTGCTTCTTGTATGACTTTATGGTCATATAGGTTCAAAGGAGGCTACTCAGCAAACCTGCTTGTAGAAGAATTAATTCTGGAGGTCTTAGTAAGAACATTAACCTTTTAAGACACTTATACAGATTTCTTCAGAAATTCTGTCCCTACTGATCTCACTAAGACTTTGCTTTGACATAACTGGGGCTTGTGTATTGAGCTGCTGAAGATGACTAGATTTGCCCTCATTCTATCTGAGAAAGAATTTTTTCTTCTTCCATCCAAATGAGGTCCTCCCAGACCAGTCTCTTATGCAATGAAAGCAAGAATGTGGTCAGCTAAAGATGACAGAACCGGCAATCAAATGCTCTTCAACACTAATGCATTAAATGCTCTTCAACACTAATGCATTACAAGATCTTCCTGTCCAGTAGGTCTGGTGAAGAAAAGGATGCAACAAAGCATGGATGAACATATTTTATTTTCTTTCTTCTCTCTTCTCTTCTCTTCTCTTCTCTTCTCTTCTCTTCTCTTCTCTTCTCTTCTCTTCTCTTCTCTTCTTTCTCTTCTCTTCTTTCTCTTTTATTTTTTTCCTAATTGAGGATTAAGATTCAAGAATTATGTATTTGAAAAGCAAAGGTGAAATTCATGTCTGTCATGTTATCTCACTTAGTAGTTTTTGTCACATCTCAAAATTATGTAGTGCAAATTTTTGTCAAAATTTGAATCAACACTAGGGATTGAGGGCACTATAACCAACTATCCCGGCAACCAACTGATCTTTACTTTCTAAATGCTGTCTCCTAAGAAAAACGAAACTCTCACATAAAAGACAGAGAATAAAAATGCAGTAACAGGAGGAAGCCAATGAAAAAACAAACCAATCAAGGATCAACACAATATCTTAGAGCTATATTTAGGCACACTCAGCTGGGACATGGGGAAGGAGACTAATTATGGAGGTTAGATGGGTCAGAAGTTAGGAAATTAACCTTAGATTGAGAAGCCTTGCATTCAATTCCCTACCGTGCCACAGACTTTATAGGTGAAACTGTGGTCAATTCATTTTATTTCTGCCTTGAATCCAATTCTCCACATGCAAAACTGAGAATAATAATACTCCCCCAACACATCTTGTTGATGATTTTCATTATTTGAATATTACAGTGGCTTGGAGCATATAGATTTGGGTAAGGGCAAACAGAAGGACAAAAGAAACAGGGGTTTTTGAGAAGCTGAACTGCCTCCAGAGGTGAAGTCTCCAAAATAATTATAGCCATTAAGACAAACTCTGCCTTCAGTGGGCTGCAATTCAGATTGTCGAAATTTATACTGTAATGTCACCCTGGGTATTTATTCTCTTAAGTATCCTCTTTTTCTTTGTTTAAATCAGAGCCCTAACATTACTTTGGCCCAATTTTTCTGCTGCAATAGAGTGGTTTTTATTAATATGTTGCTCTTTTAGCTTAAGTCTATAATTTAAAGCAACTATGAAAGTCAAGATTCAGTAAAACCTATGTCCAGAAGTTCACAGAAGCCCTGGTAAGGCTGACAATTTTATTGAAACTGGTCCTAAATTATATCAATTACACAGTTTGTGGTATTATATAGACTTAACTATCAGAGGTTGTCTCTTTTTCTGCTGCCCTGAGTAAAGAACAGTTTGCAAAGACCTAGCTGATGATTGTATCTGTTTCCATACATTAGTTTCATTTAAAAAATTATTTTCTAGGCCTTATGTTTATTGCTTTCAATGTGAGCTGATGAACTGCTGAGACTGAAACATACAATGTTGCTCTGAAACGCAGCATGGCCAGGACAGTTCTAAATGGCATCAAACCATGAGGTTCCTCCTCAAAGGAGACAAGCCATGAAAAGAAGACGACATTTCATGAGGAAGATTAACAGTAGCAAAAATAGTGCAGAAGACCAGCCAATAGTTTAATTTATATGCACACCCACAGTCTCTCTCTTCCCTATAGCAAATACATAGGCAGCTCAGCTGCCTGCAGCTTTCTCATGTCTCTTCAGTACCACTGTATATCACTTATTTACATGGACATACCATGGGGTATATGGGAGTAAGAGCAATTAAGTGGGCAATATAGCCTAATAGAGTTGTAACATTTGCTATTATGTTCCCCTTATTTGCATCACCTGCTCCAATACCACTTCTGAAGAGGCATCTGCAAAACCGCACAGCCCTCTTCCCCACTTGTGCAGGTCATGTTCTTGGTGTGGCCTCTTAAATGGAACAATTTATCCTCAGGGAAGTGAGTCACACTTCAGTTAACGATGATGCTGAAGCCAGTAGGGGACAATGTAAAGGTTAACATGAATATTTTGCAGCTGATATATTAACAGAATCATCCTGTTTTCCTGGGAAGAGAACGACCAGCTTGGTCCTGCTCTTTATAAATGACTATAAAGTAAAGAAGATCCAAAGCATCAATTTAACTCGGGCAAGAACTCACTAAACAGTATCCAAAGACAGGAGGAAATATTTCCAAATATTTTTAAATTGGTTTCATCAGCTATAAATGTTGATCTCAATTTGATAAAGTGATCCCTTCATAGCACTCACAGTGACTTCCTAAGTCAGTCAGACAGCTATAATTTACAGCTTGTGCATGGCTTTAAGCCCCTCTGATAAAGTCTTATAGTCCATTGAAATCAATTAAACTGCTTATCAGTAGGATTTAGAGTATGCCATAAGGACAATGGAAAATTTCTGAGATTTAGTTGTTCATTAAAAAGCAAGAATAATTGAACTATGATTAGTAAGTTACTTCCAAATGTTCTGAAAATGTCTACACACATAACATTTACAGTGGTATAATAGGTGGTGTCAAAATGGCATTTTGAACAAATGAAAAAATAATACAGACAGTTTAAAAAAAACCTAATCAAAGATTTGTACAGTATTGCTATATAATAGAGATAGAGCAGATTTCCATTATCCGATGAATAAATCTATCAGTATGCATTTATAGAATAAATGCAATAAATTTTCTTCACTGAATTCGTGACTCTTGCTATATAATAGGAGAGTTTGCATCTTAAACAAAAACAAAACACAGAAATTCAACCACACAATGCACATTGCAGAAACAAGACTTGCATACCTATGAAACCCTACAAATGAAGAGTTAATCTAATATTCTGCATACTACTTCATACCTAATAGTTTTTTCACTATTTTTATTCTATATGACAGAATATGCATTAATTAAGGATTTCTGTTGAGATTTTCAGTCTTTTTTGTGGATTTAAAGCAGGACTCTTAAATGCTGCTCTAAGGAAGGTTTGGGGGTGGTTCTTGGATTTTCTCTTGGAATATTTGAAAACAAAGAGTTTAGGTCAATAAATTTTCAGACAGATATTCTTGAGATATCTTCCTAGAGTGTAAGAAAAGATTGTTTTCCTTAGCTGTTAGTCCCAACTCCCACTCCAGTAACAGATCCAGCATGCAGAATCCCAGAGACAACCCAGGACTCTAATGGAAGGAGTATAGCAAATATACCAATGACCAAAACTGTAATTCAGAAAAATAAAGATGAAATATATCTCTCTTGCATGTACATGCCTAAAAAAAATTATTTCCATCCAACTTTGCCATCTTGATATGCTTTCCTTTCCTAGCTGCTTTTCATTTTACCTTTTCTCTCACATAGTTTTAAAATAATAAACAGGAAAGAAAGACACTCTGTACATGGGACTGTATTGGGTTTGCATGGCAAGGTTTTCATAGTGGAGGGGCTACAGGGGTGGCTTCTGTGAGAAGCTGCTAGAAGCTTCCCCCTTGTCCAATAGAGCCAATGCCAGCTGGCTCCAAGACAGACCCGCCACTGGCCAAGGCTGAGTCCATCAGCAATGGTCGTAGTGCCTCTGGGGTAACATAGTTAAGAAGGGAAAATAAAACTGCTGGGGAAAAAACACAGCAGCAGAGAGAGGAGTGAGATGTGAGAGCAACAACTCTGCAGACACCAAGGTCAGTGAGGAAGGAGGGGGAGGAGGTGCTCCAGGCGCCGGAGCAGAGGTTCCCCTGCAGCCCATGGGGAAGACCATGGTGAGGGAGACTGTCCCCCTGCAGCCCATGGAGGTCCACAGTGGAGCAGATATCCACCTGCAGCCTGTGGAGGACCCCACACTGGAGCAGATGAATGTCTGAAGGAGGCTGTGACCCAGTGCTGGAGCAGGCTCCCTGCAGGGCTTGTGGACCCATCGAGACAGAGGAGCCCATGTTGAAGCAGGTTTTCTGGCAGGACTTGTGACCCCACAGGGGACCCAGGCTGGAGCAGTCCGTTCCTGAAGGACTGCACCCCGTGGAAGGGACCCACGCTGGAGCAGTTCGTGAAGAACTGCAGCCCGTGAGAAGACCCACGTTTGGAGAAGTTCATGGAGAACTGTCTCCTGTGGGAGGGACCCCACGCTGGAGCAGGGGAAGAGTGTGAAGAGTCCTTCCCCTGAGGAGGAAGGAGCGGCAGAGACAATGTGTGATGAACTCACTGCAACCCTCATTCCCCGTTCCCCTGCACCGCTCAGGGGGAGGAAGTAGAGAATTTGGGAGTGAAGCTGAGCCCGGGAAGAAGGGAGGGGTGGGGGGAAAGTGTTTTTAAGATTTGGTTTTATTTTCTCATTATTCTACTCTGATTTTTCTTGGCAATGAATTAAATTAATTTTTCCCCATGTCGAGTCTGTTTTGTCTGTGACGGTAATTGCTGAGTGATCTCCCTCTCCTTATCTCGACCCAAGAGCTTTTCATTATATTTTCTCTTCCCTGTCCCGCTGAGGAGGGGGGTGATAGAGTGGCTTTGGTGGGCACCTGGCATCCAGCCAGGGTCAACCCACTACAGGGACTCTTACTGATTGCTTCCAGGGTTCACCTGGCATGATTCAGATCTCAAGATCTTGAGTGATAGCAAACACACCACTCAACCCAGCTGAAATAGTAAGAGCAGACCAGGACCAGAATTATAACTCTAGTCAATTCCATGTTGATTATGCCCTCCAAAGACCTTGTACACAGAACCAAAAGAACAAGGATCTTAAATACAACAGATTACATGAAATATAGCCCAACTTTATCTAAAAGTATGTGGTAGACTGTATCCTAACCCAAGTGAAACATTGATGTCCCATTAGTATGCTATGTGGGCCTCAAAGGTCCAAAACCAAAGCTACTAGTGATTGTCATTTCTTGGGAAAATTTTTAAACAATTTTTAAAATTAATTTTTAAAATTTAAAAAAAAATACTTTTACTTCTAACAGTTGTTTTTCAGTGTAACTGCTGAAACAGTACCTTGTACTACAGTATTCACAGCTGTGACAACAGCCATCCCTAGCAGTAATCACATACAGCATTTCCTACAACTGAATCACACTTGTCCACATTTGGCCCTGGCATGAAAGCCATTCATAGTCACATAAACCATCATTTAAACAGCAGACGGATCAGGAGGAGTGGGAAATGATCCCACTCCCAACTTTACTCCTGCCAGAACCTGGCTGTGTCACTTGGCCATTGAACTTGGCTGTGACGGCTGCCACCAAAGGGGAGAGACAGGTTGTGTCGCCCGGTGGCCTGGAACGCTGGAGTGCAGGGCTGGGAAGCTCCTTCCAGAAGCAGCAGTCATTCTCCATGGTCCCTCCTTGCATCCTGTATGAAATGATACTGCCAGGCCAGTTCCCAGAGCAGGGCTCCCCCTGCCCATCCCAACACAGGCTTACCTGCAAAGGGTCCTTGAAGCCATTTCTGAGAAAAAGCAGTATTCTCAGCCTGTTCTTCCTCTTTTCCCTTAGTAAAATTCATATTTCTGAGTTAAAAGGAAACATGTCTTCTGGTGTAAACAGGAACCCAACCTAACATTTCTCTGAAGGCACTCATAATCAAATAGCATAAATCATATAGTTAACCTTTTGACACAGTAGGTTTAATTAATATGTTTTTAATCATATATGCCAAGATGTATCTGCTGTGATGACATAGGCTAGAGAAAGGAGTATGGTATTGATTCTCAGAAAATCTGCGTTAAGTGTGACTGTATTACTGACCTGTGTGGATTTCAGCAACTAGCTTACATCCTTGTTCAGGAAAGCTCCCAAGCTGAAGTTTCAATACAGATGTATGAGTTGCCTACGGAGATTCTGAAGTAACTTTTTCAATCAAAGCCTTCACTTCCAGGTAGCTTTGTATCTCAACCTGGACAATAGGGACTATTTAATCTAATTCTACTCTCACAAGAGCAGAAGGATGATTTAGAAACTCTTTGGGGCTAAAAGATGTCACACATCCTCATCTTGAGATAGTTTATTTACTAATCTGTTCAGACAAGCTTTTCTTCTTGAACAGCTAAAGAAGATGGAGGAAAAAGGCTTTATTTCCATGTAATGTTATGATGTGTTTGATGGTCCAGTTCAGTAGAAGATCAACAGCATATGAAGATTTCCCCAGAGACCTTCATCGTTACTGGTGTAGATCTCATCACAATTCAACACATTTATTGCTCTGGTGCTTTTCACAGATGGCTGTGACACTAGTTTTCCTTCCTGGCTTTTTTTAGCAACTGTACTTTAAAGAAAACAAGCTGGACTAACAAATCTTGTTAAAATTCTAAAATAAAGCACTAAAAGGATAGAAAAAGTCTCACTTAAGAGTGAAATGTACCATATGCCCTCCAACAACTATGCATCATGTAGAATCACCTTTGTGACTGTCTTATTGTTCCCAATAGAATCAGAGAATCATAGAATAGCTTGGGTTGGAAGGGACCTTAAAGGTGTCGTAGTTTAACCCCATCTGGCAGCTAACTACCATGCAGCCACTCATTTACTCCCCCTCCCGCCCCAGTGGAGTGGGGAGGAGAATCGGAAAGAAAGGAAAAACTCGTGGGTTGAGATAAAGACAGTTTACTAGGACAGTAAAGGAAAAGATAGTAATAATAATGTTATATATTAATAATGATAATAGTAATAAAAAATATAATTATAATAGAATATACAAAATGAACGATGCACAGTTTCTCACCACCTGATGACCCGACAACCAATACAGCCTGTCCCGAGCAGTGATCACAGAGCGAAACCGAGAGCGACCTTGGAACTATCCCGAGCAGGGATCTCAGAACAGTGATTTCCCAAGCAGTGATCTCAGAACCCCAAGTTCCAGAGAGAGAGAGAGAGAGGGAGGGAGGAAGGGAGGGAGCCTGGCCCACCAGCCGACTCCCATTTATATACCGGGCATGATGTCTGTGGTATGGAATACTTTCTTTGACCTGTTTGGGTCCACTCTACTGGCTATTCCCCGCCCAGCTTTTTGCACCTGCACATTAGCAAAACCTGGGAAGCTGGAAAAAGTCCTTGATCTCTTAGCAACAACAAATAACATCAGTGTATTATCAACATTCTTCACATACCAAATCCCATACTAAATCCAAAACACAGTAGCTGCTGGGAAGAAAATTAGCTCCATCCCAGCTGAAACCAGGACAAAAGTTCATCTAGTCCAACCCCCCTGCAATGAGCAGGGACGTCCTCAACTAGATCAGGTTGCCCAGAGCCCCATCCAGCCTGACCTTGAATGTTTCCAGGGATGGGGCATCTACCACCTCTCTGGGCAACCTGTTCCAGTGTTTCACCACCCACCACCTTCACCTTATAGTGGTGAATATAACAGTACATGGATGTGTGTAGAGATAAAACTTTCACTCCAAGCTGTAAATTGCTTTCTTTTTATTATTTTTTGTCAGTTCTGAAAAATACTTTTTTGGCATAGTTTTTTGTGAGAGATTTTATATAGATAAATAGAACTAGGTAATTAATAGCTCCATAGACATCCTCTACTATGAACATTTTTAGTTCAAGAACGCAAACCGATTATAATTAATGGGGCTGAGTTTTTAACCTACTTGCTTTTTACAGGACTTATTAAAGATAAAAGTGATGTATGGAGAGTCACTGCCTTTGAGTGTATGTTATAACCCTTATTTGCATAATAAAAGAGACTATGCATAAGCTTAGTAGTAATCATAAATGTATATTAATGAAGACATTTATAGACACATGAAAATGTATACCACGTAGGGAAAAAAATCTAAGTTATTAATGTTGACAGATTCAATACAGATGATGTTATGTATGTTAATATTATTATAAATCCTTATTGTTATTCATAGGCTTATATTAATATTGTCATTATAAATCATATTCTGTCAGTTCCCATGAGAAAATAAAAATACATGATGGCAATACATAGTGGCAAAGTGGCATTGTCATGTTTATATCAATGTCAAGTTCAAATTAAAATTAGTTCTAAAATTAGTGACAAAGACATTGTTTCGCATTTAAAAATAATAAGCATTCATGTTAATGCTGCTAATAAATTGATATTGAAATAACCAGCTTCAATAACTATATAGATTGAATGTGTTTGTTGTCAAAGTAAATGGAAATATAATCTTTTGAAGTTGTCATTACTGGCCAATGAATAAGGAAAATGATGTGCAGACTCTTTGCCTACGAATGTAATAGTCCTGATTCTTTTTCCTGATGACATTTATTTTGCCTTGCAGTTGATTTATGGATTTCACCCTGATTATTTTTGATCCTTATGCCACACAAGCCTGGTTCAAGGCTTCCTGAAGGGTGTGGGTGGCTCTGGGATCCAAACACAAGGTAGTCACTGGGTAGTCTAGGGTTCACTGAGCAGTACTTCACCCCAGCTTCAGTTATGGACCATATGCAATGTTGAATTACCTTTGGTCCAGCCTACTGCTAGAAGGATCATGATATTTGTTTCCTTAGTTACATTTATAACGGACAGGCTGGAGAGTTGGGTGGAGAGGAACCTCATGAGGTTCAACACAGGCAAGTGCAGGGTCCTGCACCTGGGGAGGAATAACCCCATGCACCGGTACAGGTTAGGGGTTGACCTGCTGGAAAGCAGCTCTGCAGAGAAGGACCTGGGAGTTCTGGTGGATGACAAATTCACCATGAGCCAGCAATGTGGCTAAGGCGGCCAATGGTATCCTGGGGTGCATTAGGAAGAGTGTTGCCAGCAGGTCTAGGGAGGTTATCCTCTGCTTCTACTGAGCCCTGGTAAGGCCACACCTGGAGTATTCTGTCCAATTCTGGGCTCCCCAGTACAAGAGAGACATGGAACTACAGGACAGAGTCCAGCAGAAGGCTACAAAGATGATTAGGAGACTGGAGCATCTCTCCTATGGGGAAAGGCTGAGGGAGCTGGGGCTGTTCAGCCTGAGGAAGAGAAGACTGAGAGGGAACCTCACCAATGTATACAAATATCTGAAGGGAGGGTGTCAAGAGGATGGGGCCAGACTCTTTTCAGTGGTAGCCAGTGACAGGACAAGAGGCAATGGGCACAAACTGGAACACAGGAAGTTCCGCCTGAACATGAGGAAAAACTTCTTCACTGTGAGGGTGACAGAGCCCTGGCACAGGCTGCCCAGGGAGGCTGTGGAGTCTCCTTCTCTGGAGATATTCAAAACCCACCTGGATGTGGTCCTGTGCAGCCTGCTCTGGGTGACCCTGCTCTGGCAGGGGGGTTGGACTAGATGATCTCCAGAAGTCCCTTCCAACCCCTGCCATCCTGTGATTCTGTAATTTCCACTCATTTTCTTAAGAAAGCTTTAAATGAGAACTTACAGACATAATTGAAGGGTTTTATTAATATAATGACTGAAATTGTTTCACCTTTCTTTTCTAGCACTGTGTCAGCATGGAGCTGTTTATGGCATATATAGTACCGTCAGCATTTTTGTACTGTTTCCTTCAGACAACGTAAAGTCCCTAGGGGCTGTTAATCACAGACACAAGGTTAAGCCTTGCACCATTTTTTCTTGTCTCTCCATTTTACTTTGCTTGGGCCAAAAACATATGGAAAAATCTATGTAGAAATAGGGCTCATGATATTATTATTTCCCAGACAAAGGCTAAAACAGTTTTAATACACCGTAACATATAGTGAGCAGCATTCATGAGAATTAGTGTTTGGATTGAATTATGTTGCTACTCTGAAGAGGATTTAAGAAACCCTAACAGTTGATTCTTTGGGAAATACAATAACTACACATGTAGAGTTTTGTTTTGAAGAAGTTGAGTTGTATATAGATTCTCACGGACAGATTTAACGTACTTCCTATAGCAAGCAGCACATGCAAATGGACATCTGTGTACACAAATGACTTTGAACATATATAAGAAATTATCTTTTCATACAATCACTTAATTTTCATGTTTACTTACCATAGATACGTCACAATTTAGGTAGAGTTTTTCATATTAGTCTACCGATAGATCTTGTCCTTAGTTTTTTAAATATTTGGGCTTAACTAAGGATACAAAAATCTATACAATGAGAAACTGTGCACAGGATGTATGTATTAAAAGTTACTTCTATCTTTTCTCCTATTCCCTGACAGGTTGTCCTTCATTCAACCTATGCATTACCGGTGTCATACTGGTCTTGATAAAAGCAGAAAACCTACATAGATGCAGCAACCTTCCCCAGTTGTTATCCCACTTGGGAAGACAAATCCCACTGTCATTCACATTAATACAAACCCACTAGGTTAGTACTACTGAGCTGAACTGAGTTATTCTGCAGTCACACTGGTCAAAACCTGACTTAATCTACATGGGAGAAGTTATTTCAAAATGAAGGGTAACTAATAGCCTGAATCTTGTACCCGTGTACAGATTCCATAGGCAGTAAGTATGCAGAAAAATTTGTGCAAGATGACAAATCCAAGAAGAGAATCTAACTTTAAACTAAGCAAATTCAAAATGAGAAAGAAATATTACATCAAATCCACTCAATCAGAACTGCTAATTCTGTCTGCAAAGCCCTAATCTTGTTTCCTGTTCAGGAAAAGATGATCTCAGTAATGCACAGGACCCTATTTCAGACAAATAGTTTAATGGTGTGATTAGTTTTAATAACATAAATTATCCTATTAAAATCTGTTTACCAAGTCAGGGAGTAAAATAGCTCAGAGAGCTGCATCCTTCAGTTTCTTTTAGCAAAGTACTCTTTTTTAGCCTAGAAGTGCAGAACTTTGTATGAAGGTCTTGGCAGAAAAGTAAAAGAGAACTGTGCTCTAAAAAACGTTTGAGAGCTGAATTTTCCACTTAATGTGCAGCTTTAAAATCAAGGGCTTTCCTTTAGATGTTTTTTCAGACTGTCTTGATTTGTGTCTGGATTGCTTTCACATAAATCAGTGATGGTGCTACACTTGGATCATCTCTCTCTGATACCATCAAAACTGGAGAAAAAGGCGTCATACTCTCCCTTCCTTTTTCTGCCCTCACGCCTTTCATTTGGGAAGGATGAGAAACCATGTCTCACCCAAGGAAAGGAATGAAACACAGACGAGCTACATAGCAATCTGCAGCTTAAGCCTGGCACGGGATCAGCTTCTAAAGTGCTCCCTTTCAGAGAAGCAGCTTACCTACCTTCCATAAGTATGTGAAAGTCTGTTTCTTTTCCACGTTTTGTCAACACTTGTTTATCTCATCCTACCAAATCTCCTTGAATTGAGTTGCGTGTCTGCAAAATGAATCCGAGGCTCAAACAAGCTATTGACATTCTCTGCCCCCACCCGAGAAAAGTTTCTTTTTTCTGTTGGCAATGATCCATGACATTTAAATTCTGTCTTCCACAACAGGCTTATAGAAAACTAAAGAAAGAACTACAGTGCCAGTGAAGGAAACATAACTCTATCATTCTCATTTAAACCAACTGGCAAAGCCAGTAAGGATAACGTGAATTTTCTTTACTAGCTTATTTCTTGACTTTTTACATGACTGACTTTCTAACACACTGTACTGTGTCATTTTCAAGATCCTAGTATAGGTTGCCAGAACAACAATAATCTCCATGATGGTGAAAGAATAAGGGCCCTGAGACTATATCTGAGTTTGTCAAGAATCAATCTGAAACTCATTTTAACAAGGCTAGCAGCTGCTGTTTTATACGGAAGTGAAAAAGGTAACAAACTCGCCCGATTAATCCAGGCTCTCAGCTGGCTTCTGCTCGGCCATGTTCATGCCACCGCTGGCCTGGAGGGACTCCAAACCGCACAGTCTGGCAGTCCCGTGTATTTCTGCTTAGTAACTTTTAACGTTAACTCAAGGAAAGCTTTTCTTTGATATGTGTCCTTAAGAAAGCAGCATTACTAGAAACCTCGTCTCTGGGGTCTACAGATATTCGAGTTGTAGGGAAAATAAGTCCAGACTTCTGGAAAATGCATTTCCTTGAAGAGCTGTCCCATTCAATGTCACCTGATAAAGCTCCTATGATTTCATGGCAGAACTCTGAGTGGTCAGGCCTACTTCCCACTGACCTTTACCTCACACTTTGCATTACACATTTTTCCTTTTATTCCTGATTACAAAGAAATTAACTCTTGCAATCATTTACAAACCTGATGAGGAGCATATAACTACACTTTTCCCTCTTTCCTGCAACTCACTATTCCCCTCCCTCTTATTTTTAACTCAATATGATTCATAGAATAATAATAAGGACAATGTGAATGAGAAAGAAATGCTAAATGCATTCTTGTAACTACGAGTGCATGATTGCTCTCTGACGTATGGTCTCCAGTGTTTTCCCCAAGCTTGCTGTAAAAATGATGGCATTCCCCTGGGTAAAATACTTCCATTAAAAAAATACACCGTTTTTATATGCAGCCTATATTTATTTAACCATAATGTTGTTCTAAATTTGGATCATTTCCTCACACTGTTTCATAACTATATTTGTTGTATATCAGCTTATCCATTTCCATATTTGCTGTTTGGCTAAGTAAAACGGTAGGGACCTTTTAATTGTTCCTCGTCTTTAACTCCCTCTTTCCATCGTTGTAACCCTGTATTTATTGGTACCTTGCTGTAGGTGGTAGAACTGAAGGCAATAGTCCAGGTGTGATCTGACCAGAGAGGTACAATAACAATGCTGCTGTGCAGAATGATTGTTCCATTGGTTTGCTACATAAGATCACATTGCTTTTTGTTGCCACTGTAATGCATTGCTAACTCCTACCTAGCTATTTGCCTCCTTTCAGCCCCGGATCTCTTTCAGCATGAGGCATCTCACATACTTCCTTCTCCTGGAATAGCTGGGCTTTGGAAGCATTTTGGTTCTGTTCTCTAAACAAATTACATTTTTCTGCCTGGACATGTGTCAGATTGTGCCCTTATAGGAAAAAAGGCTTCTAGTCGGTACATCCAGGGACATAACAATAGTAATATTTCCTCTGGCTGGTTCTGTTTTGGTGAGATTTACTTGCTTTCTCATCATTCTGCATGAGAAGAAAAGTGTTAGGTTCCATATCACACAGACCCAACAATCCAAAGAAGACCCATGTAGCCTAGTTAGTACTTATCAGCTCCTTACACATACATGCATTTATTAGCACTTAAAGATGCTTGATATCATAGAAGACCTCATGTAAATTAGGCAGCATTAACTTTGCAGTTACCCTAGTCTTGAGTCCTGTCCACCTTCCAAACTCTTTTTACTTTTCAAATATCTAAAGAGTTTTCAAGAGCACAAGGAAAAGGAAGAATTGTACCAAGAAACTTGCTGACCCCTTTCTAAATGTCATGCAAGTGATTCAAACATAGACAAATCTCTTTTCTCTTGGTTCCTATGGAAACATCCACCTCTACTTTCCTTTATCACCATATAGCTTATTTCTCATGTCTCTAGGTATTTTCTTTCTCTGCTTCCCAAAATGCTTGAATTTAATATACTTTCCATATTTACTCCTTATGTGATTTGACACTTTCCTTATCATCGATGGAAGTATTCAGCAAGATTTCAAGAGAATCTTTCCTCCACCCCTTGGTAAAATCTCCATAACTTCACTAAGGGAAAGGGTAGACTGTCAGGATTTCTACACAAACCTGTTCCTATTTCAGATGTGCTTCTTCCAAAGAGGCTATGGATGTTCACCACTGAGACGGAGAGAATGGGTGACTGAAGATTATATGCAGCCTCTCTTCAACATTAAAATCACACATTTGCCTGTAAAATTAATCAAGGTAATAACTGTAACCATCTATTTATGTGCAGGCAGAAATGTGAAATACAGGTTGGGCAGGCAATTTTCAACATTTTTCTTCTTTTTTGAGAGCAAAGTGATCCTTGTGACAGATTGTCCTGGTTTTGGCTAGGATAGAGTTAAGTTTCTTCTTAGTAGCTGGTATAGTGCTGTGGTTTGGATTTAGTATGAGAACAATGTTGATAACACACTGATGTTTTTAGTTGTTGCTAAGTAGTGCTTGTACTAAGTCAGGGACTTTTCAGTTTCCCATGCTCTGCCAGCGAGGAGGGGCACAAGAAGCTGGGAGGGGGCACAGCCAGGACAGCTGACCCAGCCTGGCCAAAGGGATATTCCATACCATATGACGTCATGCTCAGTATATAAACTGGGGGGAAGCTGTCTGGGGGGTCGCTGCTTGGGGGGATGGGCTGGACATCAGCCAGAAGGTGGTGAGCAATTACACTGTGCATCACTTGTTTTGTATATTCTTTTATCATTATTATTATTATTACTATTATTATTATTATTATCCTCTCTTCCTTTGCTACCCTATTAAACTGTCTTTATCTCAACCCATGAGTGTTCTTTTTATTCTCTCCCCCATCCCATTGGGAGAGATGGGGTGAGCGAGCGGCTGTGTGGTGCTTGGTTACCGACTGGAGTTAAACCACGACATAGATTCAGTGCATTAAAACTAATTTTAACTTTAGAAAGAGCATAATATCAGAAGAAAACATTGCAGACTATGAGCGATATTACCTTCAAGCCATGAATAGATCGTTTCAGTCTTGCTGCATTTCTTTGCAAAGGAAAAGGAAGGGGGCACGGGAAGAAAGAAGTCCTTTTCTGTATGTCTAAGACAAGGTCTGGAACAATATTATGCAGTATCTGGGGGAGTGAGTTTTTACATCACGTGGTAAAGAGCAAACTTTTTTCTGACCTCAAGATTAATGGTTCTTCACATATTTAGTTATAACATTACTTCTATCTCCCCACAAAGGGAGCTGTTTTTAACAAGGATTATATCATCAATGAAAATCACAGTGTGGTCTCATTAACAATTTTATCAGCAAAGTTGGGGTGCAACAATCTCTGGGTGCAAACAGAAATGTACATCTGTGAATGAAGAGGAGGGAGAAATGTTTTAAATCAGTTCTAATACCAAAGCCAATTCTAACACCAAGTCATGAAATTACCACTAAACAGCAGTTATGGAACTACATATTTGTCATGGTTTAACCCCAAATTGTAACCCAATACCACGCAGCCGCTCGCTCACTCCCCCCCTCCCCGCTGGGGTGGGGAGGAGAATTGGAGAGAAAGGAAAACTCGCTGACTGAGATAAAAGCAGTTCACCAGGACAGCAAAGGAACAATATAAAAATATATTAATAATGATAATAATGATAATATATATAAGGATAATAGAATATATATATAAAACAAACAATACACAATTTCTCACCACCTGATGACCGATACAGCCCGTCCGGAGCAGCAGTCAGGGAGCAGGGGAATCCCCCCCAGCTATCCCAGCACAGCAAGTTCCAGAGAGAGCAGGTGAGGGAACGAACAGCCAAACGAACTAATGAAAAAAAAGGAAAATCAGGGAAACAAAAAGCAACCCAAAGGGAAGCTTAAGGATTAAGGCAAGTTAAGGGTCTAAAAGCCCTAGTGGCCCTCCGGCTGACCCTCACTTACACCGGGCATGACGTCTATGGTATGGAATCCTCTCTTTGGCCAGTTTGGATCAACTATTCTGGCTCTACCCCTCCCAAGTTTTTGCACCTGCACATTAGCAAAACCTGGGAAACTGCAAAATGTCCTTGGTCATTTAGCAGCAACCAACGACATCAGTGTGCTATCACCATTCTTCACACACTCAATCCAAAACGCAGGAGCTGCTGAAGACAAAACTAGCTCTGTCCCAGCCTAAACCAGGACAATATTGAAGTGCGATAAGAAAGCAAGCTAAAGAGCAAGCGCTGGGCATATTTCTAAAAAAGGAAGGCCCAAGTAACCTTCGACTACCAGGGTTATTTTTGCACTCTTTGCGTTCTTACTAGACGAGGCACAGAGAAGATGGTAACGTTTATCATTTTAAAACATGAAAGAATTTCAGACAGGACTTGCATTTGGGGGCACATAAGTCTCAAGGTTGTCTTTTTGCCAATGTGCTGTAACGTTATTGCACTCAGGGCGCACTGCTGACAGTCACCGTTCTGCAAAAATGACAGAAAATGGGGAACAGGAGTAAGCAGTTTCACTTCTTGCACACAAAATGTCAACTTAGCTGTTATCTTATGGCCTAAGTGATTAGCAGGATTACACAATCATTTCTGAAGCTGTTTACTGTATCTGCCACAGAGGCAGCCAAATTCCCAAGCTATCTGAAATCTTTTGCTTCCAATTCTCAGGGTTGCTTGCTTATATTAGAGAGGATGCTTCAATCTCTCACAGTGATTTTGCTGCCAAATTTTTGTGTGCTGTTGTTTTATTTTCTAACTCACTTCCCTTTAAGTAATGTTCTCTTTTACCAGGGGGATGAAGTGATCAGGCACTTTTCAGTACAAAGAAGCCACCAATCAAACATTTGTTGCATAATTTAAACATGTGGTGAGGGAGAGACTACTGGTATAATTCCATTGTGTTGTTTACCCAGCGTACCCAGATAAAGTCCCTGAAGGCACTGTAAACGTACAAAAAAAAAAAAAGAATGTTGCTTTTTCCGTCTTTCTCTTTCTCTTACTCCCTCATTACACACTGGGCTTTCTTCCAAAATACTGGAGGTCAGTCTGAGGGGCTTTTTATAACTTAATCCTTAGAATCTGGTATCTACGCTTGTTTTTTCTTCACCTAAAAGAAAAAAAGAAAAAAAAATTCTTTCTGTTTTAGACTTCGGGGTTTTTTTCCTAAAGAGGAAGTTGGATTCTCAGCTCCGCTGGGAATTACATTTTCTTTTCTTTCTTCCAAATGTGGCTGGTTTTCAAAAGACCTTTAATTATCTAATATAAAATTGCCTGATTTGTCTGTTCCAATGCCTCATATAAAGCAGAATGCTTAAATCTGCCCCCTCTGACAGGCAGTAGCTAAAGTAATATTTTATTTGCTAATTCTGAGATAATTTATTACGATAAATAAATTACTTTATTATGGTAGTGAATTACATCAGTAATTGCTGTTATATTGGTTTCAGGGCTCGTTAAAAATATATGTTTCTTTTGTAATAACGATTTTGCACTAATGTATCTTAGCACTGTGCTTTTTAAAAATATATGCTATGATTGTAATAAAAATATTGCATTTATATATTATCTTTCAACAAGGAAGAAACTAGATCATGTACAATATATACTTGTGATGAGATACAGAGACTCTACAGAGAACTTTAGTGGGAAAAAAGGGGTTGATTTTCTTTGGGTACACATGGAACAAACTCCAGTACAACCACACTGGCCCTCTATTCTTTATATGAAATTAGATCCAAACACCAACTGTCTTCCACTAAAAGACTATTTGGAAATTGCATCATCAAACATTAACAAGAAGCTTTATCTAGGGACACCACAGGAACTGTGTATGAATATTCCATATTCCAGGGTTTCTCAAACTACGGTCCCTGGAAATCATAGGTCAAAGGCATCACCACACCCTTCTTTGGAGAGCACACATTTTTCCCATCTGTTCATAGCAGCGATATGATGAAACAGGCAAAAAGTCAAACTCTAAAAATGGTATGCTATAGAAAGGGAATGCATTTGCTGTATATATTCCCATAATGGTAAATTGAAAAAGAGGTGTCATCCTGCAGAATGCATCTGCCGCAAGTGTGCATCTCGCTTATGAATTTTACACTGAACCAGATGCAGCTGTGAGAAGAAGGAAAAAAGTACTTCTCCAACTTCTGAGCTTTTTTGGGAAAAGTCTTTAACAGATAGCGTACTACGTTTCGCTTCAGTAATGATAGAAGCAGAACCCATGTGCAGGTTTAGCACCAAAGTGCCACAGTGGTATTTCTTCCTTGCTTAAATGTGCTTCCTGCTGACTTTGATTGACAACTGAAGTCAAAGATGTCTAAGCCTTTGGTTCCCCAAGGGCCCGATCAAAAAACTTTGATATATCTACGTTAGAAGTACAATGTCTGTTTTAAAGAACCTATCCCCATAAGAATCATCCAAAATCCAGAGCTATGAGCTGTGCTCCCTATATAATATGGGAAAATCAAGTGCCTTAGAAGTATGATTCAAAGGCCCATACCCTCACCTCAGGAAGGAATCGGCCAGTCAAACAAACAAATCTAAAGGAGTAAACTAGTTTTCTTCCACGTTGATGCGTGTGAGCCAGGACTGTCCATAACACAAGGGGATTCACACTTGCATTCCTCACCTCCTAACACTTTTCCTGAGCATGAGTTTGTGGGGTGGGATGTGAGGAGTCTATTTTGGGCCAACCAGTTTTCAAGTGGACAATAACATGACGTCTCTATGACATGCGATGGAGCAGTTGCTTAACTGCCTTAGCCAAACAGGGAACCAGAAAAGAGGTGGTTTCCAAACAAGAGTGCTTGGGGCTTACACTGGACCTGCAAGGCCAGATATTTTTCAGTATGCTGTCTAAGATCTGGAAAGTTTTGGAAACAACTGACCTGCAGGGAGCAATGTGAATCAGAGGGACACCTTGGTGCTTTATTAGTCACCTCCTGACCACTGGACCTAACTGGAGAAGTGGCAGAGGCCATGCTTTTAGCTTTGCAGAGAGTGCCACTATATAGGTTTGGGAGCTGGGCTGGAGGGCATCCTAGCATCATTCTCCATGTTAAAATAAAAGTTAAGCTGCAGCAATAACGAGCAGGACAGACTTGTGCATTGATGGCAAGCTAACTGCGAGTTTTTCAGTGACCATGTGCAGTGGCTAGGCCATGTTTTCAGTCACCAGAAGGCAAGAAAAAGCACTCTACAAGTCTTGTTCTGCTGCTGAACAATTCTCAAGGAACTGAGACTGCAGACTGCTGTTTCCTTACCAATTACATTCAGGAGTGTTCCCCAATTTCTATCTTAAAAGGCAGTTGTCAGTTCCTATTGCAGATTCTTCCCTTCCACAACTTTGCAGCTAATGGACTGATTTCTGAATTGACCTGGAGTTCGCTTAACTATAATAAGAAAGTTCGTTCACAAGAGAACGTTGGGCCTTCTCTAACTCAGCTGATAAAATCACTCCCCTGGCAATGACAGCAACATCAGAATGTACAGAAATTTAGGAGAGTTTTCAGTGTTATTGAAGCATTAGCCTTGGATGCTGTGTTTTGGTAATAAGAAAATGGCTCTTTCCCTTACAGTGTTAACGATCTTAGGGGAGAAAGGTATTCAACATGATTGCATTGCCAGCAAGAAAATTGACATAACGAGGCTTTCTGGCTTTATAACCTATATTCACTTACGTAGGTAATCTAGCTGCTAGCCTGCTGAAAATTACCTGTTTAGTGGTACTCAGTGGTAACTGATTTCCAATGCAAATGTTTATTGCACTTGTTAGCTTCAATATCTTTCCTATTTGCCTTCGGTCGTGGTAATGGGTTTGTTTGTTGAGTTCTTTTGCTATCTTTCATTTCAAAACTTGAGACTCACCATACCAGAGAGTCTCAGGTTAAAAGGAATTATGACCAGATCACATCACATCATAATACCTCTACCTTTCTCATGTTGCCAAATCAAAAGACCTCACCTAGAAGCTGACGGTCTAAAAGAGAGAAGACGGATTATTAGTGCTCCACATTCGCAGTTATAGAAAATGTTGGGGTTTCTTCCTCCCCCCAAAAAATCAACTCATCTAAATCATTTAGTAAGAAAGAGGTTTAGCTTTGAATGAAGAAGTCCTTGTTATGACTGGAATTTATAGAATCAGACCAGTGAAAGAAGAAATGTGTGAGCAATACAGATTTGAACAGTTTAATGACTATAAAAAATTCCTTTATACTATGTACTTAAATAATGCATGGGCTAAAAACAGTACTAAATATTTAGAAAGAAATGGAAAAGAAGAAAAATGCAGTTTGCTAAAGTAATACCTGAGAGTGAAACCATGATTCCTAAACTATTATTTTCAAGCACCGTGTGCCACTGAGCCATCAGTATGCATACAGTGCTGCTCTCCACCACATCTTACAGGAGATATCCTTACAGGACCTCTTTACTACAGCCAGTCTTCTGGGGGAAAATTTGGAGGGAATCAGCTCCCATTCATTTGTCATTTCTTGGATTTTCTAATAGGTAGCAGTTTCATGATATGGATATTTGCCTATTAGGAACCTGATGGAAATTACCGAGCTCTTTCACATATATCACATAGTTCAAGGCACAGATTTATTTCCTGGCATTTCTGATAGTTAAAATGTGCTAAAGCATAAGGTGAAGTTTTAATGAGAGAGAACTGTACTCAAGTGCTGTCTATGAAATACCCTTCTGTTCTTGTTCCGTGTAGTTAGGGTTAACTTTGAATTCTCTGCAAGGTCAAGTATTTCTGATCAAATTTAGAAAAGAGATTGACAGGCACTACTGGACTTATTATTAATATTATTCTCTTGTTTGAATCTGATTCTGGTTTTCTGGGGATCATTTTTCCCCAGATTTTTTGAAATGCTGACATGGAAAAGCAAAAAGTAGACAGATCTTTCTTAAGCTGCTGTAGATATAATTTCCAGCTACGTCAAGGACAACTGAAGCATATTCTGTAAATATTCTAGTTATAAAATACCTAAAGGAATTTGGTTTTATGATTAACATTCTGAGTTGGTGCACTAACTGGCAAAGCAGTTGATGGTTCATGTGAGAAGCAACTCCAGCACACGTTGTTGTAAATGTCAATATCCCTGAAAGACACAAGAGTTTGAAGGGGCATCCAGTTTCTGCTTTATAAATAAATAAACTCCACTGACATTGTAGGAAGAAAGTACTGGAATAAATTTGTCCTTCCCAGTAGCCCCTCCTCTGTCATATATACCCTGATCCGTTTCTGTGAAAACACAAGACCTGGCTATTCAAAATGGAAAATTTCCATCAGTTGTGATTCTAAATGGCTTCGATGTTCTTGAAAAATTCTGCTAGAAGCCTTGTGTCATTTTAAAATTAAAAGCCCCTGCTTGTCTGTCTTTTAAACTGAGATGAAGGCCATTAGACCACTTATTAGTCATCTCTGGCCTGAAAAATATACCTCCATAGAAAACAAAATAGGTCTTGTAATCTGCTGCACCTTATGAAAATTTTATATTTCCCTAATTTTGCAAAATAATGGACATTCTTATTTTAAAAAAGCCTTTAGTAATGCAGGAAATTGTTCCTGTAATCTAAACTAGAGGCCAGATTTTCAACTAATGATGTAAAGCTTTTTAACTCCATAGAATTCAAAGTAACTAGCCAATGTATACCAGCTATGGATCCAGTAAAGCTGTACGTTAATCCTCATTCTATTTATTGAAACGAAAGGATGAAGATATTACGTAGCCAGTTTGTTGCTTCCTACCGTTGTCAAAATCGTATTGATGTTGGCAATACCAGTCTGACCAACCAGCTTGACAAACGGGAGAGGTTTGTGTAAGCCAAGTACACGCGTGCCTCGCGGGCCTGTCTCAGAGAAGGTGGCAATTTCCTCTTGCCCTTTTTCAGTATTCTCTATACATAGCTTTATGAAAAGTTACAATATTCCCAGAGACACAGAAAAGATCCAGCTAGTCTTACTTACTCAGAACTGAAAGCTTTAAAGGTTAGTCTTGAGGGACATTATTACACCGCAGGTCAATAATGCCTAGTAACCTTTGCCATGTCTCCTGAGGGAGACACGGCACGTTTTATGATACCCCATTCTGCTACAGATGAAAGCCTTTGGAAAGGCTGGCTTAAGGTTAGGAACCGTACGGAAAAATCCCCCGAAGGATGCTCTGTAAGGGGACTGACTGCATGTGGAAGAGCAGCACGTTTGCCTCTCCTGCCCCTCGCTCTGATGTCGCTCCATCTTCGAAGCAAAGGTACTAAGGGGATTCTTGGCTCTAACAGAAGTTGATAAAATATTTTAGATTCATGCTTCTCAGACCAGATATTTTAAAGGGAAGCATTTGAGACTTAGCAGCTGATGGACTCTACCTTTCAAAGCATGTGAAAGAAGAGACTGGGTGAGGGGTTTTTTGGGGTGGGGATGCTGGTTTAGGGGTTTTTTGGTTGTTTTCTTAAGATCTGTTCAATTTAAGATTGGCTGTGCTCTTCTCCACTTACAAGTTGAAGTTTCTGCTCATTCCTTTTTGCAATTTCTCAGCTAAGTATAAAAATTGCTCCAGGAAATTTTCAGTGGAGAATCATTTCAATTTTGTAATGCATTTGTTTCAACAATCACCATGGCCCTTATCTTAACCTCCTGAATTAGAACAAGCATATTAGATTTTGCTTCAGTGACAGGCTATAGTGTGACAAACTCAGTTTTTAAGTTACAGTCTATCAGACTATAGTAGTGAGATTAAACATTGCCGTTTGACTTATTTGAACAATCATAGCTAAAGGAAGTACTTGAAATCTAGAATTTACGGCTATAGTGTTCTGTGCTTATGTTTTCCTCCTTACTTACTGTGCATTTTGGCAAATCAAGAGGTCACATTCCTTTTTCAGTTAAAAATGATTCTATGATGTTGAAAATTAGAAATTAGTTTTAAATGGAAAGAAACAAAAAAATTCTACCTTCCCTCAGAAATCCATAGAAAATCAAGATATTCAAATTAACATCCTCTGCCTTCTGCTTGTAGCAGGACACTAGCTGCAAAATTAAGCTCCCTATGTAGGCTGCATTTCTTAAATTCTAGAATGCTTGGATCATCGGTCCATTGTTACTGACACAAACTGGAAAAATTAGCAGAGAAAATCGTATCTTCAGCTGACATAAATAAACTGCACTCAGCTGAAGTCTGTTGCTCTGTACCGATCTGAACAAGTTACAAATCTGGTCCTTTAATGCGTAGGAGGAAAAGTTCAATAGTGCAAGAAATTCATATTGCAACAAACCTTTCTGATTTGGCTGTAAGAAACCTGTTTCAGAACCAGCTCTGCCACTAACTTTCTGGTTTGGCCCCAAAGGCTAATAACACAGTGCATTGCACTCCCAAAGTAAAGGGTTTAAAATTAATCACTTGAAAGGAGCACCACTGCCATGTTTTTTGCTTTTGTTTTGTTTTTACTTTGTTTTTATCCCTTCTACATTCCCTGCCTAAAGGTTGGCTTTCAAATTTGGAAGAGGTCCAAAATCCAATCTATCTTTGTTGTTCTCTGCATTTGCAATGTCCATTTCTTTCTTTGCCTGTGAAGTAAGGTGTAGCTTTCATGCTTTCTCTAGAATCAAGAGAAAGCCTGGTCAGCCTTGCAGAAACCAACACAATGAGGAGCAAAGCTGGAAAACACGCACAGTAGAAGGAAAGACATGTTGATGTAGTGTTGCATTTTCTTGTCCAGCTTTCAAGGAGTGACAATTTGCTGTTAACAATGTGTGTATTTTCTATTAGGATTAATTACCCTTGTAAAACCATTTTTAGGCTCATACAGGCACATTCTGGTTTTCCAGGCTGCTGAGCATTGAATGAGGACTATCACATCTCGAGCGCCGAGTGCGTGTCACCTAATTGGCTCTTCTCCCCACACCCCCGGGTGTAGGGGTACGCTTCAGACAGCTCTTTGCCAAACGTTACAGGGCATCCCTTGCTCTTCACATCACATACAAGATGCAGACGTGTTCTGTCATCTACAAGCCCCATCTTCAAAACAGTCACTCTGTGTGGTTCACTCCCACAGCCACTGCACGTAGAGTCTCGCACATCAGAAAAGAAGAAACTCAAGGTTCTTCTTTAATGGCTCAGTGGGACATAAGTAGGCTCAGCACTTCAGAAAAGCAGGCCACTTATTTAATCACCTAAATGTGGATTTAGGTTCCTATTGTTGAGAATCTAGGCCGCAGCATATGGGCCATTTTCACTGGGACACCCTGGCCGCTTTTTCATTGCTCTAGCAAACAAAGCAGCTGTAAATCTGGCTGGGTTTATGGCTGTTTTGCATTACTAGAGCAGCAGAAAGCGACCAGAGAACATTAGTGAACCTGCCCATATATATCAAATGCCTCCACATTGTCCTTTTTAACTGTCAGATTTTTCAGAAAAATAAATCCATACCTTTTAATGTCTGTTGCGTAATGGACAAGGACAGTTAAAGAGCAGATTTCTCTGTTTTCTTGGCCTTTCCACTGCTGAACTCTTAACTTTTCTAGCAAGAATTTCTTTTCCCTTCATTTAAACAGAGCTACCTGTCTTGAACTTCTGGTTGCAAAGTGGTGCCAATATAGAAATGATTTCACCTTTAAGCGCTTGTTATGAATAGCTAGCACAATATACACTTTCATTATCACCAGTCAAAGAGCACGTAGAGCACAACACTCTGTACTTTTCCAGCACCAGAAAAGGTGGCTGCATAAGTGAAGGTATCACAAAGCGTTCTGCGATGGGGACAATAAACCAGGTCTGTCACAGAGCTGAAGGTTTAGTAAGCCATACTTATTGTCCTTCCTATGATGAAGGGTGTTCATACACGCTTACATGGGCTATATATATGGGGTCACATTCTGAGAAATAGTCCGTCATTTCACACTTGCTTGACCATCTCTCCATCAGTCATTTGCAACCATTTAACTACACCTATTTACTCTGCTCACGCAGGGAAGTCTGATTTGACAAGCGCATTCGTTGCACACACAAAGATTTCAGGTGAAAACTTTTAATCTGAACAGACCTTTACCTTATTGTACATCACAGCTGTCAGACAGCCCTGCCATTGAACATGTCAATTCCATAGTTAGAAACTGGTTAGGAAGTAAGCCAAATCACAGAGCTATACATTGAAATGCAATAGATGTAGTCTGACTACATAATAGGTATATTCTGTGCTGGAAACAGTCACTTCACAGTTATTTCATTTTCCACTTTGAGGCAACCCTTCCCTAAAGAGTATTTCAGTGCAAATATATTCACAATAGAAGAAGGCATAATAAATAATAAGTAGTAATAAATCACATATAAAACATAAAAATGCTATAACAAATTGTATGATTTTCTGGAAATGTATTCTCATTGCAGTGTACTGTCGGAGGCATTAAAGAGCTAAAAATCTATTTATGCTAATTATTTCTGTCACTAGCAGGGAAGCCAGCTGGGAATTGTCACAAGCATAGATATGGCCTGTGTTTTCTCCCCTAACAAAACTACGCAGTGGCCTTCCCACGGGGGCCAGTGCATGAGTCACCGCTACCGCTAACAGAAGCCAGCACGTACATTGTATGAAAATGTCTATATGCATTTAGCTTCAAATCAGAACTGGTGTAGTGCTTCTATTGCATACAGGAATATTTCCGATTGTTTTTACACCAAATCTGAGAGTTTGACTATTTTGCAGACATCAGAATCAACCAAGTTTTTACTTCATCAAAAAAAGTCAGTGTGCAACCATGATAGTGTCACTTTTTGATAATACCTCTACAGCTTTCTGTCCTACTTTTGCAGTTTTCTATCAACTAAGATTTGCCGAGCCTCCTTAAGCATACTTCCATTTTCATTCTTTTTTAAGCCCAACCAGCTCTTTCTTTGCACCTGAAAGAGGGATTGGTGTGAAAACTTTTACAACCCCCTCAGTTGCTGTGATAGTTTGGAGCAGTCTTTTCTTGGGTCATCCACCACTGACCCAAAGAGCTGAAATCAACACAAAAAGCTTCCTTTTATTCATGTTTCTTGTCCTGGCCATGCCTCTGACGTGTCTTCTCTACCAAAGGCAGGGGTAGCTCCCTGTGCAGGAGATGGGAATCCACCAACGGAATTCAGAAAAAAAAGAAAAGATTTACTCAAAGCAGACAGTTGGAAATGTGTGAATTTCAGTATCAACACATAGCAACCAAATTTTTGGGTAACCAGCACGTGCTGATATAAACGACTTAGTGCTATGTGCCAGCCACATCAGACGCCAGTGATAGGTACTCTGTGTTGGCCGTAAATATCTGTTTAGTGTTCAGTACTGTGCGGTGACAGGGTTAGGGTCTGAACCCTGATCCATTTCTAAAACTCTCATGAGGTAGAGCTAGAACAAAAGGGCATTTATTAATATAAAAGTAGCATTCATAGGTTGCACCAGGACCCCTTCATTTATTCAAACATAAAACTAGAAACAGGACCCTCCCCACAGATACAGTAAACCATGGTCTTGATTTACAGCACAGCTGCAATAAGTGCCCATGTGCGCGTTTTTGTCCCACTGTAAATGTGAAGGTTGGAAGGAAAAGGAGGGACATATGCATCCTACGATTAGCTATATATTTCAATATGGGTTATATGACATTCTTCTTCACCTTGAATAATACTTTATTGTTCAACTAATACTACTGCAATGGAAATACATTGTTATAATTTGGAGATATACACACACACACACACACACACACACACACAGAGTGTGTACATGAGCAAGCCTACCCTGTTGGAACATTATACTGCACAGGGGAAAAAAATTGTGCCAGCTATAATTCCATGAGCTGTATTCAAGATATCCTTGCTATTTTGAGAACTCAGCTATTAATAGCTATATGTATATTTAATAATATGCTCCTGTTACCATATGTTAAAAAATCCAAGTCTTCTTTTTGACAGTAAAATTGACATAAATTTACTTGTTCAACTTTTGTGGGGAAGGCTGAGGTCTGAAATAGCAGTGGTGTCACAGGTTAAATGGCTTCCAGAGTGTGCCTCCCAGCTAGCCCTGCCGATCATCAGCTGAAATTCTGGGGACAGGATGAACAGTGAACTGAATTTCTCCTTTGCTGTCTTTCCCAAACATATGTGTTGCATCAGCAGACAAATCCTGGGCAAGGGATTTCCCATTGCAAATGCACCAAAAAGATACCGCTGACAAAAAACTTCAGAATACTTTGTTGTCAAAACAAATCCATACTCTTTGGGGGAAATATTAATTTGGGCTTTGATTATTTTAATTTTAACCTATTTAAATCTATGTGAATCTGTTGTTAATTGTTTTCACATTATTTTGTAACATGGTGATTACAATGCACAGTGGGAATAATATTATATCAAGGTGTAATAAAATAATGTCATATCATTGTGCAATAATTTTAGTATGCTATTTATCATTTGATTGACTTTTTACATAGTTCTGATTAAAATCTATTTTCTGAACCAAAATACTTTCAGCTTCTTAATTTGACAAAGTTTGTGATAACATATATAAATCTAGACTTAAAAGGAGAATTTTAGGGGAGATGAATATCCGTTAATTTTATGGGCACAGTTTATCAAGTGGAAAAAATACTGAACATTTAGAATAAATTAAATTAATTTTGTCTTCATTTTTTTCTGCTTAGAATGGAGATTTAGCAAGAAAATAATTATATGTTTTAATATAGTGTCTGTTACAATCCCAACCTTGGTATAATATATACAAAATATCCATTACACTACAGCTTTAATTTTATATAAACTGTCTATATTTTCCAGCTCTCATCTGAAATGTGCTGACCACTGCTGGGAGATGTTGCCTAAAGGAAAATGCATTTCCTGACAAAATCATCAGAAATTAGCCTGATAAGAAATGGTACATGAAAAGATAATGTTGGAGGAGAAGCAGTCTCTTTGTGACAAATTCAGCTGTTGAAACATCTCGATTAAATGTGGTTTTCAGTGAAGTAATCCACAGCCTTGTTCTTAAACATTTATTATTCTATATCACCCCCAATATATGTATAACGGTTCTATTTTTTCCTCAAGAAAAGTTAGCCTATTCACAGCAAGACATATACCTGAATACCGCTAATTAGAAGGCATGTCTCTGTTTTTAACACCCACAGTCACCTTTTTCTACGACGTGTGGGAGTTGTCCCACCCTGAAATGTGTGAGTGGCAGCATGAATAGATGTTAACACTGAACTCAGATACCGTCGTTCCAAATGTTTGAAATGCTAAAAGCTACATTTAGTTTTCCGCTTCACATCTACAAATATTACGTCTCCTGTGTGCCGATGTTAATAATATGCATATTTCCTAATCATTTGGTGAGTTCATATAGTTAACTGCCCTTACTCACTGTAGTGGTTTTGTTGCAGTCGTGATGGTCAAATGGTATGAAAGAGAGAAGCTTTGTAGCTTTTATTAGACTAATCAACTTTGCAGGAAAGCTTTGGAGAACATAAACCTTCTTTAGGTTGTTTTCATCCAAATTAAGCATTGTATTGACAACTTGAGCATTTTGAATGGATGTCAGCTAATTAACTACTGTGGCAGTGAGTCGACAACAACCTCTGTGTTTCGTTGAACAAAGGAACTTAAAAAGACCCTGAGTGCAGCTTATTGCCTAGAAGAAACTTCTGCATCATTTCTAAGTCATCCATCACACAGGCATCTGAATGCTAGCCACCATTCAGCTGGCTACATAAAAAATGTTAAAGGCTGTGATTATATTCACTCCTTAACAGGAACCTTGTTTATTCATTTTTTTTTTAAAATGCCACTCCACAAGTTAAAAGCTTTATGCACAGTAAAATACAACACATTTTTCTACACTGGGTTTCAACACATTATTCAGCATTTGTTAGCTAATATAGCTTTATTTTTTCTTCAATGACTGTCTTATCCTCTGTCACTCCAGATTTCTGTTTATTGGGGAAGATGAGGAAATGATGGCAAATCATAAGATACCTTAATGCTTCCTCATGAAGCTATTTAACAATATTTTCCCTGTGTGCTGGCTTTGGCTGGGATAGAGTTAATTTTCTTTGAAGTAGCTACTATGGGGCTGTGTTTTGGATTTGTGCTGGAAACAGTGTTGATCATACAGGGATGTTTTCGTTACTGCTGAGCAGGGCTTACACAGAGTCAAGGCCTTTTCTGCTTCTCACCCCACCCCACCAACAAGGAGGCTGGGGGTGCACAAGAAGTTGGGAGGGGACACAGCTGGGACAGCTGACCCCAACTGACCAAAAGGATATCCCATCCCATATGACGTCATGCTCAGCATATAAAGCTGGGAGAAGAAGAAAGAAGGGGGGGACGTTTGGAGTGATGGCGTTTTACCTTCACAAGTAACAGTTACATGTGATGGAGCCCTGCTTTCCTGGAGATGGTTGAACACCTGCCTGCTCATGGAAGTAGTGAATGAATTCCTTGTTTTGCTTTGCTTGTGTGTGCAGATTTTGCTTTACCTATTAAACTGTCTTTATCTCAACCCATGACTTTTCTTACTTTTACTCTTCCAATCCTCTCCCTCATCCCACCAAGAGGGAGTGAGTGAGTGGCTGCATGGTGCTTAGTTGCCGGCTGGGGTTAAGCAACAACAGTCTGTTATGTGGGCCTTAGAAAAGGAAAAATTCTCTGTTACACTGGCAAAATCTTGAACAACATTCAGCTTAATATTGAGCAATGTCATTCTTGCTTTTTTTTTCTTTTCTGCACATTTTTAGTTTTTGAGTTTATGATAAGCAGCTCTGCTTCTTTCTTTATATTTAGGTTCATTTTTTGTAAGTGGTGGTGTTTTGTAGCACTGACATTCAAAAAGGAAGGCTGCCAGGCCCAAATCCCACGCTATGTGGTAATTTGAAAGATTATCTTCCACATTACAGTGATTAAATTAGGCCAGAAAGTACCACAGCCCCTGGTGTGCATGTGGTAATACTTTGAAAGGACAGAGACAGTTCCCAACAGCTTCAAAATTGTCCAGCACAGAGTAGCTGCTGTGTGGGCTTTTATCCTCCTACAGATAACGTCAAGCATATCTACTGCTGTGTGCATTCTGCAGCCTTGATAAGAGGAAGAAGAAAACTTTTCAGGACTACAAGACACAGTTAAAACTAGAGCTTTCTCTCTATCCATCGACAGATATTTTGGATTAAAATAGCATAACTCCAAGGTATTTTGTTAGTTTTATAGATATTGAGGCCATAAATGCACCTAGGTTTTATTTTTCTGGGAGTTCCTACTAAAAAAGACTATGCAGCCATAATACATTTAATGGAAGTCTCAAACAACTTGAAATACAACCACAGTATACAGTGACCTTAGAGACAGGTCAGATAATTACTGTGCAGTACTAGAGAAAATTTCACGCAGTAAAAGTTGTTGCTGGTTTTGCTGTTAGTGGTGATAATGCAGCGTATTTAAGTTATGTAGTAGATTTATATGTCAAATTAATCTTTTCCTCAGCACCATCCTAGGAAAGCACCTTTATTTCTATGTCCCTGTCATGGTTTAATTCCAGCCAGCAAATAAGCACCACACAGCCGCTCACTCACTCTCCCCCTGGTGGGATGGGGGAGAGAACTGGAAGAGTAAAAGTGAGAAAACTTATGGGTTGAGATAAAGACAGTTTAATAGGTAAAGCAAAAGCCGCACACACAAGCAAAGCAAAACAAGGAATTCATTCACTACTTCCATGAGCAGGCAGGTGTTCAACCATCTCCAGGAAAGCAGGGCTCCATCACATGTAATGGTTACTTGTGAAGGTAAAATGCCATCACTCCAAATGTCCCCCCCCTTCCCTCTTCTTCCCCCAGCTTTATATGCTGAGCATGACGTCATATGGTGTGGAATATCCCTTTGGTCAGTTGGGGTCAGCTGTCCCAGCTGTGTCCCCTCCCAAGTTCTTGTGCACCCCCAGCCTCCTCGCTGGTGGGGTGGGGTGAGGAGCAGAAAAAGCTCTGTGTAAGCCCTGCTCAGCAGTAACGAAAACACCCCTGTATTATCTACACTGTTTCCAGCACAAATCCAAAACACAGCCCCATACTAGCTACTGTGAAGAAAATGAACTGTCCCAGCCAAAGCCAGCACAGTACCCTCTAAGGTACATCCCTCTGTGAATCATCACTCTATGTCATTATTAGTCTTCTACACTAACTGTGTAACATTATGGAAGGTGACTTAAGCGAAGTGACCTGAAGTACTGCAATACATTTCATGAGCTTGAAAACATCGTTGGAGGCAGAGGAAGGAAGTGATCTCTTGCAAATGCTCACCTATGTTTTATTTTATTTTGTTTTGCTTGGCTTTGTTTTATATTGTTTTGTTTTTAACATAGTTTTCTTCTAAGCAGATGAAGGCTCTTTGGCAATACTGTTGATGCAGATTATGAACGTGTTATGTATTGTCAAATTAAACACACACGTAGTGAATGAACAGGAAGAACACTATCCATATTAAGAGGTTAAAATCCACAACAGACCTTTCTTGTTCCGATTGTATGTTTTCTTTGGCAGTGAAGGCAACTGAAGAAGTTCCCATGTTCCCAGCAGTCCTCCCATCAGTTATTTCTGCTACAGGTATAGCTGCTTGAGGAGCTTTAAAAGGTTTGGGGAGATTAGTTATTGTTGTTTTGTTTTATTTTGTTTTTTAACCTGCAAGACTTCAAGGACCTGGTTGAGAGCCTGGCATCCCAACCTGCAGTAGCATGGCTTAGGGCGGCAGAAGTTGAACAGAGACCTCTCTGTCTGGAATGAACAGGAATGGTCAGAGGAAGGAGGGAGCTTAGCTGAATAACATAAACATGTAGTTACACCAGGAGTTTATGGCCCCATTTTTGGCATCCAATGCTTGGCCCTGAGGGTGCCATCAGGCTCTGGAAGCTCCCCCCACGCAGCAGCTGGTTGCCTGCCTGCCCTCAGAGCCAGCGCTGGCATGGCACAGCCACCCTAGGACCCGGGACCAGGACACTGTGAGAGGGCTGTGCAAGAAGAGCTGGTCCCCATCCCTCCCCTTTTGCTCCAGAGCTGCATTGACACTCAGGTCCTTGCCTGAACTACCCATTGCTGTGTCTGTGCTGGCCATGCACTGTGACTTGATTTCCAAGCTTGTCCTCGGACCTGCCCCATCCCTACGGACCCACATTGTAATCTGGGCTGTGGCTGACCCTGGTGCCATCACCGGACCTGCTCTGCTCTTCTTGCTGGGGTACCATGGGGTTGCATCCTGTGTGGGTGAGGGCACTGCCATGCCAGCCATGCTGTCACCCCCGCTTCCAGCTCTCTACACCCCACAGCACAGCTGGCCCCACTGTTCCCTTATATCCCGTTTCACAACAGTTTCAACAGATCTAAGTTATGGCCGCTGAAGGACCATTTTTGTCCATGAGTTCATCTCTCTCCTTTACACAAGCTATAGTACTTATCAAACTTTATATGGCCCTTCTTCCAGGAACTAAGGTAACTCCAGGAAATTATTGTCTTTGACAGGCTTGGTTTAGTTAGGGTTTGGTTTGGTAGAATTAGTTGTTCAACTTCATGAACAGTCTCAGCTTGGGAGCAGATATGTGTTGATTTTAGTGTAAGGGACAAGATGAGCAGAAGGTGCTTTAAAGGTCAGCTGGTCATTTCTTAGATCCCCTTTCCAGCCACTGTCCCCAAGTCTGTAGGCAGGGTAGGGCAACCTTAAATTATCAAGTTAGCTAGTTATAAGAAGTTAAAGCTCTTTGCCTGAGACAGACACTGATCATTTGTCTATTCCTAGCTAGTTTTCAGTGGTGCTCAAGTTAGTCCATTTTGTTTTGCATGGCAAGGACTTAGGACCTTCCTAGCCCTTGTGGGCAATCACTAGCCTCTCCGCTGAGGCTGTTTCAAGCCGCATAAACCAGAGTAGACAATGATCCTGCAGCCTCTGACATGTTAGCACCGTTTCTTGGCTGACTGGAGAGTAAGCCATTCAGAGAGTCAAACCAGCCCTTTAAAAAAAAATGTTTGGGGTGATTTTATCTCTCCGAAATGTTTCATTCTGAGTGGTACACAGGCGCTGGTGCCAGCAAAAGAAAAGGAATGGAAATACCTTTCAGGAGTTGCCAATAAAGGCAGAACCGTGGACATGCTGACTTAGACTGACTGAAACTGTCACAGGACTGTCCCCTCTGGGGACAGTAATTTCCAGCTGTAGGCAGTAGTCTCTTAAAAAACAGTAGTTCAGTCACTTGTGATTCTGTGACCGTAACCTGAGGTTAATGGCTGACATTAACTGTGTCATGGTTAATGTCATAACGTAGCCGGCATTCAGTGTAAGTGACAGCCATTTTAGGCAATGGGTGTTTGAGGCAAGTAAATCTTTCCAGCCTAGGTCTCGATTAAGTTTCTTGTTTAGTAGTCATGACAAAACACCCTCTCAGATTTATTAATGAGTCTGATGGATATGAGCACTAATGAAAATGGACAGGTAGGCAATGAGGGAGGTACAGTCAGAACATAGGATTAAAGTCAGGTACAATTAAAGTTCAGCTCCCTAGTCAAACACAGGCTCCTTTGGGGCCCTAGGTAAATCATTTATGCACAGTTTCTCAGTCTTTAAAGAGAGGATAATAATATTCATTATCTTCACACATACACTTTGAGAGTACGAGCAGGTTTGCCGTATTTTTTTTTCTTAACTCTCAGAAGTGCCCAGCAGATTACCAATATCATGATTACAATACTGGGCAGAGCTGGAGCTAGGCAAATGCTGCATAAGTTTCTTCACAGAGCTCCACTAATGTATTGCAAGACATCCTTACCCCTTATCAGTTATGCTATTCCACTCTAAGCTTAAGACAAGCTGCCAGGAAAATACCTGCTACCTGTAGGAGTGATGCCACATCATGAGACAATCAGTGCCGCTCTAATGCTATTCCCAGCGGAGCTGCCTTTAAACACCGTGTCTCCGGGAGTGACTTGAAAGACTCGGCAGACAATGGCAGCACAAATGTCAGGTATCCAGCAAAGGAGAGAGCGAAATACTTGTCCTACCCAAAGGTTGTAAAACAGAACCAAACAATGCAGACAAATTGCAGGGGAAGGAGAGGAGGGAGGGAGTTAGTGAGAGGGAGAGAAACCACTACATCAAGCCATCTGGATTAAAACCAGATCAGTCATTCTAAATTGGTGCTTGAGTGCTGAGCAAATGAGCTAGAGGAAGAAGAAAATCTGTGTGTTTGTATAGCTGCATCGTAGGGCATTAAGGAAGTGGTGTTTTACATTTTAAGCAGAGGAAAGCCTGTGCACAATCTATTAGCTCTGGCTGATATTATGAAGTTGTTACTAAGCAGTCAGGTGTATTTTGGGATATCCCCATGCACATGTACTGCTGACCAAGGTCTGCATTACAGCCTTTCCAGAACCAAGGCAGCAGTTAGTAATTAAATCTTAATGGTTATCTGCTGAGATGAAAACACTTGGGACAGCAAGAAACTGAAGTTTAAGAGGCTCACCTCTCTGTAAAGAGGGAGTTTGGAGCCAGGAAGAGTTACCACAGGCAAAACAAAGATATGGAAGACAGGGATAAAAAAACAAAAAGTAGAGAGAGAGTGAAGGAAGTGAAGAAAGAAGAGACAGATGTATTTGAAAAGAGAATAGTTGACTTACCTGGGGACCAGCCAAACAGGAGTTAAATCATGAGCTGCAGAAGCAGCTTAAGTTGTCACAGAATGAAAAGAAACTCACACTGGGAATATAAAGAGGAGTTGTTATTTTATGTAGGTTTGAAGATTTTCTTGCTCTATTTAGCAGAGAATAAAGATAATTTGTTTGCAGCACCACATGCACCTGAGAAATGAGTTGCAGCTCAGCATGCTCATGCTGGCTAAAATTTGGGAAAGGGTAATCTGAAGCAAGGACAAATCTCAAAGATTGAAGTTAATGCTAGGACTATACAGATTTTCTTCAGACTTCAAGGCTTAAGGCACACATGTTCTACTGTCTGGACAATGTCTAGCCAGGGAGCTTAGCCAGATCTATGGCACATGGGTTATGTACACATATACATGCCTTTAAACAACTGAGCTTTGCCTTGGTATAGGATCAAGTGTAACAGAACTGCATCTAGAACATGTTTCATTGTGTATCAAAGTCTGTCCAGAAAACAGGTGAATCCATGTAGACAATGATCCATTTCCCTTCTTCCATAGCGTTTTCTCCACAAGTAATCTGGCTTCTGTTGATAAATCTGCTGGTCATCTTTTAAAGGCAAAAGGTATCAAATGAAATTTAAAAAAAGCTTTTTCCTTTTTTTTTTTTCCCTTTTTTTTTTCTTTTTTTTTTTTTTTGTTACATCTGCAACATTATTCCAGCTGGTGTGAAATTGCTGTATACTTAAGCGCTTAGACTCACTGTCTGTGAGAAGTGGTCTGGCACAGTCCACAAGCCCAGGAACATGGGGAAAATGGGAGGGGAGGTGTTATCTAAAAGCACTTCACTCATCAACCATGCCAGTCTAAGATTGGAAAGGGAGCTGGAGGGAAAGTTTTACCCACAAGCATATACTTACCTGTGAGAAATGGAATAATTGCTGCTATTTGCTCTATTATCCTTCAGATTTTTACTTTACCATCAAAACTGGTTGAAATTGCCAGCAGATTTGAAAGTTACTGGAGAGGACACTAGTACACACTGTGGCCGTATAACCTGCATTTCCTTAGAAATCTGGATACAAGTATCTTGAAATGACCTTCTCAAGGATGTGGATAGAATCTTGATTCACCTTCTTTCCTCAATTAGACCTGTATCAAAACAATCTCAGGTACGGTAAAGGTTGCTGGTTTGTTCCTCGCATTAGTTTCAATTCAACTTAACTTAACTAAGCTCAAGGAAAGCTCAGTCCCCTTATGACAGAGGCTGAAAAACAGCAGGTGTTTCACTATCCTTGATAGTGCTCAAAATTGCTTAGGGAAGAAATAGCTAATGCCATATCCTAGACTAATCCTGCATTCTCAGGAAAGCCCTCTGTTTGGTGATGTCCAGAGGCTGATATTTTGCTAAAAAAAACCCCAAACTATTAAAAACTACTTAATACTTTCAGCAAGTTGTTTTTTCTCTTAAAAAAATCCATTACTTCCTTCAGAAAGCAGCTCTTAAAATCAAAAGAAAAAACAACTTCCAAAATCAAATCAGAGACAGACTCTGCTTCTCAATCTGTCAGCTTGCAATATCTCTGAACTGAAATTCCTTGCAGCCCTAGAGTCATTGCATCATTCTAGCCCGATACCCTCTGGAAGCACGGCTTGAGCAGTTCCACTGTGTACAAGAGTGTATACACACATTTGAATCCCATGGCTCCCCTCAACTGCGAAGAAAGGCAGAAACCTCAAAGATAATTTTCTGCAAGTTTCTCATAAACAGGCAGCTCAGAGAAACTCTCTGCATGCTCTGAGGGACCACTTGCTTCACAAAAGCTCACTTTATCAGACACCAGGAAATCCACACTGCAGCAAAGATCCCAATCAGAGCTTAAGAATAAGTAGAAGATACAAACCCATTAGCAAAAGGTCCAGCATTCTCAGAATAACTTGTTAAAAGTCATATTAACTCCATAAATATACAAATAGTCTGAGTATCCTCTGCTTCCTTTCCCTTTGCTGTTTGGAGTATTGCCAGAAAAAAGATGAAGAGCAAAAAGGCATCATAAGAACTTTGAGCAGGTCCCACATTTGTGCTTTTGTGATTTGAAACAATGTGGTCCTCCCAAATAGGTAGAAAAAATGTTTTTAGCACTATATGCTTCCTTTCCTTCTTCCCAAACGTGATATAACAGTACACGGTCAGAGTCCATAAAGTACATGCAAACTTTGGAACCATAGGGAAGAGCATGGAGCTACTGGAAACTGCTGGCCAAATTACTTTGTTCAGAAAAATACATCCCAGATAGATGTATGACTCATATCCACCGCCATCTGTTAGACGGAAATAAGCCATCTTTGCCTCATTAAGGTAGAAATGATCTTCTTTTGTAGTCAATGATGACCTACTGACCTGGACCTTAACAGCTCAGATCAAGTAGGCTGAGACAGTTGGTGCTATTAGGACCATTTCCTTGTTAGTCTCATAAATGATAATTTAACCAAACTTCCATCCTCTCTTTCTGAAATAATTCCTCCAGGTCACAGCATTAGGACTCAGCCAACTTCCCCTCCCTTCTGTGCTTGGTTGAGGCAACTAAATGTCATAAACTGTAGCAGAGCATCCCTAGTCATAATAAATCCTCCTCTGTCCCAGAGCCTGGTGAAATTCCCCTGGATGTGGGAGTGATGTGAGGTGGGATTCACAACTTCTGTGAAGCCTAAAGAGCAACTCTGTGGGTATTTCCTAGATGTCAGCACCCAGACAGCAGGAGGAACTCAGTCAGCCCCCGTGAGGAGCAAAGCCAGAAGATCAGCTGCTTTCCAGCTCTCAGCCGAACTGGGGACTTCCAAGTGCTCCCTGCAGCCGTGGAGCCACAGCAGTGCTCATGAAGGCCTCCTGCCAACCATGTGCCACCTGCGAGAACCACTGACCATACGGTGCTGGAGGCCACGGAGGGGAGCTGACAGGCACAGTGACGGCTTTTGGATCCAAGAATTCAGGTTCAGTTTCAGATACAGACACATTGCGCTTGCAATCTGTGTGGGTGCGTGCAAATTTTGTGTGTGTGCGCAAGCTACAAAGGGTTGTATCTCTCGACCTTCCTCAATCCTAGCACCACGTTATCATTTTGGGAAAAAAAGTAAAAGAAGAAGGGCCCTCTCGTATCCATATATTCAGCAAAAGAGCTAACAGCAGCTGTAAGCAGGTAGTGACACAAAACTGTCAAATATATGGAAAAAGGTGAAGTCAAGGTTTTTATTCCAGAATTTCCAGTTGTTTTACAGATCACTTTCCACTCATTTGTGGACTCCAGTTCTGAGCACAGCCTCCAGGCTGAAATACTGGAAGACACAACTGCTGAGCTGGGACTATCCTGAAATTATGGCCTTTTCTATCATCACAGGTACAGCATCCAGTTTTCATAACATCAAATGGCTTTAGAAAGGGAATGTACGTTCTGTTGTTGCAAATTCTGTCAAGATTACCTCCCCCTGAAGATCAATTTCATAGCCATCGCCACACTATGAAGAAGATCCCTCCTGTTTGATTCCCTAATAAAACAAGAGAGGCACTATAAATAAAAGGTATCCAAGCTTTTCAACTTGTGACAATTTAAATGCTGGAATACGAATCTTTCTGGTTTTCTCTAAGACTGGTGAATTATGGGATCAAAACATTCCTTTCATTCCCCCACCACCTCAGGAAAAAAAAAAAAAAAAATGTTTATATCTGTATTTTATAAAGCACCTGAGCTGTGCTGGCGTGTGTCTGACTTGATGCAAGCAAGCAAGCACAGCATGGTGCTTACTTCCTAGCAATGTACAACCTAATTAGATGGAGACTCAAAAGTTCTGAAGGATAAGGAGGGATTCTTGTCAACTCCCATACCAAGGGAATTTCTTTCTAGCTCTTCACAAAGTAACATCATTCCTGCACACCATGAGAGCAGTGAATTAGGATCTCCATAAAGTACGGGAAGAATAGCTGAAATGGTTTGGAAAACTCAGCATTGCATGCAAAGATATTTGAGTGCAGCAGGAGCTACAGTGTGGTTGAGGGGTTTGGGATTTTCACCTTCAGTAGGCTGGAATTTGGAGAAAAATGAGATGTGGATAGCCCAGAAAAGCACAGGTGTTTTTTCAACCTTTTTAAATTGAAAGCCCCACATAAATGTTTGAAGAACTGCCACAGACAGTTTTGCTGTAGACGTCTCCCATAATTGTCTGTCAGAAGGTGAAGGGAAGCAATAGACAAATAAAATACTTAGCACCGTGGTAAACACATTTCTTTGTTTTATTTTACAGAGTCGTAATTTTATTGTTAGAATTAGCATAATTTTAATTAGGCACTGACAGAAGTCAAAAGCTGGCTCCCAGCTGTGCCTGCGTGCTCACAGGGACACGTTATACCTGCGAACCGTGGGGGAGTTGCACGTGTGCGTGCTTAGAAATGAACTGCAACCGTTTTGCAGCTTGCTTTCTCGAATCCAACATCCCTGCGATGATGTCCAAAACAGAGGCTGAGTTACCCTGAGCCTGGCAGGACATGTCAGTGAGATGGATGAAGGGTCTCTGGGCTTGGATGAAAAATCCATGCCTGATAACAGGAGGAGAGTTTCATACGAACTCTTCCACTGATTGCTGATCCCAGTTCCAACACTGTTTTTTACTATTGTTTTCCTTATTAGGAAAGTTCTCATTTTCTTCATCTTGTAGTTCTTTGGGTTCACCATTCCAGTGCTGAGGTTTTTTCTTCCACGCAGGCACAAACTGTTACTGGCTGACTGCAGTCACAGCTTTAAAGCTCACTTCTGCAACTGTGGAGAGAGCTAACAGCTCTGAATACCTGATGTTCATGGGGATTTAGGTCTAAACTGGTTTTCTAACCCTTTAGGCACAAACATTTGTTCCTCTGAGAATGTCCTTCTAGTTGAATGATTTTAATATCCTCCTCCTAGAGTTTGGAGTAGATTTCTCTTTTTTTTTTCCTTCTCTCTGTTTTTTTTTATCATATAGGCACTTTTGTGTGTGTGTCAAATACTACTGCTGTAGAAAGTGTGACATATAGTCTAGTGCAACTTATCAAATATAGGCTGTCTGGCAGTCAATTTCCAGCACATAGCGTTTGTCTCATGAGCTGTGACTAAGGCCCATATAGTTTTGATTTCTAGATCTCATGACTGACCCCGTACAGCTGTTGTTTACAGAGCTGTCATATTCAGGCAGAGGGTGTTAATGCAAACCTTCTTACCCAGTAAAGATTATCTTGCAAGAGATTAATCAGGGGAAATAAAACAAGGAATAGACTTGACAAAATGCCTAGATATTGCAAAACTCTGTGTTAAAAAAAGCAATAAGCGCATATACAATACACCCACATACGCAGATATACATAGACAGGTGGGTATATTTATATACTTAGGTATATATAGAAGCACACTTCTATGATCATTGAAAAAAAGACTGTAATATTCGTGGATTGCATTCAGCAAATAGCATACATATTCAAGTTACAATCTGTCAATTAAGAAACTTGTTCCGATACATTTTGCAGTCAAAAACGCATAAATTTCACTTGCAAACAAATCCCTCTTTTTAAGAAAATCTTTAAAAGCTGCTTCCTTTACTGAACCTTTTTTTTATGCAAACCCATTTATAATAGAAGGGTACAGTAAGTATCCTAAACTAACAATTATAGATGACGACATTCTCTTTCATGATCCGGGATAATAAGCAATTTTCATTCCTTGGAAACAAGCAGATTCTACAGCAAGCGTTCAACAAATAAAAAGATGCATAATAGATGCTAGGATCATATAATGTTTCTCTTAATTTCAGGCTTTCTCCTGGATGACAAAGTTACACTGTAGACTGCAGATTATTTGGAACAGAAAATAAGATATCTTGAAAGTAAGATCTTTAATTGGATTTTAGAAATACTATTATGCTTTCAGAAATGATACTGCCTTGCATGTGCTGCCAGAAGAGGTGTTGAAATTCGCAGTTCTGAGGGTGTGCTTTTGTTCCTTTTTAGCTGACTATAAAAGCATTTCTGACTCGGAGCGAGTCCTCACCTGGGCAGTCGCAGACGTTCTTCCAGCATGGCCCATGAAACTAAACAGTTTCTTTAGCAGGCAAATTTGCCAGAACAAAGAGAGATTTTTTTTTTTTTTTTTAAAAAAAAAAAAAAAAAAGAAAAAAATCCATAAGAAAATTGCTGACAAACATTAGCAGGAATTAAATAGAAAATCATTCACTGCAAAGTGATAGATGAAAGCAGCTAGCGTCGATTATTTTTAACACTCCTACCCCGTGTACAAACTGACCTTAAATGGTAGCTTAGTTAGAGCCAAACTGACAATCTAAGAACATCAAGATTACAACTCATATTCTGTTACTGCTTTTAGAAGAAGACAGTAACTATTTTTAAGGGGGTACATGTTATACAGACTCTATCTGGTCTGTCTCACAGCTCTGGCTCATTGCGTCTTTCAGCCCACTTCTGATGCAAGCCCAAATTCAGCAAAGGATTTACAAATCATTTTAGATAGATGAAAGGCGGACCTCTGAAGGACATTTTTAGTTTCATTAAGGAAGGAGAAGGCCAAAGGACTGTGAATGGATTTACTGGGGGACCCAGGCATCAGGTGTACTTCAAGACATACATTGTCATCGAAAGGGAGAAGCACAACCCAGCTCCTTTTCTGCATTTCAGAAGAACATCTGTTTAACTAATGTTTACCTCTTACATGAATGTCCCTGCAGTAACTGAAGAAACTCTGTCCTGTTGCTCCCAATCACATATGCCCATGCTACACCGAGACAGTTTGGGATTTGGTTTGCATTAAGCCTGCCTTGTGAGTTTTAATATACTTTGCAGCCTTAAGTAACAGAAGAGGTAAAAAGAAAAGAGAGAGCATTCAAGAGCCAAAGGATAGATAGCACTTTTAATTTGGAAACAGGTGTCAGATCAGATGGAGGATGAGAAAGAATGGCTCCAGACACAGGATCTGCAGAGAAGACTGGTCAAAAGCCAGTAAAAAGACCATAAAAGCTATCAGACCACACTGCTGCTAGTGCTGACAAAGACAAAATCAGTTTGAGTTCATTTCATGTTCATCTTACAGTTGCGCCCTTAAAAATCAGTCCCTCTACTCATATACACTGCTTTCGGAACATGTGCTAATTTGTGCGACAACTGTTCCCTACTTTTTTTTCCAAATAAATACAAGTCTAAAATGTGTCAGAATGTATGGGAGCTATACAGACTTCAGTACATAACCTGTGCTATCAAAACACAATGTTTCTTTGTTTTTAACATTTCACTAGGTGGTTACCTATTATCTGAAGTAGGTAAAGGGAGTCTAAAGGTCTTTTCTCAAGAAAAGTTGTTTCTTCCTGGTTTTCAAAATGGTGAAGGACACTAATAATGGACTATTAAAAAAAAATGACAAGAAAGAAAATATATACACCTATTTTATCCAAACTCAAATGTTCCTTGTCACTCAGCTGGAAAAGAGATTGCAGCACTCACAAAATATTTTCCTTGCTGGCGTGATGAAGAACCTTTTTTCCAAAGGCAGATGTCTGGGATAAGTATTCATTCTGGTGAGCCTAGTGTAAAATGCCCTGATTCTTTAGAGAGGCATTAAACAATTAAATAGACAGAGTTTCTTTTGAACTTGAAAAATTAGAAGATAATTTAGGGTTTGTGGCATAGCAGCCGCAAAGTAAGACTAAGTTGCTTGTACACGACAGAATGAAGCTCAAAACAGGAAATCTGTGTGTTTGAAGCCATGGTATTTACTAGTCGCTTACACAGCATTCTGCTAGTAAACACCACGTCCTTAGCCCATGCAAAGTATACCGTGGATTTTATAACCCAGAGCTCTGACTGATTCTATAGGAAGTGGCTGGTTTTATCTTTAAATCATACCAACTCTTTCGGCAGCTGCAGCGGTTAAGATCTATTCTTTCTGCAGCAGGTAGGGCGTTGTCTTCACATCTAGACTAACATCTAAAGGGAATAGGGATCAAACTGCACAACTGAAAGCAGTACTAATCATTTATGCATACTGTTTGGAAACAATTCTCAGGTTTGAAAAGTGCCTTTCAAATAAATATAGACCAAGGAAATGTAATCATCAAAAACGACTTAGACATCACCCTCTTCAAAAAGAACAAATTATAATCACGACACGTAATCGCTCTTGAGCAGCATTCACATCCCTGTCAGAGGTTTTGAAAGATTGACAAAACGGGATGTGGATATTAAATGTTTTTTCTTCTAAAAAAAATACATATACACGATAACAGTTTCCTGGCAAGCTGAACTTCACAGTTTTTGTCACTTTTTACAGCCTGTCTTGATTTATAGAAAGTGTTATCTCCAGCATGCAAAGCTACAGTGCAAGGGGAACTGCTGTCTCTGGCCACGCGCAATTGAACCAATTCTTCACGCGTGGAGATTAAAAGCGAAGACTCTGGAAAAGCTAACATCCTCTGTCACATCTGGGTTCTGGAAGCTCCGCAGCACTCCCAGGTTATGAACCCCAGAAGCAAAAGCCTCTTCCCCCGGGCTAATCTTTCCCTTCGGTATCTGTTAAAACAAGAAAGAGGCCGTTTCTGGAGGCTGTGTCCTTCATCCCTTGCCCTGCAACTGAAGCCCTGGGTCCGCCCTGGGACCCCTCTGACGAGCGACCTGGGGAGAGAGGGAACCGAGGGATATCCTCCCCTCCCTCTCCGCAGACCACCCGCACAAGGCTGCCCCGCTAATCAGGGGTGGAAAGGCTGCAGTTCCCTCTTCTGTCGTAAAAGTGTGTCCCAAAAATCGTACGAGCAGCCTCAGAAGTGGCCAGTTCCCCCTCCGCAGCTTCAGGCAGCATGGGAGCCAGGCCACCGATTGCCATGGCCTTCCTTCTCCCAAAAGCAACTTCTTGCTTTTCTTTTCTGTTTGTTTGTTGTGGGTTGTTCTTTTTTTCCCCCAGTACCAAAGGCAGGTCTGAGAGGCCACAGGAGCCATACTTGAGGTTCACTTCTCCCACTGCCACCCCCTCCGGCTTTTGTTCCTCTGCACTGGATCCCCGGGAGACAGTGAAGAAATGGAGATAAACAGGAGTATCTTGTATATTTTCGATGCACTGATCTTTGCTACAAACTAGCCTTTTGTTTGAGTAATGTAGATAAAATATCACCGGAGTGTTTTCCTCCACTGTGGTGCCCACTTCCCCGGACCCAGAAACATCCCCCTCCCATCTCAAACTGAAATCTGCATTCACCGTACTGGAGGTCACCATAATAACAGTAGATATATTTCTTAGAAGCTGTTTTCAAAGCACAGGGAATGAATGAAATCCCCATCTGTCGCTTTATATCCTGCTGCTTTAATCCTCTGAATCACTGGGAGTGAGAAAGGAAGCGCTGGACACGCGAGAGAGCTATCCCATCTCCTTTCTGCCATGCCGCCACGGCTGCAAGAAGAAAAACCACGCAAGCTGAAAAAGAAGGTGACGGTTGCAGAGCAGTCTCTGCGAGGAGCTCTCAGCTCTGGAAAGGACTCACTGGTCTGCAATAGCCTGGGTCTGTTGATCTCCAGGGCATGTTACAAGAAGCATCCCTCTGCTCACACTGGTGATGACCGTGACATCTGCAGAAAAAGAAGAAATTGTGCGAGCTCTGTAACAAGTGAGGGGAGAGTGTGGTCGCCTGCTGTAAGTGTTGACAGCAAATTACCAGGTTTTTACTTTTTTTAAAATAATTTGTATTGAAGGAACACTTGTGTACATCCCACCAAGACAATATATAGGTGCAGACGAGTGGTGACAATTGTACCTTGATTTCCCCCCGCCATTCTCCCGTGATGTAAGTTACTTTTTAGTTGTTATTTGCTGGCATTGTGCAACAGGCTCATATTTCCCTTGCGCAGGTATATCTGCAGCCCAGCCAACTTCTGTAGCCGTAATACATTCAGCTCAGCTTTAGCCTTTAGGCACTCGCAGCTTGTCTCTCTTTAGTAGGACTGGGAACAGGTGTCCTTTGTGCTCGCTTTGCTTCAGTGTGGAGTCTGTGCTACCGGGAGGGAGATGAAGGCAAGGGATGGAAGGGTGATTTAGAAGTGAAGTTGTTAAAAGGGAGGCTAGTGTCTCCTCTTGGTCCCAGGTGGATTTCCTTTTGTTTAGTCTACCAGAAGAACAGAATATTTCCTGCTTTACATGCACGAACAAAAATATAAGAAAATGAAACCAAAGATGTTGAGAGCTGTGGGCTCAGAGGAAAAAATAAAACACAAACAAAACAGCCCCCCTCAACCCCAGCTTCCTTGGATGACACAAAGCGTCATAAACAAAGTTCTACAGCTAATATGTTGCTGATACACAGTGATATATAATATTGCCCATAAAATTAGTCATGTGTTATTGCACAAAGTGGTGTGTTCCATAAGAGCTGCCTATTTAGCAAGCTTGATCAAGAACATTAAATATGAAAATAAGGAAAAAACATTTAACATTGTTGAAAAGTAATTAAAAATATATTTCACCATATGCTTCTCTGCCATTACTTCATTTCAGCAAAACAAATGCCTGGAGCATTTATTATCCCCCATCATTTTTTAAAGAGGCCTAATGTTCCCACTTGGCACAGGAGACACACAGATAAAATGAATCAGCCCTGAAATGAATTGTGTGAAATGCATTTGTCTGAATTCAAACAGCTTCCCTGTAGTCAATAAATGTACCAGTACTTCCTATCTCTCAAAATGCATATCTCTGAAAAATAACTGGGTTTTGCTGGTTATACACTGTATGTAATCTTTGACAAAGGCTAAAATGCCATTAGCTTTATTAGGGTTCTGCTGCAGTCAGTGTTACAAAGTTCATGTTACTAATACAGCCCCCAAAGAGCCTTGGTATTAAAAAAGGAAAACAAAAGAAAAAATGATAAATAAAATACAACACATATATCAAAAAGCTTTCAAAGCACAGCTAAACTCATGAGACTAAGTTCATCCATGGTGCAATTATGCTTTTTCCTGCGCTGTGATGCCAGGAATAAATTTGACCACGGGGCTTTAAAGGATGGATTATAAGCAATTTTATTTTAATTCATGGTGGACAGAAGAAGAAGGTATCTTCTTTCATAAGTGATGATCCAAAGAGCAGTAATTTGCAGGACTGCATTCTGAGATTTATTAAAAAAAAGTGATGTATCACTGACCAGTTAAGGGGGGGAGGAAGGGGGGAGGGGGAATATTATTCTTTGGAAGAACAATGGATTAATAAAAAGGCAATCTAACAGAAAAAAAAATGTCCTTGTTTGTGTCAAGTGTTAGGAACACCCATAATTAATGAAAATAATATATAAACACAGCTGGATAAAGATATTCATGCTGTGTAGTTGATGTGGTAGTTTATGCATTACTGGCACTGAAACGTATGCTGTTTCTCTTTGTCTTTACACCGACTCCTTTTGAACATGTGAAACTTGACCCACCAGTCTGTATAACAAAGCTCTGCCATGCGAGACAACTTACTGGCACTGACCTGGCACGTAGCTGTGAGACGAGTGACCTGAGACAGAAACCAAACGCAGCAGACTCTTCCTGGGTGAACGGAGGCAAGGAATGCGTTGGAAGTGACGTGAGAAAGCCCTACAGTGCCCTGAAATGGCCAGAAATAGTCCCTCCCTTTCTGGGAGCAATGGGGAGAGACATAAGAGACTGAGGAGGAGAGAGTATATTAGCTTAGTCCAAAAAATCTGGCTTTTTCTGTCACTATGTGGAAGGAGGCACAGAGGAAAACGTGGTGGGAATCGGGGCGACGTGGGTGTGGGATTTGGGACTCTGAGTAGAGTCAGCAGGAGCAAACTTTCCCACAGTACCACAAAGCCCATAGCATGCTTTTCCTAACAAATAACACATCTTTCCTTCTCCCCTCTTCTATTCTACCCCAGAAGGTAATTTCAGTTCAAACACCACATTCTGTTCTCTTCTGAAAAAAAAATGATGCAAGTACAGCACTGGCTTCAAATGGCATCTACAAATGGAAAAGCTGGATTGAAATGTTTCAACTGCAAACCACAATGGGGCTTGGTAGCCTGGAAACTCCCGAGTGAATCATTATCATTCACTGCTGACCACCATTAAAGAACATGGCTGATATTGGCAGACCAGGAAAAATGTCTAAATATTATCAGAGCCATGGTAAAACCATGATAGCTAGCAGAACTGTGTGATTTTCAGCAGATGCAATTTTATTACAGTTCCAAACGACAGAAGCTGGCTATTCAATTCAAGCTCTACAGATGTGTTCTTTCGGCTCTGGAAGTCCGTTTTTGAGCAATGCTTTATCAGGCAAGAGGACAACACTGACAGAGAGAGTAAAGGTTGTGAAGCTGGGGGATGTAACAGATTTGCATCTTTACCAATGGGACCAAGGGCACATGCTGATCAATGAATCCAATCAATAAAGTAATGTATTTTGAGCACAAGGGTCGTCTGCCCTTTACATAAGAAAATAATCCGAGTTTGAATGAGTTTCTTTAGCACTTTCAGTTCATGACTTGATCTACTCTTAAAAGTTTTGCTAGCATTACTGAGCTGAACAGAGGTATGAAAAGAAAGCACACTTTAAACCAGAATATGCAGACATAGTTCCTCAAGGAACACATTTTACTCTGTACCAAAAGAGGAACTGGTTTTTTATTGTAAGCCGCATTTCCACTTCAGAAATCTGTTGGTATGAGGGGGTATAGCTATATTGGTAGACCGTTGTAGGTGCAGACCATCCCTGTAAAACAAATGAAGTATTTAAGTACAGAGTCTAAGAAGTTTACCTAATGTTTGCAAACTGATGCGAGATCTCCGGGTGAAAGATGCTCTGGGAGTATAAACTGCTACAAGATTAATTACTGCTAAAACCGAGTATTTTACTAATTCAGTTAGCAGAAAAATCTGTGATTTTATTATGTCTTAAATCATCTATAATCTTCTAAAGATTCAGCATGGTGGATTTGTGGTATCAAGCTAAAAAGCAGAGGGAGGAGAAGCGTCAATAACGCTTGGCACGGCCACTCCCCAGATTAGCTGTATATGCCCGTCAAAGGCATCTCCTACACACTAGACTGGGATATATGTTCCAGGGGGCTCTCAGCTTCCAGGCCCATGCTATGAAGCAGAACAAAACAGCATCATAACGTCGTTATATCTATCCCACTGTTACCATGCATATTATAGATATTAAAGCGAGATATGTTTTAATTAACTAGTATTTTTAGCTACTCAGAATGACTGAAGCTCACTTTTCTCCAGCAAGGATGTATATTGCGTAAGTATAAATTAGCTCTATTTTGAGCTCAAAGCAGTGCATAAGACCATTACCGTCCTGATTCAAAAAAGTGAATTTCTGCCAGAAAGAGAAGGAATAAATAAGTGTCATCTCCTGATGAACATAAAAGCAGAGGAGGAAACACATATGTGATTTGGAAACAGGATTACTCATAGATTCAGAAGTAATAAATCCAATTACCTTGCTTGATTCATCAATAAATGGGAAAGTAGTATTTGTTTTATTATCAAATTAAGTTATTCTTTGGAAGTAATCCACTTAAAATAATTGTTTCCTAGCATCAAGCAAAAGTAATCAGTAAAAAGGAACATAAAATGTCTTTCTAATTCTTTCTGCAAAAGGCTTTTTCACATTTTTTTGAGCACCAGGTTATCCCATTATAAACAGCAGCAAAGAAATCCAAGGAATCTAGATAAGTAAATACTGATTTTATAACATCTCTTACTCCAACTACCTGGCACCGTGGTTTAAAAGCAAAAGTTCTCACACCCTCGACATGGAATAAAATGGTCTTTTGGGAGCCCCGCAAGTCAGCTACTGCTGAATTTTCTGTCCTCAGTGAAGCAATGTTGGTGAAACCTTTGACTGCCGGTGCTGAAGTATTCTCAAGTGCATCTTCTGCTCACAGGATGTTACTCTCTGCGTGCAGAGTACAAAAATATTGGCAATACTGGTTCACCAATATTGACACAACAAATACAGCTTCACCTGTCTCAGGAGTAATAGTTTAAATAGAGGCACAGGGAGATGAAAAAGCCTACAACAAGTAATCCATTGCAGCTACAATGTGTTCCTAAAATTTGATGACTTGCCTGAGTGGAACTTGCAAATGTAACGTATGGAGTAAAGGAGGGAGAAAAATACTTAAAACCTTAATCTTTCCTTTTCTAAATCTCCTTTCTGCAAGGCAGCCACATCCTCTACAGTCTTTGAACTCTGAAACAGTAAGGTACCTAGAATGCTGTCTCATATTCAGAGTTTGGTATGCAAAAGAATTAAACATCCCTCTGGTTTTTGAAAAGGAGATCATCAATCACACCAATGCAAACAAGGCTTTTATTTGCCCTCAAAGATCTGATTCATCTCATGCAGAGTGAGATCCAATAGTTGGATTAGAGAGATTATCTGGCAGCAACCAGAAGCTTTTGTGTTCGCTCTGCTCTAGCAAGACTGAGAAGGTTTTCATCCATCTGCACGGGGAGCCTCCGCTGTGTTTCTTCGGGAAGAGGTGAACCCACTTTAATCGCAACGCTAGACATGCTAGCATAGAGTTTAAGACAAAGCTATGACTCACTGATGATAGATTAAATTTTAAATGACAAGTTTTCTAACTTGGGAGGAGTGACAGTCTGTAGCAGCCTTCTGATAGTGTAAGCATCAAGCAAATGATCAATTTTAAGCTGGAACTTAGACAATTTGTAAAAGGTGTTGCATGATGTCATTGTCCATGAAAAGCGCCATGGTGTGAGGACCTGGTTCCATGACCCAGAGACTCCTTTTTCGCCTCTGTTCTATGGCCCTAAATTGCTAGGGGCTGCAGCGTTGTACCAGACCACAGGTCTCTAAGGGAAGCAGCCATTAACCCTTTGGATATGTACGCTGTTCAGCTGTATACTATTACGTATATGCAAGCCAGGACAGCTTAATAGCTAGCTTAGTAACAGACGAGCTACAGAACTCTTTGGAGTTCAATTATTTCAACCCGGCAATTTGTTTCTGGGTGTCACTAACATTAATGTGGAGGTTGTATGTACTTATCTAGGATCATATTTTTAGCTGGCAGAGACCCATCTGAAGGCATAGCTGCCTGTTTACAGTTGGAACCAAAATGTCAAACCATTCAATATCTAAAAATATTAATGTAAAAGCACGCAGAAAAGTGATAACTATCTAAGTAAATACAAATGGGAACTTCAGCTCCAACTTGTGGAATATGCTATTCTATTTTTTCTTGCAATAGGCATCGATCATGTTACTTTTTAAAGATTCATCATCCAAATATTTTCACATGCTCCAGTGAAATATTTTGGTTTGACTTTGGAAACATTATGAAACAGTACATTTCTAATGTTTACCAAAAAAACCCAACCTAACATATTGTTATAATATTTTCCAATTTTAGAACATGTACGTATTCCTTAAAATAATAATTATATCTAAAAATTCTGAATTGAAAATTCTCAGAAAATGCTCAAGTGTTAGCATTATGATTGGAATGGCCATTATAAAAATTATATAAAAAATATAACTGCACATTCTGCTTCTGAGATAGTTTAATCCAGTAGTTTCATTTAATGATACTCATTCTCAAATGAAATTGCTGTACTTGAAATTTTAGGGAACCTGAATTCAGTGGAGAACAGTTTAGATAATAATAACCGATGATGTATCAGAATGAAAATCTTAGGCTAGTCAAAGGGAGAGAAAACCAACAGTGATTAAAATAAATGAACAAAGAACAAAACTCATAGATATAAATTAAATCAAATACCTTTAGGCTCCTGTGAAGTCTGAAGCATAGCGCTACAGGCTAATTTCAGGGAGAAAAATCAGAGGAGGAATTCTGCAGTGATTCTAAATAAAGTATACTGTGAGCACAAGGATTAACCGCAGTGCACTACATGAAAAATTAATCTATTTTTGTCATCTGGATTCTATGACTCCATATTTTTCAGTTCCACTATAACAGCATTTGGGGTATTTTTTCTCCTCTTCACTACACTTATATATGATTTTTCACTGAGAATTCATTTGAATAGCAGATCAAAAGCACCTCTGGAGCATGTACACGACAAGACTGTGTGACCAGGGTGGGCATTTTCCTTTGTAAAATTCTAAATTCTGAAATCCACCATCTTCCTGATGTGAAGACCATATCTCTTAAGTTATGCTGTGGACAGAATTCAATACTAAGGAGATTAGCATCCCTGGAAAGGTGATGGAGCAACTCACTCTGGAGGCCATCTCCAAGCATGTAGATGAAAAGAAGGTGATCAGGAGTAGTCAGCATGGATTCACCAAGGGGAAATCGTGCTTGACCAATCTGATAGCCTTCTATGATGGTATGACTGGCTGGGTGGATGACGAGAGAGAGGTGGATGTTGTCTACCTGGACTTTGGCAAGGCATTTGACACTGTCTCCCACGATATCCTCATAGATAAGCTCAGGAAGTGTGGGCTAGACAGGTGGACGGTGAGGTGGGTTGAGAACTGGCTGAATGGCAGAGCTCAGAGGGTGGTGATCAGTGGCGCAGAGTCTAGTTGGAGGCCTGTGACTAGTGGTGTCCCCCAGGGGTCAGTACTGGGCTCAGTCTTGTTCCATTTATTCATCAATGACTTGGATGAAGGGACAGAGTGTACCCTCAGCAAGTTTGCTGATGACACCAGAAGGCTGTGCTGCCATTCAGCAAGACCTGGACAGGCTGGAGCGTTGGGTGGAGAGGAGCCTCATGAGGTTCAACATGGGCAAGTGCAGGGTCCTGCACCTGGGGAAGAACAACCCCATGCACCGGTACAGGTTGGGGGTTGACCTCCTGGAAAGCAGCTCTGCGGAGAAGGACCTGGGAGTCCTGGTAGATGACAAATCCACCATGAGCCAGCAATGTGCCCTTGCGGCCAGGAAGGCCAACGGCATCCGGGGGTGAATCAAGAAGAGTGTGGCCAGCAGGTCGAGGGAGGTTATCTTCCCCCTGTACTCTGCCCTAGTGAGGCCCCATCTGGAGTCCTGTGTCCACTTCTGGGCTCCCCAGTTCAAGAAAGACGAGGAACTACTGGAGAGAGTCCAGCAGAGGGCCACGAAGATGATGAGGGGACTGGAGCATCTCTGCTATGGGGAAAGGCTGAGGGAGCTGGGGCTGTTCAGCCTGAGGAAGAGAAGACTGAGAGGGGACCTCATCAACGCTTATAAATATCTCAAGGGCAGGTGTCAAGAGGATGGGGCCAGACTCTTTTCAGTGGTGCCCAGCGACAGGACAAGGGGCAACGGGCACAAACGGCAACATGGGAAGTTCCGCCTGAACATGAGGAAAAACTTCTTCACTGTGAGGGTGACAGAGCCCTGGCACAGGCTGCCCAGGGATGGTGTGGGGTCTCCTTCTCTGGAGATAGTCAAACCCCGCCTGGACGCGGTCCTGTGCAGCCTGCTCTGGGTGACCCTGCTCTGGCAGGGGGGTTGGACTAGCTGATCTCCAGAGGTCCCTTCCAACCCCTGCCATCCTGTGATTCTGTGAATAAGAGACTGAAACTGGAGAGTGAGGATCTGGCTCCCATAACATTTGAAGGCTTGAGCTGACTGCATCCCTGCTAAGAAAGCCAGAAGAGCTCTGTAGTTCCTAGATCTTGTTGTATGCCTCACCTGCATGGGAACTCCAAACTGGGGAAGACTCAAACTGCTCTGCACCTTTCCTGTTCCCTGACTTTCTCAAAAAAAGGAAATATGCCTGTGACTGAGGTGGGAACTCTTGCGCGTTTCGGTTTGTGCATGGAGAGGGAAACCAAGGGACCAGAACCCAAAGGGAGAGCCTCTGTGACAGGGTACACTTTGAACCAAATAATTCCAAGTGCTTTGGGCAGAAAAATCCAGCCCTTTCCCACCTTATTTTTAAAATCTGAAATCCCCTGCAAAGGTTAATAGCGCCTTTATTAATATTCCCATTCTTTGGACTTCTGCTAAGTCACTCTTATTCCACGTACACAGCCAAATCCAAACAGGGGGTATGATCTTAGGAGATGCTTGGGCTTCTTCAGCTCTAGCTTGTCATTTCACAGAACTGGGCAGAACAGAGCAGCAATTAAATAAAATATCAGAATTATGTTTAAAAAGAGAGAAATTATCAAAGCAGACTCAAAATATACAAACATTTTTGTTAAACGGCAGCTTATAAACCCCTGGGTGATACATAGAGTAATGAGTTTTATTCCCAAAGGTTAAGTTCTGGGTGCATTCATCAGTTCAGATTTCGTTCATTATTCCTGAAGCACTTTGTGGGACAGACGAAAAACCTGCCGTCACTCTGTCTGAACATGGCCCCCCGCAAGGGTGGAACTCACGCCCAGAAGACTTTGGAAACACTTAGAACTTCAGTGCCTTCAGAAACCAACGTGGAAGCTTTTACACTCAATCTTTCCACAGAAACTCACATAGAGAAATTTTATGTTTTACACCAGCATGGAGAAAGCAGATAGTCACGGAAACCCCCTTCTGTCTATGACTAACAGCTGTAGGTCTACAGAGGTTGGGTTTCATTTGGTAGAGCGCAGTCATTGTATCCTCTATGTTAAAAGGCCGTGAGCTGGGTTTTGATGTGCTGTTGTTAAGTGGCATAGCTCCATTTACACTTCTTGAAGGTCTGGACCGGTGTCTCTGTCTTGGTTTGTCCTTTCGCTAGCTGAGCTCAGTGAACCTACGTTCACACAGAGAGCACAGACTTTGAAGTTATCAGAGGCAGGTGTCAACGTTATCATCAATAGCACTTCTGACACATGACTTCAACCGGGATTCTAACTGCATTTTTGCCAATACACAATCCTTTAACTTCCTCTAGCTTAGCATAATTGCATTAAGGGAATTTCAAAGAGTTCTTTGAACCAAGGTACAATTAACATCATTTCAAAGGACATTCCCACCCGCGGTTTACCCCAGGTAAACTTCCTTTCTGAAGAAAGAGTTTGTTTGAATGTAAATCAGCTTCTTCACTTCTGGAAACTGTTTCCAGTCGCTTCTGAAATACACTTTCACACCAAAACCTGTCTTCAAGGCTTTGCATGTTACAAGGTACATTTTCAGCTGGAAAGCAGATAAGCAATGAAGTTAGTTTTACAGATGTAGTTGATTATCAGAAAATGAGTGTCTATCTCTAGATTACTAGACCATGGATTCAAGTAAGGAAAGCTACTGATAGCGGATGTCCTAGGTAAAAGATATCAGTGGTCTTCCACCTTTAATTTAATTTTTAAGGTGGCCCAAGAAATCCTTACTGCAAACTTTGGCTGATTGGAAACTGAATGGCAGCTGTAGGAGGGAGATGAAGAATAGCTTGAATGAAGCAAAGACTGAATGATCCTGTCTTCTGTCCACTGCTGGGTAAAGAGGAGACTTCAGTCCCCAGAGCTGTCATTTTAGCACCTTTATATAGCACTAAAATACACATTTACAAAAATCCAAGTGTCTTAATCTCTACACAGTGTCATTTAGGATATCATCTGACATTAGCTTATCATGCACATCCTCTTTACTTCCCTAAGCCAGACACTGCTGCTGAATGGGAGAAGATAAGGAGCCTATTTTTAAAAGCTTTTAAATGACAATGTTTAATTTCATCATTATTTTTAGGAAAGAAAAACCTTTATAAGCCTTTTAAATAACAATCCATGGCCCTGTGGTAACATCTTGGCTGGCAATTACAGGTGAAGGTACTGTGCTATAAGAAGCTTTGAAACGTCATAAGAAATTCTTCTCTTTCCTTTGCATCTAATCATGTTACAATTGCCAGTTTATGCTGCGCTCAAGCTATGCAATTTCCAGGGCCAGCCCACTCGTGTGCTGTGAACATTTATGAGTTATATATCATATAGTATTTATTAGAATTTGGATAGAAAATGAAGAGTTTTAATGGTTAAGCTGTATCTCATTTTTCTAAACACATGCAAAAGGGCTTGAACTATTGCCTCTATTTTTTTCTTGGATTATCAAGGATTAACTTAACGATTTCTGTGGAAAACAAAACCCTCAAAAAAAGGGAAAGAGAGAAGGAGAAGAGAGTTTCGGTCATATTTAAACAAAAGAAACCATTGCTGATAGCTAAGTAGATGCCACGAAAGGATCATTTCCACAGCTTAGCAGTTCAGTTCAGGTTGAGTTTGTTCTGAGCCAAATATTCAGCCTTTCGATGTCTTTCCATTGGAGATCTCATAAGCTTCATCTCTTTTCTGAAATATCTGATGGTATGACTAAAATACAATCTCCTTCATCACAGGATTTTTGGTCAGGAAAATGTTGTTCACAGATAACACATAACCCCTTTTGGCTCCCTCAGAATACTAACTGTCAAGCCAGGGCCACACATTTATTCCTGGACTGCAGGGGAAGCTGGGTACCATTAGATGATCTATTTTAAAGTTCAGGACTGGGAATAAGAAATCTCAATTAGGTTTTAGCTGCCGGTTTTAGTGGTCTACACTACATATTTTGATATTTCTTGTTCAAGTCCAAAGCAGGAACAAAATGCTTACAAAGTTCACCCTACATCTGGCATGTACATGGCAGAGGACATCTAAATCTGTGTTCCTGAACAAATTCTTTCAAAGTGGAGTCAAAGGAGGATTTATTCAAGTAGGGTTAATAAATTCACCAGGCCCTTATGATCACTATGGTCATGCTTTTAGAAAAGATCACAAATCTCAAAGACAGCTGCTCTTAAAAACAGAAAAAAGAATAAAGCAGAACAAACCTAAGCTCCCAGAAACTTGCTCCTTGTTGTGCTGGTACAGATTGTGTCTGTGGTGAGGAGATAAAAAGCGCTGGATTCACACTGCTCCAAAATTGAAGCAGAGCAGGGGTGAATCAGGTCATTAAATTTGTAATCAGATCTGTTGATTGTCCATAGTGCTTTTAGTTCTTCTCTTTTTCAAAATAACTGGGGTTTTACTTAAGAAGAGAGTATATATCACAAACAGGCCAGCAGCCTTGAAGAGCTATTTTAAAAAGCCGAACTCTCAGACTGTCAGACTCGATAATTCCATATAAATTCCTATTCAAATTAATCAATTACAAAGTCCATAGGATCTGTGGATGAGGACCAGTCCTGGGAGCAGACTTCAATCAGTGAGCATTTCTTTTCCACTGAGATCAAGGTGTTCCAACTTGTTGCGTTGTTTTTTTGGTTTCTGCTTTGTTTTTTTTAATTTGCTTGCTTCGCTGATGCTTCCTTCCTCTCTGGAAAAAAAGATGAAAAAAATACCCTAAACTTTTCTCAGAATTTATTTAGCCACTAGGTTCTAATTTTCCAATGAGAGAATGTGTTGTTCATGAAAAAAATGTACATTCATTTACATTTGCTCATGTTAATTTCCATATTTGTTTCTTTGTCAGAGAGACATTTAAAATATTGCTTATACATAGATATATTTCATAACATGAATTCAGATATTACATTAAAAAGTTATTCTTCTCTTTGTGTACATAAGATACTTTGGCATAATTGCCCAAATAAAATCAATAACAAAGAAGTGAGCAGGTCTGTGTTGGGAATAACCCTAAACAACAATGCTTTAATCATTTGGTGATCAACCTTCAACCGGAGACAGAAAGCATTACGTATTTCTCCCACAGTTATGTAGTCATTTGTCGTGTACATTATGAGTATATGGAAAGGACATTCTTTAAACAAAGGCAGCAAGGAATAAAGTCATCTTCAATCACTGTCATGAGTATTCTGTTTAATTGCTGATGGCTTTTATTTCACCGCATCGCAATGCCCCGTCTGTTGTTTTGCTGTTGGGCTTTGCAGCAGATCAAAAGCTATGATGGGATCTTCTCTTCCCATACACAGGAGGCCCAGAAAGGAGAACAGAACCTGCCAGTTCGAACCGCTATCTGCTGTGGGGCTACAACGGTACTGCAGGAGGAGACAGATCTCTCCCTGACAAGGCAGAAGACAAATACCCCTCCGACTCGCTCTCCCTTGATTGAAATGACACATCGCTACATCTTCCTCTCATACTTGATGACTCTTACAATCACAGCTCATTATCCTTGACCTGTCCTTAACATTGTACAGTCTGCCTAAAATAAAGGCTGAATAGTCTTTTTGACTGCTCTGCTCCCATGGAAAACTTCTGTTTGTTTTGTCAGAAGCTGTATTTTTTAAGAGAGTATCTACCTTGACAACTCCAAGAGACCTTGACTGTATCAGGAAAGAATTCTGCTCTTTTAATAGAAATATCCCTCCTTGACAAGGAGTAAATCTATCACCCATAACTGCCTCTGCTCTTCTCCTCTGTTTGACATCCAAAAGAGGAGACACAAACAGAGTGTGTGGCTGGTTGGCCATAGCGAAGACAGTAATTCTGTCCTAATGAGGAAAACAGGCAATTCTGGAGGGAATCCAGCCTCCAGGGAGCAGGACCCAGAATCAAAAACCATGCTGATGTTGGTTGCCACATGCTATGGTCTTCCCAGTTTAGAAAATGCCACATTCTTTTGAAGCGCCCACAGAAACATCTGTGGGTTTGTGGGTCGGGCCCCGTTAAACATTAACTGCTTAGTGCCACGGAGCAGGATCTCTCATCTGACCCTGTAATCTATTTGACCAACATACTGCAAAAGAAGCAGGGTAAGTTTTGAAAAGCTGTCTATCCAAAACTTAGTAAACATAAATAATGTATTTCTTCCTGGCCACGGTCTGCTTTAACACAGCGGCACAAAAGCGGTCTTGCCATTGCTGCTGAGTGCAGCTAATGGTCTTTTTGTCTAAATTACAGTTGGTCCCTCTCAAAGTGTGCTTCCTGCCAAGTGTGGTTTCACGAAACGCTGAGTCAGACGAGCTGGGAGGAGGGACCAACAGTAGCAACGGCAGCTGGCAATGGACCCATAAAATTAATGGTACTTTTAAAAGAAGGTTAAGAAACAAGAATGCTTTTGGGCAAAGGGAGAAAAACTAGAAGGCAAATAAACTGCAAGACAGGGTAAGTTACAGCATACCATTTCCCAGAAGGGACTATCATACTATAGTGGTTTGATGACATATAGGGTAATGCCTTAATATTTAGGAGTAGATCCTTTAAAATATTCATGTACTTCCTATCGGGCGAAGGGTTTAGATAGAGTCAGGTCACCATACATCAGCACAGTGATCTGCCCCGGGAAATTTAAGGCAATTTGCCCTAGCTCAGCTTTCTATAAGACAGACTTAAGTAAGCCAGCTCACTTTATGCCTGAGGACACGCGTATTGGCAGCTATTGTACTTCAAGTGATAAGCTGTTAAGTGACAGTAATTCACGCTAGTATCCAATGCACACAAAGCCTGAATACTTGTTAGCCAACTTTCTGACTTCCAGCTGGGGTAAAAGTTTCGCCACCTCATCTACCTGAACTTGCCCTCAGCACTACCAGACAGCCACCCTCTCTGAAAGACAGAAGATGACAGGGCCGCACAGCCTGCAATGACAAGAAGAGATGAAATATCATTTGCTTTGCCTGGAAATGGGAACAGGAAAAACAGTAGGAAGAAATTAAAGAAAAGTGAGATGGTGTTAAAAGTAGTTCAAGCAACTCCCAATCCCCCTGGCCACTTGTCCCTGCTCCCGGTCACCCTTCCCGTTGTGTCTGCAAAGCGTATGTGGGAGCACAGAATGGACTACACGAGGGATCTCATGCATTTGAAAATTAACCCCCACCAAAACTGCTTGTTTTCCAACCAGAAAAGTAATTAGCTCTATGTACAAGCACTGGGGTCAATGTAACAAAGAGGGCAAGAACAAGTGGCTGCAGGGCTGTTTTAGCCAGCACGACAACGGAAAAATGTCCATGTAACCACAACCACCTTCTTAATTTTCAATGTCTTTTCCCGCTCCAAGCTCTAATTCCAGCCACCTGGGACCTGATCTTGTTTCCACTTAAATAAATTGCAGCTTTGCCATTAACCTTGATAGGAGTAAGATTGATTCTTGATATGTAAAGGGTATGATTTTCCACATTTCTTCAAGGGTAGAGTGAAGGACTACACTGGCATCACTGAGTCCAGTCCTCCACACTGGCTGCTCTGTAGTAGATACTTGGTCCCCAAGGAATCACAGCAAGGACCTAGCAAACTACAGCTGACGCCACAGCGGGAAACATTACTGCTCTGCAATTACGGCCCTTTCATTAGCACAGAAGGTGGGTCCCATGCACAGGGTGGGTTCCCACAGCAGCTAATGCCAAGCTAGGGCTGTTCTGCCAAAATCCCACCACAAAAGAAGGGCCACAGAAGGAGGGAGGGAAGGATCACGTCAGCAACAACTGAAGATAGCCTTCAGTTACAGTGAAACTACATGTGTAGGCTACCAAGTTCAAAGCGGATAAACACAAGCCTGCTTGCAGCTTCGCCACCGGCGGGAAGCCAAGGCCAAGAGGACTGAAACCTGGCTTAACCCTGCAACTTAGCACAATTACAGAGCAAGTTACTTGCCCAGAGCAATGAAAAGACCTAAGGGCCTCAGACTGGTCCTTTTTATCTCCGTGAAGAAAGTAATCACAGCAAGGCTTTCGTTTTACCCTGGACACTGTTGCCTCCTGACCTGTTTCTCATCTTTGACAGGGTTTAGAGTTTTTAGTTATAGTCTGCTCTTCCTGGTTCTTTTTTTCTCTCCCTGCTCATACTTTAAAATGATTGTTGATGCAGAAAAGCAACACAAAGGGGAAACAGACCTTCTTATGATCCCTTATAACTTTAAACTTCATTTGTGGAACAGAATCAGCAACACCAACCTGGAAGGATGTTTTGAGAATCAACTAATCGATTGGTACAGTGAAGGTGTTCAGCTGTGATGTTGATGAGTCCCTTATGGAGCCAGTCATACAATGAAACAATAACACTAATTTATACCACTGTTTTCTTTATCATACCTTTTGTTTCAGAGTTGTTAGGTTTTGGTTGGGTTTTTTTTTCAGGAGATATATTTATTGCATTTAGCTGACTCTTGGCCTAGATTTTCATTTGTAAGGAATGTCACAATTTAAGATCCTAAACTTATTCATGCTTGTTTTATTTATTTTCTCTAAGGAAACATTTTGCATATCAATGGAAAATATGAGGGTGTTTTCCTCAAACCATTTATTAGGGTAACTGTTAAAGAATGTCGCCCACAGTGCACTGAGGAAGGGAATGATACAGATGTCTTCGGGCATTCAAATGTCAAGCTGGACATTTGTGTGCTGCAGGAGCAACCTGTGGGCTTTCTGCCGATGGCGTAGCTGTATTTTATATGTACTTTCTCATCACCACATTTTATTGTTTTTTGTAGAAGTTCACTTATGCATTCCCTTTCATTCCTTAATATTTTTCCAGATGAAAATCTGCCTGAAGCATTTTATGTACTGATACAAGTTCTCCTCTTCTTTCTTTTGATTTAGGGTTTTATTTCACTTTTTCCTAAGAAAACTAGACAAAGCTGATGAATTGGGGTATGTAAGGACAACAGAGACGCAAAAATCTAGAGAAAGAAATGGGACTATGGCTAGAGAAGCTAATGCAAGTTTGTACAAACGCCAAGCAAAGCTGCCTGGAGTGCATGGAGAGTCCATCCAACATGTAATGTCTTAGTAAGCTAGTTTCTCTGCTGCTAGCTTCTTTACTTCTCCTCACATTTTTTTCAGTGTCCTTCCAAATATCTTCTTCATTTTTCCTCATGGCGTCTCACCATAGAAAGGTAGCAAGGTGCTCGGATAGCAGAATAATCACACATATCTTTAGGACGTCCTCAAAGGCATGTTGGTCTGCAAAGGGAACAGGCACATTTGTGCTGTTTCACAGTCGTCAACAACTGTGTTTTCCTTTTCTGTTTGGCTCCAATGTTCAGCCTGTAGCTGTTGAAACAGTCCATGAGGGCTGACAATTGTATGCTGCTCTGTTAACAGCGGGCAAGTGGTAAGAGGAAAACATCCACTTTTGTACTTCCGAGACTGAAAGGCACATTGATAAACACGCAGGGCACTGCTACTCACAGAACTCAGTTACAAATGAACTTTAAACCTCTTTGCTGTCTTCCTTTTTCTAGAAGTGTTAAGCACTGTGCAGGCTGGTCTATGCAGAAACACTTGGAAAAGTTATGGCCTGCTAATAGCCCATTTAACAGGTTAAATGAGCATAAATATAGGTAGGATTGCGTGTTTCACAAGATTTAATTTTATGCTAGTTTCTGTACTCATCGATTTTCTCCTTTTTTTTTCTTGAACAGCACCCATAAAGGGAAACTCTATAGGCTCACCTTCTTCGCACCCTCTTAATGAATGCATACAGACAGTTAACAGCTGTAGCTCCCTACATTTTTAGCTGTAAGGGAAGGCAGGACATGCAGAAGAAGTACAATGAATGAAGAGCAGAACAACTAGAATACCAGTTTAAACGGGCACTATTCAAAGCATCTGCCTCCGGGCACAGCATCTCTCCAGTCTCTGCAATGAGCTCCATCATTAGCTGCCACACAGGAAGGGGTGAGGTTGGGAGGAGCGGGGCTGACACAAAGTGCTCTATTGATGGGTGCGGATGTCTCCCATGGGCTCTCTGGGAGGCAGGCGAGGCTGGCGAGGGCTGCTCTTGCCTCTGAGGCCCTTGGGCTTTGAAGTGGGGTTTTTTTGAGTTTTGCCTCATCCCTTCTGTAGACTGGTTGGCACTCCTGATAATTTTCAGTCAGTAAGAGCAGATAAGGCAGAAGGAACACAAAAGATCCATTTTGACAAGCAAATGCAAAGTTTTAGTCATAAGGGAGGATTGGAGTAATCACATATTTGTATGATTTTGAAATGGCTGGTCCTGGTGCAGGGTCAGAGGTCTTACATCCTATGGCATCGCATGGCTGCCCAATACTGTCAAAAATGGGTTTTGTTTTAGGTTGTTTTTATAAATAACTCAAGATTTGCCCTGGGGTGCATAATGTATGAGTTTGGCTTGTATCTCAGTAATGCAGATTAATGATTAGTGGTACCAGCTGACTTCAGTTTACCCTGAGTCTAATATATTTGAAATCTGATTTTCTTTTCGAGTAGGATAGTTTCTTAAATCCCATGGTGTCTTCTTAATATTAGAGCATATATTGCCTTTGCTGAAATCATATAATTGTGTATTCATGGCCAACTCCTAGAGTTCCCTAATCTTGTTTGGATAGTGCACTGAGTTTGTTAATAGCAAACAGCATTTTTTATAGCTGGCCCTGCCCTAGATCATTCCAAAGGCTGATATTTATGGGTAGAAGAGAGTTTGACGGTGTTCCAGCAACAGCCAGGACACCTCTAGACATAAACCTTATTTCACAGACAGAGCCACCTGCATGTTATATTTTTGTGTTAACTTTAAACCAGTAGACAATATATTTTAGGTAATGTGTCATTAAACGTGGTACCTTTTTGGATTAATAGCATTCTACATTCCTCATTTTTATGTTCGGGTTGCCCCATTGATCTTAAGTATGAAGTTAAAGGTATACTAGGGCCAGATTGACTCTTGACGTTGCAAGATACTTAAAAAAGCCTTGTAACAGCAGCTGAGGATCTTCTCCATGCAAGTTCTGCTGTGCACTGCTCTTGTATAGTAAGGGTGAGGCTGATATAGCAGCTTGCTTCAGTGATTCATAGGTGTGGTAACTGCCCCCAGGGGATTACTGCAAGTCTGCAGAGCAGAGCAGACTTGCTCCTCCACTGTTGCCCATAGGGTCTGATTTCCCCCGTGGCTCCTAAAAATGGAGCATTTTATCTGTGAAACCAAACTGGCCGTAAAGTGCAGCAAGGAAATAAAAGGGTGATAGGATGTGCTTTTTGCTTGTTGGATAACTGCATCCATTGCTGTGTTTTAGTGTGGTTATGAGAAATGTTAGTCAGAAGACTGGAGCTCTAGACACGGCACTGCCAACTGCGTTAATCATGCCTCTGAAGAGGCAGAGAAAGCTGTAGTCCAGAGGTATTAAACAACCTTCAGGCCCAGTGTCTAGTTAAAATTAATGAGCCAAAGTCACCAGCATGCTCTGGCTGTTCTGCACTGCCCCAGCTATAGAAAGGAGATGTGAAACTAGTCTGATGGGCCAGATAAACACCATTTGAGGTTGCTTTATATTTCTAAGGAAGCACAAGAGGAGCTCGAACACCTGACCCAGGCAGTTCCCACTTTCCTCTCTAAGTCATGATGGTATTTCACTGCTAATGTTTCCAAACATATTGAAAAACGTATTAATATGGGAAGCAGGCAAATTAAGAGATCTAGATTGTTCTCCATCTTAGTGTGCTAATATTGATTATACTTTATAAAGCATGTAATTATGTTTCTGAGCACAGCAGTAAAATACACTGACAAGTTTTCAAGTACTGATCAAAAAGCATACATTAGAGTGACACACTATTCTTGGATTTTGAAGGAATTTGGCCATATAATTGCCTTCATCTCAATAAAGAGAAGAAAATATGACTTGTTAGATCCACAAAATCATTTAGGTCCCAGCACTCCATAAAAATTAATGGGAGATAAGTGTTTAAATGGCTTTGTGGATCCAGCTGGTATGTAAATGACAGAAGCCCCTACCTCTTCTGGACTCCTTATACATGTGGAGGACAACATCGATTGCAAGTTCTGTAAAGTATCAAGGGGGGAAGTAAAAAAACATTCCCACACAGAAATTTGTAGTATCCACATCTCTAGCAGTATAATATCTCCTAAGTAATGTAGAGGTTTCTTAGAAACAATTTATCCTGATATTCAAAAAGGAGTGTGTGCTTTCTGTAGCAAAGCCTGCATCATCTGATTCCTCAGTCCGTTTAAGGGAGCGTATAGAAAATACACACATCAATATGTCAAGCAATGGTTTGAGGCAAAAGTAGATGTTCTGGACGATTGAAATCTTTTCTAAGGTTTTCATACTTAAGAAAGGATTGATCTTCTGTCCCTGAAGTACCTCCAGCTCTCATGGATTTCAGAATGGCTTTTAGATTCATGGCCATAAAGGGGATGACTCAGTTGCCTTTATTGTCCACGGATATATACAACTTCTCAACAATTTTATTAAAACATTATTCACATGAAAAGGAAGAAAAAAGTCTATTTTCTGTGTTCATCTTTTGTTTCATACATAGGAATTAGCAAACTGTGCTTACCAGGTTGGGAAAGACCTCATTAAGTCAAGCCACTGAAATATCTACAGTTTAACCTGTTATGGAAAAGGAGGACAAAACACATTCACAAATAATATGATCATCGCATCCAAAAAAGGTTGTCAGATAAACTGTCGCAAATAGCAGATAGTGAGCTCTAAGTTCAAGAAAAACTCCTGAGTAAACAGGACCTGTTTCTTCCCTCCTTAGCAATACTATAAATAAAAATAATTCTGTAAACTTCATGGAATTACACCAACATGGGATAAAAAAAAAAATCAGATGAATAAAACACACACACTGCATCAGCTCAAATAAGAGATTCCAGATGGATTATGAATAAAAGCAGTTTTGAGCAGACCTCACCCGGATCGTAGGCACATTCCTGCCACTGTATCCATAACAAGCCCTGATCTCTTCGGAAGCCCTTGCAGCGCACTGCTACTGTTCCCAGATATGAGGGCAGCATCCAGCATTTGGCTAGACCATCAGAGCTTGAGCCAGAACAGCTTCCTGCTGAGCAGACCTGAATAAAATTATCCAGAGGCTTTTGGTAAAAATTAGTGGGCTTCAGTAAAATTACTCAGCAGACCTTAGTAAAAATTAATTGCATAGCCTAGCCTAAAGCACAAAGGAAAGCAGTACCAAATGAACAGCAGCTGAGTTTGGCTCACATTGGAAAGAGCTAATTTGATGCTGGTCAAAAAAAAAGGGGAATTTATTTTGTTACTGATTCCAACAGGAAATGAAAGTAGATCTTTTTTTAAGGCTGTTTGTTGAGTCATACCCCTCTGAAATTTTCTCCTTTGTACTTCTGGGAATTATATGCAGCGCCAAAGTACCTTCTTGTTTAAACAATGTGTCGGATTGCCAAAGCAGGGAGGAATGTGTGCCATGTTACACGGTTTCTGTAATTCGGCATAAAGAAGCAGATGAGGCTGGCTTGATCCCTGTGGAAACCTCAGCTATATTGAAGGTTCCTTGTGTTTGGTAGCACTTTAATCAAAAGGTTCTGTATAATTCAACATCACTAGAATAATGGTTAATTTGAGAAAGTACAGGGATACAAATAGGAAACTGAAGAAATTAAATTCAGCAAGGCTGCGTAAGACTTTAGTGGGATTATAGAAAACAAAACTATTCAGGCAGCAGGCTGGGTTGCCTAGAAATGGGGTAATTGTTTAATGTAGTTTAAAAAAAAAATCACTCGTGCTCCTGGGGCCTTTATTGTTAATAGCTCGGTTATCTGTTTATTTTCTACCTTTATCAAAGTGCAGATGAGCTCTACATAGTATAACGAACTCGCATCACTCTGCAAAATAATATCGTTTTGGGCAGTAGATACCCACATTTCCATGGAAAGAGATTCATTTTTGAAAGAATTATAGCCTTTGGAGAGAGAAAAGACCTATTAGGTCATAAAATCTGTTCCTCTGCCAGTACAGGATTTGTTGCGTCTATGTATATTCATTAGTGTTCTGTTCAAGCTGGTTTTCAATAGAAGTAAGGGGACTTCCAGTGCTGAACTAGGTAAACAGAAGCACAGTTGAGCAGATCTCACCAGAAGTTTGCCCCTTATACCCTGTCTACCTTTACAAGTGTCATATTAAATACGCATTTTTCACTTTCAGAAATGCCTCTATACTATCCAAATGTTTATTACAGTTGCATCTTAATTTAAATGAACAATTTATTCTCTTTCAGACAGCTTTTGTGTCTCACATTTAAGTAGAATTGAAGTTATTGAAATTTAGGAAATGAAAATGATTCCTTTCTGAACTTTCCCATGTCTCTGAATATGGTAACCAGGATGTAGGGGTTGACAGGTGACAATTTTGAAGAAAAAGCCATGTACTGTATATGAACATGATGTAACATTTCACCTGTCTGTGTCTTATCTGAATTTCAGACAAATCTGCATTATGAAAATTTATCTCCACTTATGAAAAGGCTGCAACCTATGCTCTAAATCAAATGAGAGCTTGCATATCATTAAAGTCAAGCCCAAATAAGGGCTCGAGGTCAAGCATGTATTAAACTGTTTTTAAATGTCTTTAATGAGCTTGCTAGTTCAAGAAAAATAGCAAGATAAGTACAGTTTCTTGTTCTCATTCATAAATGCTTTTCAGTATAAAAACCTGCTAATTTCATCTAAATCCAAATTTCTCAGGTGAAATTCAGCTCAGCTGTGCAAATATAGAAGGACTTAGGAGCAAGCACATGGTCATAAACATTATCACTCAAAATCACATAAAATTTCACATAAGTTTTACTTTCTTGAAGCTGAACTCACCATTATTTTTACTTTTTCATCATTTTAAATAAGCCTTTGTATGAATTCCCAGAGGTGCTTTGGGGGTTATTTTATTGTTGTTCTTACACATTTTGTGGATGATAAAATTAATATGGTCTGACTGATCTAGCGATCAGCAAAATCCCTGTGTCCACACTGGCCACTCAAATCATCTTAGCGCTTTTACAGGGGGATAAAAGAGAGAGATAGAAAAGTGCTAAGATAATTTCCTTGGCTCCTTCTTCACAGGACTAACTGCTTAGTTTTGTAAACCAATTTGTAGTGTGGCTTGGCCACTTTGTGTTGATCAGTCTTGGTATTTTAGCACCTTTCTGAAAAAAAAAAGCATGCATAAGGACTATTCCCTAAAAGAGCATTAAGATAGAGGGTTCTTTCCGGTGAAAGAAGACTGGAACTTACTGCCATCATTTGCCACTCAACTTTGTCATTTGGCTTTACAACAAAAACCATTAGGAATACCAACCTGACTTCACTGAGTATAATATGAATATATTCGGCTATTGAAGAATCCTTTCAGTGATGCTCGTCTGTGGCCATCTAGAAGGACAAGCAGGAAAGAGACCTCCCGTGTGCGTGCCCATGGGTAGGAACATACCGTACCTCAGGAGTCTGCACGAACTTGCAGGAAGCTATTAGAAAGGTTGCAAGGTTTACAAAGCCGCAATGCTTCCAGACAGTATCATAGCGGTCAGTCTCGCTGGTGCTGGAATCAGCAAAACTGCTCAGCCTGGAGCTCCTTCAGTATAAACAGGAAGGTGGGACT